>JANATG010000002.1:2830988-3461235 GCA_029449235.1 Linnemannia schmuckeri
GTCTAGAACCAATGGTATAGAAGAATACATACGCTGCAGGGTACCCTAGTCCAGAGTCGCGTCAGGGCGGAGCAGGGCACATGCCATATAGATCAAAATCCGCGGTGCGTTCATTTATA
The DNA here is from genome assembly GCA_029449235.1 of Linnemannia schmuckeri. Lineage (NCBI taxonomy): Eukaryota > Fungi > Mortierellomycota > Mortierellomycetes > Mortierellales > Mortierellaceae > Linnemannia > Linnemannia schmuckeri. The sequence goes on from JANATG010000002.1 coordinate 2,831,108, forward strand.
AGAGTGGAAAGCCATTCTCGCAAAAATCTGGGAACCGGGCGACCCCTGATGATTGGGAGCAAAACGTGGCGCTATGCATACAATTGCACTAAAGTGGGTTAGGTGGCTTAAGTGCCTAGGAGGGGCGCTTAGATGATGATAGCACTTTTGACAGCAGCCACGCTTTTTTTACTCTCGGCATAATACACTAGAATGTATTGACCCATTTTTATATGATGGCCTTGGGGGAGTTACAGGGAAATCATAGGCGAAGGAAAGCCGAGTCGAGCTTAAATGAGAAGATATTTAAGTAAAGAACCAGGGAGCGAGTGAAGAAAAGAACTTGGACAACAATAGAGAATTTTCGGAGACAGCACTTTTCCTTCATTTCGCTATCACACCAGCTACATTTCATATTAGAGAGGTCAGAAAGAAGGAAATCCTTCCCAGCTCTCCTTCTTTGAAGGAAAAGCTTGAGGGTTATCCTTCGCCTGGATAATCTTCAAAACCTACACAATTTTTTTCCTTTACGAAGGAAAAATGCGAAGGAAAAATTCTCTAATCAGGGGGTAGAGATATTTCACGGCACAGCCATGTAAATCGTTCCTGTCTCTTTTTAAAAAACAGAAGGAGTGTGGCCAGTCATTACGACCATCACCTTTTTGTTACGGCTCCATACTCCATGCTAAATGAATGGCTGCATAAAATCTTAGATTTTTTTCATGGGATGAAGACGATGGCCTCCGAAGCAATGGCCTCCGAAGCAATGGCCTCCGAAGCAATGAACTAACTCTTTACCGCATTACTGGATTTCGATCAAAATTTTGCTGTAAGGAACACGCCCCGTATGAACAAACTTGCAGAGCTAGTTCATTTCAAGTGCTCAAAACACGGAGGAGACAATAAAAAGTCAGGCTAAGAAATAAGGTGGCTAAGAAATAAAAAGGAAAAGAGTAGAAAAATATAAAGGAAAAGCATAGAAAACAAGAGTAACAGGTCCATGGGGTCCGAGAGTAGATGCGAGCAAAGTGGTGAGCGACCAAATTTTCGACCTCCACTCGCTTAACATGGAATTAGTGCGATTCAACTCCTTAATTTTGAACGCTCGCGCACCTTAAAAAGCGATCTGGATATTTGGTACCCCTTAATCGAGTCAGATTTTTCAGAATATCGGTCAAATGAAGCTGCCTTGACAATGACAAATAAGACCCCTTTAAGCAAATGCGAGAAATGAGTTTCTCGCACAAAACAACGCCAGGGCCGATTGACAACAAAACCTACGATATCAAGATCCTCAACCTGCATCTGTAGGGTAAGTACCGCAAAGGCCTCTGTGCGTATTAAGACCCGCAACTGTTATAAAGGATACATGGTGTTTAAACGCGTACCACACACAAAGCCATATACCTCATACCCTCTTCTACCGGAATCTATATTGCAAATACTTACGATAACAAAAAATAAAAATTACAAACCCGGTGCCTGGTTCCTAGTTCACTTTTATCGATATTCTCTTTTGCACTGTAACGTATGCCCAATGATTTGTGGAACGAAAATTCCAAAGTCCATGGCGGTCAAAGGATAATTACTAGGTTCCTCTTAACTATTTGACGTCGATTTTTGATATGCCGAAGGTAATTAAGTGCAAAGTAAGTGGTATTTCGCATACCTTGTAGATTAAGAGCGATCATTAGGGGGTATTTTTGGTGCAAAAGAGTTTTTCGCATATCTTGTGAATTCTTAAAACTGGCAAGTCATCACAGTTTAGGATTCATAATGCAAACAAGTCGAGGAAAAATCTTTCACAACTATCCGTCATACATGTAGAACATCCACACAAAATCTTTATTGCGCTCTAGGTTATGGTAGCGGAGGGTAATGTTGGGTGCAGAGGCGTATATACAGGAGGTATTCACATCTTGCATCTATTATCTGTCAAGGTTATAACAAATATACCATGGCGATTGCTACCGTTCAAGACAGGAAGCAACAATTGCGCACATTTTTTAAGGAATGGCAACGATAGATCATAGCATAAGACTACCTCACAGACGTGCACATGTAATCTATGCTTGCTTGTGTATATCAGATAATAATATAGCTGGGAGTTGCTACGCCAGATAAGTACACCATGTCTATAAATCGGCCATGCCATATCCCAACCCTGAATGGTCCCTAGCATCAAAAATTCAAGTCGCAGAAAGGGAAGTGACCTGGCCATATTATAGAAAGTGGCCCTGCATGGAAATAATCACACAAAACCCTATCGTTTACCAAGCTCTTGTAGGGGAAGACATTGTTCAGAGAATCTAATAAAAGTGTCCTTACATCTGCTTCAGTCATAGCGGCTACAATGCAGCTGTGCACATTCATGATTAGCGGCAAGCAGACTTAAGTCAAGAAAGAACATGCGTTGGTTATGTGCAATGCCATGTCAATGATATAACATAGCATAAACCGGCCTCGCAAAGTATAGCAGATAATCACACTGCAAGTATACATCAGGAGAGAAACACCGCAGAAAATCAGAATGATGCCTCGCCCAAACATAGTACAAGTTAGCCATGTAGTATAGCATTGCTTGGAGTAAAAAATAATCTAGTCCCTTTCACTATGACATAGTATCTAGGTGATAATCACTTTCCTACTAATGGCATCTTTGAGTTTCAGCGATAACCCAAGCACAAGTTCCTAGATTAAAAAGCCTCTGTACGCCGCACCAATAAACAAATGAGAGATTCATAACCAATAATGCCACTAGAATTTCATGCTTCACGATTAACGTCAAACTTAATGATACAATTCCGATATATTCCGCAATGCCACCTAACGGTCCGTGATATACCGTGCTACTGAAAACATCATGTATTACGTGTTTGTAACTACTATAGATTTTGTGGTGGAGTCAATTACTATGTTTTATGGTAGGTAGTATTACTAAATAAAGTGGCATGTGAAGGGTTTTGCACATGCTTATTAATTGTAATACAACCTCTATATAATAAGGCATTACAACGCAGTATTCAATCATAATGGTCAAAGAAATTCAAACATGAAAGGGCCAATTAATATATTTTACCTTTATATTATAAGCTAATTGAATATAGCCATTATGCCCTTAAACATGGCATACTAGGTTGTAAGACCTAACAATTTCAGAGGAGTATACTCAAAATTAGCCATCATGTCATGAAAATATGAACAGATGAAATTGTCCGTCATATCATCCATTTAGTAGGTTCAAAGGACGTTATACACGATGTTTTCATTAGCACGGTATATCACGGACCGTTAGGTGGCATTGCGGAATATATCGGAATTGTATCATTAAGTTTGACGTTAATCGTGAAGCATGAAATTCTAGTGGCATTATTGGTTATGAATCTCTCATTTGTTTATTGGTGCGGCGTACAGAGGCTTTTTAATCTAGGAACTTGTGCTTGGGTTATCGCTGAAACTCAAAGATGCCATTAGTAGGAAAGTGATTATCACCTAGATACTATGTCATAGTGAAAGGGACTAGATTATTTTTTACTCCAAGCAATGCTATACTACATGGCTAACTTGTACTATGTTTGGGCGAGGCATCATTCTGATTTTCTGCGGTGTTTCTCTCCTGATGTATACTTGCAGTGTGATTATCTGCTATACTTTGCGAGGCCGGTTTATGCTATGTTATATCATTGACATGGCATTGCACATAACCAACGCATGTTCTTTCTTGACTTAAGTCTGCTTGCCGCTAATCATGAATGTGCACAGCTGCATTGTAGCCGCTATGACTGAAGCAGATGTAAGGACACTTTTATTAGATTCTCTGAACAATGTCTTCCCCTACAAGAGCTTGGTAAACGATAGGGTTTTGTGTGATTATTTCCATGCAGGGCCACTTTCTATAATATGGCCAGGTCACTTCCCTTTCTGCGACTTGAATTTTTGATGCTAGGGACCATTCAGGGTTGGGATATGGCATGGCCGATTTATAGACATGGTGTACTTATCTGGCGTAGCAACTCCCAGCTATATTATTATCTGATATACACAAGCAAGCATAGATTACATGTGCACGTCTGTGAGGTAGTCTTATGCTATGATCTATCGTTGCCATTCCTTAAAAAATGTGCGCAATTGTTGCTTCCTGTCTTGAACGGTAGCAATCGCCATGGTATATTTGTTATAACCTTGACAGATAATAGATGCAAGATGTGAATACCTCCTGTATATACGCCTCTGCACCCAACATTACCCTCCGCTACCATAACCTAGAGCGCAATAAAGATTTTGTGTGGATGTTCTACATGTATGACGGATAGTTGTGAAAGATTTTTCCTCGACTTGTTTGCATTATGAATCCTAAACTGTGATGACTTGCCAGTTTTAAGAATTCACAAGATATGCGAAAAACTCTTTTGCACCAAAAATACCCCCTAATGATCGCTCTTAATCTACAAGGTATGCGAAATACCACTTACTTTGCACTTAATTACCTTCGGCATATCAAAAATCGACGTCAAATAGTTAAGAGGAACCTAGTAATTATCCTTTGACCGCCATGGACTTTGGAATTTTCGTTCCACAAATCATTGGGCATACGTTACAGTGCAAAAGAGAATATCGATAAAAGTGAACTAGGAACCAGGCACCGGGTTTGTAATTTTTATTTTTTGTTATCGTAAGTATTTGCAATATAGATTCCGGTAGAAGAGGGTATGAGGTATATGGCTTTGTGTGTGGTACGCGTTTAAACACCATGTATCCTTTATAACAGTTGCGGGTCTTAATACGCACAGAGGCCTTTGCGGTACTTACCCTACAGATGCAGGTTGAGGATCTTGATATCGTAGGTTTTGTTGTCAATCGGCCCTGGCGTTGTTTTGTGCGAGAAACTCATTTCTCGCATTTGCTTAAAGGGGTCTTATTTGTCATTGTCAAGGCAGCTTCATTTGACCGATATTCTGAAAAATCTGACTCGATTAAGGGGTACCAAATATCCAGATCGCTTTTTAAGGTGCGCGAGCGTTCAAAATTAAGGAGTTGAATCGCACTAATTCCATGTTAAGCGAGTGGAGGTCGAAAATTTGGTCGCTCACCACTTTGCTCGCATCTACTCTCGGACCCCATGGACCTGTTACTCTTGTTTTCTATGCTTTTCCTTTATATTTTTCTACTCTTTTCCTTTTTATTTCTTAGCCACCTTATTTCTTAGCCTGACTTTTTATTGTCTCCTCCGTGTTTTGAGCACTTGAAATGAACTAGCTCTGCAAGTTTGTTCATACGGGGCGTGTTCCTTACAGCAAAATTTTGATCGAAATCCAGTAATGCGGTAAAGAGTTAGTTCATTGCTTCGGAGGCCATTGCTTCGGAGGCCATTGCTTCGGAGGCCATCGTCTTCATCCCATGAAAAAAATCTAAGATTTTATGCAGCCATTCATTTAGCATGGAGTATGGAGCCGTAACAAAAAGGTGATGGTCGTAATGACTGGCCACACTCCTTCTGTTTTTTAAAAAGAGACAGGAACGATTTACATGGCTGTGCCGTGAAATATCTCTACCCCCTGATTAGAGAATTTTTCCTTCGCATTTTTCCTTCGTAAAGGAAAAAAATTGTGTAGGTTTTGAAGATTATCCAGGCGAAGGATAACCCTCAAGCTTTTCCTTCAAAGAAGGAGAGCTGGGAAGGATTTCCTTCTTTCTGACCTCTCTAATATGAAATGTAGCTGGTGTGATAGCGAAATGAAGGAAAAGTGCTGTCTCCGAAAATTCTCTATTGTTGTCCAAGTTCTTTTCTTCACTCGCTCCCTGGTTCTTTACTTAAATATCTTCTCATTTAAGCTCGACTCGGCTTTCCTTCGCCTATGATTTCCCTGTAACTCCCCCAAGGCCATCATATAAAAATGGGTCAATACATTCTAGTGTATTATGCCGAGAGTAAAAAAAGCGTGGCTGCTGTCAAAAGTGCTATCATCATCTAAGCGCCCCTCCTAGGCACTTAAGCCACCTAACCCACTTTAGTGCAATTGTATGCATAGCGCCACGTTTTGCTCCCAATCATCAGGGGTCGCCCGGTTCCCAGATTTTTGCGAGAATGGCTTTCCACTCTTATAAATGAACGCACCGCGGATTTTGATCTATATGGCATGTGCCCTGCTCCGCCCTGACGCGACTCTGGACTAGGGTACCCTGCAGCGTATGTATTCTTCTATACCATTGGTTCTAGACCGTTATCCGTAAAGAGCTACATGTCTAGACCCATCAGTCCTCAGCAAGCTTTTACCCCCTATCTCTTTATCCCATGGCCAATAGCCTCGAACATTCATCTGCCACCTGCGTTTTCCCATTCCGGCTCCCCATGCAACAGTCCAGACCCCACCCCAACTTGTTCTCTATCCCCTCCTAGTGTATATAGACCCCCTGTTCTACTGTCCATCCATTCGTTTTTTTCTTCCAGCTGTTGTTCAAGTTCTCTTGTATTTTTCAACCTTCTTGCGCTTGTTCCCATCTTATTCCATTCAACACAGTCTCGCTTGTTCCTTGTTTACGACTATCTTCCCTCATCCTATTTACTCAACTTGGCCTTCCTTCACCTATTATTTCTCTATTGCTCCTTCCTGCTCCTGAGATTCACTCATAAAAAACAACACTACGGCTATGTGCACCATGACAACAAAAATTTTACACGGTTGTGGCATCGTCGAATTCTCAGGCCTTCACTTGCGCCCAGTTCAGCAAAGAGTTTCCGTATCTCTCAAGTCCCCAGACGCCCTCATATTTCGCACTTGACGGAGGAGGGACTCCACCGTGAGTGATAACTTCGATTCCATGGCTTTAAAAATCAAAGGGGAGAAAAAGTATTTTTTCGACCGTTAAGGATTTTGGAGTTTTATTGCTCCACAGATTCTAGGGCATAAATCACATGTCGGATTATACGCTAACAATGCAAAAGTGAGTGACTTTTAGAGGGTACCAGAAACTAGGAACCAGCTTTGCAACTTTTTTTTTTTTTTTTTTTTTTTTTTTTTTTTTTTTTTTTTGGTGGTTCCAAGTACGTGTAACTTGTATTGTGGTTAGAAGAGGGTACGGAGGTATGTGGGTTTGCGTGATTCACGTTTAAAAACCATGATATTCCTTGTAACAGTGCGGGTCTTAGTAAGGCACAGGGGCACCTTGCAGAACTTACAGATCCAGATCGTGGGGATCTTGATGCCGCAGGTCTTGTCAATCTGCCCTAACGTTGTTTTGTACGAGAAATCCATTTCTCGTATTGTTTATGGGGCATCATTAACTATTGTCGAGATAACTCTATTTGATTAATGATTCAAAAATGTGGAATGTTTTTGTTCCAGAATCAATCAAAGGGATAGCCTTTCCACAAAACGGATATTGCGAAGAATAGTAAGAAGTCTTGATGGGAGCTGGACAAACGTTGGAGAAATTGCCCTTTTTTTTTTATTGACGCCAAATCCCCCACAGTTGTGCCGACTTACCATGCCTTACTAATCCAAGCTAATAAAAAAGGGAAGGTGTCAGCGGTTGGCGGCTTCAAAATGACCAAGCTGTCAGACGGGCCCTGTGGGACCCCGAAAGCGTATAGTTGCACAAAAGGTTCCCTTGAATGCCTTAGAGTAACCAGTCCCCCGCAACTTCTACGCGACTTGTCGGGCCCGATGAGGCTTCTTCTAGTCGAAATCCTGGGTTAATGATTTCATGCCACAATTTTTTTTCCTTTTCATCAGGTGCACCGCAGTCCTGCTTTGAGAATGTTGCTCAGTCCTTTCATCTGCCTCACTTAGACTCCTCGCCTTGGTCGGCGAAATTCATACCGAGTTAAAAAGTAATAGTAAGTGCTGGGAAACAGATGTCTGCACGTGACGTTTGGCCAATCAGTGAGCGACAAAGCATCCTTTCCACCTATTTCCGTTTTTAGTGGCTTGGTTTAGATAAGTCTGGCACTTGGGATTAATAAAAACGTTCTTTTTTTTCTCCATCTCATCATCCTTTTCCATCTCCTTCACTTTCTTCACAAACTTTTTACAAAAAAGAAAAATGGTTTCGTTCAAGCGCGCCTTGTTCTTTGTCGTCGCCGCTGTCGCACTTGCAGCTTCTGCGCATGCTGGAAAGGGCCCTGTCATCACCAACAAAGGTAATTCCGCTTCTCATTTCAACCCAACTCTGAGTTATTCTGGAAGATCGCGCGTTTCGGGTACTTATGTGTTTAAAGCAACTTTATCTTTTTTTTGTCATATCTGATGTAGTCTACTTTGACATTGAGCAAGATGGCAAGTCCATGGGCCGTGTTGTTATTGGACTTTTTGGAAAGGTAATCATATGACATCGAACAGCAGGACAAATAGGGACACCATATCAAAGAGCATTCTGTGTATATTAACGAACCTGAGTATGAACTCGATACCTGGTCAATATTATTACTCTCATTAGACTGTCCCCAAAACTGCAGAGAACTTCCTTGAACTCGCCAAGGGAACTCATGGCTTTGGTTATGCTGGATCGTCCTTCCACCGTGTCATTAAGGTACTTTTTGCCTCTGTTTCTGTCGTTTTTTCTTGAACCCCTTTTTATTAATTCTTACTTTAATGATGTCGTCGTAATGAATCCTTTTGTGCATCCCAGAATTTTACTTCTTACTAATTATGTTTGTACTATTCTTACTACTCTTACACTTAGGATTTCATGATCCAAGGAGTACGTACAACTTACATGGGCACCAAAAAAAAGAGAGGCGTATCACGATGATTTGGAAAGAAGGCGTTAATATAGCATATGTGATGAATTCTTGTGCTTAATAGGGTGACTTTACCAATGGCAACGGAACTGGCGGCAAATCTATCTACGGAGCCAAGTTTGCTGATGAGAACTTCAAGCTTCGTCACACTGGCCCTGGAATCTTGAGCATGGCCAACGCCGGCAAGGACACCAACGGATCCCAGGTAACGTATCTTCATTTTGTTTAACGATCGTTAAGGCTCGTGTGTTCTTCCGAAATAAACATCACAGTTTAGTTAACCCACGTACTCTCTCCTCATAGTTCTTTATTACGACTGTCAAGACCTCTTGGTTGGATGGACGCCACGTTGTTTTCGGCACTGTCTTGGAGGGTATGGAAGTTGTTACTGCGATTGAGAACACGCCCACTGCCCCCGGCGACCGCCCCAAAGCTGCCGTCACCATCGCCGCCTCTGGCGAGCTCGAGATGGAGACAGATAAGGTTCTTCATGCTGAGCTTTAGAAAATAAATTGATATCGGTGGCTTAGCCTTCATATTTTCTAGTTGCATCTTTGCTGCGCATTGCTTCATTATCCTCGTTGACATTCTTGCACCCATCAACAACCACAACAAGAACTTCTCGACATTCACAAGAGGAGTTAATTAATTACTGCTTATCATACAGTAATGGCCGACAGCGGCGACTCACTCGAGGTCTTCATCGACCTGCTGCCTCGCCATCGACAGTACCACGGCCAACTCGCAGCTGACCTTGATCGCATACTTACCTCTAAACAACAAGCTTTGTTTTCCACTCAGCCAGCAGCCCCTGTTGCACGTCCACGAAACAACCACACCACCACCACCACCATCACTATTCCCGGCTTTGCCAAGCAGGTCAAGCGATTAGTCAACCAGAGCATGTCAACCCTAACTCAATGGACTAAGCTTCTTAATGCGCCTACTACCTCAGACATCGTCTCAATGCAACCTCTACCAGACCTACAATCCGCTCTCATTACTCCTTCGTCGGCCAACACAGAAGCTGTATTAAAGACTGGCAGAAGTCTGGCCCAGGCACCTCAAAAACTTTCGGCTGCTGGACCAACAAAAAACGCTCTCTCTGGAGTTTCCCACGCTGTGACCAACAACAACACAGGATCAACATCGCAGATATCATATGGAGGGCGAGCGCAGCACTCAGTTTCAAAAACAGGTGCAAGACCCTGGATGTCAGCGAGCGGAACAAATACCAGAGAAGACGATATATCCAAAGAAGCCCAGCCTGTACCACCGACTGATGGATCTGACACGGCAGACTCGGAGAACTCGCGAGACTCCGTTTATCGCACCGATCAGCCCACCTACTCGCACGTCGCCATGTTGGTCGACATCAGTTTCTTGAGTGTGCGCGCACTGGAAGCCTTGGAGAGCAGGGCCTCGACCGGCCTGTTTGAGATCGAAAAGGCCCGATCCAACCTGATCACCAAGATTATAGCCCTTGGCATGGTAATATCAACAGTCGATACTTCGAGTCTTCAGAAGGAAATAATCATGAGTGAATGATGGATTCGCTCTTATTTTTTTTCTTTTCTCTATTGTGTGTAACAGAAAAAGCGGGCACTGCAGGAACTGAGAATTTTACGGGAGCAGTTGATAGCAGGCGCCATGGTTGTGTGGGATGAGCCAGATTTGGCCGTCAGGGGCCAACAACTTCCGTCCGTATCCAACACTCGATTGTACCCAACATCGAGATTGTCCTCAAGCGAATCATTACAAAGAACGTATCAGGATTTGTTCTCATTTCCATTTCCCAACAAGGTTGTCAGCGATCTGGAAGCTTGTCCTTCAAAGCAATTGCCCACATCCTCGCCTTCAGGCGGCGTTGGTCCCACCCAGACGTTTGTCCTGCTAGTCCAAGCACTTCACAACAATGCCGTGCGATGCTGGATGGACGTTAGAAATGGATCCTTAGCTCACGTGAGTAACAAAAAGTATCGATTGCTTCAATTGCTTTGCAAACAATATGGTCCGCCTACTTAACCCCTTCCCCTTCCATTTTATGCGTAGTTACTTTATCCTATGCTCACCAGGAAAGATTCGCCCTACGACTGGTGTGTTTGTATCGCCAAGTCTCAGCCAAAGCTGGCACAACAGTCCTTGGACGCTCTTTTCCGGCTCTTGTTTATCTCGGCAGGAAAGGCGGTTGAAAACGACTCAAGCCGAGGTACAGTCTAATTTAAACAATATCGGTGCGCATTGGATCGGCGAAATGCAATTTTCACCATGTCCGCTGACAGTATTCATTCATCACTCTCTTTTGAATTTAGATGGACATCGCAGCGCTTTTTTGCTAAGAATGTTAGGGATCAGACACCACGCCGCTTTCAAGCATTTTTCAGGGACCAACGACGGGAGTATCTGGGACAGAATCATGCGATGCGGAGCGGAATATGAAAGGTCGACCAGGGAAGGACGGACCCAAACAGATATAATAGTTCTCGTTACAGCGTACAAAGAGATCTTTGAGTTCGTGCAGGAACTATCTCCCATCGACTACTCCAGCAGTCACTACCAATCTTGGTACACACACATGGCGCATTTTGGCTCTAAGGTACTGAACATTTGCTTGTCCCACCATCATGACGGGAATGTACCAATGGCAAGCAATTTACTGACAACATTTGCTGCATCTGAGTAGATGGATGACGAAACGACTCAAGCCTTTGTCCACAGCATTAATCCAAGTATCCGGGACACTCGTATGATCAACAGCATGCCTTTTCAGTTGTCAAAATCGCCCACACCACCAACACACCTTCCATCTCAACTGTTAACCCCCGTTGGGACTAACGAAGCTTTTCCACATACTTCGCGTTCTATTACAACCCAACCAACAATCTCGCCCATGCCACCGGCCGGCTACGTGTCCGTAGGTCAGGTCTTTAACTATCTCGAAGAGGCTGTCGAGGCACTTCGAAAGTTCCAAGACTTTTTACCTGTGTGGCAGAATGACTCTTTACCAGGTATATTTCAACGATGACGGCTCATTGTGAAGATAACTGTCTTTTTAACCCATACTAACCATGCATGTCGGCTTGATGTATGCTGTTATGTAGCGAAAGACTTAGAACAGTCACTGTCAATCACCAGGGCTTCCCTGTTGTCCTTGCAGAGTGCTCTTTCAGCATTTCCAGCAAAGACTTTGACGACGGCTACTCTACAAAACATCGCAAGGATATTTCGATCAATGGACACCTTGCGCAAAATCGGAGTGAAGACACTTGACAGGAAAGAGAAGGACGAGTCGAGCGGCGGTCTCAAACGCACTCAAGGCTCACCATCAGGCACGACCATCGCTACAGGATTGACAAACAAGCAATTGCAACTGCTTGGATGCATTCAAACTATCCTTCCGTTTTTGTCAGATCTGACAGAGGTCCTGTGGAATGCAGCCCATTCCTGCTATCAGGTTTGTCGGCCGATTTACGAAACTGCATGATAGAGCAATGGACGAGTCCGCTTTTGTGTTGGCGGCCTTTATCGCCTTTCTAACGCAAATCCTGCACATTTTATAGGAGTGGTACGAGGGAGATCGGAGCACCCGACCTGACCCGCTAAAACTATCGTGCGCGCGGGTCGATGCGATATTGTTCCTTTCTCGACTTTACTTGCTCAACGTAGCTGTTTCGATCGGACAACCTCTGCCTAAACCGATGACGACATATCTGGAGTCAGCGCTTCGGACCGCGGGAAGGATGAACGATCGAGAATCGCTTCCCTGGATATCGAACGCATTTTACAACTACGGTGGTTCTCTTTTCAAGTCAAATCGGCAGAAGGAGGCCGTTCGCCCTCTGGAGCTGGCCATCCAATCCTACCGACTCTTCCTCGGCGACAATCTGTTGGAGTGCTCAAGTCCTGCAGAATCTTTGCCTGCCGCTCGTGGAATTATACAGACCTCTGCCAAAACAGATTCAATGACAGAGGGCCGTCTGGTACTGGCCAACCGATATGACGTCTTGGGTGTGTGCTTTCAATCCCTTCATCAAATTGATCAGGCCTTGGAATGTTTTAACACAGCTCTGCGCATCCTACCTGTGGAGGCTTTTCGGCAGATCGATCATGTTGCTCTCGGAGATATAAAGACCAACCATCTACCAGCCGCCAAGCTTCTCAACCGTCGTGCCCGCACTCTGCTGATGATGGCCCAACCTCGGTTTTTTTCCTTCCTATCGTCTGCACCTGAGCTCGAGGCGAGGCTGACAAGGCATGGACAGGACCCATATTTAGCGGGCGCAGTTCAGGAGTATGAAGTAGAGCTACTCTCAGTATTGGGAGTGAAGGCGAACCAAACACGACTTCGCAACTTGGAGCAGATCGAGATTTTGAACCACCTAGTCACCAAGGTTTATCCAGGAGGTAATCGTCTCGCTCATCCAGTTCGGCGTGCGAGAATCTTGGTTCGCCTTGCCATGCTCTATGAAGGTCAGGCGAATCAAGCCTTGCATGGCCAAGCCCTTCAACTAGTCGAAGAGGCGATTGAGATTCTGAAGGAACGGGATCTCAAAAGCGATGGGTGCTTGGAGCCAGTCAGGAATCACCACCTTGCGATGGCATACACCTGGCAGGGTGTTCTTGAGCATAATAGGGACGAGAGTGGGTCGCCTCAGAAGTCCAAGCCGTTCCTGATTGCTCTTCAACTATGGGAAGTCATTCTCTCTGGTGTTGAATGCTTTGCTTCCTGGGAGAAGTCCAGTATATTAATGGGGGCTGGTCGGCAGACTGGGATCGAGAAGGTTCGAACACAGATACCAGACCCAGAGCAGCTCTATGGGCACCTTCAAATGCTTGCGGATTGCTTTGGGATGATTGATTACAGAGTCTTGCAGGTGCAGACCTATCGGCTAATGTTACGCCTGTGTAATGGGATCCTTCCAGTGTCGGAGCAAACGTGCGCTGGTAAGCTATACATGGGCCGCATGTCGAAGGTTTTTTCATGATACTATGGCTCTGTGTAACGCAATTATTAAATGTGCTTTTCCTCATATAAATAGACTCCGTACGGATTTATTCGAGGATGGGTCAAGCATACTTGGCTCTTGGATACTCGGGAAAGGCAAAGACGACCCTTGATCATGGCAAGGCTATTCTGGAGGAGATGTCGAAGCGCTCGGACGGTTTTACCACGCAGTGCGAGGTCTATCCACTTTGGCTACTTGCGCACAGCCTATACTTGACGTCCGTTGGCCACAAGTCCCAGGGTGTAGCCGCATACAATCAAGCACAGCGGTACTCCCAGGTGTACATGAACCAGGCCTTGTCCAAGTCCACCAGCACGTCGCGTCATGCACTCAGCGTTGGCGTAATTTCGAGATCTGTGGAGACCAAGGTACAAAGGGCCATGGTGGTAGCGGAAGCATCCTTGGCGCGATCCCGGTTACTTTTCTTCGAGGACAATCTTCCAGAGTCCATTTCTGATGCAATGAGAGCACTCAGGCAGTTGAATAGGATCATTTCGACGCTTGCCACCGCAATCGAGGCTTCTCAACAGGATTCGACCGTGATCTGCCAACGCCCCATGGATAACCCTTTCCTCATCCGAGAGGAACCTACGGATCGCAACACTCCTGCAACCAAGACAACCACTGAGAGCAGTCAACGGCGACAAGGTATCGAGCTGCTGGCGACTCAGCGCTATCAGTGCTTTATTTTCCGATTGCTCAGCGAGGTCTATCATCAACTCTCACGGCTGCATCTTGTCCAGGGCAGTGTACAGGAGACGGAATACTTTGTCAAGGAAGGCCAGCATATTGCCCGACTGTCAAGGGCCGCCAAGTCTCTGGGTTGGTTCATGCTGGACCAGGCGCATGTGGGTTTATTGAAACACGAGTGGGAGGAGAGCCAGCAGATTCTCCATACTCTAGTGATGGACGATGGCGATGTTGATACCGTTATTGGGTCATTGGAGATTCAGGACGCTCGGATTCAACTGCTGCATGGCGACCTGTACTTTGCTACAGAGAGATTCGACCGATCCCTGCGCGCTTACTATCGGACGGATGAAATCCTGACGTACTTGATGGACAAGTCGGTTATCATGGGCCTGGAACAGCTGGTGATACGAGAACCTCAAACTCCCAGGGAGAAGAGACTGGTGACCCTTTACCAGTGCCGAGGGTCGAGTCACCAACCGATACAGGAGTCATTGGGGATGGATTCTGCTCGGGGATCGCCAAGAACCGAAAAACTGGAGTGTGCTTCTTTGAGTGAGATCAAAGCCATGATGGGATACAGAACAAGTTTGATCTTTAATCGCATGGGACAACGAGCGCAGGCGAGGGAGTTGGTCGAAAAATCCAGAAAGGAGGATCCTACAGCGCTTACATCCGCAGAGTATCATCTCACCATGGCCAAGATGCTGATGTTAGATTTGGAGGATGCGATGGCCAAGCACTTGATGTACGCCATGATCCCGGAGTCGGCTCTGGCCGTCGGTCTTTTTCAGAAAACCCGAGCGCAAGGACTGGCCCCTTCATCGACATCGTTGGCCCAGACTGTTGGCCCAAACAGCAGTAATACATTCTCGCCGCTAGAATCACACCCTGCTTCCCCGTCGACTTCACCTTCTGTGCGGGTTACAAGGATGTCACGCCGTCGCCGCTCGCAACTTGCATTCCAGCAACCTTTGGGTCAAAGCCCTCTTGGTCCTCCTCTGGGAATAACTGGGCTCTCACAAGGAGCAAAGATGAATACGACGCGACAGTACGTGGACATCCTAGTCGAAGCTAGAGCGCATCTTATTGACGCGTTTCAGAGCTCCTTTCACACTTGCCCAACCCATGTCGTCGCGGACATATGCTCCAGGCTCGCCTATCTTGCTATACTGGAATCCTGCTTCTACGTTGAGGTTCTCAGAGGTGATTACACGAACGAAATCTTGCCGAGCGGCGAGCGATCGAATTGGCAAACGGACGTTTGGAGGGTGGCTGCTCGAGCCGCTTGTTCGTTAGAGATGGCGAAAGCTGTCACACAGCGGAGAGAGATGCACGGGTTGATCAAGCAAAAGCTCTACCCGACGCTGCCACAAGAAGATCAGGCATGGCCAAAGGATATTGCAAGCAAGGATGACCAGTACGTCCTGTCGCACGAGCCTGGAGAGTCGCAGTTCCATCATGGACCAGAGTTACAGTCCCACAAGCACAAGATTGTCACCTTTGTCGGGCTGGAAAAACCTCGTCCCCTGCGCCTGTTCCCTGCGTCTGATGTTGACAGCGACATGAGAGATTGCCGAAGTGGCGATGTGGAGGCGAGAGAAGATGCAAGGATGAGTTGCCACAGACACCAGACCGACTTGGAAAAGCAAGCGCAGCTGAATTGCGAGCTTTCGCTATATCCTTCATCGACATTAGGCAACAACAGACCGTTCTTGACGAAGCTGGATAGGATATACCATCAGGACGCCAAGATGATGTCGGGAACGGCGGACGATTCTTTGTCTTTCCAGCGGGACTTTGTCGATATATTGCCTCAGCACTGGACTGTGGTCTCCCTCACGATGGATGTCAACCGTGGTGTACTCTACGTCAACCGTCTTCGCGCCAACACGATGCCATTGGTTGTCTGCCTTCCCTTGAATCGAGCCCAGCTGCGAGAAGGAGATGGGGACGTTGGATCGGGTTTGGGCTTTGCCGCGGAAGTTGACGGGGAACAGGACTTTAGTAGGGCAGAGCCTTTGTCATACGCTGGAGCCTTCGAAGAACTGCAGGACATTATGAAGGAGAGCCAGGAAACGCTTTCTATTGCGTCGACAGCGATCTCTGGTCACATTCCTGCATCAGGGATCTACGGAGTGACATCCAAATCTTTCACATCTAACCGCCAGCCTGTTGAACTGACCAAGGAGGCCAAGGCTGAGTGGTGGAGCCGACGCCAGAATCTGAATGATCGCTTGCGTTTCTTGCTGAGCACTATGGAGGACCAGTGGCTCTGTGGACTAAAGGGCTTAATCCAGTCGCACAACACACCGGCAAATGAGGATAACTTGCTGGGCTTCAAGAGGACTTTGGAGTTGATTATGTCGCAGGCAGGCAACAGTATGTCGGCAACCCCTGCTCGCAATTTGCGATCAGCTGGCCGAGGACATACCGAAATGGAACGAACTTCCGCGGTCGAGATTGAGATCAACGTCGACCTCTGCCGAGCCATACTGAACCTGGGCGATCAGCCTACCAAGTCGGAACTGCGCGATCTGATCTACTTTTTGCTGGACGCCTATCTTTTTAAGAACGTTGCAGCACCTGGGCCCATGGGTGCTTCAAGCAGCGGCAGTGCCTGGTCCACAGCTTCATCTTTTATCGAGTATTCCGAGGAGCAATTCGGCCGCATCGCGACGCAGATCCGAGAGGCGCTACGATGTTACTGGGAAGCTGAGGTTGCGGCCAATAACAATGGCTACGACGAGGGTGCTCATGTCATCTTGGTCCTTGACAAGCACCTACAAATGTTCCCGTGGGAATCGTGCCCTGTCCTGAGAGATGAAGCGGTGTCGAGGGTGCCATCTATCTGGTTCTTGCGGGACCGGATACTCCAGCAGCGATACCTCCTTTCTCAGCCTCAACCTCAGGACAGTCTCGCGCCAACTAACAAAACAACGGGGAATACGGCTCTTGTCGAACAGCATGATTGGAGAGATCTGGAGGTAGATGGACAAAAGACGTTTTATCTGCTAAATCCCGGCAAAGATTTGAAGAGCACGGAAGAGGAGTTCAAGGACTATGTGCAATCCCAGCCAGGCTGGAACGGAATCATTGGTCGTACACCCCTGGATATGGAGTGCATTCAAGGTCTTAGCAAAAATGACTTGTACATGTAAGTGATTTTTTTTGTATTTTTTCTGTTCACATCAAGCTATCTTTCATTTCCCTGCTCAAAACTGACCAGAGGTGCTTGGGGGTGGGGGGTTTTTTTTCCTGGGCTCATGACAGCTACTTTGGTCACTCTGGAGGCGAACAGTATATCAAGCCGACGCAGATACGTAAGCTTGGGCATTGTGCGGTTTCCATTTTACTCGGCTGCAGTTCTGGATTGCTTAAAGGCAGTGGAGAGTTCGATCCTACCGGGAACGTGATGAACTACTTGCTCGCGGGTTGCCCTACGGTTGTGGCGAATCTGTGGGATGTTACTGATCGAGATTTGGACCGCTTTAGCAAAGCTCTTTTCACACTCTGGGGACTTGACATCTCTGGCAATGAGAACGAAGGCACCCTGACAAGCGCATCACGAGACTCTGTGTGGTCATCTGGCTCGCCTATGGACGGATCGCACAGTGACATGGACGATTCCGGCGTCATGGGTACAAGAACGCGTCCTTCTTTACAGAGACCAAGGCTGTCGATTGTTGAGGCAGTCAAGGAGGCCCGGGAGGAGTGCAGACTGAAGTACTTGGTTGGTGCGGCTACAGTGGTATATGGTATACCCTGTTTCCTGAAGACGAGATCCTAGAAGCAACAGGTAAATTTACATAAACAACGGCGACCGTTTGAACTAGCTAGCCACTCGACACAATCAGGCCGATGACTGCATACGGATATTGTAAGCACGCGGCCATTGGAGAATCAGGATAAGAGCGATTAATCCACCTTTCTTGCCTTGTCTAAGGCTTCTACTGCGCTATCAACCAAACGACCTTCACAATACTAACGCTATTATGGATCTCCACAATGTGAAATCATTTAGTATTTGCAGAAGGCGTTGAGGTGGCAGGAAGGAGAGGCAGGAGAGGTGTACTTGTCAGATGTCGCCTTTCTGCTTCGGATAGTGCAAGGAGAGAGACTGAACACCGGATGGTATCTTCAACCTTGTCTTCTCAGCTCAGACAATTATGAATTCCATGCCGGCATCCTCATGACAGCATCCATATTCCCTCCCGATTGGTGACATCCTAGCTATCATCTAAAGGCACCACTTCGCATTTCCCTCGAGGGCCAGGTCATCGACTCTCGCATCGTCCTGGTCACTGTAAACCCGGCCCTCACCCAAGCTAGTGCCTAGCTGGCTAAGAAAAACACCAGAACAAGAAATAGACATGATCTCCTCCTGTCAAACCTGTATGGATGTAATCATGTGAAGAGTACGTATTTTAATCTTTTTGAGCAGTAGTTTTTAGAGTTTGATGCGTTTGGTGCCCGCATGGGATGCCGCCGAAGACGACGAAGGTGCCTCGTTCTCCTTGCCTGCTTCCACTCGACGGCTGGAGGTCGAAGAAGATCCCTTAGAACCCCGAGATTGGTTCTGTGTCGTACGCTGTATATGTGTAATATAGCTGTCAGTTATGCGTTCTTTATCTATTTCTTGTACATTATTATCTGCGCTTATACAATAACAACAAAGCATAGCGAGACAACAACAACATAACGACTCACCTCAACAATGGAAATGCCCTCCCTGAACCGTGCCTTGAAAAGGACATTGGCATTGTTGAACATACCCTCCTTGAGCGAGACGACAATAAACTGCGACCCCTTGAAGCGCGTCCGGAGAAGCTGCCCAATATTCTGAGTGTGTGACAGATCAAGCGCAGCGTCAACCTCATCCAGGATGTACATCGGTGCCGGCTTGAACTGGAGCAACGACAGGATCAGCGCCAAAGCGATCAACGACCGTTGGCCACCACTCAGCTCTGTCAGACTTGACTTCCAGACGCCTCCCAGACAAACTTTGACCTCCAATCCGCCTGTGATGTTTTGTCCTTCCAGCAGCTGCAGCTTAGCATCGTTTCCAGGTAAGAGGTCGCCAAAGATCGCTCCAAAGTCACCGTTCACCTTGGTGTATGTTCGTTCCAACGTCTCGTATTTGTAGTTGTCCAGGGTCACAATCGTATCCTCAATCTTAGTCTTGTCCCTCTGAACCGTCGCCAACATCTGCTTCAGCGACGTCTCACGCTTTTCCTGACTCTCGAGCATAGTCATGACCTTGGGGTTCACCTTGTTCTTCATCGACGAGTGCTTCTCATCCAGCTGTTTCAACTTCTTGCGGCTCTCTGAGGGATTCTGCGTTGCAAAGTCGTACAGACCACCGGACTGCCCAAACAGACTATGGTAGCGAGCGAGCAATAAAGAAGGCTGCTTAGTACATCAAACATGTTTGAATAATGAAAAAATCTCGCTCAAACTTTACGATATTGAAGCTTACTGCCTCTGATCCACGATCCAATCATGCTCCTCCTCCAGATCTTTGATAGTCCTCGACAGTGCTTGCTTCTCCTTGGACAGACGATCAGTTTCATGTGTAATGTTTTGGAGCTCTAAACGATTGTCGGCAAGAGACTTGGCCTTCAGCTTGGCGAGCGCCTCGAGTTCTTTCAGCTCTTCATCGTAGGCACTCAGCTGTGCCTTCTCTCGCTCAAACTCGGCTTGAGCCTTCTCCAGCACAGTCTCTAAGGTCTTAATCTCAGCCTGAAGGTGGTCACGGTCACTCTTCAGGCTGGCGATCAAGGTGTCGCTCTCTGACAACTCCTGGTTCGCCATGCGAACATCCTTCTCCAGTTGTTCTACGAAGTATATTAACCCACGTTGCGTCAGCTTGATTTAAAAGACACGAATATTCTACAACGTTGACGTTTCTCTCTGCCATACACATTGTCACTCCTTACCAAGCTCAAGCTCTAGTGTTTGGTGCTCACGCTGCATGGCCTTGACGCGAGGGGCGTCCTTAACAAGTTTCGCCTTGGCTCTTGCATGATTTTGCTATCAACAGCAAATGATGACGGTCAGTCTTTTGTAAACATGTCTGATAAAGTCATATGAACTATCAACATATAAAGACTCACCATGAGCTCCTGTAGTTTTCCGTCTTTGTTGTTCTTAAAGTCGTTCATCTCCTTTTCAATCTCCTGACATCTTCGGACTGCATCTTTCTTCCTGAAATTCCCTTCCTCGATGGCTGCCTTCGTAGTTTCCAGTTCCTTCTCCAGCTGCTCAACCTTCTCCAACAACTGTACATGCTCACTTGCCGAGAGCTGTTGCTCGCAGAGACGAAGTTCATGAGTCTTGAGTTCCAACTTCTGTTTCGCTTCCGCGTAAACCCTGCCTTCATTTGACAAGCTGGCAAGTTCCTGATCGAGTTCTTGAAGTCGCTGTCGATGATTCACCAGCTGAGCCTTGAGGTCATGCATCTCTTGAAGGCTGGTCAGAATTCCATCCCCGCTGGCCTTGGATCCTCCTTGAAGGGTTCCACTGGGGTCATAAACATCGCCTTCGAGAGTCACCGATTTCATCCTGACTTCTTGGTGGAATGTAACTTTCTTAGCAGTTGCAGCATCGGCACAGATGAGGGTGTTGCCAAAGATGTATGCCATCGCTGTTTCCAAGTGTTGATCGAAACCAATGAGCGTCAAGGCCAAGTCGACTTTACCCGGGGCGAGTCGTTGAGCTGTCGCAATTTTCTATCAACAAATCAGCATTAATATTAAAGCATAAGCAGTCAGTCCCGAGTAATAAATCCTCAGAGGAATGTCCCTTTGAACAAGAATTAATAAAGACTTACCTGCGCATGGGCCCTGAAGGCTTGAATCTTGTTAAGAGGAATAATTGTGACACGCTTACGCAACTTGCCGTTCTTAAGCAATTGGGATCCAACAACCTCGTTGTCAACGACGACCTGTTCAAAATTAGGGAGTATATACCATGTCAAAAATTGCATTTTCCATTTCTTAACTTACATTCCAGTAGGCATCGCACAACAAAGGAAGAGAGTGACGAGGAAAACCTACCTGATAGAGGCGCCCTCCGGCGCAAATCTCGAGGGCAGTGGCTGCATGACTATGCTCTGGAGGGACTGTGAACAGCTCTGCTACCAAACCCTTGACAGTGGACCGGTCAAAGTTGGGAGTGGGGTTGTAGTACTGAAAGTCAAGCCGTGACAGCTTGCGAGACATGATATCGATCTGTTCCGAGATCTTGGCGACGGCCTCTGCTTGCGAGGCTTTCTCGATGAGCAAAGCGCGCTCCTTTTCAGGGTCAAATGTCTGACGACGCAAGGCATCCTCGCACTGCCTGACCTGTTGCTTGGCCACCTCCAATGCTTCGCCCAGACCCTTATTGCTCCGCTGAGCAGCTGCAGCCTGCTTCCTCTTGTCAGCCAAGTCAACTTCGAGATGCTTCAGCTTGAGCTTCGACTGCTCAACCAGAGTGGTTTCCTGTGCGACCGTTGCTTTGACTCGTTGCAGCTGTTCCATGTATCCATTTTCGTGACCCTCTTCAGCGGCGAGACCAGTCGAAAGTGTCTGGATCAACTCCTCGTTCATGCGGACTTGTTCCTGCTGCTGGTCATACTCGCGCTTGAGGTCGTTGTAGGTGACTTTTAACTTCTCAAACTCTGTCAACTTCTCCTGCTTGCTCTTTTCTGTCTATATAGCAAGAAAATGGAAAGTAGCATTGAAGAGTGAGAATAACAATGGGGGAATACCTTGTACTAGAGGTAACAATAAATTTTTGTTTGCACATTTAAAGAATATACAATAAATCTTACTTCTTTCTTAGACTTAATGAGACTCGTTCGATTATGCTCTTCCTCCTTTTCCTCCTTGCCTTTCAGATCCCGCTGCGTCTTAACCTTCACCAGATCCTTGGACAAGTCCTTGACTGTAGCATCTAATGTCTGGAACCTGCCTCCCAGAGTCATCTCCTTGAGTCGGTTGGTGGTAATGGACTCTATGTCTTGCTCAATGTTTGAAATGGTCATCTGTAATTGCTGGATATCCTCTGTAGTCTGGGTCGTCAACGCCACTTTGGCTTCATACTCTTCCTTGGCTTTCGAGTACCGTTGCTAAAGCCAGATGAAAATAGAAAGGCACCAGCATGGTTGTGGAGGGGTATCATGAGGGGATTGCTCACTTGTGATAGGGTAATGACGCCAGAACAACAAACAGCAAACAATAAACAATAAACAATAAAGCATATTTGACATACCTCGTATCGTGAATAGTCGTACGAGACCACAACCCGCGAGAGTCGCTCGATTTCCGTCTGCGTCTTTTGAAACTCGAGGTAGGCCCTCTTCTCCCCGCGCAGCTTGTCCAGTTTAGGCACAATCTCCTCAGCAAGTAGCTGTGTAATCTCTGCCACCTTCTTGTCCTTCTTTGCGATCGTCTTGAGCGCCTTTTCCTTTCTCTCCTCGAACATGCGTGTTCCGGCCGCCTCTTCGATCATGGCTAGGATCTCCGGAGGCTTCATGTTGAGGACCTTGGTAATACGACCTTGCATGATGAGAAAGTGGGGATTGTTGATGTTGAGCTGAACCGACTGGAAGAGGTTCTGGACAACGTTTTGTTGCATGGAATGTCCGTTTACCAAAAATTTACTCCGCCCTCCGACCAAGATCTAAAACGAAAATGTTTGTCAGTTCAATGTCTTTCATCCAGTTGCATGCACCGAATGTATCTAGATGCAGAAAAAAAACTCTCTCACCTGGCGAGTGACGGTAATTTGTTTGAATGATTCAAAGCCGACTGGGCATTGCTTGGGGTCGTTGTTATCAAATACGACGGTGACGGTGGCCTTGGTCACGCCTGCTTGCCCTCGCTTGTAAATGAGGTCCTGTATGTTACTTGCTCGTACCTATTGAGCGATTAGATATTCGAAGAAAGTATTGCAGTCTGTTTTAGTTGAACAAGTTGGTATGTATCAAAAGGCAATGCCAAACAAGACTTCAAGTTATGCTAGTTGAGGGTGCCTTCACCTGCGACCAGTTAGTGATGCCGAGGACGAAGCAGATGGCATCGAGGACGTTTGACTTTCCAGAGCCGTTGAGTCCCGTGATGGCATTGAAGGAGGGGTCCCAGCCTGGGATGGATGTTCGAGTTGCATAACTCTTGAACCCGTCGATGATGAGCTCCTCAATGTGCATGTTGATCCTCTGAGAGAGAGGGTTGGTTATTGTTTCTTGCTGAAAGAGTGCTGACTGTCGAGTGCGCTTTTCTGTAGAAGTTTTGTTCTTTGTTTCTTTGTCTGCTGCTTGGTGGATCAAAGGAAGCACAGGTGAATGAAGAACAAACTAAAGGCGAAAGAGAAAAGAGCGCGTCTTGTTGGAAACCGCGGCGTGACTGTCCTTATTTATTATTGGCTTACTGCAAATGCACGATCGGACAGTTGGGGAGGCGGCCACGGTGGTGCAGAAAGCTGCTCACCCGCTGCTTCTTCTCAAACATTGGACCGCACGGCGGCTCTGCTCCCATAGTCTCATCCGTCTCGGAAGTCACCAGCGTCGACTCGGACGAGTTCCTCTGGCTCATCACGACAAAACCCTGTTCCTGCTCCGACGACCTCTCACGGACTTCACTAACATCTATATTAAGCAACACACTTTCATCGCCGTCATCTTCTCCTTGCCCTGACCCTTCTCCTCGGCTGTACTCTCTCCTTGAATGGGCGATGGATATCGCTCTCAGCTGATACCGTAGAAGAATCGGTAACAGCTTCCAGAACGTAAACTCGGGCCAGAAACAATCTACAAACTCGACATGACATGCTCTCGAACTCTGCCACAGCATGAAGTCACTGAGACGAATCTCTCCCGAGGTGCGGATCAAAATATCCATTGGCGGACACGAGCGGGTGTATAGACTCTCCTCCAACACGCTAGTCGAAATGTCGCTATTGTACATGAAGGCGCCATGCGACGTGCGAGTTAGTTCGCTGAATGAGTTAAACCAATTAGACCATAAATGAATTGCCACAAGGTATCATCACACTCTACAGTAAACACACGTGAACGGCCTTACCTAGGGTTAAGATCATGGGCTTCGATGCCGCTCACTAGAGATCGAGTCGCCATAGTAAGTTCCTCCCGGGATGTGTAAGGAAAGCACATGTTCAGGATGGCGCGATTGTTTTTCTTGGTGAGATCGACTGCCTTGCGAATAACTTTGCGGACATCTTCTGGGAGCAATGAAGTGTCGCCCAAGACCCGGATCCCGATGCCATACTGTCGGACGAGTTCACTATGAGAATTGCATGATGGCGTTGAAAGTTAGTTAATGAAATATGTGGATGCCGTTTAGTTGTTTATTTGTTTGTGTGTTGTTTGCGCCTGCTAATTGGAATGTAAAGTGTAATCGGTTCCCACATATGAATATCAAAATTTAAACACAAAATCAGACTGAGCCCACCTCCGACAGCCGCTCAGACACGCACACGCCTACATGTATTCACCTCTCTGCCTAATTATCCCCTGCCTCTCTCGTCCCCAATTCATTCCGGCGGTGAACATTAAGGGAGTCTCAACAGGAGGCAGGTCTTTCATGTGCCAATAGTATTGAAGCGTAATCGTACGAATAATAAGACACATGCAGTGAGTGGTCGTCATTTCTTTCTTCGAGTAACTTTACCTTTGTTCGCACAGTTCGGCAAGCTTTGTTTTAGCGAGCTCCATAAGTGTCTCCACTTGATCGGCCGGCCTCTTAAAGTTCTCAATGCTGAAGGCATATACCGTAACGACTTTGACGCCCATCTCCATGCACACTGCCAAGATCTAAACACATATCAAAAGAGTTGGCAGACGATATGCATCGTTAGTTATGATCATATAATCGTAAGTATTTGCGGCGCAAATTGAGCGGATAATAGCTTAGATAATTGACTTCGATGCTAAGAAAAAGCTAGGGAGCAATGAGCGAACCTCCTCGAGAGTTTCATAACCGAGGTAGTATCCTTTGCCGTTGCCGACGTGAACCTTGCGTCCGTAGCGACGGTTTCCGTCCATGATAAGACCGATGTGTTGAGGGATTGAGCCACACTGCAGTGCCTTGATGGCAACTGCACGCATTGTTCTGCTAAATGTTGACATGTCTTTTTTTCTTTTTTGTTCTTCTCTTGTAGGTTGTAGCGGTGTGGTGATATGTATGAATGTAAAATAGAGAAAAGTAGGATGCAGGTGAAAGAAAGGTGTCAGTGAAGGATCGATCAAGGAAGCAAAAGAGTCAGCGGGATAAGAAAGGGGAAAGGAAGGATGCAAGGAGGAAGTGGAAAATAAAGGTGACCAATTCGACCAAAGACCAAGACGCTGTGATTCAGGAACAAAAAAAAGTACCCCAGCCTCTGTAATTGATTGTTTTCTCTATGTTCAAATTTAAGAGGTCACTAGTTCCGCTGCCCCCCGCGCTGGCACTGGTAGCCTCTGGCTCATGCCGAGTGGCCTTGACTGGTTGCAGGCAACCCCTGGATGCTCGAAGGTGGCAGCTTCGAGTTCTGCCTTGTATCCACTGTGTGTAAGTGTGAACGAGAGAGAGGACGGGACATGGACATGGGCATGGATGCGATCGGTGCTGTTTGGCACTCTCAAGGACAAAAAAACGGCAAGTAGCCTATGCCTATTCCACCATCTAAGAATAGAAGTCAGCCATCCAGTCGACATTTTCTCTTTTTTTCTCCTCTTTTCTCGCCTTCCCTCTGCTTTTCATCATCCTCCTGCTCCCTTTCCTTCTCTTCCCTGTTCTTCCTTCTCCCCTTCTTCATCCTCTTTCACATCAAATCCTCGTCCTTGCAACAACAGCAACAACAACAACAATTGCAGAAAAAAAATTTCCCTAGGCATTCTTATTCCTTCACTTTCCCTTCATCACCCGTCGGTTCAGTCCGTTGGGTAAGCCCTCCTTTTCGTCCTCGTCTTCGCTCATCCCGTTCCACCTTGTCCACGAGACCATTCGTTCTCTCTTCGCGCCCTCATATACTCCTCACCACCACACTGTGCACTCCAGTTGACCTAACCCACTCTCTTCTACATCACCAGAACTACTCTAGATGGCAGACCCCCGTTACCATCGACCTCCCTATATGCCAGGGCAATCACCTGCTGCATACCCTCACCAGAACAACAACATGCCTGGTGGTCCAAGACCCCATGGACCCCCACTCCACCACCAGCAACAACAGCCCTATGGCCAAGGTCACTTTGCCAATATGCCACAGCAATCTGGCTTCAACAACGGCCACCCTCAGCCCCACTATCCTCCTACGTTCAATAACCACGGCCCCGGTGGGTTCAATGGGCCACGCCCGGGGATGGGACCAGGACCAGGGCCAGGACCAGGACCAGGACACGGGCAAGGGTTTGGCCCCAATCATGGAATGGGACCTGGCCATGGCTTTGGAGGAGGCGGAGGAGGTGGACCCGCGCCAGGAGGGATGGGAGGTAGTCCTCGACCTGGATTCTCGCCTGCGCCCAACCATCCCAACATGATGATGCCACAGCCACCGGCAAGGCAAGAGTGGCCAGTGTCAGGAAGACCTCCAAATAACGGGTACCCTCCTCAACATGGACCTCCAGGACCAGGACCAGGACCAGGCCCAGGACCAGGACCAGGCCCAGGACCAGGGCATACTATGGGCCCACCACCTGGACAGTCGCCGGGATTTATGCCAAGGCCGTTTGGCTCGCCAGCAATGCCTCCACCACCTATGCCAGCATTTAACAATCAGTCGTCAGTGCCGCCTTTCAACAATCAACCCGGCTTTAATGGATCAGTGGCTGGACGCCCCTCTTATAGCCCCAACATGAGACCCGCGCCAACTCCCCACCTTCCTTCTGCTCAAATGCCTCCAATATCTGCACCACCACCACCAAAGTTCACAGAAGGACCACCAGCACATCCCAACGTTCGTCCACCTCACCCGGTGGTGCCGCCCAATCCTCTTGTGAATCCAATGACTGCCCTCCCAGCGACATCGTATCAACCAAAGACAAAGTACCAGGCTGCCCCGGCCCCTTCCCCCCAAAAGGACCCCGTAAGACCCCTCGGTATGCCTTCGCCTATCCCCTCCTGGCAATCGGCGTCTTCTGCAACGGCACATAATGCCAGCGGCTACCAGACCTCTCAAAGTCAACACCGACCCTCTATGCACCCAACGGAGTCGTACGATGCCGATGACAGACCCACCGAGCTCATTCCTCTTGACGACGAGTACCAGCCGGTGGCAAAACCGAACGCGACGTCGCTTTTGCAGTCGCTCTCGACAGTCCCTTCGATTCCCAATTCCGCAGCCGTGTCGCCCTCGCTGTCCTTCACGGCTGTGTCCTACCTCCCATCGTCGCCTAGTTTCTCGGAAGCGGACAGCCGCCCAACGGAGATACGGGAGAGTGAACCCATTAGGAAAGTCGAACCCTTCAAGCCCGACTCCTTCAGACCCGCTGACCTTGCCTCGTCTGCTCAATCGCAAAACAAGACTCCCTTGACACCGTTGCCCTCGTCTGGTATTAAATTCCAGGGTAGCAACAGCACCTTTACTCCCTCATCATCCTCATTTACACCTTCAACCACCTTTACACCTCCAGCATCCTTTGCTCCCTCATCCTCTTTTACACCCCCAACAACCTTTGCTCCTTCGACCACTTTTACGCCTTCGACCACCTTTGTTCCCTCGACGACCTATAAGCCCACCAAAAAGGATACTCCTAAGTTTCCATCGACCCCACAACCATCACATACTCCTGGATTTGACCCCACTGTCAAAGTTGAAATTTCGGATCTCAGACCGTCTTCCTCCGCGCCGTTCGGAGACAGCTTCAATATCAAAGTGGCCGTTGACGATATCTCGCCTCATACGCCGGCTCGAAAGCCCCTGCCCACCGCGGATGCTCTGGACAGCCCTATTTCGTTGGATGGATTGATGGAAAGCATTGAGGCGATGACCAAGCCCAGCTCGACACTATCGACTTCTACCACCTTTGCCGCATCCAGCACTTCTCAACAGACTTCTTCTGCCGACTATTTCAAGCCGCTACCCTCGATCGGCGGAGAGTCCGTCGACCAAAAGAGGTACTCGCTGTCAGATGGACCTACTAATGGCCCAGGATCATCCCAATCGCCACCCGTTTCGCGCTTGGTCCCCAAACGACCTGTTAGCAACTACACTCCACAGCCAGCAATTGACCATAATACCCAGCAACATATCAACAACGATACCACAGCCACTGCTTCAGTCTCGACACCGGCCCTTGCGCCTTCTGGTCAATTTCAGGGAACCCCGTTCACCACTCCATCCTCAGCTGTGCCTCAGCCATGCTTTCCGTCGCCCCAGCCTCCACGGCGCGAGGAAGTGCAGCAGATTTCCTTTCTACCCTCTCCCCATCAACAGAGCCCGCCTCACCAGAACAACCATAGTAACCACAACAATCACCAGAACCAGAGCAACCACAGCAACCAGCATAACCAACACCACGGCCGATTGGGTGGAGATATGGCAATTTTGAACCAGCCAGAGTTTGCGCAAAACCCAATCATGTCCATTGCTGCATTGTCGGACCGCCCTGTTCAGAAGGCTCCATCGATGATTCAACGTGGCAAAACTTTGCGCAGGGCGGCGGGAATGACCGGAGTTGCTCATCCACTCGACATGTCATCATCTGCTCCTGCACCTCCTGCCAAGGTGACGCCTGATGAACTCTATCCCTATCTTCTCAGGCTCGTTTTGCTGGCGCAGGCTGATGAAGTACCGCCTCCATCACAGCCCCTGCCCGTTACCAGCAAGGATACCTACAAGGATCTCGTCAAGGCTCTGAAACCACGACTGAAGGATATTTACGCTGGAAGGGACATGGCATACCAGGACCCTGTTGTTAAGAAGGCTCTGACTGCATTGGAACCCAAGTTTAAGACTGCAACCAACGGAGAGGACTTGGTGTTAGGTTTCTCTATTGAAATGACCAGGATTCAGCAATCGATGAATATACCCACCACCAGCCGAGATGCTCAAATGGCCATCATGGCTGGTCTCTTGCGCGACGTTATCCAGAAGGATCCCTTCACTGGTCACGAGGCTGTCATGCAACGCTTGGATAGCCTCGTCAAGACTGTGACCGTCAAGCCCAATAGCACTGCCGCGCAGGCGGATGGACTTATCAAGGTCATCAAGGAGCTCTTTAGAATCCCAGAGACCGTCCGACATTCCAAGATGAATGACCTCCGTAAGAGTTCAACTAAGCAGGTGCGTATTTTCAATTGTTTTTATGTGCATAATGCTAGAAGAAGAACGTACGTTTTGATATGTTGCGTTTTTCGTTTGAATTGGTGCTATTAGACTGCGATCGAGGACCTCAAGAAGTGCGCCTCAAACCTTGAGCTGGATTTGTTCCCATATCCTGGTATTGGCGATTATCATCACAAGGAACATCACGAAGAGTTCAAGAATAGAGAGCGATCAGCCCTTTCTGGAAACATCCGCGCTCTCTCGGCGGGCCATCACGCATCACTTGACATGCCTTCACGACAGTTCCATCCCGTAATTCGATGTGATCGAGCTTTTGTTACAGATTCTGGACTGAAGCGATCATCAATGACCGTTGTATTAACGTAAACGCTTCATTTTACCTGTTCTAAACCGATATAGAGCGAGTTCACGTTTATTCCTCAGAATCCAAAGGCATACTACCACTTGTTGCTGGAAATGTGTGTCGACCACGCCCTTGCTACACGCCATCAGGACGATATGGCTGTCAACTTGATTTCTCCACTAGCAAAGGCGCTGTTGAAAGAATGCGGTGTTCGCTGGAGATTGACTTCCAGCTGGAGAGAAATCATACTAATGGAAGTCATCAAGGAGCGGTACAGAGAGGCTAAGGTCTCGGTCGACTTCTTGCTCGATTTCCTCCAGACAAAGTTCTACAAGGACACAGATGTGCATCAATGGCACATTTCCGAGGTAACAAGGTGCCTGTAACTGCGCAACATGTTCTTGGTAAAGTGTGGCGGACCTAATTCTGGCTTTGTTCAATTAACATTGGCTTAGGTCAACATGTTGGGCGATGTTTATGGAGGACTGAACCACATGATCTTTGACAACATCAATCACGACATCAAAGATTTGGGCAACGTTAGCGCGGATTACTTCCGACCCATGCTGGAGATTCTGGATCGCGTTCACCAACAAGAAGTCTACCAGCGATTGAACATCGAGCTGAAGCCATTCTTTGATGACATTACGGATACAGTGTTGACGGAATCATTCCAAAAATACAGGGAAAAGGACGAAGAGATCCAAAAGGTGCCCTACGAGAATGAGACTGTGCCCTTGTCCCAGATGGCGCTGTACATTGTGTCAGAGCACGCTGTCATGAAGAAACGCTTCCCCAAGCCATTGTTCGGGTAAGAAACTTTTGATTTGGTGCTTATCATTAATAAGAATAGGTAGAATGGGTAGTAGTTGCCATATGTAGATGTCATATGGCCGGGAGTGAACCCCTGGGGCTAATATGATTTTCGTCATTTTTCCGTCTTAGAACTGTCGATGTCGCTGGAATTGTGGTAGAACACAACCTCAGGAACTTTGTGCCCCTGATGCAAAACATGGCCAACATGGATGGAAGAAAGTTGCCTACGGGCGATGTCTTCCCCCTTTATCAGCTGTGTCGTGAATTGGTCTCGCTCTTTGAAGAGTATGCGCCCAGGTAAGTCAAAAATAGGCAAAAACATTGTCTACGGCAGGTGCTCAGAGGCGAAGTCGTTGTTCTTACCAATGCACATGTATTTTTGTTCCCCGTGATGTATAGCTCAAGTGTTCACTTCAACATCTCGACATGGTTCAGGCCGTATGTTCTCAAGTACTTGGAAGACCTGGACTCATCTATTTTAGGCTGGGTGACAGCCGCTATCCAGCAAGATAAGGTATGCGCTCACTATTGAGGTCGAATGCAATCCATTCTTATTGCAAGTACGTATAACGACTGCAAATAGGCTAATATCTACTAATATGACAATGCCATACGTAGTTCGAGGAAGTGAGTGTAGGTGCTGGTCACTCTTCTTCTGCAAGTGACCTATTCGCTTTCTTCTACGACCCTCTGCGATGGATTCGTGGATTGAACTGGTCCAATGACTACCAGCGTGCGACTTTCATGTCGAAACTGGCCAAGGTCTTTTGCAAGGCTGTCGACCTGTACGCACAATATATGGAGTCCATGTTCCTGGAGTTCATGCCATCGTCTGTTTCGGCAGTAACGTCCAAAGAGGCCAAGTCGTTCTCAGAGCAATTCGCATCTTTTACTTTTCGGTCTGAGAGTGCCGAAGCCAAGAAGGCGTCTCGCTTCGTCTTCACACCCAAGGTGCGATTTCTTGAGCCTTTTCCTTGGCAGATCCAGCGTTTGCTTTCATTCTCAATGAGAGGATTCTTTCAGCTGACTATGTTGCATTATTATTGTATTTTAGATGTGTGTTTTGATGAACAACATTGAGGCTGTCCGCCAGCGATTGGATGAGCTGTATCGTGACATGGATGTGGATGAGATTGTCCAGATATTGAGGGACAACGAGCCAGCGCCAGAGCAGACAGAGGAGGAGCCCCATCAGTTTGAGGTGGTTATTGTGTCTGCGGAAAGATTGCTTCCTATGGATACGAATGAGAAGAGCGACCCCTATGTGGTTCTGTCTCACGACGAGAAGGAGCTTTTCAGGACAAAGACAATTTATGCCAACATCAACCCTCGTTGGAACGAGGTTTACGAGACGACGTTGACTAAGGAAATCACGTACCTCGTTTGCGTTTATGACGCGGAGAAGACGCAGAGTAACCGGTTGTGCGGTTGGCAGTACCTTTGCATTGACCCTCAAGAGTACGAGGATTACATGCCTCACGATGTTTGGCTGGATTTGGCACAGATCGGCCGACTTTTGTTAAGGATCACGATGAAGGGTGAGCGTGACGACGTCCAGTTCTTCTTTGGCAAGACCTTCCGATCTCTCAAGCGCAAGGAGGCTGACCTCAGTGGCATGATTGTTGACGCTGTAAGTTCCTCCTCTTCTTAGGTTCTTTGCAGATTTTCATGTTTTCAAGGCGGGAATGATTTTCTAATATTCAGCTTGTATGTCTCCTGTATCCGTTCTTTTTATATGGTCATAGATGATTCCAAGTGTCCAAGCGTGTTTGACGGAGAAGGTACTGTTCAGTAACTTTAGGTCTAAGGCTTCGCTGCTCGGATTCTTTAACAGCTCGGTGTCATCAGCCAAAGTGACGAAGGTGTCGGATGAGGACTGTGACAATGCATTGGGTCAGCTTCTCGACTACTTGGAGGACTCGCTTCCAGTCCTTTATGACTACTTGACGACCGAAGGAATGACGATGGTGATTACTCGCCTCTGGAAGGAGATGCTTATCACAATCGAGTCCCTGTTGGTGCCTCCACTTTCGACCGAGGTCTCTACACGCACTCCCTTAACCGAGATAGAGATGCACGTCGCTTTTAAGATTGTCGAGGTATGTGTATCCTGTACTTTTGTGCTTTTGCTCAAACCCTTTTGCTGCGTGATATTACCTTCAGTTAAGTGGAACGGTGATGGTATAAGCTAATTCTTTGTGTTTTTTTATACATCCTAATATAACCATGCAGTTCATCAAACTTTACTTGAATGGTGGTGATGCAGGCGATGGGTTCCCACTGAAAGTGCTGGAGATTCCCAAGTACAAGGATCTGTTGACTATTCGCCCGATCTACGACTCGTCGAGCGAGGAGTTAATGGAGGAGTACAACCGGTCGCTGTCTGTTCCTGGCCGGGGTCGGCTGAATCGACAGCAGAGTGACTTTGAACGCCGACCTGCGGGAGCGGCGGCCAAGAGACCGGGTCCTGGATCGATGACACCCAACCCAGAAACGGTGCTGAGGATCCTGAGGATGCGACAGGGCACGGCTGTGGAGGAGTTTTTGACGAAGGCGATTGAGACGCAGTCGTTGGCGCGCCAAGCCCGAGCCAAGGCGAAGCGAGAGCAGGTGCTGTACCAACGACAGTTGATGAAGGACCAAGAGTAGTGAGCTTCTTAGCTTGTAACTGATAATATTATATATTGAGCGCGCGTGCAGTGGAGACCAGACCATGAGGCTGGTCCTCACCGTGTTTTGTCCAGTTTCTGTCGTCCAAACCGTGTCCTTGATCTAGCTCTTGTTGGCCAATTGGCCGAGTGTTCTATTTTTGGAATGAATAGCACCAGTTGGAAGAAGCCCCTTTAAAATTATTGCTATCTTCGTCGTTTTTATTTTGTTTTCATTTTCCGTTTCATCATCCTCACTCATCAACCACCTCTCATTAATCAACCACATCCACTCCTTCTCACTATTCTTTCCTCTGTCCTCCCACTTACTTACCCTTCTTCATTATACTCTACACAGCATCGACCCGACAGGCGAAAAAATGTTCAAGTCTGGGAACAACTCGTCATCGCTGCTCCCTTCGTCTGGGGTCTCGTCGCCGACCTACAGGTCCAACCATCCAATCGCCAAAGTCCTCAAGTCCAAGCCTGCTAAGACAATTCTTGTGGCCTATGTCGGCTTCTGCACCCTTTTCACCCTCAAACACATCTTCTCCTACCACTCCCAGCCAAAGCCTATCATCTACAAGCACTTCGATCTTCAGCGCACATACGACGCCGGTAAGTCAGCAACCTTCCTAACCTATTGCATTCCATCCCAGTTAATCAGTTGCCTGTTCGCATTCAATACATCAACAATAAGACTGAAGCGAAATGGCACCTGTGATCAATGGCTTAATGCCAACCATCCATCATCTTTTTTTCTGGCGCATAGATGCGCCCTATTCGGTGGTGGCAAACTTGTCGTCGAGTGTGATCTTGTCAAAGATGTTTACCTTCCATACACCGGCCATAACCGACAATATTCAGCCCTTCTTCATCCGATCGACCTCAACACCCAAGCCGGAGGACATCACCCTTGCGACTTTTGTGCCCCAGGACGAGCTCTCTGAGTTGGTCTCTCTCGTGGAGCGTTATCCAGGTAATATACTCAAGAGAGGCGACTGCCCGCTCATCGCTTTGCTTGCCTTTTAGTATTTCTTCTTCGGCTAGATCGATATGGGACTAGACTAACAGTTCAGTCCGCATTCTTTTTTATTGTCTTGCGCAGGTCCCATCTCAGCAGTGTTGCACATCGACCAACCCTCAGATATCCCAGGAGCGCCCAGCCCGATCAAGCGTTTGTTGGCCATGAGGGCAAGCAACCCAAAAGTCCGTGAGCAGGTTGACATTCATCTAATGACCACCCCAGCAACCCATCGACAGGCCGCTGTTCAACAGCAGGCCAACCTCCATCGCAACCTGGCACGATTCTTTGCACGATCAGATTATGTCCTGTTGATGGACTCGGACGGCTCGCTGCCTATGACCAACGTGGCCAAGAGCTTTGAGCAGCACCCTCAGTGGATGGAGAAATTGAGAGCCGGAAACGTGTTTGTCTTGCCTGGATTCAACGTCTCGACTACAACCACATCGACGACTCAGGACGATATGACTGCGACTAGTGCCGGGCTGGTTCCCGCACTGCCCGTTGCCAACTTACCCGCAGACAAGGAGTCGTTGTTGGGGTACATCCAAAAGGGCCAGGTGTTGCTTTCCGAAAAGACTTGGAAGAAGACGATCAGGAATGTGGACTTTAATGCATGGGCTGGCCAGACACGGCTGAGTGCGATCCAAAACTACGACCCTTACTTCAGCCCGTCGGTGGTGATGCGGAAGGACAAGATGCTCTGGTGCCCTGAGAGATTCGGAAATAACCATGCGGCATGCATGTTTGAACTCTACCTGAGCGGAGCTGACTTCTGGGTTCTTCCCGATGACTTTACCGTCAATGCTGCAACCCGCACCGAGATTGTTGTTTCTG
The DNA here is from genome assembly GCA_029449235.1 of Linnemannia schmuckeri. Taxonomy (NCBI): domain Eukaryota; kingdom Fungi; phylum Mortierellomycota; class Mortierellomycetes; order Mortierellales; family Mortierellaceae; genus Linnemannia; species Linnemannia schmuckeri. The sequence goes on from JANATG010000002.1 coordinate 2,866,461, forward strand.
ACCGCGAGGTAAGGCCATTGCTACTGTTATTTCCTGAACGCAGGCAGTGCGGTAGTCGCTGTTGAAAACAAAAGACAATTAAACAAAGGCAACTAACTCGTTTTCTTATGTTCAATTTTTTTTTTTTTTTTTTTTTCGTCCTTTTTAGCAAATGATCAACACCCGTTTGTACCAAAAGTTTCACGAGGAGTCGTGCTTGAAGCATGCGCGTGCGTTCTATGCTGCTGGCGAGTGGGATTCTGACCGGGCCCGCCACTGCCGCATTAGTTGTCAAAAAGGTATGTTCTACCCTCTTCTTTTTTGCAAACTCATTTTTATCTTTTGCAGGCTTGTTATTTTTATTTTGAAATCTTTTAAGAATCATGTCAATAACAATATTATTCCGTTGATGCTCAATGTTAATAGTCCTTGCCGTTTGGGGTCTTGTTATCCGTCAAGCATAATGGCACAACAGACATAGTGAATAGTTGAACATTGTAGACACAAAAAATAGAACCGCATTCATGTATCAGTGCAGTGAAAATGGTTGTGGCGTGTGTCGTGGAAGGGACAGACCAAGGCATAAGAGCATATATTTATCCGTCAAGATGGCCAGGAGGGAGATGGGCTGTTTGTTGCTGGCCAATTGCTAATTTTAATTTGGAAATGTGGACCCACCCACTTTCCTGTCTTCTTTCCTTGCCAATTTTTTTCATCCTTGTCTTTCTTTATCCACAATCCACTCTTTTTCGTCTCGCTCCCTTCGACCCTCAATACCAGCAGCCCTCCACTGCTGCACAACACCAGCAAACGACAATCACATATAAATACAGCAAAAAAATGACAACGACGATACAACGCTATCGACAACGAGTCAAGCAAGAGTGGCCACGGCTTATCGTGGCTTTTGTCTCGCTCTACGGCATCTACTACGCCGCCAACACTATCCGCACCACCACCAGCCAGTTCAAAGCCCTTGGCGCCCTCAACCCCCGTAACGCATCCTCTTGTCCTTCTGCAATTCTAATACACTCTCCTTTACCCACACAGGAACTCCACACATATATATGGACACACACTCTATCTTCATACACCTTTTCATATTCACACTGGCTTCGCGTGCACACTCTTCTCGCATTCTCTTTATTCGTTCTCTATTTCTCTTCTCTCTCTTTCACACACACTCTGCTCTACGGAAAGCCGCTAATATATGTTCTTTGCTGACTCTGCCTCTCTTTCTTTCTATCTCTCTCTCTCACTCCCTCTCCCATTTCACTCTCCTCTTCCTCCACTTTTGTACACCTGTTTGTCACTGATAGTCAAGGGAGAAGCGCTGGCAGGCCAGTCATCATCTTCGCCAATAACGTTCGGGACTCCACAGATTACGTTCAGCGACTACAGTCAAAGTGATATTCTTCCTCGAGATCCGACACCACACCATACTACCCTCGCCAGTAACAGCAAGAACGGACACAATGAACGTAGCAGCGGCAACCACCACCATGGTGTCCCGCCAAGGCCAGGCAAGTCGCTCTTGAAGCAAATCCGGATTTTGCAGAGCGCGACGAACCTTGAACTGGACTTTGAGGGCCAGAGAGAGGCAGCGGCGATCTATACGTTGCTTGTGATATCGTCATTGTCAATTGTGGACAACCTGATTGGAATTATGGTTGCGACGAGGCGGTCTTTGAGGTTGACGCAGGTGGCGTTTGCGATTTGGTGTTTGAGGTTTCTTTTCCGAGCATTGTCGTTAATCTCAGTTGGATTTATGCTGGCCGTCAGCGCCGAGTTTCGGTGGAACCATTTACCAGACGTAATTGCGCCTTCCCCTCAACAACATCAACAACATCCTAATTCGACGAACATTGACGCGAGTGGAGGAGGAATGGACTCTGGTGAAAGTGAACATCCAACGATGTACACGATCACGGCGCTGGAGATTATTGTGGCGATTGTTCATGGATGGTCATTGTTGGTGTTAATTCGGGATCTCAGGAACCAACCCCGTCCCAGAACTGTGATTGTCAGGGTTTGGGCATGGTTCTGCGGAACTAGGTTTGGAGACCGACTTGGATTGAGTCAGTACCAGAACTACAACCCTTACCTGAGCGTAGGAGGAGGGGTCAGTGGTGGTGGCGGTGGATACAGAGGAGCGGAGGGATCCGTCGGAGTGGCGGCAGGGGGAGAAGGCGGTGTGTGGGATAGAGAGATTGCGGCCAGTCTTGGGCTGAACAGCGGTCTTTTGAGCAGCGGAAGTAGCATACGGAGCGTTGCAGTCTCTGTGCCGGAGATGGGTGTTGTCACTGGGCGGTCCAGAGCCTCGAGTATTAGTAGTTTCAGCAGTGTTGAGAAACTGTAGGGCAATGCCAAGACATCCATCATATCATAAGAACCGTCAAACAAGAATGTCCCTGTGCGCTCGATTGGTACATCTAAGCATCCTTGAGTCAACTGAAGTGTCTCACTTCCAAAAAAGGATAGGATGGTGGCAAAATAGCCATCGAGCATTCACGCGTCCATAAAACGGCAGGAATGGAAGGGGGCATCTTTTACTTGTTCTTTTTTCTCTTCACTCTCAACTCCTACTTCACATTCCATACCCACCTCTCAATCCCCTGTACATAACACACCTCATACCCACGATGAAGCCCCAGTTGAACCAAAAGAAACCCCTTCAGGGCCGCAACCGCGGTCTGAACAACAATCAAAGTAACAACAATAACAACACGCCTGTGGACCCAAATAAGCCCGCCGTCCCAAGGATGCTTCGACGCATGACGCGACAGTCGTTCATGGACGTCGATCTCCAGTATCTCCTCCGTTGTGACCCCTCTACCCCGGATCCTTTTGAAAACTCGTCTCCTATTCTCTCGGACCCACCATCCTTGTTCCGCCCACTGCCACCTGTGGCTGCTGCTGCTCAGGCAATTGCTCAAGGTGCGGCACCTTGGTCTTTCCACGAGGCAGCTCGACTGCAAAAGGAACAAGAAGACCTTCGAGTTCAATACTTGCAATTCCTGCACCAGCTCCATCTAGCGAACCCCCATGGTTTCCTTGCCCACATGAACACATTCGCAACCGAGTACCCTCAAGAGTTCCTTCAACTGCAGTCATACATCAAGTTCCAGGAACAGCAAGCTCATCAGCGTCAAGTCGAGCAGCGACATAAGGAGGAGTTGGTTCAGTATCAAATGGAGCTGGAGAGACGCAACAAGGCTGAGCAAGACCTACGACAATTTCAAGAGTTTCAAGAGCTTCAGCACCAAAAAGAGGAACAGAAGCGACAGGAGGAGCTGCTGCAGAGTTGGTTGATCCGTCGCCAGCAGACGAGGGCTAGCTATAAGAAGGAGATGGATCTGGCGGACTTGTTCACTTTGGCCTTTCAGAGGGACCGACAGCTTGTTGGCAAGGTCACTTCAAGTCCTGGAGGGATTGATATGGTATTAACGCCGCAACAGCAGTTTGAGTTTGGACAGTTCTTGCAGGCGAACCAAATGGAGGAGGAGAAGAAGCGCAAGGAAGCATTGTTGTTGGAAAGCTTTGGATTGCACCAGTCGTCATCAACTGCTAGTGGTTTTGGTGGAGGTGTTGGAGGAGGAGGACTGTTTGGTGGAATGGGTTACAACAGTAGTTGGAGTGGCGTCAACAGTAGCCTTGGTGGAGGGTTGTTTAGTGGAGGAGGAGGAGGGTTCTCCAAGGTCAATGAGGCGGTGACGCTTGAAGCGAACGACGGGCTTCGCCGCAGCAGCCGCAACCAGAACCGCGCCACACCCCGGTATCGCTGAAGCCTAGCTTTCTGTTTTTCTCTATTTTATTGCGCTTATCAAAATAAAAAAATTGGACAATTTGATTATTACAAAAAAGAAAAATGATCGCGTCTGGTCACTTTTCTTTTCTCAAGTCCCCTTGTGCATGCTCCTTACTTTTTTTTCCTACTTTCTTTCTTACTTTCAAACTCACTTTCTTTTCCTTCTCTTATTTCATTGTTCACCCTTGTTCTCTTTCCACCTACATCCACACTCACCTCCTCTTCTCTCCACTTCGACATTCATCCTGCCCTTCAACTCGTCACAATGAACGCCATCACGGCCCTGCAGTTCTATATCGACAAGATGCTCACCGATACCCCCGGGATGAAGGTCCTCCTCCTCGACACAGAGACCGTAAGCAGCCACAATCACAACCACGATCACAGCCGCACTCACACTGCTCGCTTGCCTGCCAGCCATTCAATTTGCATCCACTTGCAAATTCTACAACCAAACTAATTTGACTAAACATGTCACCGCATTTGTCCACGTAGACACCCATCATTTCAATGGTCGCCACGCAATCGCACCTGCTCCAGAAGGAAACCTACCTCGTCGATCGGATTGAGAACAACTCGCGGGACAAGATGCGGCATCTGAAGTGTGTCTGCTTCCTTCGGCCTACGACCGATTCTATCGAGAAACTGATTCAGGAGCTGAGGGATCCCTGCTACGGCGACTACTATCTCTGTAAGTGTGTGTGTTCATGCATACATAGGTTTCTTGTTTTTCTCCTCCCTTTGAAATTGGAACGGGTTATAGAATGAAATAAAGAGAGCGAGAAAACTGACCATCAACTTGATATTTTTCGACGTGATATCATAGATTTTAGTAACCGCATCAAGAAGACGGCTATCGAGCGGCTTGCAGAGATGGACGAACATGAAGTCGTGCGGGAAGTTCAGGTACACACTCGGCCCAGCTCAAGCCGAAAATATTGAGCGGTTGGACGACAGCATGGAAATGGAGCAATTGAACGACGACCACATCAGGAATAATGCGTCTTTTACGACAAACAGCTGAAAACGAAGCGCGAGCCGCCATGTCTTTATTTATCATTGCAGAGTAACGACTTAATTCCACACAATTTTCCTTTTAATCTTGAACGGACAATAGGAGTTCTACGCGGACTACTATGCGATCAACCCCGACTGCTTCTCGATCAACATGGACCCAGAGACAACATCCCTGTATGGAGACTCGTTCACTTCTTGGGATGGCACCAGTTTCACTAGAACAGTTGATGGACTCATGGGTCTTTTGCTCTCGTTGAAAAAGAAGCCTTTGATTCGGTATCAGAAGCAAAGCGCCATGGCCAAGCGTCTCGCCACCGAAGTCCAGGTACATTACCATTCTCTGTCGATTCTTGCTCTGCCACGTTAATGTATTAGTTGTCGCTCATTTTATACTGATGACAAATATGCCTTGCCATCACTGTTATAGTTTCAAATCCAGCAGGAGGGTCAGTTGTTTGATTTCAGGAAATCAGATACACCGCCTATTTTACTTGTGTTGGACCGAAGGAACGATCCAGTGACGCCCTTGCTTTCTCAATGGACATATCAGGCCATGGTCCATGAACTGATCGGTATCAGGAACGGAAGAGTTGATCTCTCAGGTGTGCCAGATATCAAACCCGAGCTGAAGGTAATCTTACCGCAATGTTAAAACTCATGCTATCATGCTACTGTGACTCCAGTGATGAAAAACTTTAGATACGAACGCCCAGTTTACGTTGCCATTGTTATTCAATACATTATAGGAAATTGTATTGTCGTGTGATCAGGACTCATATTTCCAAAAGAACATGTTTCTGAACTTGGGAGATCTGGGAGCAAACATCAAGAGCTATGTGGATGAATATCAGACAAAGACAAAGTCCAATATGAACATTGAGTCGATTGCAGATATGAAGCGGTTTGTGGAAGATTATCCAGAGTTCAGGAAGTTGTCCGGTAACGTCTCGAAACATGTCACTCTAGTCGGTGAGCTCAGTCGCTTGGTCGATCAGGGAAACGTTCTGGAGGTTTCTGAGCTAGAGCAGAGCCTGGCCTGCTCAGATTCGCATAATAATGACCTAAAGGTACGTGTGGTTTGGTCCGCTATTGTGTTTCTTAACAGGTATGGAGAGTATAATGTGGTCAATATCTGTTTGCGTGTTTACTGAACTACTGTACTGTAGAACTTGCAAAGACTGATTAGCAGCCCAAAGGTCAGTGATGCGAGCAAGATTAGACTGGTTCAGCTCTATGCTCTGCGCTACGAAAAATTCCAGGGAAACGCGGTAGCCTCCTTGATCGACCTCCTGTACAAGAACGGCCTCAGTGAGCGGGAGATTAGCGTAAGTTCATGGAGGTCTTAAATCGCACCTGCGATCGATATATGACTGAATCTATTCTGGTAATATCCTTACGCTCATCTGACTGCTTTGATTCGTAGACGTTGGATACGCTGATGCAGTATGGCGGATCTTCACAGAGACAGGACGATCTGTTCTCGAACGAAAGCATCCTCTCAAGAGGGCGCAGCGCCTTGAAAGGACTCAAGGTATAGCATGACCATGGTTTCTTGCATTCGTCAATGCGCTACTTTACCTGTCTCGCTTTTCAACAATGACAATTGACTGACGCATTTATACTATTTTTCGATATTATAGGGCGTTGAAAACGTGTACACGCAGCATCAGCCTCAATTGGGTCAGATCTTGGAACTGCTGTTGAAGATGCGTTTGAAGGAAGCAAACTATCCATTCGTCGAGGGAAGTACAAGTCGGGATAGGCCCCAGGATATCATTGTATTCATGGTGGGTGGCGCCACCTTCGAAGAGGCGAGGTATATCTCTATGCTCAATGCTACCACCCCCGGTGCCCGTTTCATCCTTGGTGGAACTACCATTCACAACAGCCGAAGGTAATTACCGTGCGTGTAAAGTTGTGTGGTGTTATTAGCTGACCCTTTTTTGAGTGAAGCGGAACCTACATACTCACGCTTTCTCCTTTAACACTTATCGTTTATAGCTTCATGCAGGAATTGGTGCGTGCACAGAGGACGACGATACCCGGTCAAGGTTCGGACTCTGTCCGCAGTCGAAGGACACAAGGAGGCATTCAGCTGTGATCATCAAGTTTGCTGCTCGTTCCCTCCTAGCCAAACAGAAAGAATAAAAAAACATCCTTATCATTTTTGCCGTTTTTTTGAGCTAATACACAAGAGAATTCCAGTTTGTCCACCTTACTAGTCTTTAGTCATGGCAGCAGCGGCTGAAGTAGCATCTTGCAGCAAGACCTGCTTTTTTGCGTTCTCACTTGGAAGATGGCTGTAAATGTCTATCCACATGGCAAACAGCGACTCGACATATATCACTTCCACTTCCTCTTGTTTCACCTTCTCTGGTCATCAAGAACGCCGCGTGCAGTCGGTAGAAAGGGTGAATGTGTTCCCAAGACTTGGAGGCTTTCTTGCGGTCTCCTTTGAGGACGTGTCCGTCGCGTTCTAAACAGATGCGCTCGATTGCTAGGGTACTGTCAACTTCGTGGGTTCCTGTCAGCTTGGTAGAAGTCGCAGGCAAGTTTCGTTTCTGTGGCTGTTGACCTTTCTCGCTTTTCCTCGGTGATGAACTTGTGATCATTGCCAATATGTTGGCCGCCACTGCTCCTGCTGCCATTGGTGGCTTCGTTGTCCTGGGCGACAGCAGATAGTGTATGCAAATGGTGTACTTCCATGGGTTGAGTGCTGGCCTACAAAAAAAATCGACAGTTGCTGCATTTGCAGAGCTGACGAGACTGCAGTCGGCGAGGGGCGCTTTATCAAGTTGAGCCGCGCGAACATTAGAGTCGTCGAGAGAATCTTTCGCATTGTCGAAGTCATTACTGTTCCCGACCACCTTGGCGGCTACTACGGAACTCTGTGAATTCATCTGTTTTAGGATACTAGGATTGGCATCGCAATCGGCGAGGTCTTTCAGCAGATCGCTGTGTATCAGATCGCTATCGACAAGGGTCGTTTTTATCTCCTCCGGCTGAGACGACCCTACTATGGTATGCTGGGTCATCGTCGTCTCGTGCTGGGAATCCTTGTCACGAACAAGACTGCTCTCGATGGCGAGAGACGAGCTGTCAGTTTTGTTACAGGCTTATCGAGAGAAGAGGCGAATTTGTCGGCATCGTCTTAATCGCTGACCCTCGAAAGCGGATCTTCGTCGGCCCCTGTTGTTGCTGAAGGGTGAGGGCTTAGTGTAGGAGAAGGGGTGAAAAGGTCCTGAATGCTGCTGATAATTACTTGCACGCCTGGTTTGCAACATCTGTTTATCGTTTGTGCAGTGAGAGACTTTTGTTTAGTGTCAACAAAGATGTCGTTGTCGCTGCTGATAGGGCTGCCATGGATTTGATCATATATTTTACTAAAGCTGTCGTCTGGATGTACATCGAAAGAGCCAAGTCCAACGTCAGTGGAAGCATTGTTATCGCCGCTTCACCGGTAAAGGTCTTCTCCACGATCCACGATCGAGCACTTTATCATTGACAATGTCGTCGGCTGTGTTAGTAGGGGGTGTGTGGGTATTGGAATTGACGAGGATGATGCTGTCAATATTGCTGTCGCTCGTGTCGCCTTTGTAGTGGTAGGCAGCGTTTGTTTTGAAGACAATATCCGCAGCGGAGCTGTTGGTAATAGAGGCGCTGTCTTCGATCTTGACTTAAGTTACTGTGGGGTTGACGCTGGTTTTGATGTCAATATGAACAAATCTCTGTGGCCGTCCGCTGGAGGGTCCCGAAGGTATTGCATTCGATGGGGTCTCGATGCACGCCAGTCGTTCACACGTGATACCCGTTAACTGTCCCGCATCCAGCTTGGCCGTCGCCCTTGCTCGAGCCATCTGCTTGGAGATCTTGGCTTTATGTGCGGCCTTGCGAGCAGCGATGGCAGGAGTCTGCTCGTCGTCCGACTGGAGCCCTGCTTGCTCCATGCCTGACGCTTTGGAGGATGCGATCCGCTTGTTGCCGTTGTTCGTCTTGTGCGGTGGTGTGGTAAGGTCGATGATGAAGTCGGTATGCTTTATACGTTTCCTAGACAGTCTGGTTTTGGGTTGTTGAGAATATGCTTTTCCTTGGCGTCCAGTCAGTGTTCCATGCGCTTCTTCCATTGTGGTCGCCATATTCTCCGTCGGATGATGGTCCTTGAGAGGTATCGTGAACAAAGAGGAGGAGGTGAGGGTAGTGACATTGCTTAGAATACGTTGCTTATACAGCCTCTTCATGCTTCGAACTCCAGTCTCCGCTGCCAACAAATTCAGGGGTATATGGAGCGTTCTTTTCCGAGTCGTGGATCGCCGAGATATCTAATGGGGGTAACAGGAATGCAAGAGAACAGGATACAGGTGTGGATATGAGGCTGTTCCTTGAACGTCCTGACGATTAGAAAAACACAACAGGGCGCCATGCAGATACTGGCTGGCGTACAGGTTCCGGAGATCCAGTCGCTTTCTTGTCATCAAAATCTAAAGAAAGAGTAGCAACAAGAGTAAACAGGAGTGAATGTCTTGCGGTTAATCTTTTTTTTTTTTTTTTTTTTTTTTTTTGCTTGCCATGGCAGTTCGGTTCGTTGTTGAAAGGCGAATTCGGAAGGTGAGAATGAGTATGGGTGGTGTTGCGTTGCAGTTCAGGGGGAGAAGATGAGAGTGAGAGAGAGTAATGTATGAAACTACGAATTGTACCTGTGTGTGCAACGGCGACAGTGGCTGAGGTTGAGGGTGATGGAGAATTCTTTGAGGTGAGGTAAGTCAGCGGGGAAGGGGTGAGAGGGCGGTGAGTTGAGTTGATGGCCATAAGAAAATAAAAGTGTTAAAGAAAAAAAAGGAAGAGAGAGAGAGAGAGAGAGAGAGAGAAGGGAAAGAAAAATAGGAAAGAATTGAAAGAGAGAGGGTGAGGGGCAAAGCAAACAGACAAACAAACAAAGCAAAGCTTAACACTTAGACAGGGGACACAGATACAGAGCTTTGATCAGTCTGTTTCTGAGACTCATTGTCAACGGCTGCAGTACAGCTCTGTATTATTTCGTGTCAAACAACTGTGGCTCTACATGTCTTGATCCTCATCCTCGCCCTTGCCTAGCACTGTCGCGAAAAGAACTCGGTCCTCAAGTCGAAACGCATATGCACTCGAATTGCCCACCCCAAGGATAACTTGCTCCTCGCCGCCGTCCCTCGTCGGCAATGCCCTGAAAATGTCCGTACCAGGCGAGACATACTCATCCACAACTTTCATCGCCTCCAAATCAATAATGTATCCGTGATTCTTCCGATACAACGGCTGTTCGTCCGACTCAATTGAAACCATCACCTGCTTGTCGTTCCTAATAAACAATCCCTCGCCTACATACTCCCTTCTCCCAACACCCGGAAACTTGAACCATCCCACCACCTTCCACGTCGTCGTCTCAAACACCCCGAGATGTTCCTTTCCGGGAATCGTTATCAGCATGCCATCCCGAGAAACATTGGCAACATGGCTCAGCGCCCACATCTCCAACGCCCCAAATCGGGTACAGGACGACACCTGCTCACCCGTCTCGATATCCCATGTCGACACCTTATACCCCTGCGCGTTCAGCAGCACCAAATGCTTCCCTCGTAGTTGTTTGAAAAGTGCTGCAAAAACATTACGCCGAAACGTCCGGCTATCCTTGATCGGGTCAAGAACGATGGTCCGGACATGATGCCACACTCCATAGACACTGTAAATCTCAACCGTCACACCGTCACAGGCGATCAAGAGCTCATTCTTGACATCAGGATCCTTTGCTGCGACGATATGAAACTCCGCGCGGCCTGCAAAGTCGGCAAAATTGGGACATGTCTCTGCAACATTGACCCGCACAAATCCTGATCCTGCATTCGCATCCATGGGAAAGTCTCCTGTACCGATACTCTCGGGACTGAACCTATAAACCGCGGTGCAGCATTCGTGAGCCTCCTTGATCTCGTCCTCTTCATCCTCAGTTCTGCCTATAGTGGGTCTGATCTTATCCAGAACTGCGACTTGTGTGCCATCACAAGAGAGGGCAAGGTCAACCGACGAAGGTTCCGCCTTTGCTTTAGAAAAATACATCCATGCCACGACAATAGGACGAAAGTTCTTTCCTGCTTCCCGCTTATCCTGCCCGTTATAATTCGGGTTGCCGGGTCGGCGAATGCATCTCGGATCCGAGGCTGGGAGCTCATTGATTTGCCAGAGGATAACAAATCGTCCTGATTTTGAAAGCACGTCGATCGCCAGATGCGCTCCCTCCCTCGAAAAGACATATGAATCCACAAAGTTGGGTTTCTCTGCAAGCTCATCGATCCCTGGACATCCTGTGTTGTTCACGTCGATCGAAAAAAGATAAGGCTGGTGCTCAATGTACAAAGGATCTATGGAAGAGAATAAAAATAGTCAAGTTGACGCAACACAATACTGATCCTTCAATATAAGTAGGCGTACTTGTTTCTGAATCCTTACCATGAAGGTAGTATTGACGTGCATCGTTGTGTGTCTCGACAAAGTGCACCTCGATGGTCCCAAAGTCTCGCGAGGCTCCTTCCCAGGTCTGAACTTCAATTGCCGCGTGGAACGCGCCTTCGGACTGTAGCAGCTGTTCTTTTATCTTCCACTTCATGATCCCCAGGTCTGCGTCGGTCTGCAAATCCAAGTTAGGGCCCTGAGACACAGAGGCGAACGGTGTGGTGGTGCTCAAGCATAGTCGTTCCAGTTCCTGTGGAGTGATGACCTAAAAACCAGCATTGTCACTTGTGTGAGCAATTAAAGCAAAAGCAGCACATTCGTACTTCGCGTGTTTGTCTTGGTGCAGAAAGAGGCGCGTTATTGAAATCTTATTACCTCACATCTGGAATACGTCCTCGCGCCGATGAATTGCTCCACAGTGATGATAACTGCCTCGATGGACTTGTACTGCAAGTCCTTGACCTTGACTCCCAGGACAATGTCAAGATAGGTTATCCCCGACTGCGGCACAGGGATGTTCCACTAAATAATGAAAACGATGAGTGGAGAAGCGGGCTCAGCTACTGCATGGTTACTTTCTCTTCGTTTTGGATGATAATACAACCTTCTGACTCAAAGTTCTCGCTTCGTGGTCTTTTACTCCTTACTCTGATGTACTTGGAATTTGAGTTGACAGTCATTGGTGGAACCTTTTTTCTACGAAATGAAAGTGAATTAACATGCGCATGAGTACATTCAAGTGAAAAAAAAAAAAAAAAAAAAACGGCGTCCGTTGTGCTAATCATTTCACTCTATTTGTTCAACCCTCCTACCTGCGGATAGTATGGTAGGTCAACTCATTCTCAGACGAGTTTTCCATATCCATCTCGTAGTACCAACGGGCGCCTAGTAAATACCATCAGAAGATAGTCAGCGAGAAAAGTTCCTACGGAACCATGATGTACATGGGTATGGAAGACAAAAGGTACACATGATGTGCGTTAAGAAGCAGGCGTTGGCCACTTACGAGTTGGAGGCGCAGGCGAGGGCGGCGGGGGAGGTAGCCTGCCGTTCAACTGTAGCTGCTCAAGGCTGTGGAGGATGCTCCCTTGTTCTTGCAGGTTCTGTGACATGAGAGCAAGCTGGTTGTTGTTTTCTACAGTCATAGGTCGTTTTATTTTTAAAGGAAAGAGATTGTAGTTTTGCAAAAAGGAAAAACGGAATGAATAAACGAGATGAGATGAAATGAAATGAAATGAAAAATAAAATGAAATGAATAGTGAGGTGAGTGGAGTAGAGAACAAGAAAAGAGAGTGAGGGTATGCTCCCCTCCTCCTGTTGGAGATAAATAAATTCGCACAATGCGTTTCGTGCAACGGTTTTATTCAGTTGTAAACTAAGGTGTCCTGACCTTCGTCTTTACTCAATCTTGATAACTACGCCGCTCCCGTTCAGCCCGCGCTCGCTCTCGGGCACTCTGGCTGACCAATCCTGTCACCGACAGATCAGATGGCGGTTGCTGTTGCTTCTCATATTCACCGCCTCGCTTCCGAAAGTGAACCCGATCGTCGCCTTCGTCCCCTCTGTCGTCATCGTCATCGTCACCGTTACCGTCACCATAACCACCTCGTCCATGGCCATGCTCTCGCTGCGAATCATAGTGTTGACTCTGATCTGGTCTTGTCCTGAACGAAACCACATCTTCTTCCCTGTCCTCTCCGTTGTACTTATAGCGATTACTTTCCTCGTATCCCTTCATTGAATCATCCTGTTGCCTCGACTGAGACGTCGACGTAGACATAGATGCCCCAAAGCTTGCCTGGCGTTTCATCTCATAATCTCGCTGAGGATCAACCGACTTGCGAGTCGACGAACCGCTCGAAAGTTCTCGATCATGGCGATGCTGCTGATGATAATCTTTCACCTCCGACTCGTCGTCGCGATAATTGTCACTTGAGCGATCCCTGCGGTGACGCTGATGCTGGTGCGACGACGAACGTCCATCCTCCTGGCGACCTTCATTTCTTCGGTCATCCCTCCTATTATCCCGATGGTCGTCCCTTCGACTCGTTGAGTCTCTATCACGATCTCGCTCACGATCATAGCGAGAGGATCTCGACCGGTCGTCCCGTCTATTCCTACTATCATCTCGTCGACGGTCACGATCACGATCACGGTCGCGTTCACGGTCCTTGTTTCTGCTCCTATCAAAGTTTCTGTCCCTATCACGCTCTCGATCACGGCTCCTATCATGATCACGATGACGATTTCTATCTCGGCTGCTACCTTCTCTAACCTTGTACCGATCATCCCTACTCTCTCTCTGACGGCTACAATCACGATCACCGCTGCTGCCAATGCTGTTATCCGCTGCCTTATCGCTTCGAGATCTGCTAATCGATCGATACCTTACTCTATCCGCCAAGGGTGCTGTTGGAGGGGACTCTGACCTCCTCCGGTCATCCTCTGGTCCCGGCCCCGCGCGAGGTCCCTTCGGAATCTCGTCGTCGTCTTCAAGTGTCAATCTACATTGCCAATGTGAATAAGGAAGAAAAGAGTGTAAGTCTATGTTCACAGTTCACAATACATCATGCTTAGACATAGTCTCCAAACTTTGTCCTACCTCCTTGCCGCCCGTGGTCCTGTGGGGACTTGGGACATGTCAATGTCATCGTCATCAAATCGTCCCTGTGGATCTTGGCTGGTGTTCCTCTGACCATTGGACTCCCTGGCATTATCACCAGAGACAGATGTCGCACGCGTAGCTCCAGCTCCAATTCCAGATCCTGCGGGTTTAAATGGGGCACTTGAACTGCCTCCTAATGCAGAACTTCCATGAGGACCATTCTGATTAAATTCTTGTGAATGACCACGACCTCTGCCGGCATTGGGTCCACCATGCCCATTCTGTCCACTTTCTTGCCATCCTCCACCACGTCCTCGGCCACGACCAGTGCCAGGTTCACCAAAACCAATACGGGGAGTAGGAAATCCTGGTCCCATAGGAGGCAAACCTGGAATGCCTCGTCCCATGTTCCACATTTCCGGTCCACCTTGTCCTGGCATTCCCCCGAACTCTGGCATAAAAGGTGGCACAAATCCAGGCATCATGAATTGAGGAACTCCATTTGGTCCAAACATGCTTGGGTCCATAAACAACGTTGGATCATGCTGCTGCATCATCTCTAAAAGTATGTCAAAGAGTTCAAACAGTTGTCGTTAATGTCCAGAAATTGTAGGCAGGAAGAGGATGGCTTTGTGCTTCACTGTCTTCAATATATAGTGTGACAGTTCAAAAAACGCTTACCGAAAAATCCTGGAGGTATGCCTTCAGGGAACATGATGTGAGGATCCACCATGTTGGGATCCATTGGTCCCATTGGGCCCGCTCCGTGCATGAGTGGCGGTCTATTTCTGTTAATGCCCTGATTGTTGCTGAAGTGGTTGATGTTGTTGCTGTTGCTGCTAGTGTTGTTGTTGCCATGGTTGTTGACGTGGGGCTTTTTATTCTTCCAAGACACCTGATCCCTATCAATATCACCACTAGGGCCTCCAGCCGCAGCCTGACTGTTGTCAACTGACAATCTCCTCTTTTGCCCAACAGCAGCTGATCCTTCGCCATCAAAAGAAGAAGGGTTAGTATCGCCCGAAGGTTTTGAAGGGAGACCGTCCGTCCTATCCATGTCTGCTAAAGGTGAGCCGCCTCGAGAACCTGGGCCAGTGCTTCCAGCACCTGTCTGTCCATCTGCTTCCATGCGACGACTCTTGGCCCAGTCTCGAAGATGATGCTCAACACGCAGGCGTAGGTCGACATTAGGGATGAGTTGATCAGGAACAAGGTATTGGTGGCAAGACTGGCACTTGAATGGGTCTTCGCCTTTTGGTGGGTGAACAAGATAGTTGCGAATGCCTAGCCAAATCAAATCAAAAGAGTGTTAGGAAACCATAATGGGGCATTACGCAACAAAAATTATCCACATAATCACGAAAATGGACAGGGCAAAAACATACACTCGTCACAAAAGTTAGTGCCACAGCAAGGCGCTTTGACAGCATTTTTCAAGAGAAGGTGACAGATTGAACACTTCATGTCGTCAGGAATAGGTGCAGTGTTGTACGCCTCATCCGATGTCAGCGTTCCCTTGGACTTTTCGTGAAACTTTTTCCATTCGTAGCTACAAGATAAGCAATAAGCAGTTAGTTGTATTCAAAGATTGATCTGGACATACACATGTGATGAAGTGTACCATAACATAAATTATGCGAGGAACGTACTCATTGGTTGTCGCGACGACCAGATTGCCGTCCTGAGTCACCATGACACCCTTTTTGCTCTGAAGAGTGTCGCTCTTGACAGTTTTCAGAAAGGAGCGGGGAATACCGGTGGTCTTTTTAATGCCGATGGGCTCAAAGGATTTGTCGTTGTTTGTAGGGCAGAACTGGATCCAATGTTCGCCCTTCTTGCCGCATCGGTAGCAAACATAGGTGTTGGGAGGGGGACGCTGTTGCTGGTCCATGGGTTGCCTGGGATAGGCTCCTGAATTGGAAGATCCTGCGCCTGATCCTACTTCACCCGCTGCGCGTGGTCCATTCTGAGGCTGGTTTCGAGTGGCTCCCTGGAATTTACTCAGAGGACGGAACTGGGCACTAATTATTGCGTGAAAGGCAAATATAACAAAGGGATGAGGGTCAATATCTGTGAGGCCTGTGTGCGAATGGCTCTTCCATGTGTTCCTTGTTTTCCTTGTCTTTCTTGGACACCATTCCTGTCACCAGTTACCCTTGTTATTAAAAGCAATAAAAAGTTTTCCCTTGCATTCTTTTTGTTATATTTTTTGCTCACTTTTCCTTCTGACTTGGCCACTCATTTGTCCTGTTCATTTCAAAATGGCCTCTTCCTTTTCCTTCCCATTCCACTCTCACTCTCTCTCATACGCACTCTTACTCTCCCTTTTACTCTTATTTTATGCATATGGAGAAAAGTGGCACATTTTTCTCTAGCTCATCCCCAACCTGAACGAGAATATTTTTACTTAATAGGACTTACTTGGCCATTCCTTCCTGAGTCTTTCCCCAGTGTGAAGTCTGCTGTTCAAAGACAAACTTCATTTTCTCTTCCTCGGTCATCTGGGACATGTCGACCGCCTCTACGGGGGGGCCCTCCTCCTGGAGGAGCGATGTCGTATTCCTGTAGACCTAATTGTGATATGATAATCTTACGGTTGTTAGATATGTTTATATCATGAGAAAGCAGAAGATGAAAAATGAAAATCACAAGATACCTTGGATCCACCCATGGGATCATGGTGGGTACTGGAGCCTGGTTTTTCGAATACATTCCGCGTCATGTTACCTCCTCGAGGGACAGGCCCGGCTCCTTCTAGATAGCGTTGTGCGCCTCCTCGGCCTGGTTTGGCTGGCACACGCGCTACCAAGACGGACGTGTTTCGAGGGATCAGTGCTGCATCGTCGTAATACTCTATTATTGTAAGTGAATGATAAAGAAACAATTGGTTGTGTATGTCCTTATATGAGTATTATCCTAGTCCTTTTTTGTTACCGGGAGAAAGAAAGAAGGAGCGATGCTTTTATTGGAATACAAATATTTAATAAATAGGTATTTACCCTCTCCGGATTCGGCGTGGGTGAGGGCGAGGTCATCGGGACCTTTGAGACCCTTTGCGATGAGGATCTCCTTTTTGAGGTCGAAGACGGAGATGGAGTGTCCGTCGAAGGTTGCAGAGTCGTAGTCCTTTGAGGACTTGAACTTGTAGTGGACCTTGGACATCGATTGCTGCCTAGAGGAGTTCCTCGCTTCCTTACAATGGCGGTGTCGTGACTTTGTGTGAGTTGTTTACCCTTTCGCTTTCTTTGTTGTTGTGACTGATGTGAATGAGTAGGGCGAGTAGAATGAATAGAGTGAGTAGAATGAATAGAGTGAGTAGAATGAATAGAGTGAGTAGAGTAAATAGGATGAGGAGGAGTGAGTGACTGAGTGAGTGTGATCCTTGTGGTTCTTTTGTCGAGGGAGGCGATGTGGTAGCGAAGGAAATAACGAAGTTGAGTGTGGTGGCTTAGCAAAACGACTGAGTGAAATGAATGAATGAGGCTCGCAACCGTCACGGTCGATGGTTCCTTGGTTTAGCTGATGTGGAGACAGTGCGAGAGAGAGAGACAGGGGCAGAGAGAGACTGAGCTGTCGTAATATCACATCTCTTCTTCCTTTTATTCTCATTCTATTTTTTCTCATACCACCCCTTCACTCACACACACACACACATACACGCACACATACCCTTTACACACAATGATTCTCCTCGACTACCACAACCGCATCATCGAGGACACCCTCAAGACTCGCTTCAACCCGTAAGTCTTCTTTCTACACGTTCACCTATTATCCCATACCACAACTCCCGTTGCGCCCATACGCTGTAATATCCAAAAATATCCTCTCGCTTGGTGACGTGACTGGCGGCTGAATACAACGAACAACGAAAAAGCGACCTTTGGTCAAAACAGGAACCAGGAACAGGAACAGGAGGAGGAGCAGGAACAGGAGCAGGAGCAAGGGAGAACAGCCAACCCTACTACGCGTACCATCGTGTCTTTTTTCTTCTTGCACAAGAGAAACAAAACAAGAATACATCATCATCACATATACATACGGCTTGTCAAATGAAACTCACACGAGAACTTCACCTTCTAATAGCGAGAACAAGCCCAAGCCGGTCGACATGTCCATCGTCGACTTTGATGGCGTCTCTTACCACCTCTCAACTCTGGATGACAACGATGCAAAGCTCAACCTCTCCATCCGCTGGAAGTGCTGGCACGAACTCGTCAAGTACGGAGCCATCGATGTCCTCAAGCGCGAATACAGTCGCTGGATCGTTGACCCCGAACATGGATACGACTTTACCCTCCAATTCGACCTCGACAACATTGGCGGCGATCCTGGTAACCAATTTGAAGACTTGGAAAACAAGCGTGTCGTTTCGCTGCAAATTACTGACATTTTTGTCTCCTATTCATACTTGCATGAAAATTGCCAACGTTAAGTCGCATACTCATTGTTTATACAGACTTCGTAGCATCTAATATTACTCAATGCTCATATTGACTAATAGAGGATGTGATTCGCAGGGTGTCATTATTGAAGCGCAATGCCATGGCTGCTCCATTCGAGAGAGCTTTTGATGCACAGTCGTTGGCAGAGCAGGAGGACCACTGGGACCCCTCGTCCTCTCAACTGATGACCATTCACTACCGCGATGGCGAGGCTATCTATGTTCAGAATCAACAGGATAGAGTCACTGTCATCTTTTCGACATTGTTCAAGGAAGAGACCGACCGCGTCTTTGCCAAGGTCTTCCTTCAGGTATGACTAAGCAAACAAAGAAAGAAAAGAAAGAAGAGCGAAGCGAGAAGAGACAGAGAAGAGCGAGAAGAGAGGAAATAGAAGACAAGAGACAGAAGAAAGAACAGAGAAGAACGAGAAGAGAGAGGAAAAAAGTTAAGGGTAAGAGAGGAGAGAGAAGCGAGAAAAGAAAGGAGAGAAGAATGAAAAGCTACAGATTGGCAGGCGACTAATGTTTAACCGGTACACATCCTCAAATTTTACATACCTCCATAGGAATTCGTGGATGCCAGAAAGAAGCCTCATCTGCAGAACGCACCCCAGGTCATCTATTCGCATCGTGAACCCCCACTGGAGATTCGTCATGTTCCTGGTCTCTTGGACTCTGAGAGCCAAGGTTACATTACATTCGGTAAGAGAACAGAGCCTTCTTCTGTTCTGATTGCGATAGATAATATTCCAAGTTGATTGATTACTCACTCGCCATGGTTTACCTGTACATGTCATCAGTTCTGTTCCCCCGCAACTATGCCGCAGGAGCCGTTCGCGAGGAGACGATCTCGAGGATCCAGATCTTCCGCGACTACCTTCACTACCACATCAAGTGCTCGAAAGCATATATGCATTCGCGTATGCGTGCCCGTGTTTCTGATTTCCTTAAGGTCCTCAACCGTGCCAAGCCCGAGATCCAGGCCTCTGAGAAAAAGCTTGCCAGCGGAAGGGCCTTCCGCCGTGTGTAGAAACAATTAGTTTTCAATATTAAAAAGAGAATGTGACTGCTGGAAGAGAACAAAATAACAGATTGTTCCCAGGGCCAGACAGTCATTTATTTCCGGGCTTGACACTTGTTGGCAACACTTTCCTCTCATTCCAACTTACAACACACATCATAACCATGAGCTCGGTTTCAAGGATCCTCTCCGCTGCACGCCCCTCCCTCACAGCTTCCGCAAGAGCATATACCACAGTTGCCTCAGAGGCATCAAAAGCAGCACCAGCAGCAACAAACACAGAGGGATACTACAAGGTCACCCAGACCCGCTCCTTGATCGGTGTCCCCAAGTCAACCATCAAAGGTACAAAATCACCTGGTCACCCCCACAGACAGACCGGCAGAAAGACGGACGAGGGGTACAAGACGACAACGAGAAAGGAAAAAAAAAAAAAGAAATGTGAAAAAGAAGGAGAAGAAGTGAGCGAATGGACATTACCCAAGGGCAAATGGCAGCGATTGCACCGCTCTACTGGAACAGAGAACTAACTGATCTTTCTTTTTTTCTTTCAACTCTTATGTTCCGCCACTTCGACCAACTTGGTTCGCCTATTTCTACATCACCTCACGGATCCATCGCCCTAATATGCACCAAACGATTAAACCATCAACTTAAAACGGCAACATCAATTGAATCACATCAATCAACCCTTTCGCGACTACAACAACTGATCATGAATAATGCTCAATTACACCTTCGCCAATCGATATGGATACATCGACAACAACTGCATTGTAATTTCCAAAAGTTCTCAAGTCGCTCGGTCTCGGAAAGAAGATTGGTCGTCCAGTATTCCAGCCCCATGAGCCCAGCGCGGCAGGAAAGATCTTGAAGGTCAAGGAGTTGGTTAAGGTCGAGAACATGGTAGGACCTATCCCTCCAGAGGGTTTCCAGCGCACCCGTGCCATCAAGGGATACAAGGTCGTCGGCAAGATGTTCTAAGTGTCAGAACAGAATTAACATGCGTCAGGACACTGCAGCAGGAATGGGCACCATTCACTTTTGTATCATTTTTTTAAAACTATTGCACACCGATATCGTTCATTAAAACGCATATGGAAAAAATATACTCTGTAACTGAAAGGCGAAGCCAACATGTGTGGGCGTTCAATGGCACTAAATACTGCAGCAATAAACGTTGACACGATTTCATGACACCAGCCCTGTGGAGAAAAGGCAAAGGAACAAGAAAACAGTTTAAAAGAGTAGGATTTCCGAATGTTGTTTTTCCAACCTTCCTTGTACTTCAAACATCCCCTGTTAAAATATGTCCCCTCCTGCAGTCAATAAACCCAAGCATGCTTTGCACACAAAGGAGTCATCTAGGGAGATTTCAAAGCTTCTGGCCGAAGCCGACAACGCTGACATCCATTTTACCTTGACATATTTTGAACTTGCCTCCGTTGGTTCGACCGCCAGGGAGCTCCTCGAGTACGCAGGTGTCAACCACACCAAGAGCACTATCACTATAAGTGTTCTTCTCTTGTGCTCGAGACGATTTCCCCTCTGGTTGTGCTTTTTGCAAAACAATTCTACATTTATCCTCTCTGACTAGGAATTTAATATGTTTCATGCTGATAGAGAAAGGAATGGAAAGAAGTGAAGGTGCTTTCTGGGTTCTCGTACCTTCTCATCTGACTGTCAGACTGCTCAACCAACAGGTGCTGTCTACTTAAATCGTTTTTTTATTACCCTATGTTCCACAAAATCCGACTCAATTTCCCGCGCACTGCACCCGCTTAAGACTTTCACTTGTCGGAATCGATTGTTATCGACACGTTCCTTGCCGTGCAATTCGGACTGATGGGCGACAACACCTGGGAGGCAAACCTAATCCGCATGTTCTACATTTATATGCAGTACCTCCGCGAACGAACATTTACGGTTGTATTTGTGGAACCGATGGAGCAGGGCGTCAAGAACTGAGCCTGGTTTCTGGACAATGTTTTGAAAAAGTTTCTCCAGGATCATGAGTACCATTTGAAGGAGAACGGATCCAACGGCCACTATGTTGACGATAAGGTTTGCATTTGTGTTGGCTCAGTTGATCTTTTTTCTTGTCAATTGTTTTTCAGTTGTAAGTACAAAATCTGACTTGACATTATGCCTGCACTTTTTGAATAGGTGTCGCTGGCGGATATCCGCATGGGGAACACTGTCCACTTTTTTGGGACGGTGCCCTGGTGTCAAAAGGTGATCGACGACTTCAAGTGATATAATCTGGTCTGGAAGGTGAAGGAGACTGCGGATGGCCTGCCTCATTTGGCCG
This sequence comes from Linnemannia schmuckeri, assembly GCA_029449235.1. Classification (NCBI taxonomy): domain Eukaryota; kingdom Fungi; phylum Mortierellomycota; class Mortierellomycetes; order Mortierellales; family Mortierellaceae; genus Linnemannia; species Linnemannia schmuckeri. The sequence goes on from JANATG010000002.1 coordinate 2,888,126, forward strand.
CGTCGGAGGAATACAAGGCCACAGAAAGACAGTCGACTGAAGATTATTCCGACACGGGTTTGGATTGTTGCTCCTTTGGCTGTCGCTTGATGACTTGGAAAGGTGTTGTCCGCATGACCCTCTGCTCCGAGAGTAATAAACAACATGAAGCTTTTTTTATGGTTAAACTTGTACAATCAATGGACAACGCAGGCGGCGTGTGTGTTTGAAGCCATTGAAAATGACAACGCATGATGTAAGCATCGGTTATTTAAAAGGATTCAACCATGGGAAGGTTGACGAGAGACGCCACTAAAACCTACTCTGATCAATTTAGGATGCCCGGCCCACAGAAGAGATATAAAATAGCGACACGCTTCCACTCTCTTTCTTCCTTCTTACCTCTCTTCACTTCCTTCACGACCTTCACTTTCACTTCCTACTTCACACTTATACCTGCACCTACACTCATACCATGGCTGTCCAACCCACAAACAGACCCAAGTTCTCGTTCCAGTCCAAGCACTCGTCCGCAGAGATCTCAGCCTTCCTTGCTCAGACCCATAACAAGGACCTCTTCTTCTCCCTCTCTTACTGGGAAATTGCCGCCGTCGGCTCGACCGCAAGAGACCTTCTCGAGTACGCCGGTGTCAAGCATGAGAAACTGGCTCCCACCGTAAGTCTCTTTTCTTCCTCCTCTTCCTCCTCGCTTTCTTCTTCTTTCGCGATGTCTTCTTTGATATCCTTTTTTTCATTTCGTTGCTCTTTTGTTTTTCGTTTTCAGTTGATCCATTTCGCTAAGTTTAACGTGTGTTAAACTAACGCGTTATTGTTCATTTGACATTTAAATTTGTTACATAGTATGCTGAGTGGTCTGCCGGCAAGGTGCCAACCGCTTTCTCGGTCATGCCCTGCCTCAAGGTCAAGGGTCCCAATGGAATGGTAACTTCATATCTCCTCTCTCATCTATTTCTCTCTTTATGTCTTGTCTCATTCATCCTCATTTGGATGCCGTCCTTCGTTTGCTTCAGTGCAATTTATTTATTGATAACAACTTTAAAACCAACTCAACCAGGAATTCGATATGGCAGAGTCGGAGGTGATTGACACGTTCCTCGCGGAGCGATTTGGCCTACTTGGCAACAATACCTGGGAGGCCATGACCATCCGCACCTTCTACACCAACATCCAATACCTTCGCGAACGCAGCTTCACCGAGACCCTCTGTGTCATCGACTCTGAAAAGAAGAAGGCCCGCGACCAGTTCCTGAGCCACAGCCTGCCCAAGTTCCTTGAAGACCATGAGTTCCATCTCCAAGAGAATGGCTGTAATGGCCACTACGTTGGTGAGAAGGTATGCATTGCTTTATGTTTTTACATTTTCGTCAGTTTTGCTCTTTTTTGACCTTGCTCGCCTATGCCCTGTGCCCTGCGCCCTGTCTGTGCCTTTGACCTAACTCAGTCTTACTCCAAACCGTGAATGATGCAGTTGTCTCTGGCAGATTTGCATTTGGCCAACATTATCCATTTTTATAGCACGGTACCATGGGCCAAGATGGCGTTGGACGAGTTCCAAAAGTATGAGGCCGTCTGGAAGGTCAAGGAAACGGTCGACCGTGTCACTGAGTTGGATGAATGGCGTGCCTCGGACGAATTCAAGCGCTATGAGAAGGGCTCGCATGATTATTACACCAAGAACTGCACCGTTCCCGAAGATGTTGTTGCCGAGAAGTAAGAGGAGTAGTGAGATTCTTCACTCTCCTTTGTCCTTGTCCGGACGTGTGTTCATGCGAGCTGCGTGCCTTTGTGCTCTAGTGAAATAAAAATGCACTCTTTTTCTCTTTCACTCCATTCCTTTTTGAGTCTCCCATCCTTCCTCCACTCGCATCACTCCCTCACTCCCTTACACATGACCTCGCTGGTTACTCTTCCCATCGAGGTCAAAGAACTCATCGCACAGCAGCTCGACAAAAAGACTCTATGCTCATGTGTACGAGTCTCGGGACCTTTCCACGCCTTCTTCCTCCCCTTCCTGTGGCAACACATCCGTATCGGAGTCAACCCTAAACGCGCCCTTCCCAGTCAAGGATCCACCTCCATCGCAGCTCACGCGTCTCTAGTTACCAGTCTAGTGGTCGTAGGACCACTCCCAAAGGAATACTACTCCATCTCCTTCCCTCACCTAAAGACCCTCAAGATCGACACTACTTACTCCATTGATCCTCATGACCTGACATTGCTCCATGTTGCCCTTGTCCGAGCCAACCCAACGGTCCAGGACTTGACTTTGCACGCAACCTCGTCCAAACTAAGCAACGAGTTCTGGGAGGTCATCGAAACCGAGTGGATTCGACCCCGCTCGCTCAACATTGTCTTTCCTATAGTCGAGCCCAATCAGAGCATTACCTTCTGGCGGGCCTGCTCTCGTTTTGAGACCCTCACCATCAACAACGACGACATTCCCTTCTTTTCTCTAGATTGCAATAACAGCACTATTACCTCTCAGCAACAGCAACCGCAACCACCTGTGGACGCGTTTCCCCACATGGAGCGACTGACTTTAAAGTTCGACCCCACAGGTTATGGCGGAGGACCGGACCACGTGGATTGGATCAGACGGTGCCCTCGGTTAGTCCATCTGGCCTGGAATCTTGTCGGTCGTTGGTCTCCTGTCGAGCGACTGATCGTCGAACTCAAGAATACCACCTGGCCCAGTCTCTCAAGCCTCCGCCTCGAGCAGTCTATGCACACCGACAAGAACTTTTCGGATCTGGTCGCCTCCCTTTCTCATCTGAGGATCTTGGAACTTGCCCAATCGACGTTTGGACCCTTATCCTTTGCAGCTCTCATGGCCCACCCACAGATTCAGAACCTGCATACTTTCTCTGTCCTGGGCTGTGATGGGTTCACGGGAGCCATGGCCCAAGCTGTCCTGGAGCAGTGTCCAACCCTGGATACCTTTGCAGCGCCCTTCATTAGCGTGCATGATGTAGCCCACGAGGAGAGCCAACCCTGGGCCTGTGTTCACACTCTACGCAACCTTGCCATCTATATCACCTGTGGGCCCCGAAGCACAATCGAGTCCCGCCAAAAGATGTTTGATCAGCTGGGTCTCCTCTCCCGGCTCATCCGTCTCGATCTGGGCGCCCACCGTCTCAGTCAGCTACCCGTCCAAACCCGAACTCGATTCATCACCCACGAGAGTACCCTCTCGCTCAAGCTGTCGTCCGACAATGGTGGATTGACAAACTTTGCAAGGCTGACACAGTTGCGACATTTCAGCTTTCAACAGACACCACAGTCGTTGGGAATGAAGGAGGTACAGTGGGTGTTGGATCATTGGACGAATCTGGGCAAGATTGTGGGGCAGTTTACCAATATCGATATTCCGTTCTCAAGATTGTTTGATCTCTTTCAGCGGAATGGCATCGCTTATAATGAAGTAGCGTGAGACCATGTAGACAAAAGTAAAAAAAGAATGGACTGACCCTGGTAACCCCCGTCTTGCCCAACAGCCATAGAAAAATTCAACCGCGCGTTGTTTTCTGACTACAGTAACGAATTTTTTAGGTTCTGACTTGGTGGCAAGGTAAATGTTAGCATTTCACAACTGCACAGCTGTAGAAAGGAGATGATCTGCTTGATAGTCTTGGAGGGTCAAAAAATGGTACAAGATCAAAGAAATGTCAGGAGCAAAAAGAAGGGGAAAAGAGAACGGTTTAGATAATTACAAGTGAATTAAAGAATGATAGCTGTAGCGGTTTGTAAGGGAACTGGGATTAATTACAAGAAAGTGGTTGGGTCCATTCTACTTGGGTGCGGCACCTACTTCCATGGCAGTCGCTGACGCCGAGGTAGAAGAATTCTCTGATGTAGCAGTGTTGTTGTTGCTGTTGTTGGTGGTGATCGAGGCGATAGCAGCGCCCTTAGGTGCAGCGTCCCTTTTTGATCGTACTGGCTCAGTAGGTGATGATGATGAGGGAGCAGACTCGTCTTCCTTGTCATTGTCAGAGACAACAACCACCTCTTCTTCTTCTTCTGACTCGTCATCGTCAGCCATCTCGGGCATGTGCAAAGCAGGCGGGCCTCCCCCAGACGACAAAAGGCACAGTCCGTTCACCAACACTCGGAACGCAAATGTTATCGACTCGGTTGTTCGGTCAAACTTCACAGCTACATGTAAAAACGGTCGAGCATCCATCGTTAGCGTCATGTTGTTACAATATCAAGCGCACATAAAAGTGATACCTGCAGAGCAAGAAGACTTACTCAGGAATGGTACAGTGGGGTTCATGGGCACCATACGGGTACGATCAGATCCTCCAAAGTGAACCAAGGTGTAGCCGACAACGGGCTCAGTCCTCCAGCGGTGGCCAAACAACTCACCCACCGACGCCTCGCTCTGAAACGTCCGTACCTCAACACTCTCGGGCTTGGACTTTGTCAATGAACCAACAGTCTCTTCGTCGTCCTCAACCTTGATGACAATACTCTCCGGTATCTTGGACGGCGATTCTGCCACTGCTGCCTCCTTGGCACTGGAAATTGATGTTGATGCTGCACTGTCCTTGTCGGAGGCTGATCCCGCACTGGCAGGTCCCGTTGGTGCTGATGTCGATGCTGTTGGAGCCGCTGGCGCAGGAGAACCGGCTACAGAGCTGGTCCGACTTTGGATCTGACAAGCATCGCTTTCGTCCAGTCCATTGAAAACCATCTGGAATTCTCGCTCAACCATCCGGTCCTCAATTTCAAGCACCTGCGCATCCTGCCAGCCCTGGAATCGGACCTCCTGAAGCTCCCGCTTAAACCGCGTATGAATCTTTTTCAAAAAGTTGGTCCGGAAGGGTGGCACTGGACGGGCCTTGCCATGCGTCTGCAAGTACTGTGTGCAGGCTGGACACAAAATCTTGGCACCTTGTGCAACTTCGCCTCCCGCTGCTGCTGTAACCGATTCTCCGGAAAGGTTGGATCCGTTCGGAGTCACAATTTGGAGTTCGACCTTGGGTTTCCACGCCAGCGAGTCCAATGCCATACAGTTGGAACACTCCAAAGGCCGCGTCGACTTTTTGATGGGGCGATCCACTTGAGGGCCAAAAACGCGTGGTGGCGTGGGAGAATGTGATCCCGGCGAGCCCCCTGTAAGAGCGCTGGACGGCGTCATTGTGGTAGTGATCTTTTGGGTTGGGTAAGTTGCAACTGGACGGTTTCGCAGGTATTGCAATTGACGCAACTGTTGCTGCTTTTGCTGGAGCTGACGCTGTTGCTGGTAACGCTGCATCATCTGCTGCTGAGGTGTCAAGCGCTGTTGTTGTTGCTGGAATGGATTAGGTCGAATGTTTGTAGTCTGTGCCTGTGCTTGTGCCTGTGTCTGTTGCTTTTGCAGCTGCTGTTGTTGCTGAAGTTGCGTTTGCGTTGGTCCTGGATGAGGCTTGATAGCAATTGGTTGGTTGTAACTAGGGTACATCTGTTGGTGAGGTTGGTATTGCCTCTGGATAGGCTTAAAAGACTGGCCCTGTTGTTGCTTCTGTTGCTGATGCTTCTGTTGCTGTTGTTGTTGCTCATGCGCATGCTGCTGATGCTGTTGCTGTTGGGCTGCCATCTGAGCCGCACGCTGCTGATCAAGTAGGCGCATGTGCTTATGGAGGTGGTAGGACCTAGAGTGAGCCGACTGGGCTTGTTGCTGCGCTCGATGTCGCTGTTGATGAATGGACTGTCGCTGCTCAGGTGTAACAGCGCCCATGGGCTGCGAATGGCCCACACCAGTTGGACCATTTGGCTGAATTGATTGAAGTTGTTGTTGTTGGTATCCTTGAAGCGGCGGCTGGTGCTGGGGTAGTCCTAAGGGAGAGTGGTGTGGTGCACCATGTGGATGTGGGTGTTGAGGGTGATGGGAAGGATGAGTTGACGGGTGGTGGGGCGGCGGACGAGGATGGCTGTTGGGAGGATAGGATCCATTGTGTGACATATTGCCGGAAGGTCTTTCGCTGTTCAGGTGTTGCTGCTGTTGGCGCTGATCCTGCGATGGAGGTCCAGAGTGGTGAGGATGTGAGGAATAGGGAAGTTGTCCAGAGTGAGGCTGCTGCCTTGATAGTTCCGAAGCAGGGGGTGGGCTGTGGGCAGATCGCATGGGAGTTAGGGCTGAATTGTTGTGGTTTAGACCAGGGCTTCCTGGCCGAGATCCTGGAAGTGATCCTGGTCCGGTATCCTGGTCATAGTAGGGTCCTCCTCCCGAGTGGCGATGGTCCCTTTCCCGATCCGACGGTGGGCGTCCATGATGAGGCGGGTAACGAGGTCTGCTAGAGTACACCTCTGGTGTATACCATGAAGGGTGGGAGGTTGACTGACGGTGGGATGTTGGTGGAGGACCTTGGTCGGGAGGACCGTAAGGGAGGTATCTATGGGCAGGGCGCTTTGAATAATGCCCGGTGTCGACATCGTATCCGTATGCATACCGGTCGGGATAGTCGTCAAGACCGTTTCGTTCGAAGGATCGCTTCCTGGAGTGTGAAAAGGGCGAGTAGTTGACGGACTTTGCCTCGAGTTCAAAAATGCGGTTCCTCATGGCGATGTACATGTCCTTGTTGAATTCTGAAGGAACCTCATCCAGGGAGAATAGGACTACCGGGGAAGAAGCAGAGTGAGAGAGAGCAACAATATGAGTACGATGAGACACATCATATTTGCTCTTTTTTAAAAGCAAAGAAAGAGACGTACATCTATGCATGCAGAAGAGACAAGAGCAAATTGAAAGCAAGAGAAAAAGAGGACTTACTTCCTCCAAGGGTGGACAGGGTATGCTGGGAGGCGATGGTGTGTCGCGTCTGGAAGTACGGTTCCTGGATGGGGGTCGTTTTCTGCGAGAGAGAGCGACAGAGGGAACGGGTACCGGATGTAACAATAATAACACTTATTAGCATCGAAAGCACGTTGCGATAATGATTGGCTCATGAAGGGGGATTGTCCGGAGCAACTCGGCGAACAATGGGCAGGTCGAACACAAGGTCAACGACAACGCATACAGACATGCTTATCATTGTTGCTCTTCATGTTGTTCTTTTTTCACTACTTCTTCCACGTACCTTCCATAACGACGACAGTGCATCACTTCCGTCCCCATGGTGAGGCTGATCCAGCTTGGCTGAGATGGACGGAATAGAAAAAGGATAGCGATTAACCGCGTTAGGATGGTGCGACACACTTGCATTGTTGCTATTACTGTTGTTGGTGTTGCTGTTCATGGAATGAAAAGAAGAGGAGGAGTGTGAAGAAGGAAAGGAATGTGGGGCCGAATGAACCCTGCCATGGTTGCTGTTGCTGTTGTTGTTGTTGTTGTGGTTGTTGTTGTTATTATTATTGTTGTTGTTGTTGTTGTTGTTATTGCTCCGGCTGGTGTGCACTCCGTTAGGACCGTTGATACTGCTGCTGTTGCTGCTGCTACTACGTCCTTGACTACTGATAGCCTCGCTGGTGTTATTGTTATTGGATAGAGCAGGCGGTGGATCCCTTCCTCGGTCAGCACGTTCCTGCATGTATTCCCTATCGTTTCCTCCATAATGGGGTCGATTGTTGCCGTCGGAAGACCCATTCACGTGGTTGCTACCGCTGTTACTGCTGTTGATGTTGTCCTCCCCTCCTCTGTCCTGACGATTTGGCGGGTCGCCATATGTGTTGTCATGCAGGTTGTAACTGTGGTGTTGCTGCTGTTGTTGTTGAGGATGCTGCTGATGTTGAGGTGAATAAGGAGGGTCCCTTGGATGGGGTTGATATTCATGTCGAGATAGCCCTTGCTGCTGATTGTCCTGTATCCTTGCATCGCTCTCAGCGAATGACTGCCTATGTTGTTGTTGTTGTTGTTGTTGTTGTTGACTGTGTTGTGGGTTATGGTAGTGGTGGTCGTGAGGTGGTGGCGGTGGTGGTGGTGGATAAGCGTTGTTGGCGTAAGAGCGGTTGCGGTCGGACTGTTGCGAGGATAAGGAGCCATTGATGTTGTATCCAGAATAATGCGACGGGCCATCGTCGTCGTTGTTGTTGTGGTTATTGTCCTTGTGGGTCATTGAAGTAAGCACAGGCCCCGATCCTCCTCCTTGTTCTTGTCCTCCTGGTCCTCCTGATCCTCCTGATCCTCCTGGCCCTCCTGTTAGTCCTCCATTAGTGGCCGTATGAGTATTAGCAGCAGCAGCAGTTGTAGAAGGAGCAGCAGCAGGAACAATAGAGGCGGATGCAGTAGCCATTTGAAGGTGTGGCAACAACCAGGCAGTCGTCAATGGTTCCCGAATAGAGAAAGAGAAAGAGAGGTTGGATAAGGTGAAGGAGGAGGGAGGTGCGATGGAATTAACAATAGAGTGGTGTGCAACAAGTAGAAGAGGAAGAAGCGTGGCACTTTCTCGGCAGAGGGACGATAATAAGAAAGGAGACGAGATCGTTGTGTGTATGTGTGTGTGTGTACTCTTGGCCGTGAAGTAGAATATAGAGAGATGGAGGTGATGAAAGGAGTATGTTGTATGTTCGAGGTATGGGTGTGTTGTGATGAGTCAAGGAGGGTAGAGAGAGAAACGAACAAACAGATAAAAAAGAGACAAAAGAGAAAAAAAAAATTGCAGCACAATAGAGAAAGAAGAGGAAAGTGGATATCCCTGAAACACATCATACATCCCACATCGAGCCATGTGGGAAAAAAAATGCGGGGTATCTCAACAACAATAACAACAACAACAACAACAACAACAATAACAACAACAACAACAACAACAAAGCCTTGCTTTGGTTTGATAGCAATTGCATTCATCATCTATAGTCTAGTTACCTTGGATCGGAGGAAGCACCCGCTGCTTCGGTAGTTGCTGCTCATGCTGTTGCTGCTGCTGCTGCTGTTGTTGTTGCCGTTGTTCATGCTGCTGTTGTTGCTGTGGCTCGGCAGGTTCTCGTGCTTCTGGCGTGCTCTTGAGATTCGTCTGGTCTACTGGGTCCTGCATATCCTGACGCCCTTGTTGCTTCTGACTTTGATGTTGTTGTTGCTTGGATTGTGTAGAGGTAACCATGGAGTACGCAATGGCTAATTCTTGTGAAGTGTACGAGGCAGCCGCAGCTGCTGCCGCTGCAGTAGTTGTGGCAGTTGCTGCTACAATCCCTGAAGGCGGTGAGGGTGGTTGAAGCGGATGGCGGGGATGGATCCGGCGATGGCTTTCTTTCTGTTGCTTTTGTTCTTCTTCTTGTCGTTGTTGTTGTTCGGAAGAGGAGGAGGAGGAAGAAGAAGTGGTGTTAAGAGGGAGCATCCATTGTTTGAAGGGATGATTCTCAGAAGAGGCAGAGAGTGGAGGGGAAGGAGGAGGCGTTGATGTGGATGAAGGCGAGGATGAATTGATGAAGATGGCACCATTCTGGATACCAGTAGTGGGATGTGCTATTGTCCGAGGTGGAGAGGATTGTGGAATACGGCCTTGTCTTTGTGCAGTGTTGTCTGTGTCTGTCTGCTGTTGATGTTGATGTTGTTGTTGTTGTACAAAGGAAGAAGAAGAGGAAGAGGAAGACGAAGACGAAGACGAAGAAGACGAGAGGATGTTCGGCAGGGAGGGGGCCGAGGCTGAGGAGGGCAGCATTGATGATTGACGTGAAAAGTAGTGGATTTTGGCTTTGCCTTCGTTTTATCGAGAGAGAAGTACAACTGGAATGTGGGGGTAGAGTAGGGGCAGTTGAGGATGTTTTTTCTGCTGTAAGGGTTAGAGAGAGTGTGTGTAAGAGAGAGAGAGAGTGTGTGTGTGTATGGGCGAGAGTGCGGAAGGTAAGAGCGTTGTAACTGTGTTTATTATTATTATTGTTTCGTGAGAAAGTGAATGAGAGTGAATGAACAAACAAAAAAAAATGATTGATTGAATGAATGAAGGGAGAAGAAAGGAGACGAGGGAGACAACAGCGACAACAATAACAACAATAGCAGTAGCAGCAATGGTAGTGGTGAATTGAATACAAAAGAAGCTAGAGAAGAACGAGGGGGATGGGTCTCTGAAGGACAGAGTGTGTGCCATTTGGACAGCAAAGCAGTAGCAACGGTAGCAGCACCAGCAATCGACAGCAAACAATAGAAGGAACCAAAAGGAGAACAAACACCCCGGAATTCGCCGTGCGGAGGAAGGTTAAAAAAAAAAAAAAAAAAAAAAGTGGATCGGGGGGAGAAGGGTCAAGGGGAATCAGGGAGAGATAGTAAGAAGGGAACGTGGAAAGGCACATGAAGAAGAGAGACAATACAAACATGGATTGCATTATTGAATTAACATTAGGGTCTATCTACCAACATTGCGTTTCACATACATATGTATGTACAAATTAACAACGAAAAAAACAGCAAAACAAACAACTGACGACCGAATGGGGACATGAACTCTGAATAAGATGGCAAAACAAGAACAAGAACAACAACGACATTGACAACGAAGAACGAAGAAAGAAAACAAACTCGAAAAAGCCATAATTCCCCGCATTTTATTATCTTTCTTAGCGGCTAAGCGGACTCTGGATCTTTTAAGGTACTTCGCACGCCACTGCCAATGTGCAATGGTCACACCATCGTTTTGCCCTCCTATGCATAGACAGTCTTTATACATTCGACGTATGCATTGGTTCCGCCCCATCCCTTGGAAGAGTTACTTCCATTGCTTCCATCGCCTCCCTTTTTAAACTCTGCTCTCCTCTAACTGGTTCACTGGCTGGTGCCTCTCCCTTTGTGTTCCCTTCTCCTTCAAGTAGAAGCAATAACAGGCAGAAGCACAGCTCTCTATCGTATCCAATCCCATTTACCATATTTGCGTGTATGTACAAGAAAGGTTTTATTCAAAAAAAAAAAAAAAAAAAAAAAAAAGAAAAGAAAAGAAAAGAGGTGCAAGGATGAACAACTATGGTACAGAAAAATAACAAACGAATGACATTGAACAAAGAAACAAAAAAAAGCGGACGACAATGAGACATTTTCTAAAGCTCAAACATGTTTTGATATACGCTAGAGGCGTCAACACCCTCCAAAGAAGTGACAGCAACACCATCCCGGCTACTATCGCCGTTTTGCTGGAGTAAAGCCACCAAGGCCGAGACAGACTGTCCACAGATCCGCTGGTGGCGATGGAGGGCATCGTTCCTCATGAATCCACTTCCACAGCTCTGACAATTATAGGGCTTCTCACCCGTGTGGAGTCGCACATGACGCTCACGGTCGTGGCGACGGGCAAATGCCAAAGGGCAGGAACCGCAAAGAAAAGGGCGATCTGCCGAATGGGTCTTCATGTGCGAAGTCAGGTTATAGGCACGCGAAAAGACCTTGCCACAGTCGGGGACATCGCAGCTAAAGGATGTGGGCTTGACCTTGGGCTTTGTCTGGCGGGTACGGCGCTTGCGCCTGACCCGAGTTGAATCGTCGCCAACGACGACTATTGACGATGGTGAGGCAAGAACGCCCTCCTCAGTTGTGGAGGCATGGCGCTCGGTGGTAATGTACTTGGCCTTGCGGTAGAGAGAAACCGAGTGCTTCTTGATAGGGCGAGGTCTCTTGCTGTTGCCGTTGTTTTGGCAAACGACAGCGTGGCTTGGGACCGCTTGCTCCTGGTGGTGATGCTCGGGGGAAGGAGGACGCGAGGACTCGAATGAGGCCCAAGACATGGTAGGCGACTGGGCAAACGAGGCATTGGACACATTGCTACCGTTTGGGAGATGAGGGGTCATCAAGAGATCAAGCGAGGTCTCAAAGGTAGAAAGAAGCGAAGGCTGCTGCTGCTGGGATTCGAGAGTGGAGATGTAGTAATTAAAGACACCTGACTCGACATAGGCTTGAGAGTTGGCTGCTTGCTCCACCGAGATGGTAGGAACTGCATGGTGAAGAGGTGCGGAAGAAGGAATGAAAAGCTGCTGTTGCTGAATAAAGTTGGGAGCGAATATGGGCTGTTGTTGGTGCAGGTGCTGAGCAGGCAACGCCTGGATGTGCTGTGCTTCGGCCATGAGAGCATGTTGTTGGGGCTGCTGCTCGTGGTACATCATCTGGGGCTGCTGGATCTCGGAGTACATTGGACCGGAGGTATTGGGAAAAGCATAGTGGGAGTGGTTGTGGAAGGGATGCTGAGTTGGAAGGGAAGGGAAGCCGCTCTCGAATACCATGGCCGTCTCGTCCGAACACTCGAGTTGGTATTGCTTCATGTTGGCATTGGCGTTAGAGTTGTCAGCGTTGCTGTTGTTAGCGCTGGTGCGTTGGCGAGGCGTAATAAAAATCTCGTACTCGTCGAGATCTTCGTCATCATCCTCCTCCTCGCGGCCATCGGCAGACTCGGAAAACTCGTTCATCGAAGAGCCGGGAGACATTAATGCAGGGAGGGAGGGCATGTCAAAGGGATCGAGTTGGAACTGTGCCGTTGCTGCTGCTGCTGCTGCTGCTGAAAGGTCTGGGAGGAAGGTGTGGACGTCTGAGAGGATGTTGGCAGGGGTGAAGCTTTGTTCGAACAGGTGGTTGTGAGTGGAGGGGTATTGTGTGGAGTTGTAGTCTGTGGAAAGCATTGGAGAAGATACGAATGTGAAGAGATTGTGTGGAGGAGAATAAGAACAAGAGCGAGTTGGGTTTTTATGAACAAGAGGTACTATAGCGAAGGGGGAATGGGATGATGGATATAAAAACAAAAGCGCAGATCTAAAAAGGGGGTTGACGATGATTTGTAAGGTGTGCGAAGCAAAATAGAAGAAGAGGTAGATGTACAAGGTTTGTAAAAAGATCAAAATTGCAAGGAGAGAGGGAAGCGGAAGAGGGTTTTCGCGAGACCTGAGCGAGTGAGAGAGAAGAGGTGGTAAGAATGAAGAGAGAGAAAGAAACAAAAACGAGAATGAAGTAGTGAAGAGGAGGAGGGAAAAAAAATAAAAAAAGAGAAGGAAGGGCCGAGATGGTGTCTATTTGTACAAAAAAAATCCAGCCACGAGGGAAATGCGACAAGTCGAGAAGTTGAGAGCGAATGGGAGGGAAATCAGACGTGTTCGCACATGTCCCGCGTAAGGTGAGGGAGGAATGCATTTAATAAAGCTCAATTCAGTGAGTGTTATTCAATGGACTTTGCAGTAAAGATAAAACGTAGAGGATGATAACGACAATAAAGTAGGTAAATCATGGCAATGATCGTCCTGTGGTCTACTTTCTGTTGCTATGTTCATTCGTTCAGTTTTCTACCCAAGGGAAGAAGAATAGAAAAAAAAAAAAAAAAAAAAAAAAAAAAGCAAAGTAAACGATGTGGACGACTCATATGGACAGATTGGCTGATCAACGAGCACGAACAAAAAGAGACAAACAAAAGCGAACGGAATAAAATCATTAATCAGTTTATCGATCAAATCACTGACTGACTGGCTGAGACTTTTGTGTGCCTGAACTCTGTCTATGTCAGTCAGGCAGTCGCTCAGCCAGTTAACCATGAATAATGCCCCTGAAGAAATTAAAAAAAAAATATGAAAAATAAATTTAACTTAAAGATTGGCATTCAATCACAACTCACTCTATTATGTGTTTCCTCGTTGTTACCAAAATTACCTAAACCTACGTTTATGACGAGCAACAACATCGATCTGTCCTAGCGAAGGGAGTATCAACTTGCTAGAAGGCGTATATCCCTCACTTTACCAAAGACTACCTTTGGATTCACCGCCTTGTTTGGAATAGCATTGCTTTATTGTTAGTCTCTGTTTGTTTACATCCATCACACTCCCTCCCTTGATTCGCTTTTCTCTCTCTCTTTCTTTGACGACCAAGTAATTATTTAATATTCCAATTTGTGCTGGGCGCAGGTGCTTTCGTGGCCACACATCTCATATACGCCTTTTTTTTTTTTTTTTTTTTTTTTGTTTCTTATTCTTCTCACTGCCTTAACCCTAATGCAAGACTATACCTCAAACTACAGAGTTCCACTACTCTCGCGAAAAAACACACAACAACAACAAAAAATCTCTTTACGTCTCGTCCTCCATCATAATAACTAAATGAAATAAAACACCTCGTCCCCTCTTATCCTTAGGTTGGAACAAACAGAGCGTTAGTCTCATGACAAACCAATCGGGACAACATCCCCACTCACTCCTATTAAAGATATCGGAGAGGTAAGGATCGCTCAGTACTGATGCGTCACCCCTTGTCTTCGATAATAAACTTGACTATGGCGGGTTATTGCAGACACCTATCAAATTAAATAGAGGCAGGGTTCTGGTATACACAAGAAAAAAACACATTTTGGCGGTCAACGGTTTACCTCTGAGGAGGTTCATCTCTTCCTTTGTTCTAGTAGGTTAGGATACGGTGTGTAACCGCCTTTTAGTCCTTGCTTCCTTTCTTTATTCACGTACTCATGGATGTGAATCCGAGTTCGATGTTTTATTATTAGTATTGCGTCTCTGGTGCACATCATCCAGCAACTATCGATGCTCTTGAAGCAATTATTGCATTGAAACCAATAGCGTGTGCAAAAAGGACCAGACCTGTCTTTGACCTATTTCGTCGTGATTTATGCAAGTCATGCCTATTTTTTCCCCCGCTTGGTTTAGACGGTCTACTGCATAGCGACTTTTTTTTTTATCGGTATTGCTGTTTAGCAGTGCCACCCTGGTAAGAGGACTAATTACCCATCACATTCCCATAAAACACCGCCTTCTTCGTTTGAAAGACAAAAAAAGCGTTCATAGGTCTAATTTTTTTTGTTCCTTTTCGTCCACTTGAACTCTCTTATCGCGCTCTTCCCATCTTCTCTTTTTTTATACTCCATGGTGCTGTTACTCATGCTATTGTTTTGAAGTGTAAACAATTTTGGTTGTCAACGTTCTCCCGATAGACCGTTCCGCATGGACCAGAGCGATAAAAGCACCAGAGCAAAAAGAACACCAAGAAAACATAAACGCACTACCCCCATGACGAGCCGACTGGCCTCTAAGCTGCATCACTCATTTGCAAATTTCCGACAGGAACAACAGTGCCTAGAGGAAAGTGTTAGTTCTTTTTTTGGCTGATCGGAGGCCCACGGGCAACAAGTTGATTCGTAGTTCAGCTTATTCTGTCGCCTCTGGATAAAAGGGAGAGACAGAGAGGGGTAGAGTTCCCCAACGCTACATAATTTTGAACTCTATGACCCTTCACATTCCTCTGGTGATAAAAATAGTAAGGAGATTTGCTTGTTATTTTAGTAGTAATAAAGGCCAATCCTACAACTGCCTGCTCCAGACTTTGCTTTTTTTATTCTGCTGTAGCATACGCGTCGTTGTAGATATTAGAGATGCTTCTGTGCTCTCCTCGACCCATTTTTTAGTTGTATCTATGGTCAGACTCCCATCAGCATAGCCGTTGTGATCGATCTGGGCCATTGCTGCACTGTTCTGCACCGCATTTTCAGGGTCCACGTTCTTTTCCTTCCTTTTTCGCATGTATCTTCCTGTTTCTCACTCATTCTCCCCTATGAATGACGAATGAAAGGTGGACGGGTGGGTGGGTGAGCCACTTTGCTTCTCTCCCTGCTTCTGTCCGCCTCCAGAGCAGTACAGTCGCATTCCTGTGCCCGACTAAAATTTTTTTTGGTTTCTTCTTCCATGTGCACTGCCACATTATGACTACTAGGAATCCATGGTTCATGGTGTCCATTAGAGTTCTGGATCTAGAGCGTGTACACTGCCACATGAGCAATAAATTCTGTCAGTCAAAAAAAAAGTGCGAGCAGAAGGAAGAAGCATGCAGAGCATTCAGACTGATGCACACATTCACACACGCAAGCAAGGGAGAGACAGAGACTAAGAGACAAGGACAAGGAAGAAAGGGGAAAGGTATAAATGAGCGCTGACTTCAAGTATTTTCTCCTACATAGTCAAACCATATGGTCACTCGACGGGAAGTGATAGAATTCAATGACTGGGTCCGTTCAAGGGAGACAAATGAAAACAGGGATGAAGAAAGAGCTATCATGACGTGCGAACGCCGTGTAATGAGTGAAGAATGGGAAGAAAATTGGAGCGGGACAACCAAAATGTATTGAAAAGAGAAGCAAGTTTTCTTTTCAGAGTGGCGGTTTCGTGCATCAACTCCCCAGGAATATCCTTACTTTCCATTTCTCGCACTCTTTGCTTCTTGTAACTGGTCATGGCTTCTGCCGTGTGATGACTTTATGCGACGATGTTGGGCCGCATGGAAAGAACGAAAAAAAAAACTTTGAACGTTCTCGTCTTGCTCTTGTTTCTTTTTTTTTCTTTCTTTCCATAAGATTTACAAAGGGAGAGACGAATCGTCAACTAACTATACTAGAGAAATGAACTCATGTAGGTACGGCGGAGGATTGGACACTTTACATTGGTTCTTTGTCTCCTATGTATGAGTTCGCGCGGTTGTAAAAACGAGGCGCGGAGAGCATAATTAAACACCCATACATTCGAGAACCGTCAAGGCAACGGGCAACAGTATGGGATTTGGGCAAGGGAATCCATCTCCATCTCCCTGAACTAAAACAATTGAGAACCCCATTTATACTATTTTCAGGTGTCCAACAAACGGACAATATACTAAAAAACGCGATTCTGGAGAATCGGACAACTGTCAAATCCATAAACACAAGAAAGCGGATTTAACGTCCCTCCCGGATGGGCTTGGACCCTCACTTGGGCAGAGTTGTTTCACCATTGTTTATTTTTGCACGACCCTCTCAACCCGTGTTTTGAGTTTCTTGTACTCCTCTTGCATCGCTTGCACCTTCTCTCCCCAAAGAATGATTGGTACTAAGAAGGGCATCACAAACAGGAGAAAGGAAGAGGAAGTCAAAGGGCTATGCAGATCATAACGGTTCATTTATCATGCAGGCACCGTGCGACTAACCCTCCTTCCCCATCGCCATGCCACTGAACAATAGAACAAGAAAAGCCCAATTCCTCATTTTAGCTCAAAACACCTGCAACATGGTCTTTCTATCTATATGGTGAATCGGGATGTTTCTTATCGCGTTTCTTATTTTTAGAACAGTGCGCACTGCAAGGATGTGTAAGATGCCTCTTACTTCATGACTCGCCATAAGAATTGACAGTTTTTGCTTGCCTATGTGACCGTTTGTCTTCGCCAGTCGCGGGTTTCCCGCGAGAGAAAGGGCGGCCAAGTCTCCCAGTCGGCAATTTTATTACTCTCTTGCAGTTAGAAATCGAGACAGTGAGAGAAAAGAACAGGAAGAACTTCTTTCCTTGTCTTCCTTCGGACGCAGGCTTGGTTGTGAGTACAACCTCGCAAAGGTGAAAAACTAGTGTTTTTATGGATCTGTGGAATGCTACCATGAGAACTTTGGAGTTGTCTACCGAGCATGAACATTTCTCCTCCCCTTATTTATTGCTCTTGTTTACACGCTGGGTGTTGTACTTTTTGTAACTGTTTTTTTTGTTGTTTCCTCACTCTCGCCTGTCAACCTTCTACCTGAACTAATGATTGCCCCTACTCGGTACCGGTTAACTCTAAATGTCGACAATAAACAAACGCACACAGGCACACATACACAACTACCTTTTCTGTTTCTGGACGCTTTGATTGATAGAGAAGAAAGAAGGAGGGGAGGTTACGAAGCGAATGGTAAGGAGGTCAAACTGGGGTCTCATGTTTTCATCTTTCTGTTGTGCATCTCTTCTCCTCTCACTCTGTGTAAAAACAACACGCCGTCCATAGTTTAACTTAACTAGCATTCTCAGTCTCAAGCATTTAAATCCTCTCTCCTTTTCCATCGGTTCAATAGTCAATTGAGCGATAGAATAAGTAACCAAAAATATTTGCTACATTGCTCTTTTCCTAACCAACCCATTAAGAAGGAAGAGAGGGGACATGGTCTCGGATGGCCCACATCATCCACCCACAACTGAACATGCAAACCTTATCTGGGCTAAGTCGTATGCATGGCCACCCCCCTCTTTGTTCCTTCCACCCTCTCTCTCCCTCCTTCCTTCCTTCCTTTCCGCCCTTCCATCGAAATGAAAAACAAAAGACCCATTAGAGCTAGAGTGAGAGAGCATGGCAAATCCAAGTGAGAAATTACACGCTTGTTTCTTCCTAGACTGTCTCTCATCTGTTTAGTTTTTTGTTTGTCATCTACATTCAGCGGATAGAATAGAAAGAAAAAACAATTAGAGAGTGAGCTGGGGAGCGAGATAGCGACCACGAGATGGCTTCAACAAGAAGAGGCGAGGTGTGGGACCAAAAATAAACAAAACAAAACAATCAATCTCTCATTCACGAACCTCTTATTTATCCAACCATCCCAATGGAAACGAAAACACCTTCTACCATTCTCTCTTTTCTCTTTTTTTCTTTTCTTTTCTACCGTATTGGTTTGTTTTTCTGCTTACTTGCTTTTTTTTTTTTTTTTTTTTTTTTTTTTTTCGCTGGCGTACATTACCGAAAATAGAACGAGACTGTGCCATTTTTTTGTTCACTTGTGTGCGGCGTGTACAAGCTTAACAGCGCTTCTTGGCATATTGATTTAGCCTACATCCATACTCACACACACAGTGGCAATCCGTTCACTGTCCCTACAAGATCGCGCGCTTTATTTACTTGGTCTCAGAACCTCCCAAGGGTGACAACAGGGGAACAACTCATTCAGTTACCGAAATAAAGTATATTCAATTAGGTTGGTGTATAGTTTTTTATTTTTTTTTTTATTTTATTTTGCGAGCTGACCTGGACCGCAGGTCCACATGGGAAGAAAGAAAAAAAACGGGAAAAGAGACAACGACGGACATTGAAAGTCTTTGTCAGATTTTTCCCGATTGCTCGGTGAAAGAGAAATGACGGAGAGGGGAGTTGTAAGAAAAAAAAAAAAGACAAAAAAGATAAAAAAAGAAGACAAAAAAAGGGTAAAGCTGTCATTGGGCTTGTTTAAGGACAGGAATGACAAGAAAGAAAGAAAGAAAAAAAAATGGAGTGCCAAAATAGACTTGACCTGTTTTCAACTTTCAATGAATGATCATCAATACTTCAGAAGATCCTTCAGTTGACGCTGAAAACGGTAAATGCATTTTGACTTCTAGATGCCAACGATGGACCCACGCCCTTGTTGTTTACTAGGTTTCTAATGCCCTGAACGACAGAGGAAGCATAAATCCCATAGGGTCATGGTAGATTGATCAATTGAGAGTTTCATCTCGAGTTGACTTTTTTTCTACCTATGCGTGGCTTGAGAATCCGGACTAGATTTTATTCCCCCCCCCCCCCCCCCCTTTTTTTTTTCTCTTCATTCTTGCCACGCGGCATATAGTTCTTCTTCAATTTGGCTATAAGCCTCTTTTCTTCCTCTTCCCTCTCATTGCTCCGCGGAGGTTTGGCACAAATGCTGTCAAAATGAAATGGGTTTATGCACGGAGCAAGAGGAGATCAAAAAAGAGAATGAAAGAAAAAGCAAGAGAGCCGAGCCGCCCCTTGGCCCTTGGGGAGTGCAAGTACCCCTCTTTCTCAAGAAAATAAAAAGACTAAATTCCTGTCTGCCTTGCGCTGCCCTTCCCTGTGCCATCGGTCTATTGCACTGAAGGGGATGTCTATCTGGGCGTGTGTTACCATTCTCCTGTGTTCACTGTTAAGAGGAAGGAGGATGTGTAACACACGAAATATTGGCGTGGGCGTGCATGAAAGCAGACTATTAATATCCCGATCATTTTTTTTAAGCCTTTGTTCATGCAAGATGGTTGGATGGAAGGATAGGGTGTGGGATAGAGAAGGAGACGACATTGGAGGGGGCTGAAGACCTGTTCTTTTTGACTTTCTGTCTTTTTTTGACTTTTTTTTATTGTTCCCTCCTGGGCCAGAGGGAAAAGAGTTAGATGACGACAGGACATGGAGAAGGTAGATGTCCAATACTCCACATTGGGCAACGATCTCCTTCATTCTGTTCCGCTCTTGCTTTCTTGT
This sequence comes from Linnemannia schmuckeri, assembly GCA_029449235.1. Classification (NCBI taxonomy): domain Eukaryota; kingdom Fungi; phylum Mortierellomycota; class Mortierellomycetes; order Mortierellales; family Mortierellaceae; genus Linnemannia; species Linnemannia schmuckeri. The sequence goes on from JANATG010000002.1 coordinate 2,908,014, forward strand.
TCGGCTGTTTAGTGAACTACCCGGTCATTTATTATCCGCCTGGAGTGAAGTGAAGAGAGAGAGAGAAGAGAGCAAGTCCACAGAATCATACTCACTTGAACCATGAGAGTTTGAGACCTTTTTCGAACCGAAGAAAAAGGAAGACGGGCACCCTTTCCTCTCCCCTGGATAATTGCACCGTTCTTCCTTTTGCCTTTTGCCTTATGACGACTTTATGTTTGTGAAATCGCGACCGAGTCTTGGCGTTTTTGTCTGTACAGCGGCATTCAAAAATAAGTCTGTATCTGTCTCCAGGAAGTTTTTTGTTCAACGTGAGAAAGTTAGTTTTCGTCGACTTTACGTGTTCGACCCTCGGGGGAAAAAACTCATACAAAAAACAATTACTTTGCTTCCTTCACTCAAGTTGTAAAAGGAGCCCTTAGTAGAATCGCTTCGGTCTGTTGGTATGTTTTATTTTTGTTTTGTTATCTGCTGCCAATTGTCCCTGAACACCCTGTGCACATGTACACAACATCCTTTGGCAAGGAGGGTATTCGCTGCGAGACCTTTCATAAAAACAAAAATGTTAATAGAAATAGTAACGAAGGGCCTCGCCTATTCGCCTCGATCCGTCTTCGCTCCCTCTTTCTAATTCTTTACTTCGAGCGATCAGGGCAGGTAGACTAGCAAAAATGCTTAAGGTTTCTTTCATAGAAACGGTTAAGAACCTCCGAGGAGAAACAAAAAAAAGGAGCTCGAAGAGGAAAAAAAGGTTGAAGGTGGTTGGTTGAAAAGGAAAGGAATAATAGGCTGAAAATGCAGCCAATGCAAGGAGGGAACCAAGGAGCTGGGAAGTAGGAAAATGAGGAGTTGGTAAGATAGAGTGAAGGAAAAAAAGAGAGCAACAAGAGAGAGGACTGGGGCCAAAAGGCGAAAGTGGAAGTGACGACCACGCGGCGACGGCGGCGGAAGTGCGATATGATATCTTTTGCTTTTTTTTTTTTTTTGACTTGAGGAAAAAGAATTAAAATGAGCTGTTTTTTGGATGTTGTTCGAGCACCAACGAGGTCTCTTGCAAAAATCAACCAAGGTTTTGGCTAAACGAGAACACAAGCAATCGATGTTTGTTTGTTTTTGTCCGTTGCCTTTGTCTGGCACGTCAATAGGCCTTAACGTTTTAGCGTTAAACATTTGTTGACAACGACGAAAGGGGAGTAGCAGATTAATGCTAAGAGTCTCCTTTATTAGTTTTCTTGCTCATCCCCATGCATCCGTTATCCGTCAGTTCATCGTCCATTTGCCTGCAGTTTCTGATTCATGTTATCCTCTTTTCTTCCAAGGAGGAATCCAACCATTCATCTGCTCACCTTTTTCATTGTTTGTTGCTTGAACTCATATTATTCTGTTGCCGCTTTCAGTTGGTCGTGTCACCCAATTCCCACTTTTATTCACTATGCTTGTTTTTACTTTCCTCTTTCACGATCAGGGGCAAAGGTCAAGCAGCCAGAAAGTAAAAGGAGCAGGCGAAGAAAGAAAGAAATAAAGAAAGACCAAAAAAAAGTCATTATGCCGAGGAGTAATTCATGGGCGAATAACGAATACTCGGATATCCCTACCGGCTCAAAGCAAACAGATTTTTTTTTACAAGTTTTTGTTTTTTCATGAGCAAAAAAGGATAATATGGACGACAGGTACACTGGGGAAGACTTCTTTGCTCCTAAGGACTAGTTTAAGTTAACTCGGGTTATGGATTTAAGTTAACAAGTAGCTCGGTGCATGCCGCCTTTGAAGAAAAAAAACGAGGCGATCAGCTCACACATTTTTATGATGGACAATTATTATTTGTTCTTGCTCGCCTCAACCCCTTGCTGACCTGCTTAAAAAAAAAAAAAGGCCGCATGAGGATACGTCTTATTTTTATTAATAATCGATTGGAAGGATCGACTTTCTTTTACCAACCATAACCACGCACTGTCGAGGCAACATTATCCGCCCTTTACTCGACATATGCATGCCTCTAAATTATCCAAAATGGCGGAAAAAACCAACCTCCATCAACAACACCAGCCCTATATCGTATCTCCCCCACTTCTAGAACAATGGCCAGCCAGGCGAAGTCAAGACACAAAAAAAAAGAGACAATGCAGAGGAAGGAAAGGTAGCAACGTCATCTATTCATGGTCAGCAAATTCTTGTCCAATTTCGCGAAAGTAGATAGGCAGGCTCATTAGCTATCATAAGATATTCTCGAACTTTGCTGTCGCATTTTTTTTTTTTTTTTTTTTTTTTTCGTTTTCGGACAAGAGGACGGGACCCACAACCTTTTTGACAAGGAGCGGGGAAACAGACGTTTCGTGGCGAGAGAAGGGGCTTGGGAAACAATCCGAATTTCTTTTTTTTTTGTTCCCCGATCAAGGCGAAAGTCGAGTACATATTTTTCACGATGTATGTTATGCCCATGGGTCGTCATCGTTGTTCGTTATTATTATTATTATTATTTTTAAGCGGGAAATGCAAAACATAAGAAAAAAAAAAGGTGACGATTGCTGTTGTGAACAGGGATGGTGAACATATCAGGACACGTTCAAGCACACGTCTAGTCTGGGGTGGCGGCGAGTGTCTGCTTTCAAGAAAGAGAGCGAAAAACGAAAAAGAAAGCTTCCTAGATCACCTGCAAGTTCTCCTTGTCATAGCAGTTCTTCGACGTGTTCGTTGCTGCCTTTGTCTTTTTCTTTGATTATGCTCATCTTCTTTCGCCTTTCAAAAAAGCATCAGCCTCATCATTGCCTTGCTCTCATAGGCGGACTACCATCTTCCAATTCTTGCCCTCGGAGAGTTACCGTCGTCACGAAAAAACAAAAAACAACAGACAAACAATAAATAACTTAGGAAACTACCCCTGCTGCGCTTTTGTGATTCGCCCTTTGCGCAATGGACAATAGGCAAATGCGTGCATGCATTCCCTTGGTAAAACTTACATCCGTCCAGGTAAAACTGCGGAACGTGGTTTATCCATGCACATACCGTATGTTTAGCCAATTTTACCTTTTTTTTGGACTCTTAACCTCAATAACCACTCATTCGTTTTTGTCATCTCACGGTACTTCTTGTAAGGCAATATCGAATAACCTCAGGAATGGAATCTCGGTAAATTTGTAAGCGGGTATCATAGCCCAAAGTTCTTCCAGGGGATAGCACTCACGGATAGCATTTTTCCACTGTCAAACGACTACGGTGTTCGTTGGGAACGAATAAGCTGTAAATATCTTAGCCCCACAATATCAACTACAAGCGCATTGCAGCAGTGTCAACCCCACAAAGCCAACCACGAAGACGAGCGCGGACGCGAACATATAGCAGAGTCAGCCTAACAAAATCTGCTAGTCCTTACCGTCTCGTGGAGGAGAACAAGTCAAAGCCAGAGCGGAGTGTTGTATCTACTTTGTATCCGGACTTTTTTTTTGTTTGTTTGTTTCCAGCCGGCTGAGTCGCTGGCGCCCAGACCCAGAAGCGCTTGAGGTCCACCTATCTCACATGCCGCAGGATCCGTTCATTTTACCTGAGAAAATGAGTTCATTTTGGTTTTCGATCCCATAGCCCGGAAGTCTCAGGGCATCCACTGTCCTACCTAGCCTGTCCACTTGGATTTTATTTGTTTCCAGTATGCACCCATGTGCTTTGCGATCTGTTAAATCATAAAATAAGTGGTTCTCATTCATGATCCTAGGATATCAGCCATAGTTTACTTGTGTGTCCCTCAGATGTCATGCACGCCTTAGAAATTGTACATGTCTGCAGATATACCATATGTCGCCGTGATGGTCTTACATATCGGCTGTCCAATGGTGTCTTTAGACACTATTTGCAACGGTTTCTTTGCTATCGTCCTGCGGCTCAAGCTGCGACTAAGTTGCTTCGATGCCTCGCTCTGGAGTGCTTCATCTGCCTACGAATATCGTTGTTCTTCCCAATCCACCCATCCGGTCTTTGGTGAATATTGCTTTCACTACAGTAATGAACATATGTAGCAAATCCAAAAGTGCTATCGATAACATCCAGCAATCACATAATTTGTTGAGCAAAAACATTCTGTATTTGGAAGGGATCCTTAAGAGATATTCTGGATTGGAGTGAGGGCGATAGTTGTTTGAATGATGCACTATCTGTTGTAAGTTTCGTCCAAATTCCCAATGTTCCGGTTCGTCCTGCGAGTTTTGTATTTCCTGATATTTCACTTTGTTATTGCTCCGTGTCTAGTCTCTGGTAAGCTTACGGTGCGGGTTTTACTTCGATACATTGAAAGACTCCTCTGTTGGGACTGGCTCCTTTGGATGTTTGGCCTCCATGTGCTGTACAACCAGCTTGTAGTTTGCAATCATCAACTATTTGTCATTTTTGTTTTGTTTAATATCAACAGAATTCACATTCGTAAAACATATACAAAGAAAAACGAAGACGAACAGGGTGGTTATTGGAGTATGTTCGGATAGTTGCATTTGTTGTTATTTTGTTTACCGTTTTGCCACGAGGTGATTTTCGGACAAGACAGAAAGAATGACGAAAGAGAAAAAAAATTACCATGCACTTGGGGCACTTGAACTGGTTTCCGGCAACCATGGCCTTCAGCTGACTCTTGGGAGGAGCGTTGGCAGCAGCACGTTTCTCAGCGTTGGCTCTATTGAAGCATTGATGTGCATGAATATCCATGTCAGTTCCGTGGTTCAATTGGTATACTTCGCTGAGGTATGAAGAAGATAGGGAGTCGAATCCATAGAGATTGCGTTTTTGCATTCTGCCCCAGTATCCAGTTCAAGAGCTTCCTGTATGCTCCTTTGTATCCTCCTGTTTGTGTACCTGGCTTGTTGCTATGAGGTGGAACAAATAGGGTGCAATGCCAAAAAGCGTTAGTGTGCGTTGTTGCTACATTGTTGATCTGGTTTTCTTTCTTCAGAAGTGTGAACAGACGTGTTGTTGATCAACTGAGAGTTTAATAGAAACGTGTGTGTATTTGATGAGTGAATGAGTGAGTGGTAAGTACCTTCTGCAGTCCGCGGGTCATGGCGAGTGTGTGTGCAAGAAGTGTGTTGATTGATGAAGAAAAATAGAAAGTAAAGAATCAAAAAGAAAAAAAAAAGTTCTAGAATCATGTTTGAAGTATTTCTTGACCTTGAAGGGGGTTCTCCCGAGTGGGTATGGGTGAGCTGTGGCTTGGAATTGGTTGGTCCCAGTGAGTAAATGATCACAAACCAATGCGCGAGAAACGAGCACCAAGAGAGAGATGATCTCTTTCTTCCTTCCTTCAACACAATTCAAGTCAACGCAAGGAATCAACTATTCACGGACACGGACTGAAACAAAGTCACGGATACATACGTACGCAAGGCTCTGTGCCAAAAGATAACTACGCATCGAGGACACATACAAATAGGAATTATCAACACAGGATGTTTGTTGGCATAGTCGGACCAAGCTGCAGCGGGAAGCACGAGGTTATGAACCTGCTCGCAACCATGTACTACTTCACACGCCTCCACCTCCGGTCTTCTCCAACCGACAAAGACTCGCAGTCAGACCGCACAGAGGAACAGCAACATAACGCACAAAGGGGCCAGGCACGTCTCGAATTCGACACGATCGAGGCTATGCTGGATCATGTCACGCTCAACTGGATGGACCACTTTGTCACCTGCGACGTCAACTCTGTCGAGGGTGTTGCCATCCTGCGCAAGCGACCCTTCTTCCTCCTGCTCTCTGTCGAAAGTCCCATGATGACACGCTTCCGCCGGTCCGTTGCCAGGTACTCTACTAATTCATCATTCTGTATCAGTTGAGATGTTTTTGACTGGTGTTATCGTATCAGAATGACTGACAACCGTGTCTATTGCTACAATACTTAGATGCAAAGGACAAGGGCTGGAAGCACCAACGTTGGAAGAATTCGTCGAGCAGACAGATGCGTCTCTGTACAACGCGCCAACTTCACATCTCGCTATTACCTCTGGTTCATCGCCAACCCTCACACCATCAATATTACTCAACGAGACCTCTCAGCTCCAGCAACGTACCGCCATCACTGCATCTTCATCTTCTTCCTTTTCATCAAACAACAACAATACGGCTAATAGTGGAAACTCAACTCCCTCAATGCCCGATCAAGAGGCCATCGCCATCTCACCTGTCCAGTTCTTCAATTCACCTCCGTACAAGCTGCTCTCCATGTCAGACCTTTCGATCCTCAACCAATACGCTAGCCTCTCCTGCCTGCGGACGGCCATCGAAGGACTCGATATCACCAACCCAGATCTCCTTCGACCTTCCTGGGACTCTTATTTCATGTACCTGGCGAATTTGGCCGCCCGTCGGTCAAACTGTATGAAGCGTCGGGTCGGTTGTGTGTTGGTGCGTGAGAAACGAGTCATTGCGACAGGATACAACGGCACGCCCAAAAACCTAACGAATTGCAACGAAGGTGGCTGTTCACGGTGTAACCAGGCAACGCCTTGTGGAAAGGGTCTAGATCGTTGTCTGTGCATGCATGCTGAAGAGAATGCGCTTCTGGAGGCTGGGAGGGAGCGTGTCGGCAAGGAGAGTACCATCTACTGCAACACTTGTCCTTGCCTTGGTAAACAATTTAATCTTTTTTGGCGATAAGAAAAATGGAAAATGAAATTGTCCGCAGTAAATGATTCTGCCTTTGCTAACAATACCCTTGTTGTTGTTCTCGTTTTGTTAGGATGCGCGATCAAGATTGTGCAAGTGGGAGTGAGCGAAGTCGTTTACTCCGAGTCGTATGGGATGGACGACTTGACAGCGGAAGTCTTCCGGAATGCGGGGGTTATCCTTCGTCAGCATGCCACCCCGGGAATCAAGCTTGACCAGTCAAATCCTTGAGGCAAGGTTTTTTTTTTTTTTTTTTTTTAAAGAAAAGGAACAGACAAACAAGAGCCGCAGCAAATGATCATGGACATGGATATCAAAAAAGAAATGCGTTCCTTCAAAAAAAAAAAAAGAAAAAAAAAAAAGAAAAAAAAAGAAAAAAAAAAAATAAACAAAAAAATTGAGTTGATGACGATCTATGCGCAAGTGCCATCGATGGTATTCATGATCTGTGGATTAAGATTGATAACTGCCTGGGAAAACGACCAGCTCAAGTAGAAGGACCTCAAGGGGAGGTTGATTATCGATGGTGATGATATTCAGGCACACTCTCACGCACACACCCAATCAGCTCATTTGCTGATCACTGATGACTATCACTCCCCTCTCCTGTCTCTTTCTGATGCAAATTTCAGGAACCGCTTCAACAAGGAGGCGTATGCTAACAAGCAAAATAACAAGTCGACAAGCACACGATCTAACAGACCATAAATGAGCGCCAATTGAGTATCCCCGCTCTTGGCATGCACGCATCATGGATCATGGATGAGCAATCGTCTATCAGCTGAATACATAGTTGATATCTAGTCCAGTCCACTACAGGTTGTGTTACATATTGTGGTTCGGCAAAACGATCCGAAACATTACAGGGGGGACAATTCTGATTCTTTTTCATTGCATCTTCTTATTCCCTCATGGCTTGCAGAAATCAATCTGGTTGGATAATCCCTCCAGGTCTAATGAGCCGTTGGCAACGTGGGCACGGCGGGTAGGTTGACTAGGGCTGTTGTGGTCCATCATTTCGTTCGTCTTGTCTTCAATGGCATTGAGTTGGACTCTTCTTTCTTTCGTTCTGTCTTATGTGCATCCCTTTATCTCGTCCATTGGGCGCAGGGACGTTGGGCGTAAAAAGCAAATGAGAAGAGAAAAGCCATGAAGGCACAGGACAAAGAAAGGTAGTTCTGGTTGTGTGAGTGTGTGTATGTGTGTGTAAATGTATGTACGAATGAAAGAGCGCCTCTTTGGAGTATAGGTGAGTATGAAAAGAAAAAGAGGTGGCAGACCAATTGAACCTTACTGTCGACCTTTGTGTCCAGATACCGATTACACTCAGACACAGCCCATCAGTGTCAGTATCGGTGGGTGGCAGGACTCTTGTTTCCTATTGTACTGTAGTACTCTTCTATTCATAGCCCAATTCGTTCACTTCTCGATTTGTTGGTCTTTATCTCTCTTCTTTTGTCAACGACGCCATCCTTTGTTGTGCTTTGCCTCTGTGTTCTCTTTTTACTTCTTTCTTCTTTTTCTTTCTTCTTTCCTTCGTCATTCCTCCCCTTCCTCACTTCCCCTCTCCCTCTCTCCCTCACTCCTCCCTCCCCTCCCCTTCCCTTTCACTCCACTCCACCTCCTCCCTCCTGCGATCCTCTTGGATCCTTTTTTTGCTAGTTTGTTTGCATTGCCAGGACCACATCAACCAACAACAACAGCAACCACCGCAGGGACAACCAACGAACCAACCAACCAACCTTCCATTACCTTCCTCAATCCTGTATACAACGAACAGCAGCCTCATGCAGATCCTGTCGTTTTTCTCGGGGATGTTCCGCAAGACCCAGAATCTGCGCATCCTCATCGTCCTCACCATCTTTTTCATCCTCGGCTCCTTCTCCCGGTACCAGGGCTCGCTCGAACTCTCGATCGACGAAGACGGCCAAGTCCAATCTATGCCCCAGCGCGACAGCAATATGCACTTCACCCATCATATCGCCACCTACAACCAAAAGGACATCAAGCCCTGGACCCATGGCGACTCTGCTGCACTCAGAACCCCTGAGGGTCAAAAGGTCGTCGAGTACCTGACAGCATCACCCTACCAGGTGCCCTCCGCCGAGAACAAAAACGAGAAGACCCTGCTCAAGCCTGACCATTTCCTTACTCTCACCAAGCGGTTCAGGATCTACCGGTCCCTTTGGCAATACCTCCAGAGCTACTATGACGCGAGTGTGGCCGAGCGTCGCCAGGAAGAATTTTTCTCGGCACCCCCCAAGGAGATTGCGGCCGATGTCGATTTCCTCCAGAGGTTGGAGCAGGCCAGTTTCCCCTGGATCGAAAGGGACCACAAGACTAGTTACGCTCTCTACAACAAGGTCAAGGATGGCGGCCGGGGCATTGTGATGTGTGTCGGCAATGGCCACGCCAAATTTGCACGGACGGCAGTCAAGGCCCTCAGAGAAGTCGTCAAGACTAAGCTGCCCATTGAGATCTTTTACACCGGCCCCATCGATCTCTCGCCCGAGAACCGTGCTTGGTTCGAAAGCATTGAGAATGTCAAGACCATCGATGTCACGACATTGGTCAACAACGAGCTGATCATCATCGAGGGATGGTCCGCTAAGCCTTTTGCCTTGCTTGTCAGCAGCTTCAGTGAGGTCATCCTCATGGACTCGGATGTCTACTACATGATCGACCCCGCATTGCTGTTTGAGGACGACGGCTACAAGGAAACAGGAACGCTGTACTTTTACGACCGTACGTTGTTCCCCGGTTATCAACGACCGAAGAAGGAGTGGATGGAGACCTTCCTGCCAACCATGTCGAATCACCCCGCCAAGACCCGCTGGTTCCGTAATAAGGGAGACCACGAGATGGAATCCGGCGTCGTTGTCTTCAACAAGAAGGACCACTTCCTTGGACTCCTCGCTATTTGCAAGCTGAACGATCTGCACGAGCGTAAACAGGTGACGTACAAGTGGACCTGGGGAGACAAGGAGTCGTTTTGGATTGCGCTGGAGATGATCCAGGAGCGCTACTCATTCATCCGGTTTGGAGGCGGAGTCATTGGAAACGTCGGTGATGCGATCCCCTTCAAACAGGTCTTGCCCAAGGATGAGATCGACCGGTATAATCAAGGCGAGGACTTGGTTGCTACCAATCCTATCAACCCCGATACTGGCGAGACCAAGCACGTCGAGAAGCCCAACCGGGACCGCGTCTGTGGAAACATGTTGCATTTTGATCCTAAGGGCCAACCTCTCTGGTGGAACTCGGGTGTTGTCCGCAACAAATTTGTCAAGAATTCGCCTTATCTCAAGTACGCTGCCTTCATGCGGGACGAGGATGGCAACTGGGACTTTGAGCAGACCTGTTTGGTCCAGAAGAACCCTGGTGCGATCATGGAGGTGGACTGGGAGCAGCGCAAGCTTGCATTTGAGGTGCTGAAGGTCGACCGGGAGGTGGCGTTGGAGTACAACAACCCAAAAACCAAGGATATCCTCGACATTCCCAAGCTTCTTCGTGCTGACGGCGCCAAGGGAGGCCGAGGTAACAATGAGGCCGTATAACAACACCCCCGAGCATTTTTTTTTTAGAGCTTTGAAGTAGAGTAGTCATTATTATTATTTTCATAGTGTATTTTTCTGTCTGATACCATTTCACTCATTGCCAGCATTGCATTACCTTTCCTCCATCTCTATGTCGTCGCAAGCATAACAACGTAAAGAAACTTAGAACAACAACGTTATATTTAAATAGCCATAGTAAATCGTTTTCACTCATCGCCATTCGTTGTTCCTGTCGTACATCCACACTCGCCAGCCCTTTCCAGAACAACAAAAACAAAAGAACAAGAACACAAAGATTGAAACAACCATAGACAGACAGGAAAAGAAATTAGGGGTTGTTTTACTCTAATAGACTGAAAAAAAATAGTATTTGGTCAGTCGTTCCCACACTTTGCGTGCAAGTTGCTATCGGCCTCTCTCTCCCTTCTTATTGAGCCTTCTGCTTCTTGAGGTAGCCACGGAAGAGAACGCCGCGAAGAATAAAGCCGACATCCTGCATGAACAAGAAGGCAACCCAGATGAGGGTACCACAGGTGGCACCAAAGACGCTCAGCGTAACAGCAATCGACTTTGTATCCATGTCGGGGTTGTTTCCCTTGATTTCTGCTCCCAAGGCCTTTTCCCACTGAGGGCGAACCCAGGAGTTCATGAGGACGGTGTAGGCAATGATGGAGAGACCGCCGACGAGGCAAGAGTAGCGGAAGACGGCAATAAAGGGGGCCACGGCCCAGGAAGCGAGGGATCTCCTGCGGAGGAGGCAATCGAGCGTCCAGACTGCGAGGGGCACGACGAGGTATTGGACGAACCACATGACTGGAATCAGGTCAATCAACTCGCTAGGGTCCTGTTGTGTCTTGAACATGTCTGTTTAGTAGGGTGGAAGAAGTGGAGGGTGGATTAGCGCAAGGAACATGGACAGAGAGAAGAGAAGAAAGGGTGCTGGTTAGTTTGAGGGAATGCATGTTAATAACAACAGCAACAATAGCAACATCAACAACAATAGCGCCGTTGCTGTTACTGTTGTTGTTGTTGTTGCTGTTGCTGTTGCTGTTGTGTCTGGCAGAGCTGGTTCAATGTCGCTTGTCCTGAGCTTTAGTCTCCGTCTCCAAATTGCGCTGCCCTTGTCCATTTTGGTTCCTCAGGCTGCTGCTCCTGAATGGTGCTGGGAAGACAATTTATTGTCTCTATTCTGTTCTCTTATTCTTGTGTTTGTTTTTGTTTCTTACTGATGACACGCGGCACACCGCTGTTGACACAGAACTGGAGGAGGATGGAGGCAAGGAGGCCGTCAACGTAGTGCTGCATGCTGAGTATTTGTTGTCGTTAAGTGTTTTCCTAAAACGGAGGGGTATGCTGTGTATTCCTTGTGCTCAGTGCTTGGCTCGGTCCTGAACGGAGGGTTGTTGAAGTTTTTGTTCCTGAGAAAGGAGAGGTGTGGGGGAGGGATGAAGAAAGGAAAAAGTGGAAAAAGAAGAAAGAAAGAAGAAAGAAGGAAAGAAGAGAAGCGAGAGAGGAAAAATTAAAGGGAGGAAGGAGGATCGAGGCTCCCCTTTAGCCCGTTGGGTTGAGAGAGAAAGAGAAAGAGAAAGAGAGCCCTTTTTTCATTGGACCTTCGCTGACCTTCCATGCCGAACAAACCGCAACGAGAGAGGACAAATAAGCACTTCTTTTGCTTGATTGTTCGCTGCTGATTGGGCAGATTTCGCCACGAACCTTAATATGCGTGGTCACACACTCTTGCCTTCGTTTTCACATCCCTCATTCCCTCGCTCAGCAAAGGAAGAGAAAGCTGGGAAAGAAAGCATGGTTATGGTTGCTCGGAAGGAGCCCGATTAGTTTTCTTTTTGCTCTTGGGCTTTTTCTCTCTCTTTCTGGTCAGTTACTTAACACATGCACACAAATTGACATACATACCCTCTTCTAATTTATTTCTACCTCTCCAAAGGAAATAACGTCGAAATAAAATAATCAAGTAACAACTTTAGTTGGCAAGACAACAAACCCACAGACCTACCCAATCCTCCCACTAACAAGCGATTCAGGCACACACGCAAACAACAACGGTTCTTGTGTGCAACTGACAAATGCTACTCTCCCTCCCAATTGTGCCATTTTCGTTCAACGTTTCTACTACACCTTCCTGTTTTGTCAAAGGATGCCAATTGATGCACAAACAACGAACAAAAAAAGATAGCATTGCTGGCGGCTGAATTGTTACGAAGAGTTTGGTTCTGTCTTTACAGGAAGATCTCTATTAGACCATCGATACAACGCTCTGACCATCACACAAAGGCCCCAAATAACCATATAAAGAGAGGCAAGGTGCGCTGCAAACTCGTATTACATCGCATAAGTATTTTTCTCTTCATCTTCCAACAAACCCCTGAGAAGCAGTATTGGGCTTCAAGGGCTGTGTTAAAGAGCCAGGTAGACGATGCGGGAGGAAAAGACGTAAAGTTGAAAGAAGGGTTTGAAGAAGTGAAGGAGCCAGACCGGGAGAGCAGTTTGGGATGATGTGGATTTGGAATTGAAAAGGTTTACTATGAAAACGAGAAACCAATTATGGAGGAGCTCGTAGAGTTGTGGCGAGAGGTCGTGTCTAATAGTGATATCTTTGAGAGGCTGCGGGTATGGATCAAATCTGTGCAATATAGGAAACTGGCATCGAAATAGGAGTCAGGTGCGCAACACATGGCACCAGCGGCATGGTGTATAGATGCTATAGGGGTGGATAGTGGATGGATATCAAGTGCTCTCTGTACCGATTAAGATAAAGATTTTATCCTGGCAAAATTCATTACGAGCAAGGTAAAGATGATTTCATAGCCTAAATGCAAGGGCTTCATTGCCGGTAGCCGTAACATGGTAATTAAGAAGAGGGAAGAGAGGGGGATTAGAAATGGAGAATAAGCAAAAGTGAGGGGAAGATTCAACAGTTTTATACCGGTTAGAGGTTGTTGTATTAACATGAAATGTGATCATCTGGTAATTGGGAACGTCTAGAAGTAAATCCTTCGTGCTCTATTGGTCTCACTAAATATGCATAAATTGTGCAGTGCTCTTTTTGCAGCTTGTTCACATTCTGCGACGGAATATCAGCAGTACAGCTTTTTGCAATGAATTTGATTTATTGTTCAATGTACTAACGTTCACGCTTGTATTTTCTCGACAAGGATCGTGAAAGCTAGCATTTAGTGCCAGCACTTGTAAGAGCCGTTCTGCTGGGAGCAGCTCATGAGGAAAGCGTTGTACTTTCCGATATGGTCCAAGCCGCAGGAGCTGCCATCGTAGTTGGCGCCAGCGACGCTGCAAGCCTTCTTGGACTTGGCCTGGTCGTTGCTGCAGTTGCACCAGGCGGGGATGGTCACAGCCTCGGTACCCTCGCTCATGACAACAAGGGCAAGGACGGCAACGAGGAAGAAGGAGAAGATCTGTTGAGGGCCATCTAATACATACAAGAGGAGAGGTTCTGAGTATGGGGATTCTCGAAGGCCGGGTTGCTGCATCGGTGTGTGTGTGGGAAGTAAAATGTTGGGATGGATGATCTTACTGCGTTTGTGTGTGCGGTTGTGTGTGTGCCGTTGTGTGAGTGCGGAAAATGCGAATGTGTTTGGTGACTTGTGATGAAGAATGAGGTGGATTGGTTCGATCTGAAGGTCGCTTTTATACTTGAAAAAGCTCGTCTTGCATCTTCATCAAGTGTTAACTTGATTTACTCTGGGGGCTACCCTTTGAACCCTGCCACATTAGCATTCAGCAGTTGACAGGGATTCAAAAGGTGGAGTCAAAACATACCCACTTGAGCGTAAAGTGAAGGGACGAGGCGCAATTTCTGAAGCCATGGCCCAGGTTCCCACTCAGGTACCGTACAACATTGAGGGGTCGGGCTTTGCATAGGTGCTAACTGAACCCTTTGTAAAAAAATCCCGCTGTCCTGAAGTAAAAAAAATAATACTCATGTCAGGAAATTGAAGTTCAAACGTATGCAGAAGGATGAGGCGCTGTTTTGAACCCCAACTCAGACAAAAATTGGAAATGCAGTTGCTCCCTCTACTATAGATACCATGGCCCAGATTGCTACCCAGGTGTGACGTCGAGTGATCAGGCTTTGCATCGGGGCTACTTGCATTGCCTAGTAAAGTCCGCTGCCCTGTAAGAAAGGTAGCTGGCTGGGATTTTATCGGCTGAAAAAGCAAATTGACGTTCGCTACATAGACCAGTCGCTGACATGTCTATATCGAAAGCGTGACATAAACTTCAAAAGTGGTTATACAGCATGGCAATTGGTACCACGACGGGCAACTATCCGAAGAGTCGAGGCTGATTGTAAACAGTGTGATAGCTTTTTTTTGTGCTTCTTATTAGACGCCCCTTCCTTGCGGTCGTCGATGAGGTGGGTCATGAATAGTCCGATAGCTTTTTTGTATTACGTTCAGAACGCCCCTTCCTTGTCATTGTCGATGACGCTTGTGAAAAAATTGGGACAAGGCATGTTTAGGCCTCCCCAGGAAAAGGAAAAGGACAGCAAGCATTTCCAAAATAATCAAACATCGGCACACCATCCCACTCAACGACACGATACCGCTCGTTGCCGTCGCTGCCTTCAGGCGCTTTTTTTGCTTGTTGAAAAGAGATTGGCTGCTTGCCTTTCCCTTCGTTCTTACTTAGGTATTAACACAGTTCACTTTTCTTTTTTGGTAATATAGCCAAGGATTGGACATGATCATGCCATAATACAGGAACATGAAGATACATGCGCATGGACACGAATCCAGTTTTACCTTGGTACGCCAATAAGTTTTTTCGGTGCTGTCATTTGTGCCCTCCCGGTTGGTTGCTGGAGTGTTCTCCAGCTCTTGTTTGTAAACATGTCTCCAAGCATTTAGGTTCAGGGGCGTCGATGAGACGAGACGCAAAAAAAATGTCAAACAACCCAATCCTTGGAAAGACACAAATATCCTATCGTGCCAGCAAGCATAGGAAAATCTGTAGTGCATTCCATTGTTTGTTTATTTTTTGCTAGGATAAGGATAACAGAGAGAAGGGGCTCAGCTCAGCCCATGAAATCACAAAAAATCGAAAAGAGTGAGAGGACCCTGAATGGTGGTACACACAGCTCTAGCTCGCGTCTCGTCTCTTCAACACGTAAATATGATTTTCGTGGGCAGTACAGAAAGACAAGATCGAGACTTTCTTTATTTATTTATTTTTCTTAATCGTCTGATTTTTTTATGCGGATCTGTAAAGAACCTTACAAGGTAGGGAAAAGGTATTTAGAGATCGTTGACGCTCAATGGGCAGGTGCCGTATTTGCTGGACATGAATATCAAATCAGCAAATGCGAGTGAAATAAAGTCCCCACAAGGACACTCTTCTATTGTCCCCCGACCGGAGTATGTTGAATGTTTTCAATTGCTCGTCTTGGTAGAGTCCACTAATGCGCCTCGCTGCTCGAATATCCCACAAGTCCAAATAATACCAAGAAAAACTACATTGAGATCCTGGTAAACAAATGGCGCAAAAGTGCATCGTCACGAACCACAACAAATCCTACGAAAACGTCGTCATTAATTGCCCAGTCGGTATAGTAAACCGTTCGCCGTTTTTCACTGAAAGCAAGAGCAGAATTTACAATCTGTACCTACTATAGCGTTGTAGTGGAAGCTGTCTCATTTCAAAGTGAAGCAGGTTAACCCATACGCCGCCTCATTCCAACTCGTAGCGAACTTTAAAAGGTTACAATAAAAAAATCGAGTATAAAAGCAACGACGGTAATCAGCATCTCCCCCACTCAACAATCATCTCCTATCCTCAATAACCACTTTCACATCCCCCAAACAGTATGTTCTGGACACCGTTCACGTAATCAACAACAACAAAGAAAGAGCATTCTTGTCATCTCTGAACTAATCCTTTTCAATACTCTCACATTTACCCTCTTCAATAGTTCTAAAAATGGCCTTCAACAAGATCGTTCTCCTTCTCGTCGCCGCCCTCGCCGCCCCCATTGCCATGACCCAGGCCGCCGGTGCCCCCCACATCCCCTCCTGGTGCAGCTGCGGTGATATTGCCTGGAAGACCCAGAAGGCTTGCTCCCAAGCCCATGGCAACTGGGATGGTGGCTCTTGCGGCATAGTCTCTTCCCCCATGTTTTACGACTTCCACGGCCGCTGCCACGACCTCGATTCCACCGGCCGTTGCTGGCCCTAAATGCCGAAGCCTTCGACAATCAAGTTTACTTTCTTTTATCTCTCTCCTCCTTCTGCACATCCTTGAGTCTTGCTGCTTGTTGATCAAGTGGTGAACAATAAATAATTTTTTTTACCAAAATGAAAACTCTCTCTCACTTTCCTTTTTTTTTTTTTTTTCCTGAAAACGAACCGGCTTGGCCGTAACAATATTGCCCAAAGCATGCGCCTTAGTAATTATACTAACTTTGGATCTCTGGTAGGCACTTTTGTTTGATAATACTTCATATCGTAATTTTTTTCCAAGCAGAGATCTGAATATGGAAGGGATGGATAACATTCTCATGGGAGCCAATACCTTCCTCCTCGTTCACAAGACCACTACCCCATCGGCAACGAGGACGATAGTCACAAGCATCTCTCTACATCACAATGATAGTTCAAATACGAAGCAGTGCGAACACGAACTAGACCGCAAGGGTCACACACTTCTCTGTCAAGCTGACAGGGTCGATTTCACAAGGTGAGTGACAGACCATGTGGAACCAGGCAAAGAGCGAGAAGAGAACATGGAATAACGGTAGCTGGATGGCAAGGGCTGTTAGGCGGAGAGCCGCTTATCCTTTGAACAAAGTCAAAAGGGCGATGAAGTTGCGGAAGATGGTAAGTAGACCAAACAAGTAGGATGAACCGCTGGGCGCGTCGAAATGTGAGGTAGATAAACCCTTCAAATTTGAAGGACAGAGAGGAGATGGAATCGATATGAGTAGCATGTTTTCTTCTACGAGAGTAAAGGTGCTGGAAGAAGTTATGGTGGTGGTTGAGTTGACGCAAATTGAGAGTAAAAAGAAAGGCAAGAGCGACATATAAAAAGAGACATACATTCGTAGGAGCCATCAACGAGTAGCCTGTCAGAGTTATGGATGATTTCAACGACTGAGAGGTAACGACAACGCGAGGCCAATGGTGGGCTAAATCAATATCCTCGATCATTTCCGAGGAAGGGTGGAGGTAAATGATGCGGGGAAGCTGCGAGATTCTGAGATGCTGGTTGGTGCTGAAGGCAGTTGTACTTATGCTTGCATACTCGCTGAGGAAAGTAGCATGTTGGGGAAACGGATGGCCCTTTTATATGTTTTTCGGTAAACGCGCCCAGGAAGATGGTGAAAAACAGAACTGATTCAATGTGCCACGTACGTAAGTTTGCATGCTTCATACATGCCGTGGTGTCAGATCAACGCTCTGCTCGCACAGTCTGAGAATTAAGACTCCAAGTACTGTACATGCTCCTCTCCGTTCTCTACCATTTATCTAAAATGTATTTTTTAGTATCTATATGCACAGTTTGCGAGTGGCGTTTGGTGTCTTAGTATCTCCAAGAGCCGCGTATGCGATTCGAAACCCTGGAGCTCAGGAGGGAAGAAGATACATCTCACGGCCAAGTTTCACCCTTATTATTGTTGTCGGGTAGGTCCTGCGAAGCCGTGTGTTGGCTTGTTTAATGTCATTGCAAGTTCTGGTCGATGCTTAGTGAGCAGCGTGGGGCTGGGTGAGAGAAACTAACTTGTTAGTCTTTGTGCCTATTGTATTGTCACAACCAAATGAACCCAGCCCCGTTATTGGCAGTGTGGAACAACTTACAGCGGTGTCAGAATGGATGTTACGCTCGAACTTGGTCTCCGAGAGTAGTAGTTGCTTAGTTGGATGTGAACCAAGCAACTACTACCGCAGATTATTACGCCTTAGAAATTAAATCAGCGCAAATGTTATTTCAAGTGGTGTTTCCACTTTCCACACATGTGAATGTCCAGCAACCATGTTTTGAAGAGGCATGTGTTCTTTACGGTTTTTTGCTTTACTAGATATTGAATGGGAAGAAAGGAGGTCTAATATGTTCAAGGTCCGGAAGGGTTTACTTTGACGCATCCTTGGTGTCCTTGCTGTCCTTGGTAGCATCCTTAGCAGTAGCAGCAGCAGCAGCGTCAGCTTCCGCCGTTACTGGCTTGCCATCCTTATCAACACCATCCATCTCCTCCTCTGCACGCTTGTTTTCAATCTTGTTGTTGATGAGGTTGTGGAGGGCAATGACGGATCGGATCAACGACGACAGGTAGATCACGAGAAGCTGGTCGTTCGTCTTGACCGAGAAACTCTTGATCGTATCGGGATCCTCGAGGTTGGGCAGGCGGTTAAAGATGTCCTGCAAGTTGTAGATGATTTGGTGGTTGATGGGTAGCGACCCTGCGACGACCTTGCCCAAGTACTCCTGAATCTCCTCCAGTCTCTGCTGTAGACCCTTCAAAGATCTCAATTGATCGCCCACACGAGTCGAGAGCGTGCCAACAACATTGTCCTTGATATCACGAAGCAAGTGTTCCACTCCAATCTCCTCAGCCTCCTCAGCCTCGATCTCCGAAGGCACATGCACAAACGTCTTTGTAGTTGCAGTTCCATCCTAGTGATTATGATTCGTCAATGACAAAAAAGACAAGTTCGTTAGTGTCCCGTGATTTTGGCGGTGTCCTCCATATCCAGCTCACGCACGACGCAAAATAGCAAGTCCCTGAGCTTACATCGCGAATCTCCTCGACGGCAAAGTAAGCATCTGTTGGGATCTCCAGATCGGTGGGCTTGACATCAATGATGACCAGTGCTGGGTTGGGTGTGTACTTTTTGAAGAGCTCGTTGATCTCGAGATCCGAGGCGCGCAGCTTGGGTCCACTGTGGTACCATCCGACCATACGCTCCTTGGCTATTATTCATCATCCAATTGGTGATTGAAACGGTGTCAGTACATGGATTGACTCGATCGATAGCATTGAAGTCGAACAACGGAAAAGAGAGTTGTGCCTGACAAGACAATAGTAACATGATGCATACCGTTGACTTTGCGGAACATGTCATTCATAGCCTCAACATAGTTGTGATCCAAGAACCAGACCGAAGGATCTTTTTCGTCTTCCTCGAATGGCACTAATCATATTGACGAGGAAGTAAATATGAGTGTGACTAAACCATGTTCCTCAAATCCATGTAGATTAATTCTTTGCAAGGGGCTCATTCTCACGTCTTTCATCATAACGCGTCCTGGTAGAGAGTTAACGGTATTCATTAAAACAGGCCTTGCCCTGGCTCCATGTCACATACCGGCAAAGGAGTTGGCGACGTTGACCTTGTTTCCGTGTGCCTGGCCCAGGAGGACACCGAGGGCGCGCTTCTTTGTGTTTTTGGCGACACGGTTGTAGTGATCGACTACAGAGAGGAGGACGAGGGGATGGACGGTGACCAATGAGCTTTGGACGACAGCGACGGGTGTGTTGCTGACTGTGGCAGGGGTGGTGGGAGCTTTTGGGGTGGACTTGGTGGGTGCCATGGTCGTTCCTGGTTATATTTGTGTGAGTGGGTGGCTGTTTTCCTGTCAGTGAATTAAGCTTCTCTTGTAATTTTCCTCAGTCTTGTATGAAAAGTGCTTGCTATCGGTTTTGTCCTGTGTGAATTTGTTGATGTTGATGTTGATGTGTGCAGTGTGAAGTGTAAAAGAAAAGAAAAATGTAACGAAAGAAAAGCAAGACTGAACTTGAACTGATGCCACGCAAGACTCCCTCTTCTTCTTTGGGCGTGTTCCATTTACGCGTGCGTCAGTCCCGCCTCTTGCTGCCTTGCGAACATTGGATTCATTCCGCGTCGGTATCCAGTACTGTGACGTGTATTTCAAATTTCATTTTAAGGGCAAGTTAAAAAAATAGGGAATGGGAATAGAGATTGGAAATGAGTTAACTCAGTTAACCCTCTGGTTAGTGCAATTTCAATTATGAGTATTTTATCTAACAAACCCTCTGTAGTTGAACAAAAAAACAATCGATCAACTCAGATCTTGTCAATTATAGAAGGCTTGTTAATCAAAATACTCATAGTTGAAATTGCGCTAACCAGAGAGCAGACCTCTGGTCTGCTGCTGCTTTTGGTTAGTTCCTTGTCAATTATGAGTATTTTGTTAAGCAAATCCTCTGTAGCTGACAAGGTCTAACCAAAAACAAATATCAGACCAGACTTCTGCCAGAGTGTTAACTGAGTTAACTCATTTCCAATCCCTAATTTTAAAAAAGATCACACTGCTGTTCTAAAAGGGAAAAAAATCTACACCTAGTCATCTGCTTCTTTCTTCGAGTCGTCCTCCCCACCATCCTCAACTAAAAACCCATAGCTACTGCGCCTCTGACCCTTCAGATCCCGCATGTACACAAACATCGACCATCCATCTAGCGCCATCATTATCAAGGATCCAAAATACTCTACGATCTCCCTGTCCGTCAATTCTATCCTGTTACCAATTTTCATGTAGAAAAGCATCACCGGGATATGGAAGAGGACTTGTGGGACCAGCCACATCCTGAACGCTGTCCGTATGTTCCGTGGATCCTTCCGAAGGGCCCCTCTCAATGCCATCGAGTTGGCATACAGGATGTAAGTCGCAAGTCCTCCTACGAATCCTTGTTTCATCCTCAGCACCATCATAGGGCTAGCCCCTATTTCGTTCAATGCAGCCAAGGAGCCTAATTGTCAAACAGAAGGCGAGTGTTGTTGCAATTAGGGAATTTATTCCATCTTTTTTTTTGCACGCCACTCAGTACAGATTGTAAAAGGGTTCAATAGTAGCATATTTGTACCTTGATCCATGTCATCTAGGCTGGATGCCCATATTCTCGCTCTCCATAAGAATGTGAAGCCATTCCTCAGACCGACGACGGCGATCAGACCCACAGAGTAACGGGGCCATTCTTGGGGGAACTGTGAGCGAATAGTCGCAAAGTCGATCTTGTTGTTCATGTTTTCTTAATTTTCGGATTCTGGCGTGAAAAATGTTGTGAGATATGTGGGAGTGGGAGAAAGTAGTGGAAAGTAGAGAGAGAGAGAGGGATGAAATCGCTTGTTATACGAGTTTTTCTTTTCAGCATGGGCTCACTGACGCTTAGAAACGTTTCTTAACATCATTCTAATACCATACTCAAAAAGGCGATTTTGTATGGATGGTGTCTCATGAGCATGTGTCGATTATTCCTTTGTTTGGACATGCCGTCAATGTGCAAGCATCGTCATTCTACACATCATGCCGAGAATTCCTCCTCCACGAACTGTCTCCTTTTTTACGTAGGCGTGGCGTTGTCTGTCTAATGCTTCCTCCTTTTTCCTTATCTGACCCTCGTAACAAAGACGTTGGCCAGTCTGCGGCCAATTGGAGGCGTCATGGAGATTTGCCATGAGAGCGGAAAAAAACCCCCCCGTCAAACAGCAACAACAACAACAACAACAACAATAGATGTAAGCAAACTATGCCCATGGCGTTGTATTGGCAGTTGGGCGGCATTGTTTATGTTTGTTACTTGTGCCCTCTTCGATCGAGAAATCTTTTATCCTCCCTGGAATTGTCCAGAACCACTCAAATCATATCTCCGTCGTGGCATTGCATGCATGCACCATGCCCAAAATTGGAAGGCCGCAATACCTTATTTTCGTCCTTGGGATTTAGCCAGATTGTGAGTCTAGAGCATTGCTCCCCTTGGCTCCATTCTTCACGGCACATGCCTGTAGCATCTACAGGAAAAAGCGCAGTCATGCACCGCCTTCCTCCTCGGGCGGGTGTCCATCTACTTCCTACTTGAGCTCATTTACATTTGCGCCTTTTTCCTCTTTAATCTCTCTCAACCTTCACTCTTTTTTCCCTACCTCGGCTGAGCCATATCATAACCTAGCTCCCTACTTTTCCTCTCCTTTCTTTCTTATCACTTCTGTCCCCTCCCTTTCTTTACACCATCGACTTTCATTCGGCTTCTCTTCATCTCCCCTTAGACTTTGCCGGCCGACACAGCATGGCCGACCTCATTATTGACATCCCTGATGGTGCAGGGATCGGACCGGGCCATGAAGAATCTGAGGTCCAGGCACTCCAGGTCCAATCGGGAGCAGAACAACAAAGCAACCTTTCGATTCAATCAACTCTTTCAACTACAGCCGATACGCCAGCCAAGGATCGGACAGGAGATCGCACTTCCTCAGAGGGATCGTTCACCTTGACACCAGAGGTCGAAGGTTCACCCAAAAAAACAGATACACCTGAATCGGTGCCCTCCGTACCAGAATCTCGTAATACCTTCGTCCCACCCTTTTTCGGATTTTTCTTTGTTCGTTCATTATCTTTTCTCACTCCCATCTCTGACATAGCCGTACACTTTCTTTTCTTAATGATCTTGGTGTTGAGTAGCCCATCGATGGTATTTCGAAGAGACTGAACCAGAGACTTCGATTACCCGTGAACTTGAACCTGCCGAAGAGTAAGTAAGAGAAGCGGAGGTTTATTAGTCTTGGTGTCCCTTGAAAGTAAATCGATCTCAGTCCCATATGATTTAATCGAAAAAACGACGCTCTTACTTCTTTTCAGGTACAAATTGCCCGTTTCCCTCACATCTTCGATCAAGTACACATCCGTAAGTCAACCTTTTCCTTGTTTGTTGATGCTCACAATAAGAAAAAAAAGAATGAATTGCTTAAAAAAGGTGATGACTTTGCGCGCTTGTTTGTTTGCTTTCTCCATGGCTTCCAATTTGCTAAACTCCACACATGTACTAAAAAAAAAACACCAAACAATCCGCCCGTCCAACAACATAGTGGAAACTTCCTGTCCCAGAGAAGAACAGGGGCCTGTACAATGTCGTCCTCGGGGTATCGATCAAGGATTTCAACGTCGAGGCTATCGAGGCTGTCATCGTCACCATTGAGCAGAACATTCGAGGAATCGATAATTACAAGTCAGAGGTAAAATGATATTTTAGCTAGGAAAAATACGTGCATTTGGAGAAATGTAGATTATGAACACCTTCACCTCCTTTTGTAGTTCATTTCAACTTATCTTCTCTTTATTTGTTGTTTGTAAGATTATTGGCCCCGCGGAGCTCAAGAAATTATGCGCGGCAGTGGCAAACTCGTCGAAGGAGGATTCCAATATAGATCAGACGCAACAATCCGCTGGATTACAGGAAAATGCTCCTTCGACAACAGTGGAAAAACAAACGGATGTAGCCACTGGTATGAATCCATCTATCGCAGGCAACACCGAGGAATCCAAGGCTATGGAGTTTTCAGGGGTCATCGCCAACGAAGCAGGAGGTGAAACCACAACTCAGGAGGAGGAGAATGAGGATGAAAAGAAGGAGCGAGTGGAAGAGAGAGAAGGGGAAGGGATGAATGAGACGATTCTTTGGTGGAAGCTGCGCGAGAATTTCTCTACCCAAGAAAGGAACGGCACCTTTGACATGGTGATCGAGATCAAGACTTGGAACGACATGCCGTCGGATTATGGAGCTCTCAAGCTACATTGTGTGGAACTTCATGTCGATGCCCGTCAACACTTCAGAGAAGGCAAGTCCTTAAAAGAAAAAAAGAAAAAATCAAACGGCGGTACTGCACAATTAGTTACTTGTACAAGGTTATTAATTGATATCTTGGTTTTACGGAAATTTAGATCCTTTATACAGAGAGCATCGGCCGTTCTTGGGCTATGCCGACATTAATCGGACTGGATACGCAGCGCACGACAAGATTGAGGGCGACCCTAAGACGGTCTCGGGTGCCTGCATGTCGAGGTTCCAGACTCGACTGTTGATCATCGAGACATCGGGAGCTACTCGGACCTTACAATTATGGGATCTTGAGGATCCAGACACCATACCAGTAGAACCGACAGAGCCTCCCTCAGAATCAGATCAAGTGGCGGCAGTCGCAGGAGATTCAAAGTCCAGGCGACCCAGCGCCGACACTAACACAAAACCGACAGAAAAGTCACCGCGCCCAAGCACTGATGCCAATGCTGAAAGTTCTGCACGCCCAAGCACCGACACAAGTAGACATAATGCTACCGAGATTCCTCTCTTGGAAAGTGTATCTGTTGATCTTCTGTCGGGCGATACGCCAGTCGTGACCTCTTCTGCGGCAGATGAACTTCAGGCTGCTTCTTCTAAAGACCAGCCTTCGGACGAGGCAGCCGCAACTACTCGTCAAGTTGATGTGCCTAGGGAGCCATATACCCTGAGACTGCTTGCATGGACGACCCTGTCTCAGACCGACGACACGAAAATTGAGCTGGCCCTTTCTGCGGACGGTACTCAGGTCGTGCTCCAGGACGTATCTATGTTTTTCATGGACGATGACGAGAGAAAGAACTACAAAAATCTCACCCAAGTCCTTCGATATACTCCTGAGAGTGCACCATTGCTCAACACCGACCCTTCGACAGGGTTTGGATTCTCGCCACTGGATGTCGGGGATTGCTGGCCCAAGCTGGAAAGTGTCGTAGGCAAGTCTGATTTCTACATTATTGACCCCGATGCAACGGATGTGAAGGATGAACTCTTCTTCACCTACAATGGGGTCACAGTCGAGATTTACAGCGTGTATGAGCGGTGGAGTCACGTCCGCTCGATTGTCATCGATCCCTACTACACCCCAGCTACAGGCCTTATCAACCCCTACTCGGCCCTGGCGAAGCAGCTCCGTGGGAAATACCTCATTGTCGAGAACTGGGAGCAGAGCCAAGTGACCACCTGGGATATTGAGGAGGGCAGGCGAGTCTCGTTCATTACCAATCTACTCCCTGAACAGTACTATGCCCTTAGCAACATATCATCTCTCTCCAGAGAGGGCACTTTGATCGCAATCCCCGGTAAAAGGTTCGTCAGCTTCTACAGGACCTTGACGTGGACCTTGATAGGCACCTGTGTCTTTGAGGAAATCGATTCGGACGACCAGATTGGAGATACCATGTTTGTGAATAACGATACACAGCTCATCGTTAGTGTAGCTTCTGGCAATAACCAACTGCACCGCACCAACCGGGATTTCGTGGTTGATGTCATGTCCATGAAGGTGATTGGGAGACATGTTGCTGCTGGAACAGATGTAATGTTCAACTTGCGTACCAATCCATCCACCGACCAACGCTTGTGCTGGATAGGTGACAGCACTGTGGATGTTTATCGACTTCATGACCGGTTTATCGACTCTCCTAGCAAGGCACGGGAACGATGTGATGGAGGATGCAATGACGTTGAGGCGTTTGGCCAGGGCAAAATGGAAGCTGTCTCCTCTTCTGGTCTGAACTTCAAGTTCGAGAAGCTTGATGCCCAAGTCAGCTCGCACGGACGACGCGACAAGGTGCCACTTTTCACAGCGACGGTGACCGACCAGGCTGGTCTCTCCATCCAAAAGCTGACTCTCCCATTCCCAAAGGACTCTCGCTTCTTGGAGGCTGGCTACTATTGCGATTGCAAATACCTTGTAGTTGCTTTTAATATGGTTGTCTTTGTGTGGAGCGCCCCGGCCACGATGGAGCACGAGTTTACGTTGCTTCTTGTCCATCGTCTCCTCTACGAATTCAAATGGAATATTTGTAGTCATGAGGAACTCCATCTCAGACACAGCAACAACGAACTAGTCGATAATTATTCAGTAATCCTCGGGATGCCATGTCGTTACCAAACTACCTACCCTTTCCTGGAAGGTATTCAGGAACTACTGTCAGTCTACGAGCATGCAAGCGACACATTGAAGCAGGACATTATTCGATATGCCGGGGAGTGTATCAATATATATCCCGATCCCAACTTTCTCGTGGAGAGCGTCGTCCCATGGCTCTGCGTTAAATGGACCCCGGAGACCAATGTCCGCACCTTAGCATTCATGACAGCACTTCTCGAGTCTCCCCTTGGACGCTGGGTACCTCTACCAGATATGCCAGACCACATCAACCCGGTCCGCATTCTCCTCAATCACGCC
Source organism: Linnemannia schmuckeri (assembly GCA_029449235.1). NCBI lineage: Eukaryota > Fungi > Mortierellomycota > Mortierellomycetes > Mortierellales > Mortierellaceae > Linnemannia > Linnemannia schmuckeri. The sequence continues at coordinate 2,934,223 of JANATG010000002.1, forward strand.
ACTACGCATCCAAGAGCCATCGCTGTAGCCGAAGTCATCATCGACTATTGTATCCGCCAGGCTAGGGTCGAGAAGGACCTTCACTTTTTGGTGCCTGTTCGGCGCTGCCTCCACGACCTCACGGATCCAAAGAAGCCCTACTCAGAAATCGCTCTGAAGGCTCTCCGGGGATTCGGTTACTTCCCGGCTCGCGGTCGCCGCGTGATTCTTGACTACCATGTCATTGCTCACCCATACGAGTTCCGGTGGAGGTTCTGGAAGCCTAACCCACGAGGTCTGCACCAATACAAGGACCAAGTACTGCAGATCTCGGCTAAGATGTCGCCCACCTCTCCAAAGGACAACTTTACTCGCGACATATTCACTGCTTCCTTCGATATGCTGTGGCACCGAACTGGACCAGAAGGCGAACCTTCAGAGGAGTTGGCTTCGACAGAGGTTCACGGTCCGAATATTTTCTCATGGCCAATGGCGTTCATCGCTGTCATCCGTCGCAAGCTTAAAGTGACCCATAACACGACGGTCGAGTGCCACTCCTTCGATGCTGCAGCCCTTGACAACCCAGCCCTCACCGCTCTAGTTGAGTACAAATGGTATCTTTCATATCTGTTACATTGTGCTAGTTGTGTTGAAACTTTCTTTTTTTTACATTTTTTCTCCGAAATTGACCATGAAGTTGGTTCATTTTTTCTTGTATGATCCGCACATTAGGAACACAATTGGACATAGCTATTGGCTGTTCAGGTTCCTGGCGCAGTGCTGCTTCTATGACTTGGTGTTGGCTGCGGTTCTTTTGCAGATTTATGGATTCAAAGACAATGGCGCTTATGAGGGGATCTTTATTGCGATCATCGTCTCATCAGTGGGGTTCGTCTGGCTCGAGATTCTTCAGCTTCTAAAGGACAGACGCGGATACATGCAGTAAGTAACCCTTTTACTTTTCCGCGGACAAGCGCAAGTTTTTAAACCGGAGGTCATTTATTATAGTCAGTTGACATACTTATTCTTTCCTCTCGTATCTGGATAGGTCCATCTACAATACAGTCGATCTACTTGCATTCCTGTTCCCTCTGGCAGGCAGCATTAACCAGCTCTGCATCATTTGGGGTGCAACGACTGCTGGACTCAACCCGCCCCTCCTCAGCTTCTCAGTCCTCTTTATCTTCCTGCACTTTGTAAGTTTCTGTGAGCAATAGCGCCAAAGTTTCATGTGCATGCATCAACCATACCGCATCTTACATCAGCTAATTTCTCTTCATTTCTCCGAAATACGACAGTTGTTCGAGTTGCGCGTGATTCGAGGGGTCTGTCAGTTTGTGTCAATTATTATCAAGGCCTTGAGCTCGATCCGAGTATTCTTTTTCGTGTTTGCAGGAGGACTCTTGGGATTCTCGATTGCCATCCTGCACTTGTTGCACGCCTGTATAGGCGACGAGTGTCCCGCATCTTCGGCAGGGTTCTCGGACAACATGCTCCGAGCAATTTCTATGACCTACTTCATGATGGTGAGTTTCATATGCCCTAAGAATTCGGCCTCATTTTTTTTTTACATGCACGTTATCCAACTTTTCAACAATCTTTTTTACCCACCTTGCTGTTTCCCTCCCTCTCTCTTTGCGGGGACGGTATAGGGTGGTCGATATGACCCTATTGACAATGGGTTCGGTAGCGACAATGTTGGCTTTCATCTCATGATGATCATCTTTTTCTTCTTCACCGTCATCCTCATGTTGAACGTTCTCATCGGTAAGTATACCTCTCTCAAAATGCCCCATCGAGTACGGTCGATACGTCGTTTAATCCAAAAATATTAACCTTGTTACTCTCACTTTTCTTCTCAATAGCTTTGATCAACCATGCCATCGATGATGGTGACCAGACATGGCAGCTGGATTGGCTCCAGAACCGGATGCGGTACGTCGAAAGCGCCGAGAACATGACCTACGATATCCCAGGTATGAAAACAGAACCAAAACAAAAAAAAACTTGTTGAACGCGCATCTTCATTTCTCAGTCGCACATTATTGCCGAGGTCACAACTCCGACACCAACGCGCCTCATGCTGTTCTTGTTTGCTAATACCATAAACAGGTTTCAGATCGTCGAATGACTGGTTTCCAGAGACGATTTATTACACAGGCACACCACAACAAGTACGCGACTACGAGAAGGAAACGCGTCGGCTTGTAGACGAATCTGCCCCCGTGGCGATTGCCGTGACAGTTGCGGAAGATGCGCAAGACCAACAGGTGAACATGGGTAGTAGCGAGACCAGCGCGTTACTGGCGCTGTTGAAGCAGTACCATGACGATCAGATGAAGAACCATGAAATTCAGGCAAAGCAGTTTGATGAGCAAAAGGAGACAATTGCAGAGTTGAGGACTGAGCTGCAGTTGTTGCGAGAGCGTGTTGGACAGTTGCAACATTAAAAGTTTGGTCGTATTTTGTGAAAAAAACTATTCTATCCTAGTTGACTACACCGTGGAGAGGCATAAAGGAAAGGGAAAGAATATTAGAAAAGTAGAAAGAGAGACTAAGGAAGAAAAAAAAAAAGACTGATATGGTTTGCTGTTTACCACAAAAGAAGAACAAACAACCTCAGACCTACTATTGGGTAACCGGTGGTGGATCGAAAACAAACGGGTTCAGAAAATACAAAAGGCAATGCATGCATGGATGCATGCGGCCAAGGCAAGAAAAACAAAATCAAAAAAAAAACAAACAACATACATATTTTGCCGATATATTCTTCTTCCTCCATGATGCATGACAGCAGCCACAGGTGCGCAGTGGGTTACGATTGGTGCCGTTGGTGGATAACGAAAAACCTCTTGCTTGTCTATACAAATATCTTTGCTTCTATATTGTTGTCTCTCGGATGTATTCAAGGAAAGATATTTGGCCAGCTTAAGAGTCACCGTTACAACTGGCACGCTTTTCTTTGTTTGCTGGATGCCAACAGCGTGCAAGTTTGGGTTTCCCTCGGAAGCAAGTCGATGTATATCACGTAGTAAACCATTCCTGCAAAATACAAAGTACTGGATCTTGGTCAGGGTGCATTGCTGATGCAAGTAAACTAAGATAACATGGTTATAGTTGCATAGTTATCGATGGATAGAAAACAACATATCTTACGCGTGTCGATATCCAGTTCTCACCTATGGAAACAATCATGAAAGGTGTATTTATGATATTTGACTTAAACAATCGGGTGTGACTGGAGAGTAGAGGAAGTGTGCTAGACAAACAAGTCAGCATTGACTATCGAGGGTTAAAATGACAATAAAGGGGGATGTTCTCAACAGCTGTGACAATTGCTAAATGGAAAGAATGTAGAGGAAGCAAAAGAGCGAGCGGATGCGGCTGGGCTGATGTTTTGTTGCAGAGGGCAGAGTTCGATAGTAGGAGGGTAAAGTAGCTGTTATACTCTCAATCGACAATGAAATAACGAGAACGAGGGTTCTGTACTGCAAAGATACATTTGTCATTATCGACGCTCTGCCTCTCCGCGAATATGTAAAAAGAGACAAAGAGCAAACAAGCGATTTCAAGCGCACTGCAACTACTACAGTAAATATGCGACTGTCTAAACTACACAGACATCATATCTTAAAAAAAGAGCGCCAAATTCTACAATAGTTTGAGCTTAACGAGTTAACGAGGGCTGAGCCCAATTGCGGGGTGGATGTCCGATAACTTTATTTCTTCAGGAACCCTCACTTTACGTGATTTTTAGGCGCCGAGTGATCGCCGGGATCAACGGAAACGATCCTGGTGATTTTCAGAGCAAGATGCAAAAGTCAGTGATGGTTACCTCTGCTGTTACTGTGTGGGTCTTGTTGTCCTTGCGCAAAAAAGAAAACACGTGGTACAAATGGACAGAGGGCCTGGGCATGGTGCGTCTGGTATGTATGTGTGGATGGATCGTGCTCTTTAATTTTTTGCTCTTTGACAACGTGCCATGTTGGGAGGCTAAGGTGCATAGCCGTTTTGAAATTATATGGCCTAATTGCCTAATTGCAATACGAAAAACAAGAAAACTGTAAAAATTGCGAGCATCATTCCTCTCCTCTTTCTTCTTTCTTCTTTCTTCTTCCTCGTCATTCTCCTTCCTCCCTCTCTTTCATTTCTCTTCTCTTCGCCCCCGCTTCCATTACTTTCACTTTCCTTCCTCTTTACCCTCTACTTCATATACATCAGCGAACTCCAGTAATCTACCAGTTAGAGCCTTAACTGGATAACGTCACTCCAGAAGCAGAAACTGATATAGAATGAACCAGTACAGTCTGTTCCCTCATCACTTGAATAGCTCTGTGTACAGTTCTTCGAACAGTTCCAGGTTTGTCGACAGTCTTGGTAGTGACCTGGACATGCAACTGGAACCCCTTATGGACAAACGCAATCGACGAGCCGTCCAGCCCGAACCCGTTCGAGACGCTGTGCCTTTCGAAACATCGTCCATGGCAATCTATATCCCCGGCTTGGCAACAACTCCTGAAACATCCAGGCCTGGCACTCGTATGTCCCCACTCCAGGTTTTCATGGTCTATCCTCGTTTTTTCTTCACTATTAAGAATTGTGTTTGCAAATGCTGATTGACAAGGGTCTTCGTGTCGTCCCCTTTTGCCATTAGTTGCCAAGTGGTACTTTTATATGACCTCGAGGCAAGCCGGTGAAAAACACAACTGCGACATGGTCAATGGGTAAGTCAATTAGCTTTTTTTTTTTTTTTTTTTTTTTTTTGTTCAGGCCCTTCATTCTTTTGGAAGAGTCGATGCTCACGCTCTTGTTCGTTTGTGACCAATTTCAAAATAGATATCAACCACCTCTGAGGGTGTATGCGTCTTGCCAAAGAATTAATGTGAGCACTCATCCTCGATAAACAAAGGAAAACCCATCAAACGACAGCACTGCTTCCTAAAAAGTTGACAAAAAAATATTCTGTCTTGCATTCATAGTGGACTTTACTCGACAAGGATATGAGCGAAGGGCTCTATGACATTACTCTAGGGCTTTCAATCGAGGGGCTGATGTTAGAGACTATCGAGTCCATATCGATTACTGTTGTCAAGCAATCACACTCTGAGCCTACGGAGGTACTTGAGGTGTCAATGTTTGTTTGTAAACAAAGAAACTGTGCATTAATGGAAGCACATAGTAGACACACTGACAACTCATACCTCCTTTGACTCATACTAGATAATCACAAGCAAGGACTTAAGGAACATGAAAATGGACCCTGCAATCCCGAAAGTCAAAGGCGCCATCAGGTTGAGACTCCACCAACAAGTCCTCAAAAGCAGTAGGGAGAGCAAGGGTGATATCAAGTTTGTCATGGATATCAGAACATTCCCGGATGCCAAAGTTGATTCTGGCTCGATTGTGCTATATTACATGGAGACTTGCCAGAACGTATTTGGAGATGATAACTCAGGTAAAAAAAAAACAATCACTGTTAGTCGTTGATTTACTCTGCATGAACGTGTAAGAAACTACAACCACTTGCAAGACTGATATAGCCTTTTTTGACCTTCGTGTTTTCAGATAGAAGTATGACAAGACACAAGCCATACACTTGGTCATTCAACTTCTATGGCAATGGCGAGTCAGATTACGATAAGGTGAGGCGGTCATCAAAGTCATTCTCCCATATTGCAGTGTCCGGGGATGGTTTCTATGTCGTTACTCTGGCAACACTAGTAGCACTGGCAATTCCGGCAACACCGATATCGCGGGCAACACAAGCAACTCAAGCTGGATTGCTCGTATTGGAGGTGTGGGATGTCAGGAATTCTAGCACTGTGAGCAGAAATATCCCTTGTGCCAAAGCAACAATGGCCATGGCGGGCAATGCGTCACTGGATGTCGCCGTGTCATGGAGTGCTTCCATGATCGCACTTTTGGACATCAGCCCCATAAAGGTCTCTCCTAACAAAAAGGAGGGGCCCTCAAGCATGTTCAAAGTATTTACTTATCAGAGGGACGACAACGTCGACCACCGATCTCAGTCAAGGTTATGCTGCAACCCGGAATATTTCGACCGCTGTCCAAGCCTGAGCACATACATCGGCAACGGGAGATTCCACTTTATGTCGAGCCCTGGCGTGGATTTAGCCAACGAACTCTTTGTGACATGCGACGGCAAGGCTCTCAACGTGTACAATCCTTTCAAGCAATGGTCCCATATCCGCCACATTCCACTCGACAAGGAGTCTTCATTAGGATACTATGACCTCGGTGCAGCTTTGTCCAAGCATCTCCGGGGAAGTCATCTAGCGCTCGCCAGTCGGAACAAGCAACATATCACTGTGTGGAACATTGAGAAGGGAGCCGTGGTGTCATTTATGGATCGTCCAGCAACCAACACCTTTGCTCTGTCATCCGATGGGCTGCTTATGGCATTCGCACGCCGACAACATATTAGCCTTCATTACGCTACGACTGGGACTATGATCGGAGCTTGTCAACTGCAAGAATTGACTAACAGCGACCTTATCACCGGTGTTTCTTTCATTGAAGGCGACAAGCGAATCATGGTCGAGACGAACTGCAAGGATCCAGGCCTTGGCCCACAGTACTTAGGATTCATCATCGATACTACCACCTTGACCGTAGAGGATCGGTACTTCATGCCATCCAGAGTCTTTTTTCATTCTGCCTCGGAGGCCAGAGAGCGTCTGGTGTGCTTGCATCACTACACATTGGACCTAGTCCCTCTGGAGGACAGGATTGTCTCGACCCCTGCCTTATTGCAGAAGAAAAGATGCGATGACCACTGCACAGTTCATTGGTCCAGTCTGAATAGTCTGCCCACCGCCCTGCTCGTGCCGTCGTCTGGCCTACATTTTAAGGCCCAGAGACTACCTGCATCGGTAGCTATCTCGGCCTCAAAAATCAGCAACCCACTCGAGGAAAAGTTAATCTTCCAGGCGCCGGGTGAATACGATACCGCTGCCTTCCTTGCTTCACACTCTTGCCTTATCGTCCAACGCTCATCCTTGATCATGATCTGGAAGCTACCGAGGACTACCTCTGGCAACCTCCAGCTTATTCTTGTGCACAATCTCGGACCAGATCTGGACTGGCGAGTCTGTCGAGAGCAAAGGATATTCTCGCACAACCCTCATGTCGACACGAGCGAAAAGGATGTATATCTGGATATCGAGCACCCATTCACCTCGGACAACAGTAAGTGGTTCGTGGGTGGCGTAATGGCTCTGGTCCAGCAGTTTGTTGATGCGAATGAGACTTATCGGGATCATATATTTCATTATCTCGGACGTCACATCAACACATATCCGGACCCGGAGATCATGACAAGTGTCCTTGGCCTAATTTGCAGCGCTTGGTCTTCCGATGACCATGAGTTGTATTGCTCCTTTTTAAAGGCACTGCTCTCTTCTCCTTTTACGCGTTGGATCCCACAGCCCGATCTTGAAAAAGCCTTGAACCCTCTCATGATTTTCCTCGACCTGTCCAAAAAGGACGCACGAATCATTGCGCTTGCAGAAATCATTATCGATTACTGCATTGACGCGGCCAAAGTCAGCAGAGACTCTAGCTTTCTCGCGCCTGTTGCACGCTCCCTTGCCACCTTGGTTGAACGCAAGGGTCCCCACTCAGAACTGGCACTCAAGTCTCTGCGAGGGTTTGCCCATGTACCTGTCAGCCATCGCTCCTATGTGATCGATCACCATACCATCTCGTACCCACCCGAGGAGTGCTGGAAGTTCTGGACTCGAGAAAGGACCAAGTTGTTTCAAACCCCGGATCCGATTTTGCAGCTGTCTACATTGCCAAAACAAGATCCTTCGAGCGCCAACTTTACACGCGAGCTCTATGCAGCGAATTTTGACCTTCTTTGGAAACAGAGGCAAGGGGCAAAGAGCGTACTTTTTCTTGCGAGGCCGGTCAAAGGTCAGAATCACTATTCGTGGCCCAGTTTTTTGTTCCATATGATTGCTCAGAAGTTTGGCGCTGCCGGCAATTTGGCTGTTGAGTGTCACCCGTTCGATCTCAAAGAGCTGGACAACCCAGCCATAGCGGCACTGGTCGACTACAAATGGTAACTTCATTTCGCGAAGGGCTTTGTCGTAATGTATCGCTTGTAGATACAAATAATTAACTGGTCGTTCCAAACACCTTTACCCGCCCCGCAATTAGGAATACGATTGGCTACCGATACTGGCTGGTACGGTTCCTGAGCGAGTGCTGCTACTACGTCCTAGTCCTCGTCGCGATCTTTAAGCAGGTCTATGGAGATCACACAGAAACCCTACCCGGGCTCTTTATTGCTGTGATCGCAGCCTCGGCTGTCTTCTTGTTCCTTGAGGCGGTTCAGTACTTCAACAATCCCAACCGCTACTTTAGGTAAGAGTAGCATAATAGCAATACTTTGCCACGTTTTCCATTTGTCGAAGTATTACTCACTCGGCTTTTCGTTCTTTTTATTTAATGTCAAAATGGAATAGTCCGACGTTCAGAACCTACAACATTGCAGACCTACTGGCGTTCCTATCTCCTATGGTTGGGAGCATTTATCAACTCCTTATTATCTTTGGTCACATATCTGGTGACAAAAATCTGGGCTTCTTAAGCTTCTCAGTCCTCTTCATTAGTTTGCACATGGTATGGACGCCATATATGATCGTCGTGATGTCTCTTAATGACTGATACCCAAATTTCATCTACATGCTATTAACACATCTACTCATCAATATACGACCTTCTTCTTGAAATAGCTGTTTGAGTTGCGGGTTGTCAAAAGTGTCTGCCATTTCGTCACGATCATTATCCAAGTCATCAGGACGATCCGCGTGTTCTTCTTTGTCTTTGCCGGAGGCATCCTCGGTTTCACGGTCGCAATCCTCCACCTCCTTCGTGGTTGTCTCAACAGCTCGTGCTCCAATCTTTCAAAGGATTTTCCGACAAACTTTTTTGAGTCTGTCTCCGCTGTGTACTTTGTCATGGTAAGCGCAAAGGCGCTAAGGAGGCGCCACATGTGCGCATAACAAAAGAAACCTTGAGCCTGCATGTACTTGTTGCCAACTGATGGTTGCGCTGCTTCGTCTTCTGCTTTCCATTTTTTAGGGCGGTCGATATGATCCATTTGACAACGATTTTAAATCTGGCAACTGGGCATTCCACTTGATGTTGATCGTGTTCTTCTTTTTCACGGTCATTCTCATGTTGAACGTGCTTATTGGTACGCTGCTTCTTGCTCGCTCTTCTCTTTTGTCAGAGTTTGTGGTAGTCTACATTTTGTTAATTCTAACCCCATTTCTCTTGCTTCTCTTTCTCCCCTTTACAGCGCTGATCAACCTGGCATTCAACAACGGTGATCAGACCTGGCGTCTGACATGGCTGGAAAACAGAATGCGTTATGTCGAAAGCGCCGAAAACATGACATATATCTTCCCAGGTAACTTTACACACCCTTTTCCTTCTATGCGTGTTCCCTTGTGTTCCTATTGTTCAGTTTCAATTCAAAGGTGCACGTACTAAAGATAGCATCAATTACATCGTCCATCGAGTAGGTTTCCGAGAAAAACAGAGCTGCTTCCCATCCACAGTATTTTACTCCGCGACGCCACAGCAAGTCCGGAACTATGACAAGGAGACCAAGCGACTGATCGAGGACTTTGCGCCGACAGTCGCTCGACCTGATGGGGCTTCGAAGGGAGGAGGAGGGGAGGATGACATTACCAGCATGCAGCTGTACTTTGAGCAGAAGCAAGCAATTAACAACTTGAGGTCGGAGTTGGAGAATGGGATCAAGGGAGAGCTACAGGGCTTGAGAGATGAGAATGCAGTACTGCGAGCGCAGGTGGGCGATCTGCAGCAGCAATTGAGTAGTTTGCCTGGTCAGATCGTGGCTCTTCTCAGGGCAGACAAAACTCAGCCCCCTGTCCCTCGACCCTTTTAGTTCTTTTCTGTGCACACGCCAACAATAAAAAGAATAAAAAGAAGAGCAATGCAAACTTGGTCTAGTCCGTCCCCTTCAGACGCTGTCTCTGAAAAAAATTGTTCTTGGCTCCGTTTGCTCCAGTCCCTCTCCTTCTCTCCCCTTTTCCATTTCTGAATCGCTGAATCAGCTCCCTTCTATTTGTTGGCTCCAACATGATCACTCGACCCATGAACTCCATTCTCGGCACGATTCACCACAAGCTACCAACATATAAAAGCCAGCATGAGTTTTTCCCTCAACAGCCAACAACCAACAAATACATACCCTCATATACACACACGTCGCCACAAACACGCAGATAATTCAATAAATGACCACTTTGAGCGCTATCCCCGACCAAACGTCGACTATCCCTTCTTCTACTTGGGCCCTGGATGTCCAGTCGATCCTCGCCTCTGACTCGGCCACTCTGGACCCCTCGATGACTAAGGACCAAATCCTCGAGATCGGGCACTTTCTTACCAAGAACAACATCCACCTGACTCGCCTCAGCCTCAACGAAGGGTTCAAGGATCTGCAAGAAGCCCTCAAGGAGTTTTTTGAACTCCCCTGCTGTTCGCAGCTCGAGTCCCTGGAAAATAAGGCTAGTGGATCGAGTTTTGCCCAGATCCTCTTGGCGACCTCTTCTACTGCTGTTGAAACCCCCGTGGAACTGGATCAAGTACCCGACAACGCCTTTGTGACCAAAAAGGCTCCCTTTATCAAGACTCTCAAGAACCTGCGCCTCGGATACAATTCGGACTCACCACAGGCCGGGACAGACATTGCAGTCTTCAACGGTCTGTTGAAGCATATGAGTGAACTGGAGTCGTTTATTCTTGCCCAGCCCCTCGATAGTCTGGCACTCCTCGAAGGGCTGTCGAACTCCCTGCCTCATTTGCAGAAGTTGTCGATTGTGATGAACAATGAGAGCGGGTTGGAGGAGGAGGAGGTTGTCTCGAAGATTAAAGAGGAGTTGTTGCCTGGAGTGAAGGATTTGGAGGTCGAGATCGATGAGCGCGAGTCTAGTTATTACCTTAACCTGAGCCGCGATCGTCACTTCCAGGCCTTTATCCGTCGCTTCGGAGGCGAGCGCAAGCAGCAAGCATGAGACAGACATGAATAGGAGCGTGGAAGAAGAGAGAGGGAAGCGGCCAATGCTGTTGACAAGGGAACACTTATGAATATTCATTAATAAACATTCAGTAGACACTTTTTTTTTTTTTTTTTTTTTTTTTTTTTTTTTTTTTTTTTTTTTTTCGCACGCGGTCTGTTTGTTGTCCTTGAATGTTCCAAAGGCTCTCCTTTTAAAAATCACACTCGGCTCGGATGATTCGATTTCCACCTTTCTTTCCCTTTCCTCTTTCTTTCAACTTCTCCGCAAATATACACACACCCGACTAAAAGAAATATGGCAAAGGAAGAGCCCTCCAAGTTGGTGCTGATAGAGAAACGTGGCACCACCACCATCATCACGATCAACAGACCTCACAAACGCAACTGTGTTAACGGACCCACCGCCAGGGCTCTCTACCAGGCCTTCCTCGACTTTGACTCCGATGCAACCGTATGTGGCAGGCTTGGTTTATTGATATTCTCGTGTCGCAGAGTGCAGGATCCGATGGTATTACATCATGTTAACAAAAACACACCTTGTCGTCTTCTACAATAACTGGCATTTCTAGGCTGCCGTGGCTGTTTTGACTGGAGCAGGTGAGCTGTCGCCTTTGCATGTATACTTTTCCTAATTCATGACGGACCTCTCTATTTGGTTACTAACATGCAAGTGTCAAAATGTCGTTTATAATATAGGAGGAAACTTTTGCGCAGGCGCCGGTGAGTAGCCCAAATGTGTGTATCTGGCTCTATATGTATCCTCTCAAGGATGCTCAGGAAATTCATCACGTTTCCCAATATCAACGCTCTTTAGACCTTGCGGCAGTTTTGAACCAAGACGAAGCCAATCCCATGTCAGCCGAGTGGGAAGACACGCTCCCCGGTCCCATTGGACCCATGGGGTAACTATATCTTCCTCGCTCACCATTAACATTGTTGTGTCCGTGGAAGTGTGTTCATTTATTAATCATTTTTCCATTATTTTTCCTAACTCTACAATAAAAACACTAGCCCGAGTCGCATGGTTCTGTCAAAGCCGGTGATTGCGGCGATCTCTGGGTTCGCTGTTGCTGGTGGTTTAGAGCTGGCACTTTGGTGTGACATTAGAATTGTTGACACGACCGCAACTTTGGGTGTGTTTTGTCGTCTGAGGGGTGTGCCCCTAATTGATGGAGGCACCGTCCGTCTTCCACAGGTGGTTGGTCGTGGTGTTGCCATGGACCTGATGCTAACAGGGTAATACCATTAATCGTTAACAATTGACAGTGGATGCATATTTGTCCCTGTCCTTTTGTCCCTGGCCGATTTCTGTTTCTGTCGCGTGCTGTCCTTGAGAAAAGAATGTTAATTAACCCGTATCTTTTGAAATATGGCCTTTTAGACGCGCGGTCAAGGCCGAAGAGGCACTCAAGATCAAGCTGGCGGCATGCTACCCGTCCTCCTACGAGACAGTTAATTCAACACCCGCCCTCGAACAAGCCTTGGCTCTCGCATCCTTGCTGGCAGAACATCCTCAGGTGTGCATGCGCAATGACCGGTTGAGCACACATCTAGCGAATCCAATCCGTGAGGCGATGTTGAAGGAGTATGAGCTCGGTCTTGAGACATTGACGAGCGGCGAATTTGTGCAAGCAATCACAAAGTTCTTTGAGGCGACTGATGAAAAGAAGAAGAAGGGGGAGGGGAAGAAGAGCTCGGCAAAGTTGTGAAAAGGGATATTTTTTTTTTTTTTTTTTTTTTTTTGAGTGTGAAAAGGGAGAGACACAGAAATAAGGAGGCAGCAGGGAGGTGTTACATGCCCCGTAATAAATGATCCAAAAGAGGATAAGTTGGTGCACGCCCCTTATTTTTTGCTTGGTCTTCAACTTGCAAACACATTTACACTCCTGAATCATTCACAAGAAACAAGGACACCATGGCAACGAAATCAGCAGAAACAGGCCTCCACAACAATAACAATAACATGCACCACCAACGCCATAACCACAGCCACGGACACGGACACGGTCATGACCACCACCACGACCCCAAAACAAACACATACCGCGAACGACTCCGTCAAGCCGCCAACAAGTCTAAAACACTCGAAGAAATCGTCAGCAACCCCGCTGCCGCCTGTTTCCAACCCAACGACCTCACCCGGCTCCTGGCCATGCCAACATACGACTACTCTGCCGTCAAAGAAGCCTTCAACAGCAGGCCATGTATCAAGTCCAGGAGTCGGACTTGGGCCCCACCCGCAGGGCCCGACCCTTTGCTCAAACTGAGCCAGGGAACTACAACTGCTGGGCTTACTGCACATGCTTCCACAAAGCCAACGACAACGACGATCCGAAGAGGTAGTATTGCTACGTCAGTTGAGCATTCAAAGCTGGATGCTCAGTTTCGGGTCGGATTCTCGATGGCCTACGGGCATTCTATTGAACTCAACATGGAGAACGAGGTGATCAAGGGCGGAGACGCGATCGATTCAGGAACGTACATTTTCGACAGAGACGAATTACCTTATGCAAGCGTGATCGACAAGGACTGGCGTGGCAAGCTCTGCGAGGAATGCTTGCGCAAGTTACCGAAAGAAGATGACGATAATGCGGTACTAGAATGTAGGAGCTGCCCGCGGTTGACTGATGGTAGCGGAGGACGTGGTGAGGATCTAGATCTTGGACCAGCCAAGTTCTGCAGTCGGGAGTGTCTAGAGCAGGCATGGCGGACGTGGCACGGATACGAGTGCAAGTTCATGGAAGAACTGGATCAGTTTGAGCAGGATACCCGATTAGCTCTCAGGATCTTTTGGAGAAATAGCCAGGAAGGTGTTCGATTAGTCATTAAGGAGTCGTCAGAAACCAGCAACAATAATATCGACACACTCACCAGCAAAGCTGCAGGATTGTCTCTCAACAATATCAACAGCGACCTCAACAAAATCGACGAAGCTAACAGGAAACCTCGTGTGCATTCAAAAGACGGTTCGCAGATCTCGATACAGGAATTGTACCACAACTTTGACAGGCTGGCGCCCAAGGCCCAGATGGCATTCCTCATAAAGGCACACTACCTTCAGGAATTGATGGGTCTCTCCAAGAACGCAGCCCGAGAGTTGGCACAGATCCAGGCCCTGATTAAGTTCAACTGCTTTGCGATAAAGTCCAAAATATACCAGGACGCGGGTGATGGTGGGCGGATCAGCCATCAAGAGGAGTACGCGGTCGGATCTGGAGTGTACCTGTTGGCGTCCATGTTCAACCACAGTTGTGCGCCAAACGCGATGGTGGTCTTTGGTGTGCAGGCAAAAACTTCTCTGAGAGGCGAGTTAGGGTTTGCGAGTAGCGGTGGTAGGGGTGTTGACCCGAGAGTGTTGAATGTGCTGACGAGTAAGAGTTTGAAGGCTTACGGAAGTGTTCCTGCTCAGGTTGAGATCTCGTATGGTCCGACAGGCGGACGCATGCCGACTGAGGAGCGGAAGGAATGCTTGCGCCAAAAGTACTTGTTTGAGTGCAATTGCTCCGCTTGCAACGACAGGTGGGTCGTTTTTCATTGTACGGAAAGGTTTCTTGTACGACCATCTTCTGATTTCAGACGATTGACAATTACCTTTTTCATTGCTGGTATTAATTACGCGATAGATATGCAGAGACGTTTAGGAAAAGGGTGTTCAAATGTCAAAAGGGCAGTTACGCGTGTCGACCCATGCTGGACGATGAAGACGAGTGCCCCACTTGCGGTGAAAAAGTCGACCGCGCCATCCGTAACAAGGTGTGTTGCTATTATAGACGCGTGTTTTTATTATATTCAGTCGTCGATTGGTATTTTATGTTCTCCATATGCTCACATTTTTGGAATACCATTGAAATGATAGATGATGCAATTAATTGCACAACTCCTGGGCGACACGAGCAACCCATCACTCCCTCTCTCCAGAAGACTGACCCTCCTCAAGACCCTCGAAGTCTCTCAGTCGCGACTCTTTGTCGACACCTACATCATCTACGGTCACACCTGCGACCAACTGGCCATGGTATATACACAGTCAGGGGATTTGGGCCAGGGGGCGCAATGGTGTCGGAAGGCACTCAAGGCGGTCATGGTTAATTTCCCGCATGATTCGATTGAAGTTGCTCAGGAGACGCTCAAACTTGCCGGGTTGTTGTTTAACAAGTAAGTCCTTTGTGTTTTTCTTCCGCAATGTGGTTCTTTGTTTCTTTTCATTTTGGAACGCCGAAAACTCACACCATGGTTTTTATTATACATGCGATTGCTAGTCAACAACATAAAGAGGCACTGAAGCATGTTCAGGCGGCGATCGTTCTCTACAGAGGACACTATGGTGCAAAGTCCAAGGAACCCGACCTGTTGGAGCTGTACAAAATGGAAGAGGTCCTCCAACCCATCGTCGAGAAGTACTACTGAACAACAATTAATGAAGATTCATTTATTTATGATAGTGTGCATTTTCAATGAGAAAAAAAACACGAGGCTATAATGATTATCCTTGATGTGCATCTGGCTCCTGATCTCTAGTAGGAGTAGCATTCGTAGTAGCAGCGCGACTGTAGGAACTAAAAGACCCAGAGCTGGACTTTTTCATCGCACTCTTCAAAGTACTACTTCCACTACCGCTCGTAAAACTGGCAGCCCGCTGGTGTGATTGGGCACCGACAGCATTCCGAGGTAACTGGGCCGTGGACCCATAACTACGTTGTGGAGGCAGTCGAGATCCTTGGCTGCTACGGCTGGCATGGCTTCCTTGACGGCGGGATTTGACACCCTTGTCGTGGTATGGTTGCTGCTGTTGCTGAGATGCAGGGGTGGTAGCCATGGCATCGTTCAAGGACTGTGAACTGTTGAACGGCCGCTCGCCTCGCTGAAAGGGCGATCCGCCATGTTGCTGTCCTCCGGCGGAGGGGCTGTTGGAGATGTCGCGAAAAGGGTCCTGCGGGTCGAAATCGAAGAGCCCATCGCGGTCCTGGAGATCTTGTGAAGGTGCTTGACTTTCAGAGTCCATGGGGATGCTTACTTCGTCGGGGCGATAGCGGTATTTTCCAGGACTCGAGAGAGGTCGCTGGATGATGGGCCGCTGCTGTTGGTCCTGTAAGCCAGATGCAGAGGGAGAGACAGGCTCTGGTCGGTCTGGGTATTGGAAGGGTTGGTCAATGTCGTGCAGGGGCGACATAGGCGCCTCGCGTGTGGCCGAAGAAGGTAGCTCTGCAGTCTGCCAAGGCAGCGCAGGTGGCGCGCCATCATCCGTAAACCAAGCCTCAAACTCCGCAGCGGGTGTAATAACACCAAACAAATCCTGCGACCACCGACCCAACCGCTCCAATTCCCGAATAACATCGTCCATGACCAACGCATACGCATAATAGAACACATATCGCTCATCGCTGTCCTCTGCCATGACGACCTTGTTCTGGACCACAGGCAGCCGACGGATCTTCTGGATCAACCTCAGTCGGGCATTGTTGGCAGGTGGAAGGTACGGCGGCAGAGGGGTCTTGAGCCGCAAAGCGGAGGCAATGATGTAGAAGTACAGGAGAACGTTTCCGACCATCTCCCTGCGCTCCCTGTTGACGGGGACAATGAAATCCCTGCGTGCGCTCTCGATCCACTCGTCTTTGGTGATGACCAACCGCATCGACAGAAACCGGTCGAGAATGTTCTGACAGCTGCCCAACATGTTCTTGTACGTGCGCACAGGGAACTTGCCCTTCAGACGAGGCTCGTTCGGCGTCTCTTCTAGTAGGGCGTAAAGTCGGAGTAGCTGCAGCTGTAACGAGAGCTCGATCGCCATAAACTCTTTGTTCATCCTGTCCATGTCTGACTCTGTCGGATCATCCTGCAGTTCCTGATGTTCGTCCGCGGGGGCTTGAAACCGTTCCTGGAACGTCGATCTTCGCAGAATCTCTTGCACACGCTCTCGAGGCCCACGGTACGGCTTTTGGGGTGGGATGACATTGACCTTGTCAAGATTTGTCGAGTAGACCGAGACGAGGCGGTTGTAAAGCCAGCTGATGTTGAGCAACAGATCGGAAAGCCCCTTACGGAGCTCCACACGAGCCTCATAAGGCCAGACGTAGCTTGTTACACCTACGCCGATAACAACGCCCAAACTGACTGCTACAGCGCGATGAAGGGCAATGGTCCACACATAGTCGACATGGTTGGGGTCATTCGGGCTAGTATCACCTATTAGAGATCCCAATCCCCGAAGAACCTTGGAGGGAGCAAGCAGTCCACTGATCTTGTTGTCGTCATCCTCATCGTCATCTGGTGGGACGGTACCGTCTCCATGTCTGCGGTTGTACGTCTGAATCAACACCAAGTTGAAGGCGAGCAGAGTGACTTGACCGATCCTCGGGTAGGCTGAACAAAGGACCAGGTAAAAGTTGGGCACCGCAAAGAGGAAGCAGCAGGCTGGCAGCAAGATATCGTTGGCGGGGAAGAGCAGGTAGATCATGACTCCAGCATAACATCCAACAATGGTGCCCATAATCCGGTAGATACCCACAATGTTGGTGCCACCAACCGTCGGGACCATGACGATCAACATCGAAATCAAGGCCCACTCGCCTCGATACTGGACAAAGTAAGGCCGTGTCCAATCAACGAATGCCGGGATCAACAGAACCATGGTACTGAACGCCGCCTTGGCCGCATACTTGACCTGGAAGGATCTGAAAATGTGCAGGAACTTCCACAGGCGTGTAGACCACTTCTGCAGGAATGTTGAGGGACGGGGTGTATGCAGGGTGTCAGTTTTGTTGTGCAAGTTGGGTTTGGGGAACAGTCGCTGCTTTCGCTGGCGGCTACGTGTACCCTGGCTACTGCTGGCGTTGTTGCTGTGGGCTGGGGTGTGGCTTTGGCTGGTACTGTGTGCATGACTGTAGTGGCTCGCAGGCGGGCGATTTGCTGGCTCTGGGTCTAATAATTACCAAGCGGATCAAATTGTTAGTGTCGGTGGATGACCTTGTCATCATATCGCAGCATACGTTTTAAACAGAAAAAGCAAATTCAACAAACGTACCATCAAAGTCGTCAAAGGCTTGTTGACGCATAACAGGCCGCCTCAGGCGCCTGGGGAATCCAGTAAGTGAGAACCAAATTCTTTTCCACCAGGGCTGCCGGTTCCTCTCAATCCACATAGGCAAACCGTCGTCGCCATCGACCAACTCCTCGACACAACTTACGAGATGGGACAGTTCCTTGGAAAACTCCATCAAGTTGAAGACAAAAAAGTACACCAGAAAGATCTGTTCTCCGACTGGCGCCTTCTCGGCCAAAGCATCCTGCTGGTTGTGCATATCTTGCACAGACTCTGGGAAGGAGCCAAAGCCCAAGTCTTGGAGGGCTGGCTCGCTCATAGGCTTGCTCATACCAAAAGGTCGTTTGAAGTGTCCAGATCGACGCTTGTTCTGATGGGAGTAGAATCGCTTTAGTGCTTTGGAGTTTGCTTTCTCAAAAATATCGAGCGCCTTGGCCAGGTTGATCTGCATAAGCACCAAACTGGGGTTCTTTCTGAAGGTCTCGGTCGAGACACTGGGGTGGGTGTTGGAAGTGCCAACGTCAAAGGTTGAGTCCGAAAAGATCTCGCCGCTCTCGTAGCCGCTTTGTCGGACAGTATGCGATTGCGAAGTCCTACTCCGCGAGTTGGACCGACCAACGGCTGCCTTCTTGTCGCCGTCGGTGCTCGTAAAGATGTCTTGGAGATGCTCAATCGTCAACTTGCAGGTCAGCGCCAGGGACTTCATGGGCTTGCCGACATGCTCCAAGAACTCGATCAGATCCGCACTCGCGCTCTGCTCCTGGTCCTGGTTCATGCTCCCGATCAGACTGAAGGATGACATTCTCATACCGAAACCTAGGGGTCTCCTTCCTTCAGATCCAGCCTCTGCTCCTGTTCCTGCTCCGGCACTATTGACTCCTGCTCCGATGACAGTCGTTGATGACTGGGGTTTGGGCAAGGGGTCCTTGAGATGTTCATCCCTCTTGAGCATGTCGTACTGCAGACCACACGAGCTGCGAAGACCGTTGAGATACTGGGCGAGGGTGTTGAGGGACTTGACACAGGCTTCGTACTTTTTAATATCTGGTCCAGGGAACTCCAACTGAGTTTCCTCCAGAGATTTGGCGAGGGCAGAGAATGACTTCACCTGAGCCTCGATAAGCTTTTGGACAGATTCAGATCCGAAGGGTGTAGTGTCCGACTCGAGCAAGAACGTCTTTGTGAGCAGTTTGAGCAGGAGTCTGAACGAGATCAACGACTTTCCCATATCCTGGCTATTGAACACATAAAGATGCGTAGAGCATTGTGAGCGCATGAGCATGATCACATTTACACTCTCGATGCAAACAACTTCAAGGACAGAATAGCTTACCGAAGTTTTTCGTGGGCGCTTTCAGGCCACAGGAAGATACTGATGAGGGTGGAAATGGCCACGCCCAGTAACATTGACGTTGTGATAGCAAGTACTCGACTCATATTGAAGTCACCCAGACTGAGAGCTCCCTCCTTTGTAAGAGTAACCAGGATCATGATGTGAGAGAGCGTGCAAGCTATAAATGAAATTCAGTAACAAAGGGGTTAATTTACATATCAAAATGAAGGGTTAGCGTCTTTTTTACATACTTGCATATCATTTACTCCTACAACGAGGCAATCCTTATCATCCCAGTTAAGATAAGAGCATGACTTGCCTACGTTGACGGTGGGACGATTGAAGTAAGCCTTTGCATAGGCGATGATAAAGGTGGACCCTCCACCAAAGACAATAACACTGACGACGTGTCCCCAGATGTACAAGTCGCGGGAGTTGAACCATATGGCGCTGAGCATGCTTGCCACTGACACCAAGACTCCAAAGGTGATTGCACAGAGGCCAGCTGTTACGGCGTCGACCATACGTCCTAGAGTTTTTGCCGGGTTGAAGAATACTGCTGATGTAGCAGCCAAATGACCCGACATGCCAATGAAGGGCAGGAAGAACGGTGTGAAAGAGAGGAGGCAAGCAAAGAGATAGGCCAAGGAGGCTTTCAGGATGCGCCTGGTAGGGAGAGGAATGGCATCCCCAGAGATATAAGACCAGATGGTCTGAGAGGCGCGGACGAGATACTCTGCAGGCTTGCTACGCCTTTTAGGTTGTTGAGGGTATAATCTTGCACCGACGCCGGCAGGTAAGGTGGAGTAGTATGGGTGTTGTTTGTTGAGCAAGGGTGTGGTGGTGGAATGGTTGCGAGTGAAGGGGAAGGATGATGGAGCTGTGCCCGAGCCGCCTTGCATGCGTCCGGAATATCTTAGATGAGAATGGATGGCATCATCAGAATGGTGGGAGGTATCGTGGTCGGATGGACCGGCTTCTTGGTATTCCAGCAGCGGACTGTGCTCTGATTCCTCATCGTTGTCGGAACTCGACCGTTCACTGCCATTGTATTGATATAAAATATGAATGAACGGATGTCAGTATGCACATCGTTATCAATTTTTGTTGATCAAAGTCTGATCATAAATCAAATGTGAGTTGGTGGCAAAATATCATCGAAATATCATCAAATGGTGCTCAGCATATGACTGATATCTACTGAGACCACAACGAATAAGACTATGATCACAAGTGAACAAAAAAAAAATAGGCTTACTCTTCGTCACGCTCAGTCGTAAGACTGAACGTCCTCTGCTTGCGGACACCGTCATCATACACAACCTCAAACTCACTAAGCCGACTCTCAGGCATACTCGTCGCCATCCACGCATTCGATCCTGATCCTGATCCTGCTCGTCGGTACTGATGGTGCGAGAAGGGTCCACTCCGCTGTGGCTGGAAATGCACACCTGACGTACCCGTCGTCGCAACTGAGGCATTAGTTACCCATTCATCGTGCTGAGAACCTGTAGCTCCTGAAGTCTCAAGGACATGAACAAGCGATCGGGCAGGGGAGGATCCAAACTCGTGTAGACGGCGCGTAGAGTACGACTCTGCCAGAGACCGCCCCGTTGGTAGGGGTGAGAACGAGACCGCGTTTCCGCCCGCGGTCGGTCCTACTGCTGCTTCTGTCGTAGACGTTGAAGTGGGTGAGGCGACAATGGCTATTGGCGAAGTAAGAATAGTTTCTGAGGGGACAGCGTCTCCGCTGTGGTCTGCTGCCTGAACCTCTGCCTCTGTGTCTACATGAGTGCTGTTGTTGTTGTTGTTGTTGTTGTTGTTGTTGCTGTCGTTAATGTTAGTTGATTCATTGTCTGCGTTGATGAGGTCATCGTCGATGTTGCTGTTGCTGTTACTGTTACTGTTGTTGTTGTGAACATGAGCCATGCGTCTGAAAATGTGGGAGTGAGTATTAAGTGGATGCAATGAAGAATAAAGTAGACGATATGGGTATAACGACGAGCGTGAAAGAAAGTAAAGAGGAGGAAGAGGGGAGAAAGAAGGGAAATAAAAGGGAACATGAATAAAGGCGCCCAAAAGGGAGTCGATAAAATGAGAGCCACAGTACCCAAATGAAGAAACCCTTCTCCCCACACACAACACAACATGGACACACAGAACACACGCACACTACACACACAATCAAACAAACAGGCACGGAAAACACCCCTCTGCTCTTCAAGTTATCTTTTTGATTTTTGTTTGTTTGTTGAATGACATCGTCTCCTCTTCTCTTTCTCTGCCTGCTCGCATGTGGCTCGACCGCAGACCACCTTCCCTTTTGTCCCCCCTCGTCATTCGAGCAAAGCATGGAGGGAGAGAGAGAAAAAAAACCGCGCATCCCTATTCCTTTGTCTACTTTAACTCAGACACAACTCCGCATCCACTGCTTGGATGTCATCATGTTATACCTTTCTCCTCCATTACCCTTTCATACCCTTCTTCCTTCCTCCCTTCCCTCCTCTCTATCCCTCGCTTCGAATGAAAAACAAAAATCCAGGGGACAACGTTTTCCTTCTTTTGCTATTGCTCTTGTGCTACAAAACACAAATGCACCACTTGACCATTGTTCAATCTCAGCCAGTCAACGTCGATATCACCACTGCGTGCACAACCCCTTTTTCATTAGCCATTTGCTTATTTCCCATTGTTGGTCATTAGCATGGTGAGAGAGGGGGGGGAGCTGGCAGGTTTGTGATTCTGTGACAGGTCATGACGATGATCCTTTGTGCAATGCGTATAGCATCTAACATCCAGCCTCCTTTTTCCTTTTTGCCACAACAGCTTGTTGTAGAGGCGGGATACTCTACTACAAAAATGAGAGAAACGAGGAAATGTTAGAAGCGGAGATGTAATTGACCCGTTGTTTGTTGTCTTTCCTCGCTGTAATGGCAAAAAACCACATATATCTTCAAGGTACATTTTGTTATTG
Source organism: Linnemannia schmuckeri (assembly GCA_029449235.1). Lineage (NCBI taxonomy): Eukaryota > Fungi > Mortierellomycota > Mortierellomycetes > Mortierellales > Mortierellaceae > Linnemannia > Linnemannia schmuckeri. The sequence goes on from JANATG010000002.1 coordinate 2,956,631, forward strand.
TTGTTGTCGTATCGTATGTACTTAAAAGATAGAGAATCTCCGATTTCAAGCACAAAGGCCACATTAACGATACACAAAAGTCTATTATTGCTTTAGCAGAGTGTGAGATGGCGAAAGAGATGGGTGAAGGACAGTGAGATGCGATAAGGAAAGTTGTGATGACACGAGGCGCAAAAGTCAGAGAAGTCAACTATGAACGCGTTCCAAAACTCTTTTCTATATGTGATGGACATCCATGCGGCACACGACGCGAGGTTGCTGGATTCTACGATCTGTTTTTCATTCATGTACATGTTGTAATAACAATCGTTTATTACGAATTTGCAGAGAACGACAGAGGGGATCAACATCAGGTGCATCAACATCGATAGAGGCCAAAACTGTCAAGGAGAGGAAGAGGGATGTCGTTGTGGAAAGCCAGCCTACGCAAACACAAATGCACATGGACAACAGGACCAGATCTGTGGAGAAGAGGAGGAGGGAGGTCTACGGGAACACAAAAAGCACAGGGATAACAGGATCAGAACTATGGGGGAGAGGGAGAGGAGAGGGAGAGGAGAGGGAGAGGAGAGGGAGAGGAGAGGGAGAGGAGAGGGAGAGGAGAGGGAGAGGAGAGGGAGAGGAGAGGGAGAGGAAGGCTGCTGAGGAGAACCAGTCTACGGGAAATCAAAATGCACATGGACAACAGGACCAACATTGTTTGGAAAAGAGTTGACATTGGAGGACAAGAACAAAACCATTGGTAGCATTGGTGCATGGTGAAGACACTTACCTTGTCCCTCGACAAAGGGGCGTCTTGTCTCCAGCACCTGGTTGAACCCCTGCTCCCGTAGATGTCCTGTCCGGTTCTCACGCCGATGTCCCCATAACCAGCGCTCTTGATTCAGTGCGGTCGGTGCCCAACCGAGGCAAAGGATAGTCGGTGCGCAACCAAGGCAAAGGATGGGCAATACATTAAACTGAAAACAAGAAAGAGAGAATGGTTAGTAAACAGCTTACTAAGCATGCATTCATCTTTCGCCAAAAATATCAATCAAACAACCAAGGTAGTGGTCATGAGGGCTGGGCGGGATTGGCCCCCACCGCACACAAAGACTGCTGTTCACGGCAGCCTGGCCAGCCAGACAGAGGAAAATGCAAGCATACCCTGAGCCATGCACTCGTTTTGATGGGCCACCCACTAAGGCAGGGCCATTCGCCCGTCAGATGGCCCCGAGTGGCGATCCCCAGTGAGACCTCTTACCCCAAGACCATATATCGGGAAACCAGAGACAGACTAGGGGGAAAGAGGGGATGTGTGTCGGGGTTGTTGTAGGAGGTGATAGAGAGGAGGAAAAGAAGGTAACAAAGGCAAAGGAGGTGGTAAAGAGAAGGGAAAGAAGGTATTGAAGGTGAAGGGGAGAGGAAGGGGAGGGAGAGGGAGGGGAGGGAGAGGGAGGGGAGGGAGAGGGGGAAGCGTCTGTATGGTTTCCATAGGTCTTGGAGACGCACCTTGGCCAACTGGGCAGCGAAGTCATTACTACACAGTCCTTGCGAGCCCTCCCGCGCCCTGTCGTTTCCACAAAGAAAAAAAACTAAGAACAAACAGCATAAACAACATTCTACTTGCCTTTCAGGTCCTTGATCCGCTGATAGTGTCGTCGGTGTCCTTGGCAATGAACTCGTCCATTTTTTTTTTTCTTTTTCGTCCGGCTCTACACGTCAAGAGGGATAGGGTCAGATAAGAAAAAAGAAAAGAAACAAGAAAAAGAAGAAAGAAAAATATGGTTAGCGTGTTCTTTTTTGCATCGCTATGCAAGCAAGCGGTCAAGTAGTTGTTGTTCTTCATGAAGGTGTGGAGTGGAGAAATGTCAACGATATGCCGCAACTCTGGAAACAGGCCAGATGCGGTCCAAAGACTGCATTGTTGTGCACACACGTGGCAGAGGCCAAGAGAGCCTGGCATGCATACACAGCCATCTCCAAAGCGCCTTGAATCTATAGACGGGAATGGTACATCCGTCGGAAGATTATCATAGGGAGACGACTGCTGGCTCTTGTTCATATAGTGGGCAAACAAAGTTTTGGGACCACAATAATATCATCACAAGAAGCCGACGACACTATGGCCTGTGTTGCCCAGGGTACGTTTCCCCGTCGAAAGTATCGGTCTTTTTTTTTTTTTTCTTTTTTTTTTTTTTTTTTTCTTTGGCCGACGCCCAACCTACTTCAGGTATGACCTTTCACATGCCATGATTTGTATTTCAGGCCCCCGCAACCAGCTCAGGCCATGATGTTCCCGACTGGATATGCCGTCCATGCAATGAACGCATATAAAAGGCTTTCTTCAGGCCCACGGCGGCCCTGGAGAACCGTCTGCAGGTTGAGCTGCCCTGGCGATCGGGCTTCGCTGAGCATTTTCCCGTTAGGAGATTCTCCCTCTCCGTCTCCTCTTCAGAGTTAAACCCAACCCTGCATTGATTAGAAAAGAAATATTCCCTTCATAATGTGAGCCTACTCGCCTTTATTGCATCCTTGTTCCCCTGAATATCCTGTTCCATGTCTGCTCTTCCAGCCAAAGACGGCGGTAGTGGTGATCTTAATGTCCGAGAGTCCACGGTGGTTATAAGGATGAAGAACGTAAGTTATCTGGATAGTTAGATAAGAATAAATTATATAAAAGATTATGAATCCTGTCTATATCCAAACTATAGCCCATATGGAGGAGGAGGAGGAGGAGGAGGAGGAGGAGGAGGAGGAGGAGGAGGAGGAGGAGGAGGAGGAGGAGGAGGAGGAGCAAGAAGAGGAAGAAGAGGAGCGGCGCCCTCGCTGGGACCTGGATAGGGGCGAGCAAGATTCTTCGTGAGTGCCATTAATGCGTCCGTCCGGCGAGAGAGAAAATGGGAGGAGACCACATACTCGACCCACTCGCATCCGCAGGCCGAGTAGCCATGTCGAAGGTATCCGACCGCAGACAAGTTGTATATGAAAATAGCCACAAAAGAAAAGAAAAAAAAGGGTTAGAGTGTTGCTTTCAACTGTAGCTGACAGCCTCACACCCCCAGCGATTTGTTCCCCAAGAAGGAAAAGGCGAGGCTGACTTGAGAAGGACGAGACAGCAATGGCCACTATTACCCAGCCTCAACGGACCCCTAAGAGTGTTGTTCATGGCACCCTTAGTACGAACTTTTTTACCCCTTTGGATTTGTCGACTCCGGCAACAGGGAGCACAGGCAGCTAGGCCATGATCTTCACTGCCTGGGCTATCCTGCACTACGGTGACCACCGCTAAGCGATATCCAGAAAGGGTAATCCCCTAGCCCACTTCGGACTGGTTCTACCTTAGGCTCATGCAGTCAGTCGGCAATCCGGAACACTGAATACCATCCCAAGCTGTCCTGCCATCCTCTTGTGTTTGTAGAACTGCATACAGAAAATAGAAAAGTAATTAGTTCAATTACCTTTGTGTTGTTTTTCCTGTGCACTGACGGTGACGTTTCTGGGCACCAAGAGAGTTCAGGCAGCAAAGTGAGGGCGTCCTCTTGATGGTGGCGAGGTGCTTGCAGAGAAATTCGAAAGGTGGTCGCAGAGAAATCCGAGACGTTGTTGCTGCTATTCCTCGTAAATGCCAATAATGCGGTCAATAATGCGGTCAATAATGCGGTCGTCCGACGAGAGTGAAAATGGGAAAAGAAATCCGCGGACCCGGTGTATCGTTATCGACGGATTTCCAAGGCGAGAGAGGATGTTGGTGTTGTGTCGAAGGTGGTATTTTGACGGCAGAGGAGGCGGAGATAAAGACTAGGTCTATCTTGTGTCCTTGCGCTTCTTTTGTTTCCCGTCCAAGCCGATGCGCCCAGAGGAGACGACCTGGGCCCGAGAGAGAGACGCTGACACTTCCACCGTAGTGTCCTGGCGGCGAGGAGAGTCGAGGGTAGAGGCTGAGCTCTTCCTGTGTCCTGTTATTCGCTGGCAGGGTCCAGCTGAGGGAGGTAGTATGTGCTGGCCTTAATAAGCAGTCCCAGAGGCAGGATGGCGACCGAGGCGACCGAGGCGACAGTGGCGAGGAGCTGTTGATTTCTCTCCTGATTCCTTGTTCCGAAGGGCAAGCAATCGACTGGAGCCAGCAGAGAAGGACGGTTGGTTGAGAGTCGAGCAGATGGAGACATTCACTGTCATCGGACGCGAAAGGCTATACGAACCGCGTGTGACGATCATGTGTTGATATAGCTCCTGTTTCCTGACGCCGCGTGCATGCTCGAGGGTCCTGGGCGTTGCGGGAGAGCTGGCGGTCGATCTGAGCCGGTAAGGAAGGTCGGGAGTGCTGTCGATGGGAAGATGGCGATTCGGGGGGTGGGTGGAGGGTGGAGTGGAGGGAAGATGTGAAAAGAGATCTCCCGGGGGTCTCTTCATGATATAGCAAAAAGTACGCAGTAGAGCCGTGTAAACGAGTCCTCGCAGTAGAGCCGTGTAAGGAGACTCGCAGTGGACCCTTGTAAAAGAGTACGCAATAGAAGCATGTAATAGCATGTAATAGCATTTGGCGCATGGTCCTAGACAAAGAAGTGACCTAAAAACCTCCGTTGAGGCTCTGTCGATCGGCCTGACTTTAGCGAGCAATTGAGTTGCCAAAAAAGAGCAGCACAATATCATTATGAACCCAGAGATGTGCACCAAGTCCAGGACAGATACCAGACGGCATTCAGTCCCTACGTTGTAAGAGTGAATGAACAACAACAAAGGTGCCATGGTCGAGAGAGGGTCACCGACATAAAAGCGGAGGTGTAAGGTGCGAGGGAAATTTTTCAACGGTCGCCGATCAACAATGCTTAGCAGTTTCGGATATGTCTTGTTTATGCGCGGCTGCGTAAAAATAAACTTTTCACGGATCAAAGTTTGAACGATTGCTTGCACTTTGCTTTACACCCATTTTTGTTCTGGTCGTTCTTCATTTTCAAAAATTAAAAAGAAGGATGAGTGTCCACAGGCACAAAGTAGGCACAGGCGCAGGAAATACTGCAAAAGAGAGCGAGCGGTCGTGGAGCTTGTTGACGGTGATGGCAGCGCACAAAAAAAAATGAACGAGTCATGAATGAGAGCTTCTCACTCCATGCACTGGAACATGACAGGGAGGAGATAAAGTAGAATTCAAATTCAGGTACAAACATATAACATATTGTTTCATCCTCTGTGGAACCACAACGATAGAAAGAAAATCGTTAACGGCGCTTTTGAGCTTGACTGTGATAAACACTAAGGAAATACAGGAAGTGGGGTGCATCGATAAGTAAACAATACTGATAATCCGCTTTGTTGCTTAGTCACCACCAATCATCAGCCGACGAACATTTCCTGTTTGCACTCGAAAGATATATATTCAGGTGGAATAGTATTATCTCAACATCATCTCTCTCAATCCCACAAATGTCGATGTTCGGGTCTTCCTGGAGCTGATGAGAACAAGACCCATGGAACCTAATCTCGGAGACAGCCAAGGTCCGCGCGATGCTAGAGATGGGCAGGAAGGGCTAGGTTGAACACCAGATCGAGATCAAATGGACAGTGCAAAGATCGGTTGAATTGATGGCAGCTTCGGTGGTAGGAAGACACAACAGTCATACTGATAGGGGGCGCCCATGCGGAAGAGAGTAAGCGACTCAGTCGGCCGTCGTTGTTTATGCTAGCTGTCCTTGAGTCCCGTGCCGTTTTCCCGGCTTGAGCTTACTCCTTAGGTCTGTTGGTCGATGTCTTCAAGGGAGTAGCTGTTGTTATTCGGATCATTTGTACGACACCTCCTCTTGCGAGGTCTGGGATGCATCGATGTGATGACTTGATAGGTAGTAGATGGTATAGATGAAAACAACGCAGTCGTTGGTGATGTTCGTTGAGGTCGCTTGATCCTAAAGTTCTGTCATAGCATAACTGTGTTGGTTTGCAAAGGATATGTATGTACGAGTATGCGTGGGTGGTGAAGAGATCAAAGGTGGTGGACAGGCGGAGGAGAAGAGACCAAAAAGTGAAAGATAAAGACGTGCGAGACGGAGCAGAGTCAAGCAAAAGGTTCTGGCTGCATATCACTGACTCTCGCTCAAAAGCATACTTATATACCGTTGCCTGCACATCAGCGATGAATGGGGGATACGGCGGTGTTGAGCAGTGAAGGCAGGAAAGAATGTGAGATCGACAAAAGAAGGGGGTGTATGCATGTCGTACATACAAGTCATAGCGGCCTTGGGGACCGAGGTCAAACGAACCGAAGCGAAGACATAATCGTGTGAATGAAAAGGGGCGACAGGAAGGGATGAAAGAACAAGCCAACGGATGAAGGTAGGGATGAGGATGACGGAAGAATGGAGATTTTGTCGCGTTTTTCCATTGACTGTTTTTACCTTGTTCCGCGGTTTTGAGATCACGTCCTTGTACAACAACCACCGAGCTTTTTTACGTTCCACGCGATCAGTGGTGATGAGAACGAAAAAGGAAAACCGAAAAGGAAAAGGCCGCTCCACTGGCACGACCAGTCGAAAACACTAACAGAATCGATAACGGGAACCAAGCTGACATTATATTCCGCAGCCAGTTGATCAACGGAAAACAGCGCGTCACTTTTTCTGATCAGCGAAAACCTAAAGACCAAAAAAGGTACGGAAAAATGCGCTAGATAGAAAATTGCCATCACGAGCCAAGATTTGACCAAAACAACTCTTAATTCAGGGCGAGGTAAAGGTACTGTGCAAATGCATGCACGCATTTATCTCGGCAACCGTGCATCGGGGAGGGGTGGTTCGAGCGGCGATCGAGAGGGAATCTGGCGTGCTATCGTTCCATGGCCGAGGCAAGTCATTACCAGTAGAAGAATTGAGAGATAGAATGAAAACAAAACGTTAGATCAATAGATGGCTCTTCCGTGTCGATGTACTTTGTCCAAGTCGCATCACTTTCCAACGGATGTCTTCTTCGCTCGAGTGCGGGCTGATAACGAATGAATGCCAAGTAAAATATAAAAGATTCCATTTTCCTCACTCTTGAGGTGGGGAATATATTGGGTCTATTGAAAACCATCTCTGGGTATAAAAGGACATCCCATTGCCACCATTTTTACTTCTTTTTCCCTTATCTTTCCCCTTCCGTTTTCCCTTCAAATCATCCCATTGTCAACATGTCTGAGCAAGATAACAAACGCAAGAACCCGCCCTCACCTGCTACCCCTTCCACCTCGCAACCAGTCTCCCCCTCATCTGTCCCTCCATCACCTGTGCGACCGCGACCAGGAGAAGCCTCGCCAGATTCACCTTCATCTCGCCCTCGACCAGGGATGGCCTCTCCAGGCTCCCCATCTTCCCGTCCTCCCCTCCCTCTCCCAACTTACTTGCTCTCACGACCATCGGGTGATATTTCTTCTGTTCCTATCACGTCTCCTATGGGACCCCCGCACCAGGCTCGACCTTCGCGCGTTTCGAGTAGGGCTGGCTCCTCCTCGTCATCCTTGTCAAAGCCGTCGTTGGTCATGTCCGAACAAATGCCGTTCAGTTTTGGGACCGCCAACCGCTACAAGAGGTATCCTGCGCCCCATCCTGCCCGTCCCCATCCACGGCCCCCTCCTCCCCGCCCGCGTCCGCCTCAGTCTGTGCCTGCTACGCCGTCGACATCAAGACTGCCTCGCCCCGCACCCTCCTCTGGGCAGCTGCCAGCCATCTTCCATCCAGTGAGTGACCCTCAGATTGAGGGATCCTCAAGGTCAAGTCGCCGAAGCGGTCGTCAGACTGCTGGTATCGCCAAGGCAGGCGCTCCCGCTCTTTCTCCATCTCCTGCACCTCCTTCATCTCCTGCCCCTCCTTCATCTCCTGCCCCTCCTCCATCTCCCGTCCCTCCTCCATGTCTCACCTCTTCTCCGTCTCCATCGCCAAAGAAGCTCCCGTCCTTGGCGTCTCAGTCAGTCCCTACGCCCGCGCCCAGCGAGTCGCGTCCGACGTTCTCACCCCCCCAGACTGTGAGTTCTCGGCGAGCTGAGGACCAGCCAGGCTACATCGAGCCTTTGGAGGTAATGATAAAGGCAATAAGATTCTGAACTACTGCTGTGGATCTTGCTCGGTTCGCCATCAATCCTGTCCCACCTATTGCGATCCATTTGATTGCCTCTAACCTTACGCTCGCTTTTTGTTGCCTGTGTGCTTTGATAGGTCTACGTCGATAGTAGCGCGGGGAACAAATACGTCTATTTGGAGACGATCTTTGCTGTAAGTAATCGACAGTGAATAAGGAGGGAGCGAGGGGAGAGTCAAGGTAGAGAGAAGAATAGGACTGTGCGAGAAGGAGGATATATACGAGAGAATAAGAGGAGTGAGGAATAATGGAGGCTGAATAAGAGAAAAAGAAGGAGAGAAGTGTGGGAGAAAAGACTTACACTTGGGAGAAGACAAAGAGTGCTGGAAAAGTAAAATGTAGGTGAGAAAGAAAGGAGGGGCAAGTGGGAGAACAGAGCACGAGACAAGAAGAGGGGTGCGGGATAAATGAAGTGTTGGTGAGGGAAGAAGAACGAGAGAGTGGGACAAGAGGAGGGTGAAGAAAAAGAAAAAAATTGGTGGCAAAAATTTTGGCTGTTGTCGGGCATTGGGCTAATGCACTTTTTTTTTTTGCTTGGGCTTTGATCGCTTTTAGGGAGCTCAAGGGACCGCCATCAAGGCACTGGCGAGTGGAAGAGGATGGCCCGAGGCAACGGTGGTCTGCCTCAAGTTGATGAAGGAGGAGAAGAAAGTTAGCGTAAGTCAAACATGCATCAATGATGTTGTCTCGTGTTTGCTTTCTCATTCCTCGAATGAAAACAAAAGAATGAATATGAGGCATTTCATCAACTTACATTCATATTCCAATTGGCCTGTCTATTTGATGAATAGTGGGAGCGGGAGCGGGACATGTATCGCATCGCCATGCGACGTGATCTCGAGGATCCCAGCCGCGAGATCCCCGGCCAGAAGTACTTGCTCAAGTACTTTGGCGCGTTCTTCCAGGAGGGTCAGTATGTCCTCGTGCTCCAGTTGGCAGAGCAAGTAAGAAGAATGGATCTCACTAGCCTTCGCTCTACTTTGAAATAATTTGATCCACGGTTGATTAGCAGGCCGACAATGACAATAGTGTATTGCCTTGTCTGACCACCATTCCTGTTGCTCTACTCTGACATATTAAAATAGAGCCTTACGAAATACATCCTCAAGCAAGGGGCCAAGGTCTCGCGCCGAGCGATGCAGGATCTCATCCGTGATGTATGCCGCGGATTGGACTGTCTTCACTCACAGTGGATGATAGTCCATCGGGACATCAAACCGGACAACATTTTGTTGACCGGGTCCCGGGAGATCCTCATCGCCGATTTCGGAATCGCAGGTCGGGTTAACAAAAGGGGGGAGCTGAAGTAGGTGTCCAAGCTTGTTCTGAATGTGTCTTGAGGAAAAGAGATCTGTAACGCTTGTCAATCGCGCGCTACATCTAATCAGACTTTTGTTTTGCATGACCATAGGGGCTGGATGGGGACCCCCCCTTTTATGGCTCCGAAGATCACGAAGGAGAAGTCGTGTCGCTACAGGACGTCCGTCGACGCCTACTCCCTCGGAATGCTTATGCATTTCGTCATTTGCAGGAAGTTGCCGGAGACGGACGAAAAGACGAATGAACTGATCAACGCGATCACGTAAGTATATTTAATCGCATGCTGCCTTTGACAGAAACGTGGTGTTGTATTCCAGCTGTCTACAGATTCATAACCCCCAAAACGTCCCCGTGTTCACTTGAGGATAGCGACTGGGACGAGGCCAAGGAACTAGTAGACAATCTCCTCGACAAGGTCCCTCATGCTCGCTTCACCATGAAGCAAGCTCTGGAGCGGCTTTTCTTCTCTCACGACCCGGGCAACGTCAACGCCGCTGGCGAAGATCTGGACTCGGCAGAGGTCACGTCCACTAAGGACGAGGGCAACGATGCCAATCGAGAGGGCGACACTGCTCCACAACAGGAGCCAGTGGTCATCGCGGTGTCACAGGAGAAGGGAGAGAAGGAGAAAGCAAGAGTTCCTGCTGCAAGTCTTAACCAGAAAATCGTTGTCCTCGAGGCTGGTGACCGAGGTTATGTAGAGGAAGGTGCCGATCCCGAGATGAGAGTCGAGAGGAAGGTGCCGATCCCGAGATGAGAGTCGAGAGGGAGGCCGAAGAGAAGGTCGAAGAGAAGGAGGAGGACGTCATTACCAAGGAGGGCAAAGGTGCTGAGAAGACCACCGAGCTCCCTAAACCCTGATTTTCTGTCGCTTTTGCGTTTTCTTTTTTTTTTTTTTTCTTTGCTCTTCCATTTTTTTCTTTTCTTCGATTTTGTTTGCGTCCTCGCTAATAAATGAACTGGACGCTGGTAGTAGAACCAAGTTCAGATATCCAACCGATGGTGTCGGCGAAGAAGAGAATCTAATCTGCGATTGACTTTGAGTGCAAACAGGAAATGTTCGTCGGCTGATGATTGGTGGTGACTAAGCAACAAAGCGGATTATCAGTATTGTTTACTTATCGATGCACCCCACTTCCTGTATTTCCTTAGTGTTTATCACAGTCAAGCTCAAAAGCGCCGTTAACGATTTTCTTTCTACCGTTGTGGTTCCACAGAGGATGAAACAATATGTTATATGTTTGTACCTGAATTTGAATTCTACTTTATCTCCTCCCTGTCATGTTCCAGTGCATGGAGTGAGAAGCTCTCATTCATGACTCGTTCATTTTTTTTTGTGCGCTGCCATCACCGTCAACAAGCTCCACGACCGCTCGCTCTCTTTTGCAGTATTTCCTGCGCCTGTGCCTACTTTGTGCCTGTGGACACTCATCCTTCTTTTTAATTTTTGAAAATGAAGAACGACCAGAACAAAAATGGGTGTAAAGCAAAGTGCAAGCAATCGTTCAAACTTTGATCCGTGAAAAGTTTATTTTTACGCAGCCGCGCATAAACAAGACATATCCGAAACTGCTAAGCATTGTTGATCGGCGACCGTTGAAAAATTTCCCTCGCACCTTACACCTCCGCTTTTATGTCGGTGACCCTCTCTCGACCATGGCACCTTTGTTGTTGTTCATTCACTCTTACAACGTAGGGACTGAATGCCGTCTGGTATCTGTCCTGGACTTGGTGCACATCTCTGGGTTCATAATGATATTGTGCTGCTCTTTTTTGGCAACTCAATTGCTCGCTAAAGTCAGGCCGATCGACAGAGCCTCAACGGAGGTTTTTAGGTCACTTCTTTGTCTAGGACCATGCGCCAAATGCTATTACATGCTATTACATGCTTCTATTGCGTACTCTTTTACAAGGGTCCACTGCGAGTCTCCTTACACGGCTCTACTGCGAGGACTCGTTTACACGGCTCTACTGCGTACTTTTTGCTATATCATGAAGAGACCCCCGGGAGATCTCTTTTCACATCTTCCCTCCACTCCACCCTCCACCCACCCCCCGAATCGCCATCTTCCCATCGACAGCACTCCCGACCTTCCTTACCGGCTCAGATCGACCGCCAGCTCTCCCGCAACGCCCAGGACCCTCGAGCATGCACGCGGCGTCAGGAAACAGGAGCTATATCAACACATGATCGTCACACGCGGTTCGTATAGCCTTTCGCGTCCGATGACAGTGAATGTCTCCATCTGCTCGACTCTCAACCAACCGTCCTTCTCTGCTGGCTCCAGTCGATTGCTTGCCCTTCGGAACAAGGAATCAGGAGAGAAATCAACAGCTCCTCGCCACTGTCGCCTCGGTCGCCTCGGTCGCCATCCTGCCTCTGGGACTGCTTATTAAGGCCAGCACATACTACCTCCCTCAGCTGGACCCTGCCAGCGAATAACAGGACACAGGAAGAGCTCAGCCTCTACCCTCGACTCTCCTCGCCGCCAGGACACTACGGTGGAAGTGTCAGCGTCTCTCTCTCGGGCCCAGGTCGTCTCCTCTGGGCGCATCGGCTTGGACGGGAAACAAAAGAAGCGCAAGGACACAAGATAGACCTAGTCTTTATCTCCGCCTCCTCTGCCGTCAAAATACCACCTTCGACACAACACCAACATCCTCTCTCGCCTTGGAAATCCGTCGATAACGATACACCGGGTCCGCGGATTTCTTTTCCCATTTTCACTCTCGTCGGACGACCGCATTATTGACCGCATTATTGACCGCATTATTGGCATTTACGAGGAATAGCAGCAACAACGTCTCGGATTTCTCTGCGACCACCTTTCGAATTTCTCTGCAAGCACCTCGCCACCATCAAGAGGACGCCCTCACTTTGCTGCCTGAACTCTCTTGGTGCCCAGAAACGTCACCGTCAGTGCACAGGAAAAACAACACAAAGGTAATTGAACTAATTACTTTTCTATTTTCTGTATGCAGTTCTACAAACACAAGAGGATGGCAGGACAGCTTGGGATGGTATTCAGTGTTCCGGATTGCCGACTGACTGCATGAGCCTAAGGTAGAACCAGTCCGAAGTGGGCTAGGGGATTACCCTTTCTGGATATCGCTTAGCGGTGGTCACCGTAGTGCAGGATAGCCCAGGCAGTGAAGATCATGGCCTAGCTGCCTGTGCTCCCTGTTGCCGGAGTCGACAAATCCAAAGGGGTAAAAAAGTTCGTACTAAGGGTGCCATGAACAACACTCTTAGGGGTCCGTTGAGGCTGGGTAATAGTGGCCATTGCTGTCTCGTCCTTCTCAAGTCAGCCTCGCCTTTTCCTTCTTGGGGAACAAATCGCTGGGGGTGTGAGGCTGTCAGCTACAGTTGAAAGCAACACTCTAACCCTTTTTTTTCTTTTCTTTTGTGGCTATTTTCATATACAACTTGTCTGCGGTCGGATACCTTCGACATGGCTACTCGGCCTGCGGATGCGAGTGGGTCGAGTATGTGGTCTCCTCCCATTTTCTCTCTCGCCGGACGGACGCATTAATGGCACTCACGAAGAATCTTGCTCGCCCCTATCCAGGTCCCAGCGAGGGCGCCGCTCCTCTTCTTCCTCTTCTTGCTCCTCCTCCTCCTCCTCCTCCTCCTCCTCCTCCTCCTCCTCCTCCTCCTCCTCCTCCTCCTCCTCCTCCTCCTCCTCCATATGGGCTATAGTTTGGATATAGACAGGATTCATAATCTTTTATATAATTTATTCTTATCTAACTATCCAGATAACTTACGTTCTTCATCCTTATAACCACCGTGGACTCTCGGACATTAAGATCACCACTACCGCCGTCTTTGGCTGGAAGAGCAGACATGGAACAGGATATTCAGGGGAACAAGGATGCAATAAAGGCGAGTAGGCTCACATTATGAAGGGAATATTTCTTTTCTAATCAATGCAGGGTTGGGTTTAACTCTGAAGAGGAGACGGAGAGGGAGAATCTCCTAACGGGAAAATGCTCAGCGAAGCCCGATCGCCAGGGCAGCTCAACCTGCAGACGGTTCTCCAGGGCCGCCGTGGGCCTGAAGAAAGCCTTTTATATGCGTTCATTGCATGGACGGCATATCCAGTCGGGAACATCATGGCCTGAGCTGGTTGCGGGGGCCTGAAATACAAATCATGGCATGTGAAAGGTCATACCTGAAGTAGGTTGGGCGTCGGCCAAAGAAAAAAAAAAAAAAAAAAGAAAAAAAAAAAAAAGACCGATACTTTCGACGGGGAAACGTACCCTGGGCAACACAGGCCATAGTGTCGTCGGCTTCTTGTGATGATATTATTGTGGTCCCAAAACTTTGTTTGCCCACTATATGAACAAGAGCCAGCAGTCGTCTCCCTATGATAATCTTCCGACGGATGTACCATTCCCGTCTATAGATTCAAGGCGCTTTGGAGATGGCTGTGTATGCATGCCAGGCTCTCTTGGCCTCTGCCACGTGTGTGCACAACAATGCAGTCTTTGGACCGCATCTGGCCTGTTTCCAGAGTTGCGGCATATCGTTGACATTTCTCCACTCCACACCTTCATGAAGAACAACAACTACTTGACCGCTTGCTTGCATAGCGATGCAAAAAAGAACACGCTAACCATATTTTTCTTTCTTCTTTTTCTTGTTTCTTTTCTTTTTTCTTATCTGACCCTATCCCTCTTGACGTGTAGAGCCGGACGAAAAAGAAAAAAAAAAATGGACGAGTTCATTGCCAAGGACACCGACGACACTATCAGCGGATCAAGGACCTGAAAGGCAAGTAGAATGTTGTTTATGCTGTTTGTTCTTAGTTTTTTTTCTTTGTGGAAACGACAGGGCGCGGGAGGGCTCGCAAGGACTGTGTAGTAATGACTTCGCTGCCCAGTTGGCCAAGGTGCGTCTCCAAGACCTATGGAAACCATACAGACGCTTCCCCCTCTCCCTCCCCTCCCTCTCCCTCCCCTCCCTCTCCCTCCCCTTCCTCTCCCCTTCACCTTCAATACCTTCTTTCCCTTCTCTTTACCACCTCCTTTGCCTTTGTTACCTTCTTTTCCTCCTCTCTATCACCTCCTACAACAACCCCGACACACATCCCCTCTTTCCCCCTAGTCTGTCTCTGGTTTCCCGATATATGGTCTTGGGGTAAGAGGTCTCACTGGGGATCGCCACTCGGGGCCATCTGACGGGCGAATGGCCCTGCCTTAGTGGGTGGCCCATCAAAACGAGTGCATGGCTCAGGGTATGCTTGCATTTTCCTCTGTCTGGCTGGCCAGGCTGCCGTGAACAGCAGTCTTTGTGTGCGGTGGGGGCCAATCCCGCCCAGCCCTCATGACCACTACCTTGGTTGTTTGATTGATATTTTTGGCGAAAGATGAATGCATGCTTAGTAAGCTGTTTACTAACCATTCTCTCTTTCTTGTTTTCAGTTTAATGTATTGCCCATCCTTTGCCTTGGTTGCGCACCGACTATCCTTTGCCTCGGTTGGGCACCGACCGCACTGAATCAAGAGCGCTGGTTATGGGGACATCGGCGTGAGAACCGGACAGGACATCTACGGGAGCAGGGGTTCAACCAGGTGCTGGAGACAAGACGCCCCTTTGTCGAGGGACAAGGTAAGTGTCTTCACCATGCACCAATGCTACCAATGGTTTTGTTCTTGTCCTCCAATGTCAACTCTTTTCCAAACAATGTTGGTCCTGTTGTCCATGTGCATTTTGATTTCCCGTAGACTGGTTCTCCTCAGCAGCCTTCCTCTCCCTCTCCTCTCCCTCTCCTCTCCCTCTCCTCTCCCTCTCCTCTCCCTCTCCTCTCCCTCTCCTCTCCCTCTCCTCTCCCTCTCCTCTCCCTCTCCCCCATAGTTCTGATCCTGTTATCCCTGTGCTTTTTGTGTTCCCGTAGACCTCCCTCCTCCTCTTCTCCACAGATCTGGTCCTGTTGTCCATGTGCATTTGTGTTTGCGTAGGCTGGCTTTCCACAACGACATCCCTCTTCCTCTCCTTGACAGTTTTGGCCTCTATCGATGTTGATGCACCTGATGTTGATCCCCTCTGTCGTTCTCTGGGCAGCTGTGTACCTTGGACCGTTGAATAGCGCTCGAGAGTAGGAGTATAGGCAGAGAGGTAGATGTCTGAATGAAAGCGTGCGTGGGGCTAGACTACGAAAAAGGTGCCAGTCGGTTAGATGGGAACGTAAAGGACTAGAAGAACTTCCTGTTTGCTAATGTTACCTTTATCGCAACCTACTAGATACAAAGCTTGGTATCAGTTTATGTTTTCTGTATGTGTCGCTGGGGTAAATAATGTACGTCGCAATAGCTGGTTACCATCATGCCTACGAAAAAAATAGTCTCAATTGGTTATGCCAAATTTTATTCTTAATACGCGTAGATAGTCGTAACTCTGAAATAGAGGGGCTAGTCTTTCACTCGGAAACACGGGGTCTTTTGGGTATATAGGCGTGATGTGTTGTGTACTGTGTTGAGAGAGATGCTTGTAGCGAAGAAGGATTGGGTGGAACAGGTGTGAATGAGCGGGGATGGGGTTGTGGTGATGGACCGAGGCAAAGCAGTCGCCGATGTGCCGTACAAAAACACATTGCTTTTGCTCCCAAAGGACGTGTGTGCCCAGGTACAGTCTCGCTGTGATTTGTTCGTTGCGTTCACTTCTGTCGACTGCACTATGGCTGGCTCCTTTCTCTGTCCTTTGCTCTTTGAACGATCACTCCTCCGTTATTATGCATTTTTTCAGAGTCGATTAATGTACAGCAAATTTTATTACTCCCGGCATGCTACCCTTTGGTAATCCGCTGACCATCCTCGTCGTCTTCGTCCAAGTCAACTGTCAGCTTGTTGGTCGCCATCGAATGCAAATTCGTCAGGAACTTTGGCATTGCCTCGGTCGCCACGCCCAGAGGGATCAAACTTTTGATCCCCTCTATCACATTCGACCCCTCAAAGATGACCTTGACCGGGAAGGGTTGTCGGTTCAGTCGGCCCAGTTCAAAGTCCTTGGCTTGTTCTGTGTAAGGAAGGTTAAGTTGGATATCGACTCGGGATAGATTGGGTTGGTCGTTGGGTCCAAAGTCCTTGGCGACGCGCAGGTCTCGTCGTACAATCTTGTTCATGTCCTCTGACTGAATGTCCTCCATTCCCTGTGCGTAGTTTGTCCGTGGGTCTATTTTACAACGAGAATTTTGTTGTGTCAGTGAGGGTCGCTCATACAGCTTATCAACGCTTTTCATGTCACGGCTGTGTGTGCAACACGCACGACTGCATACCTTCAAGTTTCCGCTTCTTTGTAGTGCCTGAGAGAGGGTTGCTGTCGAGTTGGTTGAGCCGGTAGATGCTCTGTGCTCCTTGAGAATCCTTTTGCAGCAACAGCTCCGATAAGGATTTGGGCGAGTTCCCCGTCAATGGCCATTCCTCAAGCTCCTCCGCCTTGAATACTCGCATGATAGCCTATCAGGAAAATATGAAGAGAGAAGATAAAGGCGCGTTAGGAGATGATTCTTGGTACATCGTTAGCCAAGCGATGAATATCCGGAGACGTGTTCTTCTTTATCATGTTGATTTTCAAATGCTTTTTTACCTCCATGATAAATTCAACCCATTCCTTTTTGATACTGGCAGTCAGAATATATTCCGAGTTTGTGAACCAGATGAGGTATACGACCGTTGAAGACACAGGGAGCACGTTGGGAGCCAGCCCATCATGAATGCTTATCCTAATCCAGATCATCTGGCCGTCCTGTAGCGTTTGAATATGCTGTAGGGTTGAGGGTGAAAAGTAGTTAGCATACACAACAGCCTTCACTCCAGGATGTTCGAAACAAGTGCCATATGTTTGCAGAAGCTTCCTGAGACCGATGAACTTACATTTTTGAAGTAAGGGTCGAGATGGTGCGAGAGCGACTTTTCGATCTTGAGAGGACTTAATTGCACTGTGTTTGCTCCGGCTATTTCCAATTGAGTGATAAGGTGAGGGTATGATTAGTGCGTACTTTATGCGTTTACATCCTGGCAACTCCCTCTTACCAAGACAGTAAGAAAACGAGACAAAAGCTTACAAGAGTCGCCATAGTCCAGCTTGAGCGCCTTCCAGTTCTTGAGATTGGGGTGCTGAGAATAATAAGTCAGATCCAATTCTGCAACCTGACTCGAATTAAGTCCGGTCCGCCAGTCCACGGCCAACATACGGTCGATAACCTTCTTCCTGTTACTGCTGGGCTTGTCACGCATGAGTTCATATCGCTTGATGATATGCTTCTTGTATTTGGCAAGGGACATTGTGCGGAGACTGGACGGCCGTTCGTCGAGCTCCATGATGAACTCGTCGAAGTAGTCTTCCTCGTCGGAAGCATCCTCCTGGACGCGGGTGATGGCATGGATGGTGACCCAGCGAATGGCTGTGTCGATGAGGGCCTCTTTTGTGTGCCTGTTGATGGTGCGCCTGAGTGATGGCGAGTCTGGGAAGAGGTGACCATCCATTGATCCGCCTTAGTCCTGTCTGTGTGTTGCTTTGTGATTGTTGTGAATAAAAGTGATCCTTTCGCGTTTTTCTGCTCTATGTGCGAACCTGCGTTGAAGCTGTGACTCCCATCCTCCTCTTCTAGCTGTGACGCAGTCACGCTTGAAGAGGGGCTGGGCGAGAATCTCACCTTCTCCCTTGAAGCTCCTTTCGTCTCAATTTTTTCTTTTTTCCTTTTTAGGAAAAAAGAATAAAAGGCTTCTACAACGTCAGAGACCAGTTTGTCACTTGTGCACACCTTCCATCCTTCCTACTCTACCACGCCTATACCATGACAGTCAACGGACATCAGAGGTACAACAGCCGTCAGCCTATACCCTCTCAAGTTACATCTTCGTGTATGCTTTCATTAGTAGTAGGGGCTGCAGTAGATGGTCATCGTTGGGGTTCTTTTCATCTCTTCATCGCGCATTCTCCTCTCGATTCGGAATGATCTCTTTCTAGCAAAGATGCACCAGGCCAGTCGTGCCAAAACGCCCCGGCTACGCCGAAAACGACCAGAACGACAAAGCTGCCTCGGATACCAACAACACCAGGAACACCAAGAGGTCGTCCCTCTAAGGTACATTTGGATAACGCGTACATAACGTGTAAATGCTGCCTTTTGTTCTTGTCACTAGAATTGTGTTTGCTAACTTGATACTCTTTGGCTCCTTCAATACTCCATAGCTGCAATTGCCAGGGATAAGCAACTTCAACTTCATCGCACCCACCGTCGCACAATCGCCAGGTGAAGCCAATCAAGTGAGTACCCGCTGGCGGTTGGTCAAGGCGATGGTCTGCTTCGCGAGCGTTTGGCTAACCATTCTTGATATATTATGTTTACCTCATAGAATGCCGCCACCAATGATGCGGCTGGAGTCTCGCCCTTGTCTTTTAATCTTAGCCCTGCAGTTTCTGTCTCCGTGGCGCCATTAAGAGCCTCACAATCTCCTGTGCCTGACTGCCCTGTGCAAGGATCGTCTCCCAACCCATTTGTCTCTGAGCTTGCAACTCCACTAAATAATTTTAGTGCTCGCCTGGTACTGGCATGTAGGGATGGTTCGCCTCTATCAGCACGAACGGCATTATCGGCAACGGCACTTCCGAACTCATCAGCAATGCCATGGCCGCCATCTACTAAATTGAAGTCCACGCCAAGAGGATCTAAACTTACACTAGCAGAATCTGCACATTCGCCTGTCCAGTTGCCGTTCACTCCAGCAAAAATGGGGACTCGACTTCGGTTCCTGTCAAGCGAATTGGGGCATACACCAAAACGGATGGCACTCTTGTACTCCCCTGAAAGCGCTTTCAACCCGTCCTCGCTCTCATACTCGCCTATGACATCTATGACATCGTCCCCCTCACTGTCTGCATGCTCGCCTCTGCGCTTTATGTCATCACCAACAGCGGCCACACTTAAGCAAACTGTAGCATTGGAATCACAGGAATGCCAGACATTTGGATTGGATTTGGTTAGCACTAAGAGATCTCTCCTTGACGCTCGCCGTCGTTGGCTTCAGTCGCTTCTTACTCACCTCGCATCTCTCGTTACTTTTTTTTTTTTTTCTACTTTTAGGATCCCCAAGATTTAAAACTGCGCTTCCGCAGGAACGCGATCGAACGGTCCCGGCTATTTTTCAAATATGCACCCAAGGAGGAGCAACTTCAAGTGGTAGAGCACGTGTCGGAGCAGAAGGATTGCGTGCTGCTTGCTCCTTGCGGTTGGGGCAAGACACTGGCATATTTCCTTCCGATGGTGATATTCAAGCACAGCATTACTGTCATCATTTCTCCATTGATAGCTCTGATTGAAGAGCAAATGCAAGTATGTCACCTCACCCCTGACATTTTGTATAGTTTTAACTTTTACGAAGCTGGCAGACATGAGAGTTAAGCCGCCCTGATTTAACAACATCAATGTGTATATTACTCTGCTCTATAGAAACTAGATGGATATGGTATTCCCAACGTCTTTTTTACCAGCGAAAGGAATGATAGATTACTGGACGATGATGCTATTTCACGGGTCTTGGATGGCCACTACAGGGCTGTGTTCATGACCCCCGAAATGTATTTTGGAGCTGGAACAATGTCAAAAAAGGCGCAAAAGCTGTGGAGCATGGATCAGTGGAAAAATCGTCTTCTCTGCATCGTGGTGGATGAGGTCCATTGCGTGGAGAGATGGGGCATGGCTCAGAACGGAAAGGAAGCCTTTCGGTCAGAGTACTCTCTACTTGGCCAGCTTCGGTCTCAAGTCCCTCATGTCCCAATTATTGGACTCACTGCAACGCTCACAGACGATCAAGAGGCCAAGGTTAAGAGATCTCTGTTTCAGTACAAAGATGACAGGCCGCTGAACATCATTAAGGTAGACGACATGCGCGACAACCTTAGCTTGGAGGTACATATTTTCCAAGGCCAGCATCACAGCCGAAACCTGGCATCTTTATTGGATAGTGATCCCAAGAAGAAGACATTGGTCTACTTTGACTCGATTGGGGAGCTCCGACACGTCCTGGACGAGCTGCGGAAGTTGAGGCCTGAACTGAAGATTAGAGCTTATTACTCGACCCTTCGTGCCAAGCACAAGCAAGATACGTTGAGTAAGTTCAAGGACGGCAAGTTCAATGTCTTGCTGGCTACTGAGGCAGCCGGCATGGGATGTGACATTCCCGATGTGACGCATGTTATTCAATACGAGTAAGTTATTATAATTTTATGAAAATGGCAATTCAAATTAATACAGATTCAGGAAGAAACGAATGTCTTTTTTAAATTCTCGACTTTGATTTCTGTCGCATAGTCTACCCTTAGACTTGACAAGCCTGGTGCAGAGGTTTGGACGTGCAGCGCGTGATCCACTACTGGTGACGCATGGCATTGTCACGCTATTAGCCCCGCCACTCTCGAGTTCCAAGTACAGCACCCGGCCCGATCTAAAGGAGCTGGTTCGAACTGCGAAGGACAAGAAGACGAGACACTGTTGCTGGGAGCTAATAGCCAAGCGCTTTAACATCACGCGCCAATGCAATCAATCGTGTGAGGGCTGCACAGGGACTACGTTTTCTGCCAAATTCCCTTTATGTCTACCTCCTGCACCGCCCAAAATCCCAGCAGAGAAACGTACGGATGCGGAGAAACAAGTGGGGAGGCGAAAGTTCCTGGAATGGAGGGAGAAAGCATACAAGAAGTGGGGCGGCGAAGACGTGCCCATGGCTGATGGGGAGGAATGGATCTTACCAGACATTGCTATTGAAAAGTTGTGCGAGAGACTTTTTCATGCAACAACAGGCGAGGGCGTTCGAGATCTTGCCCGCATTTGTGGGTGGTGGGCTATGGAAGGGTGCCACTATGACGAAGTTGCCCAAGTCGCCATCGCCGCCCTTGACGAGGCAAAGGACATCCTCAATGGCTCAGATGCACTGGGGCTGGCATCTAGCAGGTCTGATGATCGGAAGAATAGCTTATTAGGGTCAACGCCAAAATCTGGCATGAACGCAATCGAACAACTTCTTTTAGCGGCGAAATATATTTGAGGAAATAAACTAACCTATAGGCGATACTACTGATCTGTGTCATTGTCTCTCTCCCATCTCCCCTGCTCAATCTACAATGAGCGCGGCGGCTTCTGTCTCTTCCAACACCGCAGCGCCGTAGTGATCGATTTTATTAGTCAAAAACCTGTCCAATGCACCGCCAGCCATCTTGATACCCCCTGCACGCTGAAGATCAACCACTAGATCTGGAAGATCTCGTTTATCGTCACTTGGTTCCCGGGTCAAGATACCACTCTCTTTAAATGCCATCTTGACTTTATGAACTTCTAACTCAGACGATGATCTCACATGTGCAGGGTCGTGGAACTTGGCACCAACAGCTCGCTCAAACATCCGCGCAATCTCCTGGAATGCTCTGATGTTGGTGGAGACATAATCTCTGAGATAATCCCAGCTCATGTTGGGTCCCTTGGCTGCGAAGACCGCTTTGAGGAGGTAGTTGTTGGTCTCTTGATACATATCAGTGGCCATCCATCCACCAGCGACGCCTTTGGGATTGACCAGCATACTTGACAAGACTCTTCTCTCCCATTCGACCGTCCATGTATAACGCATACCATGCAAAAGACGCAACAGCTCACGAGCATAGTTTGTATTACCTCCTCCATGCATCATCAGCGTAATGGTCGGTAAAATGGATCGAATGCGCCCTATATCGCCGGCTTTGGTGGCGCTCCCCAACTCGATGTAGACCGCCACGTCGCGCAAAAATAAAAGTGCGTTTATGTCGGCAGTCGTGCATGGTCGACCAAGGAGCATAGGAGAAGGGCTTTTCATGAGTGGACCTATGCTGGCGAGAGTTTCGATAATGCAGTCGGCGACTCGTGAAATATCGGACTCGTTTGAGGTCCCAATATTAGGGGCAAGGAAATCCGCCAGCACGGACGACAATGCTTCGAACACAAGTCTCAAAAGTTCGTCTGCAGTCTTGAAATTCAGGCTGTCCTTGGTCAGATGGTTGCGGTGCAATAAGGTAATGAAGGTAGCAAGAGAGCCTCGTGTGTTGTTCTGGCCAAAATGCGTCCTAAATATTGTCCCACAAAGTGTCATCCGCAAGTGAAAGAGTTGGGGAACAGGGTGCACCCAGGAAAGGCTGCCGAAAGGATCGGGGTCAATTGATCGATGTATCAGAAGGGATAGCAATCTTGCGACTGTCATCTGATCACCAGCCACAATGATGTTGGGGAGCTGAGCGAACCAGGTTTTAGCCAAGCCGAGACCGACACCGATAATGGTCTCCAGCACTGAGAGGTTGCCAGCAATTGTTGACTCATCAATTTTCATTGTCTGCAGTTGGAAAGCAATCGATTTCCGGATAGGAAGCGGGTCAACCTTTACAATGGGCACAACAAGGTCAGGGGACTGGGCAATGGCGGAAGAAAAATGGTGACGGCAAACAGTCGTGAACAGAGTGCGATCAGTGGCATTTGGAAAAAATATGCCAGCGTTAGGGACTGCCGACCTATCAGACCGAAAGACCACAATTGGTTGTAGAAGGCAGCGTTTGTTGTCCCTACCCTCATCATCTGTGTCGCTCCCGTCATCTGCGTCGCTCTCATTGTCTGTATCGCTCTCATCGTCTGTGTCGCTCTCATCGTCTGTGTCGCTCATATCGTCTGTCTCGTTCTCGTCATCTGCGTCGCTCTCATCATCTCTGTACCTCTCGTCTTTCAAGCCATTCTCGTCTTCCGAGCCATTCTCGTTGTCCGGATTTCTCTCGACGTGCTCATTGGTCTCACCATGCTCGGCCTTCTCATCATGCTCAGCCTTCTCGCACTCTTTCTCGGTGTGGATCAATATGACTGTAGCTGCTGTTCCGTTTTCAAAGGTGTCGAGTTTGTTGATCCTCTGATGTTGGTGTTTTAAGGCAATGTTGATGTTGTCATAAACGACAAACCAATCATCCTCAAGAACTGCCTTCTTGACTTGTTTCTTAGCGTCTTTGATCATGTTGGCCAATGCTTTTCGCACCTGGTCGTCGGAGACTGATAGCCCAAGAGATGAGAGGACGTCCAAAACTCGAGTGGGGCATCCTGTGCAATGTAGAAACACTCCCATCACAGTTTGAAACGCATTGCATTTCTGAGAGGTCATGAAGAGGAGCATGGCGGCAATGCAGCCTTGTACAGAAACAGGGTTCCTATGGGGCCTACGACGAATTGATGCATCGTTCTTGTCCTTGATTTTTTCCTCCACCTTGACAGCATCCTCCCCTTCAGCATCACTGTCCGCCTCAGTAGCTTGCGCCAACCGAACGACCTTCTGCGACTCGACTATATCGACGCAGTCCATCATCCCAATATCTTCTTCCTTCTCTTCATCGTTCTTGTCAACGTCCTCATCCTCAACGTCGTCCTCCTGTTCAACATCATCCCTCACCTTGCTTTCCTCGTCCTCCGCCACATCTTTGCCGTCGCCCCCGTGTTTGTCCTTATTATGGTCCTTGTTCCCGTTTCGGTCTTCATCCTCATTCAATCTTTTGCCTTTGCCCTTGTTCTTGCGTTCGTCCTTTTTAAGCACGCCCTCTAAGAACCGCGTTAGAGGATTAGCATGATCGACATAGTTGCTAAGGAAACCACGATCGATTACGTGCTCGATGTTAGCCTGTGTCACGGCGTGGAAAGGGAACCGATAAGCAGGACGCTCGAGAGGTGGATCAACTTGCCCAATGACCCCCTTGCTGCTGAGTCGCAGGGCCCGTCGTGTATGATCGATGGCAATGTCGACGGCACTTTCAACGAACGATGGATTCCACTTGGATCGCCTGCGTAGCCTTTGTCTCCAGATTTTCATAAGTTCTGCTGGAGCGTGACTCGAGTAGAATTGGCCCACCAATCGGACAGCAGAGGGTTCATGGGACTCGAACAAGGCGTAAAGAAAGGTGGGTAGAGTGAAACGCTCTTCCTTGATGGCCATTTTTATCCTCTCTAGTTTTTCAGCAAAAGTGGACTGAAGGGCGCGTGTGACATTAGTAAATAGGAGCATTAATACAGCCATAATGTAAATGCCAATCAAACTGATCTACTTACAGGCGCTTTACGGGTTGAAGTTGATGTCCTTGTCGTCCCCGCAGCCTTTTTCTGTCGTTGGCGTCTCACTGCAGTTGAGTTTGGCATCTGTATACAATTGTCAACATGGGATATGAGTACACCATCCGTGATAAAAGGACAAAAGTAGAGGTGTCGTACTGTGGACAGTTGATTACCATGATCGTGGACGCCACTTCCTGCTCGTTGACGTCGGCGTCTCTATTATGGCGCCTCTGCAAAGAAAAAAACGTGTTAGCCTATGGGTAAAACGCCAGTTCATGTTATCCCTTTCCATCAAAAAGCAAACTATTTACCCGTTTGGGAGTCGGCGAAAGACATGTATCATTGTATTCGCTGGAAAACGCTGAGGCTGAGATGCTTTCGCTTGCTGGTGCGCTTGCGGCATTCTATGAGGTAAACATAATATATCAAGAATGGTTAGCCAAACGCTCGCGAAGCAGACCATCGCCTTGACCAACCGCCAGCGGGTACTCACTTGATTGGCTTCACCTGGCGATTGTGCGACGGTGGGTGCGATGAAGTTGAAGTTGCTTATCCCTGGCAATTGCAGCTATGGAGTATTGAAGGAGCCAAAGAGTATCAAGTTAGCAAACACAATTCTAGTGACAAGAACAAAAGGCAGCATTTACACGTTATGTACGCGTTATCCAAATGTACCTTAGAGGGACGACCTCTTGGTGTTCCTGGTGTTGTTGGTATCCGAGGCAGCTTTGTCGTTCTGGTCGTTTTCGGCGTAGCCGGGGCGTTTTGGCACGACTGGCCTGGTGCATCTTTGCTAGAAAGAGATCATTCCGAATCGAGAGGAGAATGCGCGATGAAGAGATGAAAAGAACCCCAACGATGACCATCTACTGCAGCCCCTACTACTAATGAAAGCATACACGAAGATGTAACTTGAGAGGGTATAGGCTGACGGCTGTTGTACCTCTGATGTCCGTTGACTGTCATGGTATAGGCGTGGTAGAGTAGGAAGGATGGAAGGTGTGCACAAGTGACAAACTGGTCTCTGACGTTGTAGAAGCCTTTTATTCTTTTTTCCTAAAAAGGAAAAAAGAAAAAATTGAGACGAAAGGAGCTTCAAGGGAGAAGGTGAGATTCTCGCCCAGCCCCTCTTCAAGCGTGACTGCGTCACAGCTAGAAGAGGAGGATGGGAGTCACAGCTTCACCTGCGTTGTGACTAGAATGGTGGCGACAAATTCAGGTTTCGCCGTCACAGGGCGCACTCTTTATCCCTCCCAACTTGGCTAGGCATCTCTTTAACTCTCTCGCACCTTTCAGTACGCTTCCTCTTCCTCCAGTCATCACACACATCGCCATGTCAACACCACCCTTACTCCGCGTCCAGATCAACGGCATCCTCCTCTCAACTCTTCTCTTCGAATGTGCAAACGCCCGCGTCGATTACGTACGCTCTTTCATTCGAAACAGCAGAGCCTTGTAAAAAGGACGTGGCTTCAGAGGAGGCAAAAGGAAGACGACTCGAAATAACACCTCGTTGACCTTTAACTTCATAGGAGGGACTCATCTTGGGGGCTATCGTCTCCAAGACCCGATCAGTCGCCGACGACGTCTCTGACGACCGCAAGAAGACTACATACACTACCGTCGGTGAGTCTCTCTCATAGGACAACAGCCCAACATATGAAAATGCCAAGCCCTAAATATCTACCTCATTTCTTGATACTTACAGTGAAAGCCTGTTTATCTTTGCTTAATGATGCTTGTAGTTGTGCAGGGTGTGTACAAACTGGAACCGAATCTGAAAAAGTTCTATGGACGATCAGGAGAGATTCTGGAGCATGTTCTCGAGGAATACAGCATCCCTTCCAATGTATGTTCAACAACGAAGATCTACCCCCGTGTTCTGTCCATCTTTTGCCGCAGGCTTATTACTTGATGGTACTGATCAATCAAACCGATGCATCTACTTTCGTTGTTATCACCTCTACGAATGCACACTAGCTCATGGTTCTGGGATACTTGAAATACAGGAGAACAGAGTCGCACCAGCTCTCGTTGAGGGACAAGGCGGTGGCACTCAACCTCAAGATTTATCTGGAAAAAAAGCGGGCACTCTCTTCTTCGCCCTCTAATCCCTTTGCACCACCTCAGGATGAACCCTTCCCAGTCACTATGGCTCTCTTCACCGCCAAGACCAATGAGAACATGTCGACGCATGATTACGATTACACTTTCTGGAACGTGGGCGATGATGAAAGGTACATCTGAATAAGTTGCTTTGCGAAAGTGAAGTTGTTCATGCTGCATTACTTTTGACACCAAGGAGAATGACTTTATCTGATATTGACTTTTTTTTTTATTGCTCTTTCGACTAGCTCGTTCGACCCTATCTCGGTCGAGACCTCGAATATGATTGAGAGTCCCCAAGAAGATTATCAGTCCTTCCAGTCAAATCTTGCAATAGGCGCCTCAAGGTATGCTATCACACTTTGGGAACCGTTCCGTTTCGCATTTGACGCGACAATTCTTGACATCAAAAATTATGCTCTAAACTAATGGTTTTTTTGACGACTTTTTCTTCGAACATTATGCTATAGACACGCAGCGAGTGTGGGTATGATGAATACAATCCGGACAGTGCCAACAACGATGCTCGTGGATGCACATGAGGCCATGTATAAGGATTCATTCGAAGCTACCAAGGTACATTTTCAGGACACGGGGGATGCCTGAGCGATTGTGCTTATCTAACTCGACTCGCACACTTACCTTGCTTTCTTTTCTCAATATGCAAAAAAAAAAATAGTCATTGACAAAGAGTGTATTGGAATCAGAGCAGAGGGTTCGGGAGATTCTCAAAGAAGTCGAGCAACTGCGAGCACAGATCGAGTTTGGAAAGGCCAAATCCATGGTCGATCGTCAAAACAATCCTTCCTCTCAACATTCGGACCAGCAACAGCAGCAGCAGAAATACCCCAGCGCTAGCAACAGTAACAGCGGCGCATCTGTTACATCTGCACCATCCTCACAACAACATCAGCAGCAATATCAGCAGCAACATAGGGCTCAGTCTCCGCCGCTCGTGTATCAGCCTTCGGCGCCATTGTTGGACATTGCTACTCCCTCGGCTCCACCGGCTTACTCGTCGCCCAGTCCTCCTCCGCCCAGGATTCAATCCACGTCCATTTTCCCACCACCTTCTCGTCCTCCCAACTCACCCCCAGATCTTCTCTACTAGATAAAGGGCTTTCGTCGTTGAGTAACGAAGAAACAAACACACAAATGCTGGAGGTCTACGACTGTACACATGCTGCAAATAAATCACTTTGCGGTTTGGCTGAAAACAAAATATGTGGTTTTTTTAATTACAAACGAGCCTTTTTTCTTCAAAAACAAGGAGATAGGGTAAAGAAACTACTCCCTCCTTCAAATGACCAACAAAAAGTTATCGATGATACTACTACAATACATCTACCACCGGATGGACTCAATGCTCTGACGAAGACCTTTGTGCGGGTAGACATCACACTTCCACTTCCAGACCTCATTCAATGCCTGCTGATAAATCTCACCGCCATTATTCTTCTTCCAAGGCTGGTGCTTCTGCAACTGGGAAGCAATAAACGCCACCGCAACACTGCCACTACGTCCATTGCCATCCCGACAGTGAACAAGAACCTTCTTCCCCTGTTCCAGTTCCTGTTGAAGAAACTCGACAGCTTCTTTGAGGATTGCGTCCGAGATACGGTTGTGGGCTCCGGGGGCGACGGAGATGACTTTGTGGGTGAAAGGGATCTTTTTCTTGCCGTTGATCAAAGTGGTCGAGTCGGCAGCAGAGGCGAGGGAGGAGAGGATTTGGGAAGAGTCGAAGGATTGGCGGGAGGAGAGGCTGGAGATGACTTTTGCACTTGAAGGTGGAGTGTCGGAGGAGGAGGAAGCGACAAGGTGGTTGGCAAGGCTGGACGTAAGACTTTTGGCAGATGACGAAGAGTCCAGGGGGTGAGGGGCTGTCGACGCTGGGGTTGGAGTTGGGGCGTTGTTGACAGCCAGAGAGGTGACGGTAGGCGAACTGCCTGAGGTGGTTTCTGTGGTCGAGGCCTTGGGTTTGTTGCCAGAGACTGGAGGAAGGGCAGCTGAGGAGTTAGCGGCAGCAGGAGGGGTAGAGGCAGCAGCAGAAGCGGAGGCGGCCTTTTGAGCGGCTGCTGCAGCCTTTTGGGCTTTCTTAGAAAGTGGGGGTGTAGGAGTAGAGGTTGTGGTAGCAGAAGCAGGAGGAGTGGCAGCAGCAGCAGGGGTGGTTGCTGTAGCTGTAGTAGTACCAGAAGTGGGAGCAGTAGGAGGAGTGGCGGCGGAAACCTTCTTGTTAAGACTCTTTCCATTGGCCTTTGCAGTGGTGATGGTGGCGGACGAAGTTGGCGCCTCTGCGTCGAATTCGTCAATTGAGGTAATGGAGCTGACAGAGGCAGAAGAGCGGCTCATGCGTTTGGAGGAAGGGCCCGACGCCGAGGGTAGCTGGACCATCATGTCTGTCACGGAGCTCCTGCGGGTGAGGCGAGGGGGGTCAACGGGCTCATCGACCACGCCGGCAATAATAGCCTCGGAGTTGGAGCCAGGGACATAGTTCCTCATAAAGTCCGTCACCGACGACCGTCTGGTCAAACCCTGTTGGTCACTATTCGTCTGTTGCTGGGGGTAGCCTTCAGCGTCAGAGATATCGAGACCATTAATGGATGAGGACCGGGATAGGACCGAGAACCGCTTGGGAGGCGAGGCCGCCTGGGCTTGTTCCATCCAAGCGTTCTTGTTGATATCCTTGTCGGACTCGGGAATATTCTCGTCAAAGTCGAGCAGGTCGCCCACCAACGAGAGCACAGACTCGTAGCCCGAGATCCGAGCCCGAGTCGCCGCAGCATGATTGCCCAGGTAAAGTCCCGGTCCACCGACACCGACGACACCGCTGGTACGAAGTCCATGCTCGCCATAGACAAGCACCGACTGGGGCCCGATCGTCCAGGAGCTGGTTCCAGCAATCGTTCTTGGGACACGCACCGTCACCGAAACATCCCTATTCTTCCTCTTGCCCTCCTCGTCATCCCTTCTTGCAGACACGTTGTTGCTTTCCTGCTTATCATTCCCTCCTCCTGTAATAGGAACCTCAGTGGGCGCCCACTGCCACTCCTCCAGATCCCGATGCGACTTCCACCTGGCCGTCAAACCAAACTCACCCCGCCCAGTCGGTTGGAATCTGGTCGCAAAGACGGCTATACTCTTGCCAGGGATCACATGCGACAGCTTCATGGGTAAAGGTGCCCAAACTTCGGGGCCGTCAGGGTTGAGTTTGTGGATGATGTTGGTCCAGACTTGGGCTTGGATATCTTCTGCAGGCAGAAAGTGGTCCTGGGGCAGCTCCAGTTCGAGTTCGATCGAGAACAGGTCTGGAGCCAGGCGGGATTGGTGCGACCCGAGCGCGGGGGAGAGAGAGTGAAAGGTAGCCATACTTTACTTGTTCTGCTGTTTGTTGTTGTTGTTGAGGATGGGATAGTGTGAAAGGAAGAAAGGAACAGGAGTGGTGGATGCGTTTTTTTTTTTTTTTTTTTTTTTTTTTTTTTTTAATATGTGTGTTGAGGAGAAGAAAGGCAGCGAAGGGGGTGGTTGGATAGATATGTGAAGCCGAATAGACGGAGACAGGTAGATAGCGAGGATATGAAAAAGGGAAAAGGAGAGAGTTAAAAGATGAAGTGAAAAGTGAGAGGAAAGTGAAGAAAGAAGAACAAAAAGAAGAGGAGGTGTGTATCGGAGAGAAAAGAAAGATAAAAGACGAAAGAAGTGGGGATGATGGTGTGTCTACAGCCAAGTCAAAGCGCGAAGGAGAGCGAGAGAGCGAGCGAGAAGAGGTCATTCTTTTTTCCTTCTCTTTTTCATGGGCAGTAATGACATTGAGCAAAGAAAGGGTGTGAGAAAAACAGCGCATGAAAAAAAAAAAGGACCCAACCTCGGACGAGAATCACCACTTTTGGGATGGTTTATGGCCATATCGAGGGGAGAGGGGAGAGGCAGAATGAGGGGGACCCATTCACCCATTGTGAAAAAGGAGAAACCAATGAAAAAGAAGGAAGAATGGAAGGAAAAAGAGAAAGGGGTTATCGTCGTTGTTGTTATTGCTGTTTGTCGTTGTTTTTTTGGCATTTTTTGGCATCTTTGTTTGTTGTCAAGACAGCAATGAACAAAGGTCTACGCAACACAAACGGGAGACTGTGTGGACGACAAGAGGGGGACCGGACCATTATTGGTAAGGGAAGGATGAAAACTGAAAATGGCGCACATGACGAGTGAGCTGAGGCCATCGCCATTTACAAAAGGATTGATAAGAGGAGAAGGTGCTTGGTGGTACCAATGAAACGATATGAACCGCTGAGCGTTCATTTTAAAGCTACAGCTTTGTCTGGTAGAAGTACATTGTCACACGGACAAAACAGAGAAATGGCAAATGGACGTAGTGGAAGGAGCGGAAGAGTTGAAGAGGGCAGTGGGATTTGGAAAGTGGCAAGAGACACCTATCAGAAAAGGATGTTTATTTTCATGAAACACAAACACCGGTAGATACAGTATGTGCTCAGAACAAGAGGCGGAAGGGATAGGACGGATTCTTGGCACGGAAGAAGAGGATGAGGATACTGTACATGACCGTAATGACACCCATCCAAATAATCACTGCAAGACGCTGCCTGGAGGGACTTTCAATCCTAGGGATGCTGCTGATCAGGGAGATTGCTCCTCCACACAACACCGCGTCTATAGAATGCATAAAAGTGCCACAAAAAACCAGGGTATGAAGGATGGGAGGAATGGTAGGAATGGTGAGTAGCCACATCGAAATAAAAAGAAAGAGATGGACACAGACGTACACACATAGATAGATAGACAAACAGACACATCTCATCATAGCATCGATTGAATTGAATCGGGAAGGGACAGAATCATGCGTCGATGCACTACTTTCTGTTCTTCAATTACAGAGGAGTCTTGTATATGTGCAGAATGAGATACGCCACTATCTTGTGGTTGTTGCTTACAGGTAATAGCAACAATTTGCGTCTCAAGGCCAAATTGATTCTGGAACCCAGGAGCAATGAACCCAGGGCGACCATCACGGCTGGGCATCGAGTAAGGAGGGTGACGGATCTGGTTCCACATATGTCCCGAGATAAAGATGAATATCGAGAACTATGCACATGCAACAACAGAGAGAGGAGAGAGAGACACTGGTTAGTAGAGTACAGCTATCATCCACAAGCAACAACAACGAAAGAAAAGAAAAGCGATGCTTTATACCAGGGAGACGGCAGCCCAAAGATACTTGCTACGGATGACCTTGCCGCCGCGAGTGTAGAGAAAGTGAGCCAAGCCCAGAGTGCCTGCAAAGCCCAGAATCTTCAGTGAGAAGGCGACAAAGTCGAACGGACGCTGGACCTCAATCTTTAATCCTGACCTCGCACTGATCCAGCTCGCAAATGACTCTGCTTGAAACCCGCTGTAGGTGATACCTCATGTAACACGTTAGTATATTTGTGCCTCCTACTAACTATGTATTGACGAATGCCACTGCTAAACCAAAAAAAAAAAAAAAAAAAAAAAAAAAAAAAAAAGTACCTTTTGCCAAAGTCATAGCGGTCAAAGGAGGGAGACGATTCTGAGGAATCTGACGCAGGGAAGTAGAGAAGCGAGGGGGCACTGTTCATGTTGAACTTTTGAAAGATACTCTGGCCAGCCTTGAAATCGAGGATGCCAAAGAAGATCTGCGATTTGTCGGGAATCCTGGACCAGCCAGCAGCAACAAGTCTGAACTCTGGGTCAAAATTCCTACAGGGTGGTTACATACGTGTTTCTGTGTGAGACTTGTCTCTTTCTTTGACACGCCTGTTTCCTGTGTTTCGTTGTTCTGTTCGCAACACTAAGTTTTTCATCAAGTGCATGCGCGAGAATAGCAATGAGAGAGCCAACATACTTGCAAGGAACGCATTGGAACTCTGGGCTGATGGCGGTGAAGAGGACGACCATGGAGTAATTCCTCGGTTTTGCGAGGACATCGTCGAATGCGAGCGAGTCAAGCTCGATTACGCCCTTGTTCTTTGCTGCCTTTGCTTGAAGTTTAGATACCTTTTTGGCGATAAGGTCTGTGGTGGTTTGAGCATCAGTTGTTGTTGCAATAAGCAATGTGACCAGGGCCACCAGGGCCGCTGTGAATAAGACGAGAGTCTTCCCGAATCCAAGTCCCCCCATGAGTGTTATCCGTGTATGTGTGCTGATGGAAGGGAGGAAAAAAGAATGAAAGAGAGAAATAAAAAGGAAAATAAAAATAAAGAGAGACAAGACGCGTCAAGAAAGAGTGAGCGAAGTAAACCTTGTGTGGGGTTAGGGGATGTGAGAAACAAAAATGGATGGACACTTTGCTCGGCGATATATGATAAGCAAGCGAACTTACAGAAGTGCAAATTAAAAGGCCCTTAATGTCGCTACTCCTTTCCTTGCAATCTTTTGTAACATAGAAGCTCGTAAGCTGACCCACACGCATACGGAGTGTACTTAAGGAGGCGAAAATTCTGAGGCTCCCACGGCCATGGAAGCTTTTTTTTTTTAGACCAGAAAGCCTTGAAAAAACCCTTAAGTTTTGCACTAACTGTGTGTAAGAATTTTCGCCTCCTTAAGTACAATCTACGCATACACGCACGAGGTTGTTACTTGCATTGCTTTCGGACATCGGTCAACAGCAACGGAGAAGAGCGCGTACACTCACATGAGATATCGGTAGAAAGTGAATCAAAGAACCACGCAGCTAAGCCCCGCACCTTGCAAGTTTGAGAAACAAAAAGACGAGGCGGAGCATTTGATACTTCTTCTATCCCTTAAATCTGAACCTGAACCCAAACAACAACCGCAGGAACAGCACAGGAGACAGCGGGCTGAGTCTTAGAGCCTTACCATTGTCATCGCCACCAAATTGCACTATTTTCTTTCTTGGTCAATTGACACGAACCGCCGTCATAGATGGTATACGAAACAATTCACACCATTGTCCACTGAAACCTGAGCACAAGGGAAAAGACCGAGAAGACAGATAAGTTAGGAGAGGAACACCTCTCGAGCGAGAGAGTGTGTGTCAGCGATAGACCGTGCAAGTGCACTGCCAACTTCTATTCTTTGCCTTTTTTTGTACTCCTTTCGAACGGTGGCTCATCATTAACTATCACACCGATTGTCTTTCGTATACTTAACCGTTTTCTTTCTCGCTTCTCTTCGTCGTCTCTTCTTCGTCTCTTCTTCTTCTCTTCTTCATCTCGTCTTCATCTTTCAACCTCTAACATCCTTCCTTATTAACCCTTCTTTCAATAAATACACTCTCTTCATCAAAATTAAACACCACCAACAAGCCCCCCAAAGATGTCCTCACCAACCACAGTCTTGATCGCAGGAGCAGGCCTAGGTGGACTCATGATGGCGATTCTCTTGGACCGCGCCGGCATCAATTACATCGTCTTTGAAAAATCCGAGCACTTGAGCGCCCTTGGAAGCGCAACTAACCTCGGATGCAATGTCCTCCCTCTCTTTGCCCAACTCGGTCTTGAGGATGAACTCCACAAGATCTCCAAACCCTCGAGTACCGTCAACGTCTATAACGAAACTATGCAGCGTATCGGGCATATCAACTATGAAGAGTACATCTCTACGTAAGTTTATATTGTCTCATTTCGAACACAAAATTAAGCAAAAGTGGTGCGATAGTTAAAGTCTGGTCAACTCACCTCGTTGTCCTCGTTGTTTCTTGAAACTAAATAGATGTGGGTATGTGTCGAGGACGATGGCAAGACCAGACCTCCACGCTCTACTCTTGGCCCAAGTTCCAGCGTCCAAAGTTCAACTCGGTAAAAAGATCCAAGAAATCAGTCAAGACGCCTCCAAGGTGACCATCCTCTGCTCGGACGGCTCGTCCTTCCAGGGCGATCTGCTCATCGGCTCCGACGGAGCCTACAGTAAAGTCCGCCAAAGTCTCTTTCGCCAGCTGGACAAACAACACCTGTTGCCAAAGGTGGACGCCGAGAACCTGAGGGCTTGCCATATGAGCGTCCTGGGGATCACTCGGCCTGTTAACCCAGAGCAATACCCTGTTGTCCGAGAGCCAGGCACCCGTTATGAGTCTGTCATTGGAACCAACAAGCCCAACACCGTAAGTATCCCTTTTTTTTTTTTTTTTTTGAAGCATTTTGGTAGCCAAAGCATGCAGGCATTGCATGTACGTATGATTTCTGGTCCTTGTCCTTTTTGCTTATGTATTATTGATTGCAGAAAAGATAAAAAAAAGGTACCTTTCACTCACTCCGCCCCATCTCTCTTTCTTCGTTGTCGAAACTCTCTGCCCGCCAGTGGCGTTACTTTACAATCCCAGGCAACCGAATCTGTTGGCGAATCGACCACCACCTCGCTGCCGCCGACGCCACCTTTTCCTCCTCGTCTTCCTCCGCTGCAGAGGAATGCATCAACAACAAAGACAACAAAGACAACAAAGACAACAAAGACAACAAAGACAACAAAGACAACAAAGACAACAAAGACAACAAAGACAACAAAGACAACAAAGATAACAAAGACAACGAAGGCAGCGGCAGCGATAACGACGCCCCGTCTCAGCTCTCCGCCTCGTTAACCAATGCATTGTCCGCCAAAATCTCACAAGACCCTCATGCCAAAATTAGTTCCTGTACTACCATTTCCCCTTCCTCCTCTTCAATAGCAATCGCAAGTACCTCCACGGATACAACGGCAACAACAACAACGGCCGCCACCGCCGTGAACTTCTCAGAGTGGGGTACAAAGTCGTCCGATGCCATCCCAGACGACTGGCGCAAGTTCCCCTGCCCCATCGGCGGCACCATGGGCGACCTTTTTGACCATACCCCCCGCGAGGTAGTCTCAAAAGTGGTCTTGGAAGAAAAGCTATACCAGACTTGGTACCATGGCCGTGTAGTCTTGATCGGAGATGCCTGCCACAAGATGCTACCAAATTCCGGACGGGGTGCTGTGAATGCGATGCTCGACGCAGTAGTGTTGACGAACGCCTTGTTTGAGAAAGTGGCTTTATTGGCGAGTCTTGAGAACGTTCAAGAGGCGTTTAAGGAGTACTATGAGGAGAGGTATCCTCATGCTGTGGCGGAAATTGAACGGAGCAAGCGCATGGCACGAGTTGTCGCCGGCCAGGTAAGATTATGATGGAGAGTGGACTGAGAAAGATCGTGTGTTCTGCATTGCTCTGTTTACGTGTTGCTGATACTTTTTCTCTCTTACTAAAATTATATCTCTTTTATAGACTTGGTTCGACACGTTGGTTCGCAAGGTGTTTTTTACGCTTCTGCCAAAGCGATTTCAGGACAACAGTTATGCAGCAATGCTGACATACCGTCCACAACTGTCGTTCCTCCCTCTTGTCCCTGAACGTGGAAGTGTCCCTGCTTTGCCTCAGAGGAAGACCTCGAGAACGCATAGGAGGTCTTTCGATGTACAGGTGTTTTAAGCAGAAAATAAGGAGGTGAGAAAGGTGGACAGTGAGAACGAGTGCATAGTGCGCTCGCTCCCTAGTTGTTTTCAGAATTAAACAACGGTCTAGCAGACACACAACGTGGTTTTCTTTTTGGTGGTTCGATGATCTGCAGAATGAAGAAGGCGCTGGTTTGGTTCTGGATGCACTGGATCCAATAATAGGTATGTTGGCACCTCAAAATGGGTAATATCGTCGCCCTTTCTCAATTGATTCTTTGTAGTAGCGGAGTAACGAAGAGGATGAGTGTGAGACCTATAGCTCATTGAGCTGAAAGAGGTCTCAGTCCATGCGTCCATAATGGCAACCGTAAAATGAACCAACGGGAACCAAAATTCACATAAAACGAGGGAAACAGACCTTCTTTAAGTGCTCATATAACCAGGATACCGACTCTCAAGAAAATAGCTCAGACGGTAAAAAACCACAGCCCAAATTTACAACAATGCGCACTCCGAAATTATATCTGTGACACACAACAAGGAAAAAAAGTCGCTCACCCATTGCCCTCCCTTTCTCGCTCTTCCCTCCTTCCCATTCTACCTCGATGACAACCGATAGCCATACTAGACATAGATTTAGCACTGGCAGTAGAGGTCTAAGAATTCAAACAAAATCAACAATAGCAGGGCAAGTCGTAACAATAACCATTAACCTCTTCCTCCTTGACAGTTTCCTCTGGCTAATGGTTTCGCTCAAAAGGTCGCGGTCAATGATACGCACAGCAAGGCTCATCCGGTGGGTCCATGTCCTGGCCATCCTCGCAATAAACGCCAGCATCTTTCTTCAGTTGATACACGTCTGCAGTGTGACAGATGTAGCGCGAGCTGAGGGCGCAACAGAGGATTTGAGAAAGAGGGAGGCTCATGGTGATCGGATGGATGAGTCGTGGATGAAAAAGTGGTTGCCTATGCACCTGACGACACTGGGTCGGGGATATGTTTTGTGGGCGTTGGAACGGAAATTTCAGAGCCAGTTCGAATAGGATCCTCTTGCGCGCATTGCTAGTGATCTTGCACACCTTATTGAGGACGTTGTCAAAAGCCAAAAGCAGTAGTAGTAAGCCACTGACTTTATCTTTTTCAATTAACATGTCCATATGCATGCTTCTGTTACCAGTAATGCCCTCCTCTCCTCCTTCGTCTGCGCCATGGTTCAATCTTTTGGTCTACAGGACCTTGCATACGCTGCCAGGCAGCCCTATGTCATACGACAAATGTTCTATCAAGTGTATTATCAAAGGTGTAAGAGAGTGAGCCCGAGCCGTCATTTTTTATTTTGCCACCCACATCCACCGCGCCCGTCGACTTTGGATTGTCCGCCCTTTCCTTTCTTCGCCCCCACCCATAAATTTGTATCCTGAGGACACCCCCTCACTCCTGCTTCTTATTCTTCCCACTTACACCCCGCCCCTCCTCACTATATCCACTTCACAAACACTTTTTTCTCGCTCTCCTCATGGCTGCCATCAGACAATGCATCAGACAGGGCTGGCCCCGCTTTTCCAAAACCATTGCCCAGCAATGGCCCCGCTACTCTGTTGGCGCATTCGCCACCTGGGGTCTCATCGACAGCGTCTCTGCCCTCTGGCTTGGCATTAGCATCAACAACTTTGTCGACAACCGAAAGTTCCTCGGTGGAGGTCAGTCCTTTCCCTCCACTTTCTCCTTTTCTTTACTCGCTCAACACCCTTTTTCTCTCTGCCGTTCACAAATATCTGACCTCGTTCTCTCCTCTTCGTTTGTTATCCATACACTAACCCTAACAACAACAACAACAACAACAACAACAACAACAGCTTTCCATCACAAAGCAGATGCAAAAATGGGCCCTGAAGAAGAAGACCGCATGATTAAGGGAGCCCTCATCATATTCGGCGCCCTCTTCGCCCTCGTAAACGCCACTGCCCTCTATGGCGCCATCCGCAAATCCGTCGCCGCCACCAAGGCCTCCCTCGTCATTTGGATTATCCAGATGTCCTGGTGGGCTATCGCCATGGTCCTTATGGTCATTGGACTTCTCGGGTTGTCTGATAGTGAGCGTGATCAGATTCCTCGCCCCTCGGAGGGCGATATTGCGGTTGTGGCGGGCTCGGTTGGGTTGACGTTGTTCCATGGATGGTCGCTTTTGGTTTACTTGAGGGACTTGAAAAGTCGTCAGAGAAATGTTTGGGGGTTCCTTGTTAAGCGTGATGATCAGGGCGTGTTTGAGTATGAACCCATTAAGACCTCCTCTGGAGCCATTCACCTTTAAGGGGGTTTTTCATACGCCCAAAAAAAAATAATTACGCGCAGCACTCATGAATGCAGATACGAAAAACAACCCATAGGTAGTTCCTACACAACCACTTGAACTCATGTCATAAAAATTGAACGTCAGAGACCATACAAGGAACAAAAAAGAATGGTGATGCTGTTGAATTTTAATGAAAATGGATAATGCTATGGTACAAGGTGCTCTGTCTATCGCCTCTAGTGCTTCATCATCTTTTGCTTCTTGATGTGCGCATGGAGTTGGACCTATTGTGGTTATCGGACGAAAGCAACAGAGAAGGTTAATTAGTCACGCGTGAGCAGACAACAACTAAACTAAGAACAAAAATAAAAAGTAAAAAAAAGACAAAGACGTACCTGCTTCTCTCTCAAACTCATCTTCTTCTTCTCGCGAACCTCGCGCTTGTGGGCAATCATCATAAAGTTCTTGCCCTTGGCCTTCTCCTTGTTGGTCGTCGATCCACGCTCGTTCGATCCCTTGCGCGATCCAAACTTCTCACGGCCCTCGCGTCCGTTCTTGATCGACTCCATACGCTCTGCATAGTCCTGCTTAGCCTTCTTGCGTGGTCCAATAATCGATCCAATCGACACCTCGCCCTCCGCACGGTCGTCCGCATCCGAAGGGTTGGGTCGCTTGCCCGATCCTGACCGGACAGGGTTCAACTTTTGGTCTGCCTGCTTGGCCAACTTGAGGGCCTCGATCTTGGCGAAATCTGCGGGCGTCAAGATCTTGGTCGTGGCCAACAACTGGGCAGCAGCCAACTTTTCCTTGCGCTCGGCCTGGGCCTGAAGACGCTTGGCTTTCATCTCCTCGTCCTCTTCCTTGACAGCCTCGCTCTCCTCATCCTTGGGCAAAAGACCCTTCTTCTTCAGACGGCGTTCCTTGTTGGCCGTCAGACGCTTGGCCTTGGGCTTCTTGTTTCCGTTCTCGTCCTCTGAGCCCGAATCCTCGTCGTCCGAAAGCTTGATGTTCAAGTCATTCTCATCATCCGAGACATTAATCCAGCCACCATCAGCATCCTCCTCATCCTCCGAGGCCTCCTCCCACTCATCCCACTCGCCCTCACCAGCACCCTCCTCTTCGGCGTTCTCGGCCAACAGCTGAAGACCCTCCAAGTCACCGTCGTTATGGCTCTCACCATACTGCGAGGGCTTGTAATCGCGCATGTTCATCGCAGCGTTACGGCCACGGTCCTTCTTCTTCAACAGCTCGGGGTTGATCTCTCTGTAAAGACCAATCAGCGATCTCGAGGCCATCATGACTCCCTTGTCCCTGTGGTTCTTATACTCCGTCAAATCCTGAAGCAAAGTAGCCTCCATGGCGAGAGGGCAGCGAGAAGAGATCTCACGGATACCGTTCAAACCGGCAGCCATGACCTCAGCAGCACAATGCTCGGTGACAAAGTTATTGGCCAAGGTCTGAATAACGGGCTCGATGACATCTGGGGGAATAAGATCGTGCGAAGCTTGGGCAGCAATGGCGATGATCTGGGTAACATCCTTCTGGGTAGGCTGAAGACGCTTCTGGAGGTAAGGGTAGAAGGCAAGGATGGTCAACTTGTGAACACCAATGATACGGGAAATCAAGTTCATCAACATGAGCTGGACCTCGTGGCGCTCGCGAGATGAAGCCAAGTGAGTGTATAACTTTTCCGTGAATCCTATATATCGTTGAAAAATAACATATGAAACGGTTAGCTAATAAATCTAGAATCCTGATATTGCACATATAAAGGCCTTCGGCAGGTAGTGAGACTTACCCTGAGGATCGTTCAACAAATGAAGAGCGGAAAAGTTGAAGGTCTCGGCCTTCTTCTTGGCCTTGGATTTCTTCTTCAAGGCGGCGACCATTTTGTCCATCTGCTTAGCCTTGGACTTTGTCTTCTTGCTGACGTTCTGCTTGTGCTGCATGGCCTTAATGTCGGGAAGCTCTTCCTCGTCCTCCGAATCGCCCTCATCCTCATTGTTACCCAAAAAGAACTGCAAAGCGGTGACCATGATCTTGGTCACAGGCGAGAAACAGGCATGAGCAATAACGTTGACAGTCTTGGCATCGTTCCTATATGAAGAATAATAAGCACGTTAGTTCCTGTGACTTAATATGATATCGCGAAACCGATAAGATGACAGTTTGATAAAGTTGAGAGTTCTTACCAGATGTTCTTGCGGTAAAGCTCGATGCAGACGTCCAAACTGCGCTTGGCAGCAATGGCGTTCTCGCTTCCAGTTCCTGCAGCACCCTCAGCAGAGGTCAGCATGGTGTACATGAATCCCTGAAGGGTCTTGTTCATCTTGTTGTTCTTTGCCTTCTGGTTACTAGTCTTGATGTCGTTGACAATGTGGTTGTAGAGGATATCCCGAAGAACCTTGTCACGGCAGCGGAAGAGGGTGAAGAAGAGGGAAAGAAGGGCGGTCGAGGAGATCATCTCACGGTTGCGCAAGAGGACCAGAGCCTGGACCATGGTGCGGCGGAGCTCGGCATCGAGGATCTGGTAGTGCTTTGACAAAAGGGTGATAATCTGGTCAGGAAACTCCTTTGTCTCCTCAGGGTAGCATGGCGAGACCTATTTGTTGTCAAGGACGAATATATTATAAGCAATTGAACCATTCATAATCGACATTCATTTGATTGTCAACGTATATATCCTATTCGAGAACAAGTAGAGATGGCGTACCTGGGCGATAAAGTTGATGAGATCCTGAAAGTCGGTGGAGTGTTCCTCGGGCTTGAGCTCAAAGATGGCCCTGGAGGACTCAAAGTGACGGAGCTGCTGGAGGAACTCTTCCTTGTAGGAGAGGGGGTCTCGCTTGATGAGGTTCTGGAGCTGAGGGATGTTTGTGGGCAGCAATGCGGCCCTGTTGCGTTTTCCCATGGCTGCTCTTGATGAAAAAGGAGTGATGGAGAAAAGGAAAAGGAGAAAGGTGGACAGACAGAAAGAAGATGGTCAACGAGAAGGAATAAGAAGAAGCGTCGCCATAGTCCCTTCTTCTCTGCACCTGTCAGTTCCAAAGGCACAAAAAAAAAAAAAAAAGCATACAGGTGGCTTGGAGATTTATTCAAAACACATTTAACACAGTCACTTGGACAATGTCACTTCGTAACTGGCAAATACAACTTGAACTCAGCTGGGAGCTCGTTCTCAGGAACCAGGCGGTCTGAAAAGTAGATCCGACGTATCCTACAGCTCGCATGGATCGTGATCCGCTGTGTCTCCACATATGCTGTCCCATATGCGCGCTTGACATAATCAGCCAGATTGAGCTGAATCTGGTTCCATCCCGGGTCCATCCTCAGCGGCATTGTCGTAATATATGGCTTCACTCGAGTTGTCGTCTAAAAATTGCGAAAGATCACAACAAACATAGCAATTGAATGTTCTTCGATTGTCAGTTGTATCGCTTAGATGAGTCACTCTGCAAAGTAAATGTTAGGGAGAGGTGTTGTCGTCGTTGTCGTTGCTCCTGAACAGGTCAACTTCCTTGACACATGTCTAAAATCTCCGAGTGTCCATGATATATATATGTCCCTACAACAAAACATTAGTACACCCATTAAACATTCAATCATGGTTCCAGATGTCGATCAATTCGCAAAAATAGGACATAGTGTTCCCGACCTGGAAGTTGGATGCCCTGAACCGCCGTTTCTCGCCGCGGTCATCCAGAACTGTCACCTCGAAACTCCAGTATTTGCCCAGATTCTTGACCAAGAAGACAAGGAATGGCAGCTTGATACCCAGGGTCCTCGTGGCGAGAGAAGGCGTTGTGATGAATGTTGTGGGCAGATGGGTCGAGAGGATTTCCAGGACTTGTGAGTTGAGGATGTCGTCTACTAAGAAATCGACATGTGGCTCCTGTTGTTCTGGCGGTGGTGTGGTTGGCGAGTCTCCGTCATTAGAAATTGATTGCGACTTTGCTATTGAAGATGGTGGTGGTCCAACGCGCTTTGCCCATAGCTGCAGCGGATCCGATCTGTGGCATAGTAAAAGAACGTGGTCATGATTAGTAAGGTTTTTTGTTTGCATGTGGTTCAAATTGACACTTTACCTATTGCTCAATTTGATACTCACCCAAGGCTGTAGAAGACTGAGAGGAAGCCGGACTGTTGTAGTCAAGGCAGTGTAATGAATAAGAAGGGTGTTGCTGGTCAGTTGTGTGTCTGGTTCATTCCTCATAGGCGACATCAGCCAGCAAAACAACAGTGGCGACAGAATGAGACACGCTATTCTTTTCAGTAGCCGGTGGGTGGATATGTCTTCTTGCCTGAAAAGTGTTCTTGAACATGAGTTGTCGAGTACTGCGGCTTTGATTAATACAGTGACACTGTTTCCTGTTCTTCTGTGTAGGTGTTTGCTCCTTGGTTGTTGTCGTTCTTCCTGATGGATGATGTCGAGACCTGCTTCGTGTGTCAAGAAGCATAAACTCAAAAATGGGGTCACCTTCCCAGCCCGATTTGTCACTGACTCCAAAACCAGTCACCGTAAGCGATTCGCGCTTGCGAATGTTTTGTCGCTCCTTTTGGACAAAAGTCGTCTTCTTGTCTTGACCTCACACTTTCACTCCTCCTTCTTCTTCCCTTTCTCCTTTTTTCACACCCATTCGTTCCTCCTTCCCCTTTCACTCACTCAAACTAACCAGTCCCCCCCCCAAAGGCAGCACAGACAGCAGACATAGCAGGACCTTGCCTTGCGCACACATCACACTTACTCACACGTCTCACACTTGACCTTCACTTCTTACTTCTCACCTTCTAAGCCTTCGCTCATTCAACACAAAGCACTTTGCAATGTTTGACGGAAGTTTCAAGTCAAGGCGAACCATCAACCTCGGTGGCAACAAACAACAAGTCGATAAGCAGAAGCTCCTCAGACAGGCTCAGGAAGAGCGCAGGATAAGAGAGGCAGAAAGAGCACGGCTCAAAGCAGCCGAGCGTATCCAGGTACAAAACTCGTATCTTCTATGCATACGCAGACTTTATTATCTCTCCAGTAGAAACACTTGCGTAACTCATGCTCATATAAAGTGCTTTTTTTTGACATAATGTCAATGAATAGGCATGGTATCGCGGACGAACAGTCGCTGCGGGAGTGCGACAGGACATCAGAGACACCTGGGACAGCGAAGCAATCACCCTGCAACACAACATTGGATCAACAGCGCAGTTATCCCCCACCATCATCGCACAGCTCTCCAACGAAGCAGAATCATCTGTGCAGAAACTTCTCATTTTTTTCCGCCCGAGATTCGACCACCAGCGAGTGGTCCAGCTTTGCAGC
Organism: Linnemannia schmuckeri; assembly: GCA_029449235.1. Taxonomy (NCBI): domain Eukaryota; kingdom Fungi; phylum Mortierellomycota; class Mortierellomycetes; order Mortierellales; family Mortierellaceae; genus Linnemannia; species Linnemannia schmuckeri. The sequence goes on from JANATG010000002.1 coordinate 3,000,246, forward strand.
AACTTGCTACTTACGGCAGGCGCAACCAAAGCCCGTCTTGTCGCTATACCCTTCCAGAGCACACCCAATCAGCAGGCATCATGGCAGCGACTGCTTGGACGACTCTTGCCAGTCTTGGTGCAGCATCTTGGAGACCACTCGAATTGGTACAGTCAACAATCGTTGCGTTGTTTGTCTAAGACCAAGTTACATAATGAGCATGATTCGATTTTTAACTCTTCGCCCTGTGCTTTGCCTTGCATCAATCTAATAGGTCTGAACAGGAAGCAGAGCCAGTCTTCACACTCTTCGACACCCTTACGCTTCCAGAAACATACCCTTCAACACAGGATACTCAGGCATTCTCTCTCTCAAAACACTTTTCTCAGGCCCTTTCAAGCGCAGGCATTTTCCCTCAGCTGGCTCGCTTCCTCAGTCGAATCGTAAGTCCGATTATATACCTTTAGAAAATTGCTGCATCACTTTGGGCGCATTTCAACGCTGCCTTCTAACCACCACGAACCATCCCTGACAACAGTCCATAGACGACAAGAGTAAACCATCCTTCGGCAAGGCTGTGCTGCTGGCCGTCCGTATCTTGCGAGCGAGTGAGCAGGCGCCAGGGCGCCTAGAAACTGCGGATCAATTTGTGAGCCATATCTTAACTGTGCCGCTTCTCCCTAACAGGATGCCAATTGAGACTCTATCAACATTCACTTCCAGACTTCCCCTAGACACCATTTTGCTTCATCTTTCCGGAACCTCTCTCGTTGCTATCACCAGTCTGCCCCAGTACAAGGCCACCCCTCTGATGGCCAACATTCTGGCATTTGGATATCAGCGAGTTGCCAAGATGAGTCCCGCGGTCTCGAACGCATACCTGCATGTGCTGACGGCCTTGCTTGGTCTGGTTCCACGCGACTCGATCGAATCAGCCTCCAAGCGCGCAGCAGATGACGACGAGGACATGGAAGATATTGAGTGGAGATCAGAAGATTTGCCAGGATCATCGCTAAAGTCACTCACCTCGTCAACAGCCAAACTGGATCCTAGGATGATGAAATGGCTCTCGTTGGCGTACGACAGCAACCACCTGAATGACATCTTGGGATCTATTGAAAGATCGAGCTCAGGTGCAACGATCTCCACAGGCGCTTCACAGGATGTTCTCTCAGCGGACTCTATTGGTGAGATCACCCATCTCCTCCTGAACTTGATTACTCTCTTCCCATCGCACAAGATCAATATTCTCAGCAACTTGATGTATTTCAAGTTTGGCAGCAAAGCAAAGACGACAGCAGGACCTGGAGCCGCTCAAGCCCCCAGCAGGAAGGTGTTCAGTGTTTCAATCATCAAGATTTTTTTGGATGCATTTACCTCAACAAAGCTGCATGAGCAACTTCTCCAGTCGATGCAACGAGACACACCCCTCAGCGTCCAAGTGGTCATGGATCAAAGTCACGCCAAGGCTTGGAATCTGCTTGCCTTTGTTGCCGAGCTCTACTGCCAAATCTTGGTGACCATGGGAGACGATGAGTTTTACGACGAGAAAAGAAACCCCATTGGTCCGCAGAGCGTGATCACCCTTGCATCCGTTGTCAGGGTAAGTTTACATGATCAGTATGGATGGAGTCCTGATGATTGACAGAGAGAAAACTAATGGTTATATATCTCATTTCGTTGTAGGATGTTGCGTTCTTGTTGTGGTGGAACGACAATGCTCTTAATATGGAATCCAATGTCGGAGGTTCTATGAACCTCAAGGTCGGATATCTTCGAGACATTGTTACCAAGCTGACCAGACAACTGCATGCACGAGAGTAAGTTTTCCGCCTTGATATCTGCATGCTCTTACATATAAGTGAGGCACGTGATCTAATTGCCCATTTGCTGATTATATCGTCGGTAGTTCGAGAAAGGCATTTTGTCCCAAGGATCACTGGCTGCTGTCAATGCCCCTAGATATGAATGCGTTCAAACGAGCAGTCATCCAGGACGAGGAGAGTCTCAGTCGCGATCAGGAGGTGGATGAACATGACGGTGATGATATTACTATGACGGACTCGGAACATGTTCGTGTTCAACGCTCGATCAACCGCCGCCAAAGAACTTCCCAGCTGGCTCGTCTAAGTCCTCGCCTGGGTGTATTGAACAATATCCCATTCGTGATTCGATTTGAGGACCGTGTCTCGATCTTCCGCGCGTTTGTCGAGTCGGACCGACAGCGGACTCCAGGCATATCTGGTTTCCACCCGCATCCTGTTGGTCAGGCTCAGGTTCACCGAGGAACTGTCTTTGAGGACGGTTACGAGCACTTGAACCATCTCGGTAAAAGCATCTGATGTATTCTTTGTATAGAACAATGTACTTTTTCATATTATTGATTGACAACAGTGCTGACGTTCTTATACCAAAACTCAACAATATAGGACCAAAACTCAAGGGAAGAATTGCCATCAGCTTTATTGACCAGTATGGCATGGCGGAGGCAGGAATCGACGGCGGAGGAGTGTTCAAGGAGTTTTTGACGTCTCTAGTCCTGCAGGCATTCAACACCAACTACGGACTGTTTATGAACACATCGGATCATTTGCTGTACCCAAACCCACACCGGTTTGCACAGGAGAGGACGCAGCTCAAGCATTACGAGTTCCTCGGTCGGATACTGGGCAAGGCACTGTACGAGGGCATTTTGATTGATGCGGCATTTGCTGGGTTCTTTTTGAGCAAGTGTTTGGGTCAAGTCAACTACCTGGATGATCTGCCATCACTGGATCCGGAGTTGTATCGCGGGTTGATGTTCTTGAAGAATTATGAAGGCAACTTTGAAGACCTCTCTCTCTACTTCACTGTCGACGACGAAGGTAACCCTTCTTAATTATGTGTGTTTATTGCTATGTTTTTTTTTCCCTTTTTGATTACTAAGATTAATAATCATTTCTCTTTTTCTATTCCACGGAACGAATGATAGAGATGGGACAAACGATTACGCGAGAGTTAATACCGAATGGCGCAAATACGATGGTGACACGGGAGAACAGGATTCGATACATTTACCTAACGGCTCATTATCGACTCAACACCCAGATTGATCGCCAGTGCAAGGCTTTCTTCCGAGGCCTGTCTGATCTGATTGATCCCAAGTGGCTTTGGATGTTCAACCAGCAGGAACTTCAAGTGATGTTGGGTGGAGCACAGACAGGCATCTCATTGAAGGATCTGGCACAGAATGTAGTGTATTCGAACTTTGAAAGGACGGATCCTACGATTGAGTACTTTTGGTCTGTTGTTGAGGAGATGAGTGAGGAGGATCGTCGGTTGTTGGTGAAGTTTGTGACCTCGTGTGCTCGACCGCCGTTGCTGGGATTTGCGGAGTTGAATCCGAAACTGTGTATCCGTAATGCGGGACAGGAAGAGGACCGGTTGCCGACGAGTAGTACGTGTATGAACCTGTTGAAGCTGCCTGCGTTTACGAGTCGGCAGCGTCTGAAGGAAAAGCTGCTATATGCCATCCACTCTGAGGCTGGCTTTGATCTTTCGTAGTTCTGATGTGTTGAGTATACAGTCGACAAAATTAAAAAAGGAAAGAATCTAGAGAGAGGTATACATAGTGTGTACTGTAGAAAGAACGCGCAAACGACATTTTGCGAATTTTTTTGCTAATGACCCTGGACCCTGCTCTCTGCTCGTGTGTTGTGTTGTGTGGTATTTTCTTTATGCAACGAGGAAGATGCACGAGCGTTTACAAGAGGCGAGAAGGCGAACAAAGTTTTTTTTTTTTTTCTAAAATACTACTCAGGGACGGTGACTGCTTTTCTACCCCGGATCAATTTGATGAGGCTCGATGAGTCCTTTTGTATGGTCTGCCTCTTATCAAAAAACATAAGAAAGAAAGACGCCTCGCGCGGCTGGGTGCTGCTCTCGTTGCACATGGAGGTCGCTGGATAGTGTTTGATCCGGGAAGATAAAAGGGAGCAACAACCCTCCTTTTCTTCTCTTCTTTTTCTTCTTCTTTGCCTACATCGCATTCACCCCTCTCATCCTCTCTTCTTCTTTGTCTGCTTTCTCATCACCTTCTCTCCCCCTTCTCTGCCAGCTCACTCTCCCCACTCTACGTATTTCTCACACTTTTCCTCACAACTCCGACTCTCGGCACCCTTACTTTTGATATCTTCTGTACAGTAAACCACCCTAACATAATGATCCCTCGCACGATCGTCGCTCGCCAGCTCACTCGTTCAGGACTCCTTAGAGCCTCGTCCTCATACCCCTCTAAGGCCTCGCTCACTGCCGCCCGTGGTCTTGTCAATGCCAAGCAGTCCTCCTGGCGGGAAGCAACCGCTGCTGCTGCAGTTCAGCAGAACCGTGGGTATTCTGGAAGCGCCACTGCGGCCCAGTCTGAGAAGGTATAGTTATTAATTGAGTAATATTTGAGGTTACTTGTTTTATGTGAGAAGGAATTTTTACTAGAATGAGGGAATTGATTGTGAGTAGGAAGTTTACTTTGTGCTGTGTGAGAGATTTTTTTTATTGGTGCTATAGTGTGGTGGTTTCTGGATTATGCATGCGTGGGTGTATGTATGTGTATCTGCTTCGGCCAAGAGCACGAGGAAGGAGGAGAGCATAGATGGATGATCAGACCAGGTCGGACAAATATTTTTTTTTTGAGTGAGAGAGATGTGATATGAAAAATGAAGAAACAAAAATTATGCGATCTGATTATAATCATGAGCACATGCAGTTGTAATTATGTATATATATACAGCGATATGAAAAGAAAGGAAAGAGGAAGCAGAGAGAGGAAGATAGGATATCAATCTACTTTACATCTCAAACAACAGTCTTTTGCTTATATATGCTAACAATTACTATTTTCTTTCTTTCTTCCTACCTATATTCGATAATAAAATCACAACAAAAAAAAAACAACAACAGGAAACAATCACAAAGCTGCTTTATAACATTGGATCGCGCAAGGAAGTTGAACAATATCTGCGCCATTTCTCATCTGTCGAGTCGCAAAAGTTTGCTGTCATCAAGGTCGGAGGCGCCGTCCTCACCGATGAACTTGACACCCTCGCCTCCGCCATCACTTTCCTCAACCGCGTCGGTCTCTACCCCATCGTCCTCCACGGTGCAGGCCCTCAGCTGAACAACCTGCTCGAGAAGGCTGGAGTGGTTCCCGATTACCACGATGGAATCCGTATCACTGACGAAAAGACGCTGGAGATTGCTCGCAAGGTGTTTATGGCCGAGAACTTGAAGCTGGTCGAGGCTTTGGAGAAGATGGGAACTCGTGCTCGTCCCTTGCCTGGCGGAGTCTTCTCGGCTGAGTATCTGGACAAGGACAAGTATGGATTTGTGGGCAAGATCACGGGTGTTAACAAGGAGGTGATTGAGGCCTCGATCCGCGCTGGTGCGTTGCCCATCCTGACCAGCTTGGCCGAGACGCCCGCTGGCCAGATCTTGAACGTCAATGCGGATGTTGCAGCTGGAGAGTTGGCCCGTGTCTTGGAGCCCCTCAAGATTGTATACTTGAACGAGAAGAACGGACTATACAACGGCGACACTGGCAAGAAGATCGATGTCATCAACCTCGACGAGGTAACGCTACGTCCCCTTCCTTTTCACTGCTCTTTTGTCCGTTTCAGTTTTGATATGTTGCATTTTTCATTAGTCGATGGATGTGGGGTGGTGATGGTGCCTGGATTTGCTTTTGAGGGTCTTGGTCTCACCCCTCCCGGCAGTCGTCCAATAGGAACCCGACAATTTTTATGAGCGAAGATGACTAAACAAGCATATACATTCTCTTATACTCCGATTACTTCCTTCTTAATAGGAATATGCAGATCTGCTCAAGCAGCCCTGGGTCAAGTATGGCACAAAGCTCAAGATTAAGGAGATCAAGGAGCTCCTCGACCACCTCCCTCGCTCCTCCTCCGTCGCCATCATCTCCGCCGGCCACCTCCACAAGGAGCTCTTCACCGACTCCGGTGCCGGCACTTTGATCCGCCGTGGCTTCAAGCTCTTCCACCACAACTCGCTCGAGCAATTGGACAAGGACCGTCTCCGCAGGATCTTGGAGCAGGAGGATCCCCAAGTCCAGTCTGGCCAGGTCAGCGTCTCGTCGTACCTTCATGACCTCGAGAACACCAAGAAGGGCTTCAAGGCCTATGGAGATGAGCCCTACGAGGTCCTTGCTGTTGTCAAGAACGACGATGAGACCGGCAGCGGTGTCCCTAAGCTCGACAAGTTCATTGCCACCAAGGCTGCCGTCCTCAACAACGTCACGGATAATGTCTGGGCTCTGCTGTCGAAGGATTACCCCTCGTTGACCTGGATCGTGGATGAGAACGACGCCAACAAGGGCTGGCACTTTGACAAGGCTGAGGGCAGCTTTACCAAGAACGGCAAGACGCTCTTCTGGAAGGGCTTGAACGATGTTGGAACTATTGAGAAGGTCGTTTCGCAGTTCTTGGATACCCAGACCAAGGACGCTGTCAATGCTGCTACCTCCGGATCTGGAGCTTTTGCCAATGGCCAGCGCCGCTCCTTCTCGACCGGTTTTAACAAGTCAACTTCGCCCTTCATGGGTGGCCGCCGCATGTTCTCGACCAGCTCCTCTGCCCAGCGTGACGTCAAGAAGATTGGTCTCATTGGCGCTCGTGGTTACACCGGCCAGGAGTTGATCCGTCTTGTCAACAACCACCCTTCGTTGGAGATTTCCTTCGTCTCCTCTCGTGAGCTCGAGGGCAAGCCCCTGGAGGGCTACACCAAGAGCCCCATCACCTATGTCAATCTCTCTGCCGACCAGGTTAAGGAGAAGACTCAGTCTGGAGAGGTCGATGCCTGGATCTTGGCGCTTCCCAACGGAGTCTGCAAGCCCTTTGTCGATGCCGTCGAGTCGGTTGAGGAAGGCAAGAAAATGGTTCTCTGCGATCTCTCTGCCGATTTCCGGTTTACGGATTCTTGGACCTATGGACTTCCCGAGTTCAACCGCGCCAACTTGCCCGGCGCAACCCGTATCTCTAACCCAGGATGCTACGCCACTGGTTCACAATTGTCGATCCGTCCCCTCTTGGAGCACTTGGGCGGCACTCCCTCAATCTTTGGTGTCTCTGGATACTCTGGTGCCGGCACCAAGCCCTCGCCCAACAACGATGTCAATCACCTTAAGGACAACTTGGTCCCTTACTCCTTGACCAACCACATCCACGAGCGTGAGGTTTCTCACCAACTGGGTCGCGAGGTCAACTTCATGCCCCACGTGGCCCCCTTCTTCCAGGGCATCACCTTGACTGTCAACCTGCCCTTGAACAAGACCATGACCTCTGGTGAGGTGCGCGAGATTTACGAGGCCGCCTACGAGAATGAGAAGCTGGTCCATGTCCTCAAGGGCGTTCCTTTGGTCAAGGAGAACGCTGGAAAGCATTTCGCAAGGATTGGAGGATTCGGAGTTCACTCGACCGGAAAGCGAGTTGTTGTTGTGGCGACAATTGATAACTTGTTGAAGGGTGCTGCTACCCAGGCAGTCCAGAACTTGAACTTGTCGTTGGGACTTGGCGAATACACCGGTATTCCTCTTGATTAAATTTAGTTGGTTTTTTTTTGCGTATATACACACATTCACTTGCATAGTTAGATCCAAATACATTTCTTGTTTATTGAAACAGACTTTGTGTGCGCATTTCTTTTTTTGAAGAAGTGGATCGAAAGAAGGAGGCAGTGGAAAGGCCTACTATTAACAGTTACACATATATCTGTATGTGGAAGAGATAGAAAGTGAGATTGAGAGGGAAAAGAAAAGAAGTGCAAGTAAAGAATGGCGCCGACTTTAATGTTTTAGGAGATTTGTATCTTCTTTGAATTACGAGGCAAAGTAGCAGCAGTCGAGAGAGAAACAGAAAGAGAATAAAAAATAAAGAACACGTTCGTCCTTATGTAGATGGTGATTGGACTGTAGGGGCCTTTCATTATGGTTTCAAAAAAGGAGAGAACGTGCAAGATTGACCACAGCTCTGATTGAGACAGCATGCCTCTCCTTCGCAATCCTGGTCAGATTTACACTCATCGCGGTACTCATCACATACACGGGTGTCAGCGTCTCCGCACAAAGGGATCGTGCTTGGTTGTTTCGGTGTTGATATTGGTAGTGGTAGTCCTGTTGCTGTTGTTGATGCTGTTGTTGTTGTTGTTGTTGTTGTTGATGTTGCTGACGGCGTTTGTGTTGGTGACTGTGTGGATAACCCTGATCTATTGGTAGGAATCATGCAATCTGGTGGTGGTGGCGAGCATGGCTCTTTTCCATAATTTGGTTTCTCGACGGCTGTAGCGACACTGACGGCAGCAAGCAGGGCTACAAAGAGGCAAGTGAAGAAGGTTTTCATTTTCGTTCTTGAGGGTTGAAGAAAGGAGTGTTATTTTTGTGTGTGGATGGACAGAACGTATCGATTTCACGTGTTGTTGAATGGAAGGGGATAATTTGCTATTCTTTTTTTGATATGGAGGAGGGACGAACGGTAGGCTTTATAACAATGGTGTTTTCCTGTAGCAAAAAGCATAGCGCATGATTGTTTGTGCGATTGGTTTCGAACATCCATCTTCATGGTTCATTTAGGAAGTAGGATAGTTGAGGTTCGGACAAAAAGTGTGGACAGTGTGTTACTTAACCGCCATCGCTTTTGTTATGGGAAACAATAGTGGGTTTCTGAACAATATCAACCAAACGATGTGACAATGGTCGACCAGAGGAACGAGTGGCTGGAAAAGTTGCAGAGCCGCACTCTTTTTTTTTAACTTATAACAATAGGGTTGTGCATGCGGCAGCAAACAATAAAAAAGAAAATCAAACGCGACTTGCCTCTTTTTTACGAGAAGTGTCAAACAGGGGAGAAAAAAAAACGCGACATATAAAACACTCACGCTCAACGGGACAACACTCTTCGCCCTCCGTCCACTCACATTCATATTTTTTTTATCTCTCACGCGTACAATTCCCTTCCCCTCCATTCACGTAAAATATCAACGGCTAATGTGGATTCCACTGCCCATCCTCCTGGGCATTATCCTAGTTCTCGGAACCTTCGCGCACATTGTGCTGGCTCTACCCAACGGCAGCTCGACCAGACAGTCAATAAGACCTATTCCTACTAAGCCCAAACTCAACAAGCCCAAATACGTACCCACCACAACCAACAAACCTAAACCCGTCCACACCACCAACGAGCACAAGCCCATACTTACCATTACCAAAATACCCAAACCCGTACCTGCCACCAGCAAACCCAAACCTGCGCCAACCGGAACCACTAAACTCAAACACAAAAAAACCACCAACAAGCCCAAACCTGAACCCACCACCAACAAAATTAAACCCATGCCTGCCACCAACAAACCTAGACCCATAGCCACTACCATCACAATCCAAACCCAGACTACACCACCATTTCCTAGTACTACTACTACTACAACAACAACACCTACACTCACCGTTACCGAGCCTGTCGCCACTGCCGTTCCTACGACCAGCGACCCGTTGCCTGTCACCGTCCAGCCTTGGCCATGGCCCTCGCCGTCGGCGGTGGTACCGCTACCAACACTGACGCTATCCGAAGAAGAGAAGGAACGGAACGCACAGCAGCGGAAGGATATAGTATGCAATTCGATCTGTAGGCCCAATGTTTCCACCAAGCAAGTCTGTGGAATGACCCCAGGGGGATCCAAGTACTTGACGGATGGTTGTCTTGTAATGAAGTATAATTGTATGTACCCTGAGGATACTTTTACGTTGGTGGATACCGCTGACTGTTAGCTCGGGATCGAGCCTTGGACTCAGCTGTCGGTCCGGGTTTCAAGAAACACTTGAATTTCTGTAGTTTATACGAAATAATAAATGTGAACTAAAAAAAGGTAGTGAACGACTGTATTCGCCACTGACGTGTAAGAAGGCTGAGGGAAGAAGAGGATGCTGTTTAAAGGGAAATGGAGTATGAGGTTGAGAGATCAATGAAGAGTTATTGTCGATAGAGTATCCCAGGGTTGTTCTCTGAATGCTAAAATGACAAGAGGGGTCAGGGCATGCTTTTTTTGTTTCATTGTTATTTGACGACCTGTACTTTTTTGTGCGTGACAAATGGCTAGTGGGCGGCCACTATTACAAAAAAAGAACGAGGCTGGATTGTTTGCGATGGTTAGAGACGAATGGCTAGAACTTGAAATAGACTTAGAAATCTTGTGTGGATAAATAGGGGTTCATCGAATTTCATTGGTGTCATTTTTTTTATTCTGTCCTTTTGTGTAGGAAATAGAGCGCATCTCTATGTACCAGAACAATTATGCGAGGACAATTAAGCGAGTAAGGGCTGAGCGAACAATAGAACACGCCACCAATTTTTCATTCTAGCTGCGAAGCTAAAAAGGGGTTGCCACTATGTACTGTACACCAAGCAGGATGAACATGGTTTTGTTTCTTTTTTTTATCTCCACAACAATAGGCCAAGTAGACAAAAAAATGGACGCGACTCGCCACTTATGTGGGTGAAAAGCAGGAAAACTCGACTTATAAAAGTCCTCATGTAAGGCGGCTATATCCTTCCTACAGATTCGCCCTGATTCAGATCTTGCACATTCAAAAACGAGATTCACACACACACACACACGTATCATACTTTTTTTTTGATCCACCCAGCCAAGTCTCTTCACCATGTCAAACTCGCGAGTCATCCTCCTGAGCTTGGCGCTCGTCCTTGCAACCCTGTCAACTTTCAATCCTGTTCAAGCCGCAGCGATTGCCAACCCGTCCAATCTGCTGACAGGACCCAGTCTTACACCCTCAGCCTCCAAACCTACCGCTGCGACCACCACTCAAAATTGTAATTACCCGTCTCATGTTAAGCGTACAGAACTAGAATATACAACTATGAAAACAACAGATTTACCTAACCGTCTCGTTTCATTGTTCGCAAACGCAACAGGGACCTCCACACCCGGCTTCAACCACACGACCACGAACATGAACATGATCAAGGCCACCAATACCTACTCTCTTACCCCTACTCCTCCGTCTCGAACTACATCTGGTACTACTATCGAACTCGTCACAGTCACCACGATCAACAAGCCTACATCTACCTGTAAGCAGATGTCATCTTGGGATGGAGATTATGGCGATGATGAAGAGGAGGATGGTATTTACGATGAGGAGTGTGCGGGAAATTATGGCGAGGATGGTGGCGAGGATGATGACGAGGATGATGACGACGAGGATTGTGAAGAAGATCATAGTGATGACGAAAAAGATGACGGTGGCGATGGGGAGGACGACGAGGAAGACGACGACGACGACGACGATGATGATGATGATGATGATGATGAGAATGACGAGGAAGACGACGATGAGGAGGAAGACGAGGAAGAAGAGGAAGACAAGGGAGATGAGGAAGACGAGAAAGACGATGATGATCATGACGATGAAGAGGATGAGGAAAATGAAGAGGATGACGAGAAAGAGGATATTCCAGAGGAGGTGGAAGAGATCCCTGAAGAAAAAACTCCGGAGAATGATTGCAAGGATGGTGACGAGGAATGTAATGGTGATTCCAAAACAGGGGGTGAGGCCGTCGACAAGAACAAGTGCCGAAAGCTTTGCAAGCCAACAGTCAACCCTGCCAGAGACACCTGTGTTCAGGGGGGCAGAATTAACAACTTGATGGACAGCTGCAGTGTGAAGATTTATAATTGTCTGCACCCGGAAGACGCCCTCATCATCCTGGATATGAACAAGTGTCCCAATCCGGATAAGGACTAGCTTTACATATCTCTAGAATTTCTCTCGAGAGAGAGGGTGCTGCGGCGCCATTTTGTGTGCCCTTCCATTTCAACAGACCTCTAAGCTCCTAGGAGAGTCTACATTTATTCTTTTTTTTTTTTTTTTTTTTTTTTTTTGTTTTTGCAAGTGACTTTTCATTTTCAGGCAAATAAAAAGACAGCCTACACTTTTACTCGGCGTTTGATGTGTTTACCTATGTACACGACAACGCAGGTAGCGCATGATCGGGGGCAGAAAAGGGAACGAAACAAGAAACATTGTGAAAGAGGGATCGAGAGAACATAATAAAGAGTTTTGGTGGAAGAGTTGGTTCATCTTCTCTTTCGATGTCCTTGCAATGGCTTTAGGTTCCAGCTCAACAACTAAAAAAAAAAAAAAAAAAAAAAAAAAAAGGAGTAGAAGACACTGGATGATGTTGCCGTGACTGCAGTGGGAGGTTGTGGCTAGTCATTGAACAAGTTTTGAGAGGCAAGAGCTGTACTGGTATTTTTGCTTTGTCTTAGCTGTGTATTAGTATAGTAAACTCATGGTTCATGAGTAGAAGAATGAAAAGGATATGCAATTCGCACTGAAGGGAACAGTAGCAACCCAAGATTACTTTCAGTCTCTTATCACACTATTACGTTTAAGGAGAATGCAGGTATGGCTAACTATTATTTGCAAGATGATGCTTATGGCCAAGAAGAAGAAGGGTGGCTAGTGACCTTTTGTCTTCTTTTTTTGTTTTTATTGTTTGCCTAAAAGAGATTATAGAGTCAATGCTTGGAAAGGTGGCTTTTTGATTGGCTGAAAGAGTTGATGATAAACCAAACGACGGCACCAAAAAAAAAAGTGTTCTGGCCAGGTATGCCAAGGAACAAAAGGAATGACAATAACAGCAATCAAAAAGAGGGCATGGCGGAAGAGGATATATTTTTTCTTTGTTCTACAACAATAGAAACGTAGTTGCACGTATTCTTAAAAAGAGAACAAAAACAAGATCCATTCGCAAAAATATAAAACATAAAAAAAAAAAAAAAAAAAAAAAGAACGCGACCCCCCACCTCTGTAAGGACATAAAAGAAAAAAAAAGGATACAAAAGTCAATATGCAGACTAAGTACTTCCAACAATCACTCACCTCAAAGTCTCTCAGACATAACCACGAACATCCGTTACACACACCAAAAAAACACTCACTCTCTATACACATCCCAACGAAACCAACCGACTGGCACCCACTATGCTGAACCCACTACCCGTCCTCCTGAGCATGATGTTTTTCCTTGGAGTCCTATCTAACGCCTTGCCGACTCCTGGCAGCAATGTCCCCGTCACCACCACCACCGTGACTAATCCCAAGCCCACCAACACAACTCATGCCATTACCACTGTCACGACCAAGGCCATAACCACTTCAACCAACACTCAAACCCTGCCCTATCCCGATGTGACTCTCTGCATATTCTTCCCAGAATTGCCATCGCCCATCGCTCCTACCGAGCCAGTCCCCGCCACCAAAATCAACAAACCTACATCCATCACACAGCCCGCACCATCGTCGTCTCCAGCACCGCCCGAGAAGGAGATCTTTAACGGCGTTGGAGAAGTCCACGGTTCTACTGCGGAACAGAAGGCCCTAGAGGCTTTGAGGGCCAAGGTCGCGGAGTGCGAGAGGGAGTGCTTACTCACAGTCGACACTGACCCTGATGTCTGTATCAGGGGCGCGAACAGAATGAACTATCGGATGAACTCATGCAGGGTGAGGGTGTCGCCCTGTTCGCAGCCGAACGTAAAGCACGAAATCATCGATATGTCAGAGTGTTCCAAGACGGAGCTGTGAAAGGTTCGCGACGGGGAGATCTCTAGAACAAAGATCTCTAGAACAAGGAAGTCGAGGAGTAGGAACTCCACCACTCTTCCTCACCCTACCCCTTTTCCAATAAAAATAGCTCACGCTCCGATTGCCTCCGCTCAGACGTAAGTCTTTACTACTGAGAACGCGCAATCTTGCCTGTCCTCTCTTTTTTTTTTGCCCACTATCTTTTCAGCTCTGAATGATTTTTACGCAGCTTTTACTCGTTATGAAACAAATAAAACATACCTTTTTAAGTTGTCCGCTTAATGCGTTGCACATGTCCTCGACATGAGAGAACACGCAAGTCGCTAACAAGGGCGGTGGCGTCAACAAAATGTTTAAAAAGAGGAATTGAGAGAGGTTGGTGTGGTAAAGTTGAGTATGGAAGCGTCCATTTTCCTGCGTTGTTTTCCTCATATGAGAGTCATTTAGAAATCAAGAAATGTGTAACGAGGACCATATTTCTATTGTTTCTTGTTAATATCGATGACGAAGCCTATTTTTCGCACCTGCAAGGACTGACCTTTGACCATCATCATTCCAAACAAAAAGAGCACGGCTATCTCATCTTTAGCCACTCTTCCCGCCCCTTTGTTCTTTGCATATTACCATCCAAAGTGAGCTTCTTTCCGTTCTAAAAGAAAAAAGACAGAGCACAAAATTCCATCCAGCCACCCTTTTCTATCTTTCGATTTATTTTGTTCCGCTTTCACATTCGTTTTGTTCCAGATCTTTTTTTTTTATCGAGCTCGCTATTGTTCACAGAATAGAAGTTAAATGTCACAACTTTTTTTACACAATCATCCAGCCTCCAACATTGCCCAACCCTCAAAATTACAAAAGGTACACGCCTTCAAAAAAAAAAGAACAATAGTGAAGCTACAACACGTATTGTGCGAGTTTTTTGTCATGCGCAACAATAATAGGTTTGGCAATGCCAATGTAAAAAAAAAAAAAAAAAAAAAAAAAAAAAAAGCGACTTGCCACCTGCATGGACCCTGACAAAGAATAAAAGCCCCTCTCCGGGATATAAATCAACAGAGTACGTTTTCACCTGCCTCCTCCCCCTCTGTTTCTGGCACTTTCCCTACTTTTATTCCTCAAATCAGTTCAGTTTACCATTATCAACTATGCTGCACCTATTGACCATCTTGCTGAGCATCATGTTTCTCCTGGGAACCATGCCAGCCGCGTTGCTGGCTCAAGGCAACATCAACAATACTCCAGTAGCGGGCAATGTTCAACAACTAGACGTGATCACCTTCATCATGTCTACTCAGCCTGTGCCTATTGCTACTCAAGCTCCGAATAGTCCTCAAGTAGTTGATGTACGTCTTCCAGCGCCACCGCCACCTCCAGTTCCAGTCCCAGTACCAACAACCTTAGCTCCACCTCCATCTTCACCTCTATCACCACCGCCACCTCCAGCGGCCACAACCACCAAAACCAAACCCAAACCAGGCGCCCTTCCTAAACCACCCAAGAAGGAGATAAAGAAAGAAGGAGTAGAAGGGGAGGGATCACGTAACAAAGCTGGTAATGGAAAGCAGGGAAAGGACTGTGATTCAGTGTGCACGACATCCGACAGCTCTTCCTCGAACACAGTCTGTGCCAAGGCGAACCCGAACGCACAGGCGTTCATGGTCGATATCTGTATCATGATGGTGTTTAATTGTATGAACCCGACCAAGCCGTTCATCATGGTTTCCAAGGATCAGTGTCCTTAGTTTTTTTCTCTCTCTCTTTCTGTAGTAATTCCTCCAGGTTTGAATTTTCTTTCTAGTATAAAATATGCGTGTGAGAATCAATGGTGCAATGTTAATTTCTTGTGACAAGGCGCCACCAAGTTTTCTTATCAGTCTTGGATCTCGACTGATCGAGCAATGAAATGGCGCGCCCTTCGTTGATCAGAAATTGAAACAACCGCGGACGATATTTATAAGAAAAAATAAGCGCGGCGCTGTTAGTTGAAGAAAAGTAAAGTGAAGTCCTTACTCTCATTTTATCATCCCATTGAATTGGCCAAGATTGATTGAATAGAGTTAGTGAGTACCCTACAGATGGTAGGGATGATGGGTAAACATTCTTAACAAATATCCACGTTGCATCCCTCCTTCTCTCTCCCATCGCCATCCTACGGAAAAATGAGAGCCAACCAAAAATTGGTTTTACCTTTTCTCTGCCTCTCCTCCCTCATTCTCCTCCTCCTCTTCTGCTTTCTCAAGTTCAACTCAAAACACAGAAAAAAAAAGTCCAAATAGAGAAAGGACAATCTCACTTGGGCGGAGGAGGAAGACAGGCAAGAAGGAAGGTGCGGGAATAACAAAAAAAAAAAGTACACCATGATGTCATGGGTCTTACAGATGCATTGTTCTTATACATTTGGCAGAGCAAGGCTAGGCAAAGTCCCACCCATTTTTCATTTTGTGCAAAAAAAACCGTAAGATGCCCATGCATGCTTTGTTTGATACTTGCTCGTGTTTGTTTACTTTGTGTGCCTGGCCTTCGTGCATGTGTTTTTGGATGGGGAAGGTTGTAAATGGCGTGTTTTTCTTCTTTGGCAAGGAGGGAGAAGGAAAGAGCGAGACGGCCTAGAGAGGGATAAGAGAAGAGATGAGAGACAAAGTGAATGGTGAGGATTGGATTTCCATGGTAAGAATATTTTGTTATCCCTTTCTCTATCCCCCTTCTCCTCCCAATATATCCCTTCATGCAAAGCCTTGAGAGGTTGTGAAAATCTATAAGAAGACGTGCAGAAACAAAAAGAATGTGTGAAAGAGAGGAAAAAAAGAGAGTGTATCATGTCACTCTTTCTCTCGTAGAGCTCGGTTTTTACAATAACCTCGCTGATTTTCTTTCCTTTTGTTCATTCTTCTCATCCCCATTGGATCAGATCAGTTCTTATTCAATCAAAGCACAATTGATATTAAAAAAAAACTCTTCGAGTCCTCGGCTACAGTTTTGCGTTTGGTTTTGTATTCTTTATTTTTCTTTCCTTCAAAAGCCGAATGTCAACAATCAACAAACAAACAACAAACAATCGCACCAGCTAGCAGTAAATAAACAGATCTAACAACACCCTTCGGGTTTTACGAAGAAGACATGGGCGAGAACTCAAAACGACCTATGTGGATTGTAGTTCCCTTTTTATATGTTTTGTATCAATTCATGAAGGAGGAAGGGGGTCTCAGGATGTGAACATACATCCCTTGTACTCATCAACATGTACCTAACTACTATTACTGTGCACTCTTAAAAAAAAACGAAGAGATTTGTAAACCTCATAATACCTGTTCCGGGTAGAATAACGACAACGAGAGAAACGAGAAAAAAGAACACAAGAAGGATGAGCTCTTGTTTTGGTCATGATATCGACAATGATAAAAAACGGCAACTACTAAGCGCTTGTGTTTGGCAAGATTTTGTGTACTGTGGTTTTGGCATCGTGGTTGTTTTTTTATCGGTTGAGATGACATGGTTGCCAACCCTTGGGCAAACAGCATATATATAGGTGTCGCATTTCTTTATCTAATTGAGAACTCAAGTTTATGAGAAGACAGTAATGGGGATGGATAAGACAAGGCTGCAAATGTGGCAGCCAAATGATGTTGAAAAGGCAGTCTACTCTACTATCACGAAAATGTGGATTTGGCAAGGCTTTTTTTTTTTTTTTTTTTTTTTTTGGAAGAGGGGATTGGTTTTTTATTTCTTTTTTGTCAGCACAAAAAGAATAAAAGCATGGTCGTTGCATAGAGTACTTTGCCTTCAATTCATTCCTCTTCCCGTCACCTCTCAGTAAGTCTGCACCATGTTTGCAATCTTTACCCCCTTTTTCGATTTTTTTCTTTACTACTTTTCAATGCTTGCTCGCCCAGGAAAAAAATGCTGAGTTGGGGGGAGAGAGGTGTGATTTTTGGAAAGCTGTCTTGTCCATCGGTCCCTCTGACGCGCCCTTTTGTACTTTTTGGGTGTTTTGGGTGTTTTGGGTGTTATGTGATTTTGGTTTTTACTTTATTGTGAGTTCAATTGAATTAGCGCCTTTTTTTTTTTTTGGTTGTCTTGCAGAACACAAATCAACAAAACAGCAAAGCGCACTTGGCTAAGACAAGACAAAATCAACAAAGGAAGGAAAAAAAGGAGTTTGAAAAATAGCGCAAGAAGGGAAGGAAAAGCAAGGAAGGGAAAGGGAAGGCAAGGAAGGGAAAGAAGTGAAGGAAGGCCATCTCTCCGTCCGCACACACACGCGAACACATAAACAAACAGAAGGAAAGGCAAAAAGGATGGGATGGCTTACTATTCTTTTGTCTCTCTTTCCAATTCAATGCATACCACGCGGATGAGAAAAAAGGAGAGAGTGCGACAAACAGACAGCCAGCCAAGCGCGACAGAGACAGAAGGAAGGGACAAATGGCAGGACACAAAAAATATATAAGAAGATGCCTGTCTCCCTCCCATCTAGACGAGGAAAAAAAAAAGATTTCAAAATGTATATTTGGGCCATGGCGAGTGGGGGCTTCCATGGACTATATACAAAACTCTCTGATTCATAGTGCCCTGGCACAAGTAATCGTGTCAATCATCGCTTGTCTCGTCTAATCACTTCTTTATACTCCATGTCCATGTAAAAAACACGCAGTCGTTTCCCTTGTTCTTGCTGTGTCTTGAGTTCCTCGAGAAGCGAGTTGTTATTTATTTATTCTTTTTCTTTAGACATGCTTTCATTTTTCTTAACTATATACCCTTTAGTTCAAGCAAACCTTTGTGTCTTTTCTTTGTTCTTCTTTTCTTTGTTACACGCGTCAAGGAGTACAGGAGAATAGCAGAAAGAATAAAAATAAAAATACAACAAAAATCGTGCAATGCTGCTGAAAAGTGGCCCTTCTCAATGGACATTTGGGTCTGCCCACTTCGATTACTTTGCACGCCTCACGCAACAAATCTACAAAGACACGACACGACACGATATGACACGCATTCATTCTTCAACTATGTCCTTTGTTTTTTCTTGTGGTTGGCACCTTTGATTTGGTCAATTGGCAAGTGTATTTCTTGGTCCTTGAAAATAGCATCAATTGTTTTCTACTAATTGTTAATTCAATGACTTTCTCTTTCACTATTTTTATTATCGATGTAGAGAACAGGTCCTCTCTATTGACATCATTGGCTTGTTGTTATTTGTTCACACACCAAGAAACAGGATGTGCTGCTCAGCCTGCTAGGACAGGAACACCGCCCCTCGTTGCCGATGTGTAGTGTATGTGTACAATTGCACCATTTCATACCTTGTTGAATATTCATCGCTTTGAATTTGATCTTGTGTTCAGTAGTAACCTTTGACTATAGAGTACGAACAAATTATAATAGCATGATATGTTCATGTTCATGTACTTGTGTACACTCCATCCTTCACACATCTCCCATCCCCATCTTCAACCTCATCCCCACCCTCACCCCTCTTCTCCTTCCCTCTTCTTTTCCACCCCCCTTCTTCTCTATCAATTGTTTTTTTCTCCTCTTCTCCCTTGTTCCTATCTGTCTCCTCTCCTCCTCCTTCCTCCTTGTCATTTCTCCCCCCCACCTTCTCCCTCCTTTCAAAACCCCATGCAGCAATATCAACAGCGAAAACAACGAGAGCAATAAAATAACAGATATACAACCCGGGCAGCTTTCTTGTCCACCTTCATCCTTCATCCTCACCCTGTTCCTTCTTAATGTCCATTCAATTGCAAAAAAGTACTTATTATACACCTTTTTTTTTTTTTTTTTTAACCAGCACACTCCTCTCCGTTTCTTCCCTCTTTTCCCTTCTTCTCAACTCTTTCCCTTCTTCCTTCTTCCTTTGTCCACTTTCTTATTCCCACCGTCGTCCTTATTTTTTTTTACATCCCTGTTCGCTCAGGCTCTCTCTCTCCTTATTGTTTGTACATAGTCATCCTTTTTACTCTCATCTCCCCTCATTCCTCGTGCTGACCGTTGCATAGATCATTAGCCTCCATCCTTTCCTTACTTTTCTTTATTGTCACGTTCTCCTTGTCGTTACCTTTGTCTTGTCACTGTACAACTCTTTATTGTTTCTGTGCTCCTTCTTGTATACAACAAACAACACACTCACACACTCTTACACTTACACACGCACTGTAACTCTTATACGCACACACACGAAAAGAAGGAAGGAAAAAAAAAAAAGGCACACACTCTCAACTACAAAGACATCCAATTCATCCTGTTCGACAGATACACAGCAACTGACAATGTCCTCGTCACAGCCAGGGTTCTCTATACCACCCTTCCGCTACGGTGACCAGCAGCAGCCTTTTCCTCACCTCCACCACCCGCACTCTCACCCTCACCATGGCCAACAGCAGCAGCAACAACATCCTCAGCTGCAACATCCTCAACAACAGCATCAACATCAGCATCAATTGCCGCCGCAGCAGCAACAGCAGCAACAGCAGCAACAGCAACACCCGTCGACTCCTCCCCTCTACTCGCACCACCCCAACGGACATGGCCATAACGGTCCTATCATGACCCCTCCCGTCTTCACCACCACCCCTGGCATCCTCTCACCATCTGTCTATCCTCACACCCCATCCGATCGCGTCGTCAGCCCTGGATCGCCAGGTCGCGGTGGCCGGATACCACAAAGTCAGGGGGTTGAATCGGGTGCTGTTGCGGGTGATCATCATGCCTCTCGACGCGGCCAAGAGTCCAATGATTCGTACTTTACACATCACCCTCATCCTCACAGCAACCGCCCTCCTCCTCCCCACTCATACCCTGGTCATCCTCAGTTTCAACAGCAACAGCAACAGCAACAGCAGCAGCAACAACAACAGCAACAGCAGCAGCAGCAGCAACAGCAGCAGCAGCAACAGCAGCAGCACCCGGGCAACCATGGACATAGACACACGTACCCTCCTCCTCCCAATCAGAGTCAACAACATGCCCCCCCTCCTCCTTCTATCCAACAACAGCAGCAGCAACAGCAGCCCCTTCAGTCTCCTCCCCTTTCTCATCCTCACCCCATTGAGCATCCGCAGTCACAGCACCACCTCCAGCAGCAGCAGAACCACCACCATCACCAACGACAGCCCTCGCTGACCAACCCTCTCCAACCCCCCGATCATCGTCCATCGTCATCTCATTACTCCTCTTCTCCTTCTCTCCGTCCCCCTACCCCTTCCCATCCTCAAATGCTCAACCATCACCACCATCCCAGAGTAGACCAAGGCCATCCGCAAGGTCAAATGCCTGAGCACCCCTATGCTCCTATTCCTCCTACCTCGTCTTCGTCTACTGCATCTTCTGCTCCTTCGTCTTCGTCTCATCAACCGACCTCACGGCAACAACAGCAACAACAACAAAAACAAGTCTCTGGGCAACAACAGCAACCTCGGCATCAACACCATGCTTCGATATCATCTACAGCCTCGTCTGACCACTTTGCAGAACATGGGCCTTCAAATCGTTATCCACACTCTCGCTCAGCCCCCTTTTCACCTGTCGGTCATCCTACCACACCTACTAGTCACCCAGGAAGTGGGTCCTATCATATACCCGACTCTGGTCCACATGGTTCCGCTGCACCCATCAAAGTTTCACGTCTAGAGCGGCCATCGTATGACGATCTCGGAGCTAGAGCCAGGGAAGACGAACGACTCCAAGCGGATGGCAATTTTCACCAGCAAGGGCCTCCTTTATCGTCACACGCACACGGCTATGTTGGACATGAACAAGCGCACGGGCAAGGTCTCCCTCCTCACCAGCACCAGCACCAGCACCAGCAGCAGCAGCAAATGCAGCAAATGCAGCAACAGCAGGCTGGACCACCATCAGTGACAAGAGTCTTGGCACCAGGACAAGGACACCCCGAGAGCATGGAGCGGATAGACCCACGGCAGCAACAACAAGCACTGCACTCGAACCCGCCTCAGTCGCACCATGTCCGGCAACTCTCGCGGGAACAAATGCAGATGCGATCTCAGAGTCCGTTGAGTGGGTATCCGATGCGCGAAGTAGACCATCGCCAGGTAAGGAAGGATGGACAGGGAGAAAGCGAAGGCTTTTGTTTTGTTTTGATTATTCATCCGCTCACTCCTATTTTGTTTTTGGTGGCGATGAAGGTGATGTGGGCATGTTGTCGTATCGCATCCCAAAATGGAAATTAACCTCCAGCGTCTTAATTGATGTTATTATTTATTATTAGGCGCAAATAATGCAGCAAAGCCAAGGCGTACATCATCATCACTCGGACGAGCGACACCTTCAATATAGGAGGGAGCCAGTTGCGCAACCAGTACCAGCAGCAGGATCAGTACCTGTGGAGAATGAGAGACCTCATCCAGGACAAGATCATTACCGCAGACAGGACCATCAACTGTCGTCACCACCCGAACGGATGCCCTATGATGACAATCGACCTCCTGTTTCCTCGGACCAGCCTCATCAGCATCTTTCTCGGTCAATGCAACCCTCGCCTGGACACCCTGTGCCATACCAGGGAGGACCGCTTCAAAGCGTAGATCCACGATTTCAACATCACCGTCATCCTTCTGGTGCTCCTCTGCGGGAAGGTCATCTTGCACCGGAGGAGAGTCGTGGTCGTGATGCAGTGAGTTGTCTATTGTTCTTTTTTCTTAATTTATCCCATGCTACATCAATGTGATGAATAGCAATTCTGACCGGTTATTCTTCTCTCTCCTCCATTCATTAATTAGACATACCTCCAGGATGAGAGGCTGCAGCAGTACCCTCTACAGAATCTTGCTCATCAGGATGGAGTTGATCCACGAAGGACACCAATCGCTCAACAGCGCCCTGCCAGCGCAACGGAGAATGATCTCCGAGGAATACCACACGATCCTCGCTACCTGCCACCAGGACCACCACAGCACAACTCTGCATTTATCGGGCACGAGCATCGTGAGTCATACTCACAACACCCACAGGAGGCGTCGTCATTGCAGCCTGTCCCTGTGCGCCCAGTACCTGATGAAAGGCATCCGCAGCACCTGTCACATATACACCGCGGATCCATGGACGCTGCTTACAACCCTATGCGTCATCCCCAGCAGGAGCCTTACCCTGTACAGACTGCTCATTCGCAGCACGGCCCTCGTGATCCAGCGGTTGTTGGACAGCCTTCTCGCCATGTCCCGCCTCACCCTGGACATTCGCCCGAAGGACGTCGTCAGACCGATGAAAGCATGCCTCTTCATCACCAGAACCCGCCGCACCAACAGCAACAACTTCACCAGCATCAGCAGTCGCAATATCAGCCTCAGCAACCGCCTCAGCCTCAACATCAACAGCCTCACCAGTATTATGCCCAGCATCAACACCAACAAGGCTACGAGCACAAGCCAGTCCCTCAGGAACCTGAAAGTCATCACTCAGGAAGGAGTTCATTTTCATACCCGGCACCACCGCCACCTCCTTCATCGCAGACTTGGCAGGCTAGGGATTCAGAAGCCCTGGTTGAACAAGGTCGACCTATCGATCCCCGGTATCCCAGGCAAGACTCTGATATGCATCAAGGAGTTCACGGTAACCATGAGCAAGGGCATAGGGGTGTGATGGAGCCGATCGAACATCCTCCACCTGAGCGGATGATACCCGGGCGCGAACCACCATCGACCATGGCCCAACCCTCTTTCCCTCCCAACGGTCAGCCACCATTTGCTGCAGGACCGGAGTCAATTCGTAACGGTTTGGTGTCACCTCGAGACGGAATCTTCAACGAGACATCTGGCTCCGCACGGTCCCTTTCACCAGACCCAGCTCAGATGGGTCGAAAGCGTGGAAGGCGGCCAAGGTCAAAGCTCGATGTCGACATTACAAGCCCTGTGCCCGTAGTGAACTCTCCAAGCACTCTTGTGTCAAGACCTGGCTCTGAGAGTGTCCCAGAACAACAGGCGTTGGCCAAAAAGCGGGCGCGAAAGTCAAAACCAGATCCGGAAGTTCCTCAGCGGAATCTAAATGTTGGAACACATGACCCGTATCAACAAGGCTTTGTTCATGCGGATTTTGTGATGGACAACATGAAACAGGATCCCGCAAGCCATTATCCCGCAAGTGACGATAACCAGCTTAACTCAAGGAACGGCCGTCGCATGGACATAGATCATGGACAAGCGATCAACGGCCACCATGAGCTACCTGGCCAAGATGTAGTTCATCAGGACAAGCGTTATTTGGAGGATGATGTAAGGCAACGATCTGAACCGCGGTACGAGCGCCAGCACCCACCTTTTGATGATATGGCGAATCGCCCGCCAGGAAATTTCGCGCCAGGATCTGTTGAGGAGTTTGAGCACATTCAAAGACTTCGGCAGCAGCAGGAGCAGCGGCCACCAGAACAGTACTTGCAGCACCAACAGCTTCCTGAACAGCATCGGCAACAGTACTCGCATCCACAAGATCCAGGTTCTCCCAAGCGGTATGAGAATGGCCAAGTCCACTCTCAGAGTCTCGAATCGCGTTCTAGACATGGACCAGTTGAAGCTCATGGTCAAGCTGCAGCTCAGCCACCGGAGCCTACAGGAAAGGAGCCTGAGACGGTGCATCTTCTTGAGGCTGACGTGGCAAACGCTCTTGTCAACATCCAGCACGAGAACAGATTCCAGTCACCTGACGGTGCATCCTACCCCGAAAGTGATCCCAACAAACGCCTTCGACTCGAGTCTCCTGGCCACCCCATCGATCCACATACAGGTCACGTCCACCACCGAGCTTATCCTCCGCAGGCTGATCCACACGCGGCCCCAGCTCCAGTTCTAGAGCCCGTCGCTGTCGGTCGTCGTGATTTGGCTCAGGATGAGCAGGACACTGCCATCATCTTACAGAGCATGATGAACAACCGACAGGCTATGGAGCAGGGTGACCCGTCTCTTCTGCATCAAGGACAGGCACTTCACGAGTCCCAGCACGCAGACTTTTCTAATGGATATCCGCCTCGACCAGTTTCACCGCGAGCTCGAGCTGCGTCTCAACATGGCGATCCTCTACAGCACCAGGCCCGTCATCCTCAGCATGGTGATTATCCGCCTGTTGACTCACATCCATATGACCGCCAACTGCAGGACCCACCAATGCAGTCACCTCATCCGCCTTATGGACACGGTCAAGCATACCCACCAGGCAACCCAGCCCAACTCGATCCTCACCATCGCCCAGTGAGTGACGCCACACAGTCCATGCATCCATCGCAGCGTGGTCCAGAGACATTCCATGATCATGGCGGAGAACATAATGGAGTCTATCATCCTTCTGCTCCTTATCCTATGGGTATGTTATCTTTTCAGCGTCATAATCTACAGAAGTCTGTAGAAGCATTTCACTATGAGTTCACGGTGCACTGACACCCTTTTTTAAATTTTTACATTGGTTATTAGATCCCGTTGAGAGAGATGCCACAGGACGACCAAGACGATCTTCCAGCAACAACGCTCCATATGCTCCTGGTGTTATGCAGCAGAACGACCAATGGCGTGCAGGATCTCCTCCCCGTGGAAGAAGCGGTATGGTTGAGCCTAATTACACCGGTCATTCCATGGATCAACAACAATCTCACCAACACCATACCCAGCCCCTTGTGCAGCCCCACTCACACATTCACGCAGCTCCTCAGGGACATTTGCCTGCTGATCGCCCCGACAGCCGTGGTCAGCCTCCTCTTTCTCACCCATATGAGGGAGATACTACTGCCACCCCTGTCAGTCAAGAGTTGGCCGCAGGCGCAAGCGTATCTTCAACTCCAGTCAAGACCAAGGTGCGAGGTAAAGGAAAATCTAAAGCTAGTGGGATGATCTCTCCAGAGGCCGCCGAGCGGCCCGATGTTGTCATGTCTGAGTCAAGGCCTCCTACAAATGAGCGCGACTATGATCCTCGAATGCAGCAGCAATACCCACCATCCCAGGAGCATGGAATGCCCTTCCACCCGCCTCAGCCTACTAGTCAGGCGAAGTTGCAACCCTCAAATACCCCGCTTCATTTTGGACAAGAAGCGAAACCTGAAACTGGAATATCTTACAAGGAAGAGCCATCCGGAGGGAAGACGGAAACAAAGTCGACAGCGTCATTAGGAAAGCGCCTCGCGACCCCAAGCGAAGGTGTCAACGGACCATCTCAAACCGCAGTCAGTCAAGGAGTACCACCCCCCGAGCGGCCAGCTCCTAACAGCCTTCTCTTTGGCTCTGGTATGATCTTGGTCAAGAAACTGCATGATGCCTCTGGTTACGGTACTTCCTCGGGCTCGGAGGGTTCGACCAAGTTCCCACCGTCGCAACTCTCGATCAAGACTGGGTACGATCTGGGCAAGGTTGCCGGTCCCGCTTCATCTACGTTTTCGCCATCGACGCCCCTTTCCGCAGTGGCTACAGCCCTTGCAGTGAAGAAGAAGCGCTCCAAGCTGATCGACATCAAGGATGAAGTGATTTCTACCTCACCAGGGGCTGGACATGGCAAGAACGATCCTCTGCCCCCACCCCCACCTCCTACCAAGGGTAAGGGTGGCAACCGCGGTCGGAAGGGTCTCGTCCTGGTCGGAAGCACGGATGCGGATATTGAAAGAAGCAACCAGATTACTCGATCAGGAGGTCCAGCTTGGCTGATGATGGGGACGAACGCTGCGTCAAGCTCATCGAATGGATCTTCCTCGACAAGTGCTTCAGCTACCGCGTCTCTCGCTGCTGGTGGCCCAACCTCTGCCACAAGCGCTTCGGGTCCCGCTGATGGCCCAGGAATCCGCCGGAGGGCACCCCTGTCGCCATCAACGCTGTTGATAGAGAATGACAAGCGCAAGCCTAAGCGGATCAAGATCGACGACAAGGATGTTCGCCAGGTTCAGCGAACTTCCTCGACTCTTACCGATGCTACCGATTTTGACAGGAAGGACAACATTTCCAGCGCCAGAAAGTCGGTCGACGATGACGAGATCGATAGCAACACTGAGAGCGCTGGGGGCGATTGCTGTTCGAATGGTATGGGCTCTCAAAGGAGACGTTTGCCAGAGGAAGACGATGAAGATTTGGGAGAAGAAGAAGTCAGCAGAGGAACCGCGGGCAACGGAGCTCATGGACGCCGTCAGAGCCAAGGCCAGAATCAAAGCCAAAGCCAGCCCCAAAGCCAGGAGCAAGGTGGTCAGGCTCTCAGCCAGGCCGCTGCAGGAGCCAAATCCATGAAGCGCAAGTCGAACGCAAGCCTTGCTGGTACCCAGCTCAGCAAAAAGGCCAAGGAGAAATCCAAGGCTGTCGATTCAGATGTGGAACCGCCAATGAAAACGAATGGAAAAACTGAACCTCTGCAGCCCTTGGGAAGCTCGGTTGTGATGGGGATCCCACTGAAGAGAAGTCTGTCCATCAGTGGTTCAGGAGCTGCGACGCCTTCAGGAGACACGGAGATAGAGTCTGACTTGGCCATGGAGGACGACATCAAGTGCCCGCATATCTTCGGACTTGACTCGGAGTCTGAGCACGAAATTGAGGAGGGACCTGATGATGATGCAGGCGATGACGATGATGGCAAGAGTGCAGTGTCGACCCCCGGCAAGCCAAATGGTTCTTCTGACCAGGCTGGAAGCAGCAGCAGTAGCAGTAGCAAGGTGGAAGGCGCGCTTGATCCTTTAGATCCCCTTCAAGTGCAAGGATTGAAGTGGGTCAAGACACTTGGCATGTCGGAGAAAGCCTGGGTAAATATTTGCTTCTTAGATGCTATTGTCATTGACTTTTGTACAGTCAGTTGTCCTGTGTCAGTCATCTAACGTTTCGTGTTTATTTAATTTGGATGGCAATAGGAGGAGACATTCAGGACGTACGAGAGAGTCAAGAGACTCAAAGAGCTCAAGAACCGTCAGCCTGTCCGGAAGCGAGACGCCATCTTGGCAGCGATCCTCTACATTGTCTGCCGTGACGAAGGATCTCCTCGTACGTTTTCAGAGATCTGTACCGCCTCGGGTGTGAGAAGAGGCGATATCGGTGCCTACTACCGATTGATGCTCAAGGTCCTCAAGCCCTCCAAGGCGTTCACTGCCAGCGCCCGTGACACCGATGCCGAAGCCTTCATGGTACACGCTACTTCCTTTTATTGTTGATTCTGTTTTGAAGGAATGTTACTCTTAGGAACAGGTGCTAATGCTGATTTCTTATTTCTTTTGTCAATGAAAATAGACTCGCTGGTGTGAGTCCCTTTCTTTGCCACCACAGGTCCGACAGGCAGCGATCCACGTATTTAGCCTTGCCAACACACTGAACTTGACATCTGGCAAATGCCCTTCGTCCGTTGGAGCAGCAGCGATCTACCTGTGCATCTTTTCGTGGAACAACGCCCGTCGCCTAGCGCGGTGCAAGCGGTACCAGTGCCCTGGCTGTCAGGGTCTGGTTTCGACGGAGCATCCGGGTGCCGACCAGGACGAAGGATGGATCCGGAAAGAGCAGAAGGATGTTGCGGTTGCTGTTGGCGTTGTGAGCGCGACATTGATGGGTTGTTTCCGCAACCTGGCTCCCGAATCTGATCGGTTGGTGCCTGCTGACTTTTTGCGTGCTGCCGAGGAGGGTGTTTGAGAGACTGCTTGCTGTCTCTTGTGTCTCATGAATTAAAATATGCAAAAAAGCAATATATGTGGCGGCATTTACGGGCTGTGTGATGGAAATGCAAAATTGAATGTGTATTATGGAACTTTTTAAAGAACAATGAGAGAAAGTGAAGAGGAATGAAGAACAAGGAAAAGGATGAGGAGAAAAGCTGTAAGAGAACAAGGTGAGAAAAATAATGTCTACTTCTTGACGCCGACGATGGCCTTTTGGCGCTCTGGTATCCTGTCCTTGAGGTTCTCCTGTTTGGTATGTTTCCTGACATTCTCCTCCTTCGTCTTTCTCGAGTTGATCATAATCGACTTTCTCTGAGTAGCCGTCTTGACAGATTTGGGGACATTGCGATGACGATTGATACGACGAATCTCGGGGACGTTTGCAAATTTCTCCTTGAGCTTCTCTGCGTACTCCAAATGAGCGCGTTCACGGTAGTCGCGGACGCCCATCTTTTCGGAGGCCCGGGCTTTCCAGAGACGGACGTTTCCGTCATCGGAGCCCGAGACGACGAATTTGTTGTCCATGGTGTAGATGACGGAGAAGACACGTTGCATGCGGTTAGTGTGGTAGATGTCGCGAGAGTGGCCCTGGCGGGCGTTGAAGAGGCGGACTGTGCGGTCGTAAGATCCGGTGACGATTTCTTCTCCTGTTGGCGAGTAATCCACCGACATGCTTTTTTTTTTTTGTTGAAAAGTAGAGGTAGGTATTGGTTTGTTAGTTGTCAATGTCCTCTCAGATTAATTACAGACAATATTGCTTGGCCGCTGTAGATAAATAGAAGATAAAAACTCATCTGAAATAATTATTGTTTCATATCACAAAAAAAAAAAAAGAAACTTACACGGCGGAGACGTGATCTTTGAGGATGTTCTGAGCCTTATCCATCTTGCGCATATCGAATCCATAGACATTATGATCTTCATTGGCGGCGACAAAGTTGAAGGCCTCCATGGGGTTCCAAGCAATCGCATTCGTCCTCATAGCCAGGATAAGCTTTGTGATCGGCTGAGAAGTACGAAGATCATAAAGGATAATCGTCCGGTCAGATCCTGTGGATGCCAAAATGTTGGTCTCGGTCTGGTTGAACTTGACAGTGTTGATGGTATCGACCCCCCAGTTGAGGGTCTGAACAGGCTCGGCACGGTCATGGTCCCAGATATCGATTTCCGAACCAGAGGTAGCAAACATGTTGTCGGATCGATGGTGCGAGATCCCCGAAAAGGCGTTCTTGCCCGTAAAAGTCGCCACCGGCAAATGGACCGACTTGGAATGACTATCCTCCAACGCCACAGTAGGATCCCAAATCTTGATCGTCCGATCATTCGAGCAACTCATAAACCGATTACCCTCCAAAAAGCTCGACACTCCCGTGATCATCGCCTTATGAGCCTGGGTATTCCAGACCGACTTTTGATCACTCAAAGACCAAAGTCTCAAATCACCATCTCCACCTCCCGAAACCAACCAATCCAGTTTGCCAGGGTGCTTGGCCATGGCATAGACACCATCGACGTGACCCGAAAGGGCTCCAACGAAAGGTTTGGCGAACATGCGTTCGACTTTTGTGGCGTTGAGGGCTCGAGTGTATTCGCGGGCCTTCTCGAAGGGGTGGAGGGATGGGTCGAGGTTGCGTTGGAGTTTGTGGATGTCGTTTGAGCGCGAGCGGGTTTGATCCTCTGCAGACCGAGAAAGAACTTTTACTTTCTAGAAAATGAGTCGTATCGATAAAGTCGGAGAGGGACGGAAAAATAATGATGTTAGAGGATTTGTAAAGGAAGAAGGGTTGAGTATAATTCAACGGAAAAGACTCGAGAGCAACAGGGTACGAGGTTGAAACATACCATGGTAAAAGGTGTGATATGTAGATAAAGGGCAGGTGTGGTGAAGGGGGTGTTGTTGGCTGCGGTGATGGGAGTAAGTAAGAGAAAGGAGGAGGGGAAGGAGAAGGGCCGAAAGCGTTCTGATGCGGTGTGGGTGAGGAGAGGGTTGTTGCAGTGGTTTGAAGTTGTCCAAGGTTGAAAGGGGAGGTTGCAATGAAAAGCAGGCACAGACACACAGTCAAGTCAAGGCAACAAGGCAAAGCCAGCCCTGTGCAGAAAAAAGAAAAAAAAAAAAAACGTCAACAGAGGCTAAGCCACTCGACGACTGTTTTGATTTTTTTTTTTTCTCGTTCGCACACTTGTCACACACCAGTGGGTACACCTTGTTTTTACGCTTCTTTTTTGTCTACAACCTCTGTCGTCCATCGTCAACACATCGTCCACCTCCCATCACACGACACGGCAACACACACTTCTTTCCCTTCTTCCCTCTCTTTACCTTACTCACCCTTCCTATTAACATAACGACATAATGGCAAAGGCAAAGAAGGCGACTATCAAGTTCCAAAAGAACCACCTCAAGGGCGCTATCGAGCAGCGTAGAAAGAAACAAAAGGCCACCCAAATTTACAAGAAGCGAAACCCCAAGAAGTTTGGCCGTGGTGCCAACGCTGGTGCTTCTAGCAGCAACGGCGGCGATGAGGGCGAGGAAGATGATGGTGCCCAAGAGGAAGAGGAGGAGAAGCAGGACTCTGGAGACGAGAAGTAAGTCTTTACTTTTCAATTGATATCTCAATTGCAACTTGTAATGATTTGTTGCTGTTCAATTGCTAACAAGCACTTTAAATGAAAACAAAAACAGGTCGAAGGATATGGGAGTGGACGAGTTCTTCAATAACGGCCTGGACTCGGATTCTGAAGAAGAGCCCGAATCCGACAACGAAGACTTTGCCGGGATCGACACCATTGTTGAAGAAGATGATGGCTCAGACATGGAGACCCCTACCCCCAAGAAACAAACCCCCGCCCAGAAGAAGAAGCAGGATGCCAAGGAGGAGGCAGCCAAAAAGATTCAGCTTGATGCCCTGAAGGAGAAGGATCCCGAGTTCTACAAATACTTGCAGGAAAACGATCAGGAGCTGCTCGAGTTTGAAGGCGAGATGGAGGATCTTGTGAGTGAGGAGGAGGATGAGGATGACGACGAGGAGGGTGACGAGGAGATGGAGATTGATACTGATGAGGATATGGAAGCAGAGGAGGAGCAACCCAAGAAGGTAGGAAGGACTTTTTGATTGAAATTCGTCGACAAATTTGCGTCACTGCATTAATTGACCACGATGCTAACTCCTTTTTTCTTTTTGCGACAACAACTCATCAGAAGAAGGGAAAGAAGGCAGTGGTCGAGGAGGAGGAGACTATGGACGGAATCCCATTGGTGACCAAGGATATGGTTGCAGCATGGCAGTCGGCTCTTGTGGAGAAGCACTCGCTCAGGGCTCTCCGCCGTCTCTTGCTCGCCTTCCGTGCCGGCGCTCATTTGCATGATGCCGAGGATGACAGGACCTACGCCTACAAGATCAACAGCCCCATTGTCTTCAACAAGTTGGTCGTCACCTGTTTGAAGCACGTCATCCCCACACTGGACCACCATCTTCCTATTCAGACCACCTCAGGAGGCAAGCCCAAGCCCGTCAATTCTGGATCCAAATACGCTACCTTGCAACCCTTGGTCAAGTCCTTCCTCCAGAACACCTTGTTTTTGCTCAAGGAGTTGACTGACCAGGAGATGATCTACTTTGTCATCCGTGAGTCAGAGAAGGCCATCCGCTACCTCGTCGGCTTTCCCAAGATCGCCAAGGACCTTTTGAAGGTACTTTCTTGACTTCTTTCTCTTATTTGTGTATGTATTGTTGATCTGTCATGTATGGAGTACCAAAGCTAACAATTTTTTGCCGTAATTTATTATTGCGAATGAAAATAGCATTTGTTGTTCTTGTGGTCGACAGCAACGGACCGTGTGCGTATTATCTCGTTCTTGACGATTCGCACGATTTGCTTGCAGTTGGGACCTACATACTTGGACTTGTCGTTGAAGGGCGTGTACTTGACCTTTGTCCGCTACGCCAAGACGACGACGATGCACACGTTGCCCAACCTGCACTTGATGCAGAACTGTGTTGCTCAACTCTATGGCATGGATTTCGACCGCTCGTACCAGCACGGATTTGTTTATGTTCGTCAGTTGGCGATTCATCTCCGCAATGCCGTCCTGGTCAAGACCAAGGAGTCGTTCAAGGCTGTTTACAACTGGCAGTACCTCCACTGCTTGGGTCTTTGGGCTCAGGTTATCTCGACACACGCCCTCAGCTCTGCAGGACAACCTACTGCTCTTCACGCCTTGATTTACCCCCTTGTCCAGGTCTCGCTCGGAGCCCTCCGCCTGATCCCCACCTCGACCTACTACCCCCTTCGGTTCCAGATTATTCGCAACCTGATCCAGTTGATCGAGAACACTGGCACGTTTATCCCCTTGGCTCCCTTCCTGTTTGAAGTTCTCGAGGGTGGAGAGATGAAGCGCCCTGGTCGCAAGGGCACTTTGAAGCCACTGGAGTGGGACTTGGGATTCAAGTGCAGCAAGGACTACAAGGGATCGCGTGTCTACCAGGACGGTACAGGAGAGCAGGTGTATGAGTTGATGACAGAGTACTATGCGCTGTTCAGCACATCGATCTCGTTCCCCGAGTTGGCGATCCCCGCGATTGTGCAGTTGAAGCGGTTTATCAAGAAGTCGAGCCTGGTCAAGTTGACCAAGCAATTTGCCGGATTGGTCGAGAAGTTGGAGCAGAACTCGCGTTTTGTGGAAGGAGAGAGGAACAAGGCTGATTTCTCGCCTAGTGATGCTGCCGGCGTGTCGGGCTTCTTGAGACACCAGGATAAGGAGAAGACCCCCCTGGGCGCGTACTGGAAGGGTGTCAAACGGAGTGTGATGGCTAAGCGCAAGATGATTGAGGAGGCGCGTAAGGACCGGGCGGAGCGTGAGGACAAGGATAGCTCTTCAAGGAATAGCAAGGCCGAGGAGGAGGACGAAGATGAATCGATGGATGAGGATGATTTGGAGGAGATTGAGGATGAGGACGAGGATAGCGAATAGAATCTTTAAGCACTTTTAGAAGGAGCAGGATTGGGCGAAGAAGGTGCGGACAGGGCGCTTTGTTTTGTTGATTGAGAGGACGGGCCGTAATTCTATGGCGGCTCATTATTCTTTTTTTGCATCCTGGCACGGCCCTCCGTCTTCTCTGCCTTTTTTTATTTGTTTTGTACTCCTCAACCACTCTCCTTTCTTCTACTCACATGCACATTAACTGCACAAACAACACTACTAGCAACAATTCATTCACTATTTTTTTTTTCAACCACGCATGCATTTCATACATAAATTTTCTTTTTATCATTTGTTTACTTTTTGTCATCTTTTATCCTCCTTCACTTTGCCTGCCGGCTTCAGGTACATAGGACCCTTGTACACATTTGTGTACATCGCACAACACATTGCACAACATATGGCAGGGAGGCAGCGTGGTGGCTGTAGGGGGTAGAGTTTGGATTGTTGACTGGT
Source organism: Linnemannia schmuckeri (assembly GCA_029449235.1). Taxonomy (NCBI): domain Eukaryota; kingdom Fungi; phylum Mortierellomycota; class Mortierellomycetes; order Mortierellales; family Mortierellaceae; genus Linnemannia; species Linnemannia schmuckeri. The sequence goes on from JANATG010000002.1 coordinate 3,033,912, forward strand.
ATGGCTGGCTGGCCAATGAGGATGTCTATGTTGCGTAAGGTTTGCCTTTTTTTTTTGTTTACTTTGATACAGGGTAACCTTTTTTTTTTTTTTTGAAGTTGTGGAGAAAGGTTAGGAGAAATGTTAGGAGAAAGGTTAGGAGAAAGGTTAGGAGAAAGGTTAGGAGAAAAAAAAAGAGGTGACGGGGACTTATGTGGTTGTTGATCTCTCGGAGAAACCCTGCCCATCTCTAGTGTGGGCTTCTGGCGTTGAGTAAACTAACCTTAGAGAGAACAGGTGCAAGAGCAATTGAGAAATTGAAGGAATGAAGGAATGTAAGTCATGGGTGAATCTATCAGGTCCAACCTCTCTAAACTTGATTCTCAAGAGCACTTTTTTTTTGCTCAATTCAAAACTTTTTTTTTTCTTTGCAGAGCAGAGAATGTGCGTAGAACAATTATGTTTGATCGTTCGCCCACAGGCATGGTATTTTTGAAGCGTGATACTCCGTGTGCATATGTTTTAGGGCAAAAAAAACACGGAAATTGGGCGCAATCATTGTCATAAGAGGAAGGAAAGAGAACGTGGCCGAGAAGAAGGGAGATGGGTATGTATGTATGTATGTATGTATGTATGCATGCGTATGCGGTTCAGCAATTTATCTATCAAATGAGGTATGGCGTAGTTGACGTTTTTTTGCTTACGCTACGGTAGAAGGACAGAACAAGAGGAGAATCTAGGCAAAGGGTCGGTCGAATTCTCGCATAATGTTGATTAGAATTCTTCCTTTTCTACTCTTTGCTGTACTCTCTGGAGCCCTCTCTCTCTATCCTCACCTCCTTTTTTCCCTCGGGTTTCGGGTTTAACAAGTCGACCGGCGGCGTAAGGGCTGTTGGGTAGGATAAGAATAAGGTACGGTGAGGTAGAAAAGTAGTGAATAGTGGGGGCACGGACGGGATATGATGGGCCTGGCTGGCTGAGAGAGTAAAATAAAGGTTAGGGGGGTGGGTGGGCGGAGTAAGGAACGAAGGAATTGGGAATTTTTTGATTGAAATGGCGGCGGATGACCCATCCGACTTTTTTTGTGTTGTGGCCAACAAGAAGGGAAGGAAGAAGAGAATAAGCAGGGGTGGGAGGTTGGTGCAGGGCCAATGATTGGTCGATTGGTCGATTGGATTTTTTCTTTGTTCTTTTCTTTGGATTATGAGATGGAAGTTTGTTCACTTCGTCATTTTGGTGCGGTTGTTGCTCCTTTTTTTTCTTCTTTCGAAAAATTACCAATTTTCTATAGGCATGGAAGATAAGCGTAAGTAAGATGAGGTTTAGTATGAGTTTGAAGGAGGGCAGGGAGGGCAGGGAGTGAAAGATGTAGGAGGTGGAAGTGTAGGAAGGGGAAGGGAGGTAGGACGGAGCCTCGTTTCTGTTACCTTAGGCTATTGTTCTGGGAATAACATGCTTTCTCTTCCTTTTTTTTTATTCTTTGAGGTTGTATTTGTAGATGTGCATGTATGTATGTATGATGAGGATGGCGGCGGGGGTGCCTTTCTAAGGAGTCCTCGATGAGTTGAAAGGGCGAGGGCGAGAGAATACAAAGTAGGTAGGAAGTATTCATAGCTGAGAAGTGATTGGTACTCCCGTCTGGGAGCTGTCCTTGGCGGATGTTATTCTCCTCCCGCCATGCTCAGCTGCCTAGTTGTGTATCGTGAAATGCGTCTTTGTGTTCCTTAGTCATCTTAAGTGTCCTTCCCGTGCTATGTGTTATTCTTTCATTTTGTGCCCATAGTTGAACAAGAATGCATAGGTATGGTTCCACCTGGACGGAGAAAAGAAGCATTAGCAGGTACAATGGTGGGTACATGGTACAAGGAAGGGAAGGAGAATAAGAAGGAACCCTTTTTTTTCTTCGTCTCCGCAATGAACATGCCTGTGCTTCCGTTTCGGTGCTCACCATGGTTCTTTGTGTCCTTCTTTTTCCCTCTGTTCTGGCGAGACATGTCTCTGGAACTTATTTTTTTTTATCTCTTTTTTTCTTTTTCCTTTCCTCTCTGTTTATGACCATATGTCTGCCATGAGTGAATACATATGGCTGGATGGAATAAAACAGAGAAATAGAAGCCCTAATGGGTCTGGACATCATCTTTATTGTTCTCTTTTTCGTGTCAACAAAACAAATATGCCTTGTTCTTTGTTTACTTTCTCCTCTCCGCTCCCACTCTTTTTTTTTTTTTTTTTTTTTTTTTTCGAGTTGCAATTTTGTGAGCACATTGCATCCCACCACACACACAAACATCTCGATACACGAAGACAAAGAGGTACGCACATAGCCCATAGCCCTGTCCATCTCGCACCCTGTCCTCCTCTTCACTCTAATCCGCAAATCATCCACTTGACCACCCTCCTTTCTTATTCTCCCGCACTCCCTTCCCCTCTTTCTCTTCCTCGGACTGCAAGTCGACTCCGCTTCCTTTTTGGATCCCCCCCCCCCCTTATGTCTTCAATGTCTGACTCTTTTTTTGCTTGCTGTCCACCTGTCTGTCCGCTCTGTCATTTAAATAGAGAACTTTCTCCCGGCTCTTTTTTATCTTTTCCTCTCTTCTCTTCCCTTTTTTCTAATCTCTGCACTCTCACTTCTGAAGTCATTTTGCCATTTCCACCCTCCCTTCCTTCCTTTTTTTCGTTCTTCTGTTCTCCTCAGAACGTTCGCTCTCCCATTTGTCCAGTTTCGCTTGCGCGCCACGGCTCAGTTTACCCGTTTCGCTTTTACTTCTCTTTGTCCTGTCCTGTTTTCAAAAACCTCGACCTAACGACCAATCCGGTTCCCTTGACGTAAGGTATTTAAACACCGTCATCGGCACCAGGCATCTTGTTGCCGCCACCTTTGCCCTGATTCACCTTGTAGGACTTCGGCCATAGACAATCATTCTTCGCTGTCGTCATTTTACTTACTCTCTTTTCTTCTTTTTCTGCCTCCTTCAATTCCACCTCATCTCACTTCACCTTATACCCACCTCACCTCACTTCACCTTATACCCACCTCACTTCCCTCCCCTCTCTTACACACAACAACCCCTTGTACATACACGCACTGACCTTTACGCCCTTTCAATCCACCACTTCATTTACCCTCCCCTCCCCGCACCCATACCCTACTCTTCACCTTTCCGGATGTACCCTCTTACAGAAAAAAAACGCACACACGCAAAAATGACGACGGCACCCGAAGGACACCAAGTGGTGTACAAACTCTATAAGGCCCGGTACTTTGGCCTCTTTTCGATCGTCCTCCTCAACATCGCCACAGGTTTCGTCTGGCTCTCATACTCGTCCGTCCCCGACGCTGCACGAGTCTACCTCAACGCCGACGACTTCTTGGTCTCGCTGACCTCGATCCTTTACTTCATCGCCTACATCATCATGGCCCCCGTGTCCGGTTGGATGTTTGAGAAGCACGGAATCAAGAAGGCCCTCATCTTTGGCGCCTCGATCCAGATTGTCGGCGCTTGGCTTCGGTACTTTGCCAAGTTTATTGACTCAACACCCGACAACAACACAGGACGATTGGTGTTGACCATGGTCGGGCAGATTATTGCTGCCGGTGCTCAGCCTTTCTTCTTAAACTTGCCTCCTAAATTCGCGGCGGTTTGGTTCTCAGAGAATGGACGTACGACGGCAACGATGATCGGGTCCGTCTCAAACGCCCTTGCTGCCGCTCTGGCCCAGCTCATCATCCCCATTGTTACCGATAACAATGTCCCCAGCACAATGTCCAACACAACCTTGTTCACTGCCATCTTGGCCGTTGTTGCCCTCATCCCAGCGCTCTTTGTTGCTGACCGCCCTCCAACCCCACCTTCCCCCTCTGCAGCCGAGGCACTTCAGGAGACTGCAGAAGAACCTTTCAAGACGTCGCTCAAGAAGACCACTTCCAACAAGCAATTCCTCTTGCTCATGGTCATCTTTGGTTCCCTTGTCGGTATCTTTAACACGGTCACGTCGCTCATTGCAACCTTTGCCAAGCCCTATGGATACACTGTCAACGAGGCAGGATACTTTGGAGCTGCGATGGTCGTTGCTGGACTGATTGGTGCCGGCATCTCAGGCCCCGTGATTGACAAGACCAAGCAGTACAAGACTCTCTGCAAGATCGGTGTCCCTCTTGCCACAGCTTTCCTGGTCGCGCTAATCTTTGTTGTCCGCGTCGACTGCTTTGCTGGTATCATGGCCGTCATGGTCTTCATTGGTGTCTCTGCATTCGCCGTCCTCCCTGCAGCACTCGAGCTGGCCGTCGAGATCACCTACCCCGTCACACCTGCCTCATCTGCCTCGATCCTCTGGGCGTTCGGTCAGCTTGTCGCCGTCATCATGCTCTTTGTCTGCACAGCTCTTCAGAACGATGCCCTGTCGGTTGAGAAGGGTCTGAATCCTCCATTGATCTTCCTCGCTGTCTGGGCGGCCGTCTTTGGCGCCGTCCCCATCATGCTGATTACCTCGCCTTACAAGCGGTTGGAGGCCGAGGCTGCCAAGCGGAAGCGTGATGAGGCCGACGGTCTGACAGCTGTTGGTGGTGTCAATGGCGATAAGTTCGAGTATGTTGAAGAGAAGCAGTCTGCAAATGTTGTCTAAAATGACACCACACAGCGTGCGAGTTTGAGATAGTTAGCTGGTACCCTTCCTTGGTTGGGACGAAGTTGCGAATATTGTTAATAATAATACCCTATTTTTTGTCGTTGCTGCACTTGTACAATATGGATGGTATGACATGTTGTTTGCTTTGTGATATAATGCGGATGGAGTCCACCTGCTGCAAGGGATACTGCATGCATGATGTTTGCTTTTGATATGGACGATGGTGTTCATATGCTGCAAGAGAGGGAAAGATGAAAGCGGACAAAGGGAGGTTACATTGAGGCATACATGAATTTTTTTGTGTTTCTTATTGTTTCTCATAGATGCGAACCCGCTTTTTGCCTTTTTTTTTCGTGTTCCACTTCCTCACACCTCATAAAGCACAAGCACTAGCACAAGCGCAAAGCCATTTTTTTTTTTTTCGGTCTCAATTTTGGACTATTTTCTGTTTTTGCTACTATGTCGCGCAGGATTACACACGCGGACGTGACGAAGGTTGCTTGTTTGTTAGATCACTCATTAGCACCTTGAACCTCTCACTCATTAGCACCTTGAACCTCTCACTCGCCACACTACTTGTCTCCAATCTTGTCTGCCGTCTTATGGTTGACAGGCATTATCCGTTATCTCTATCTGTCACTGCAAAACCAATACAACAACAACAACAACAAAAAGAACCAAACGGGAATTATGCTGCTAAAAAGCACCTAAAAAAAACAAACACGAGACTTTTTTTTGTAAACTGCATTTTACCATAGACCAATTCCATGCGCGAAACCAATGCCTTAGCGATGATGGACATCATCCTATGTGGATCCGTTGCGCCCTCGACTAGGAGATTATCCAATGTCCCGATCGTTGTACAACGATCGACAACGACGACGACGTTCTCTGACTTTGATTCATAATCCTACTCACTGGAGAAAGAGGGGTGATCGAGGAGTCCCTCCGCTCCATCACATACTCATCGGCAATTACACGCGCGCCGGTGGCTGGTGGCTTCTTCGTCGGTCATCTTACTCGGATTTATGCATATGCGATAGGTCGAAAAAAGATTCTAACCTGACATGACCTGAGGGCGGCGGGCGGTGTGTTTCTGGGAGGTCATATTTCCGCTCAGAAAGAAGGATTGTATCGTGCGTCGTCCTGGCTGAGGTTGTGGTTAGTTGGTCAAAGTAGGGGCGGAGGCGGTACTTCTTTGTTTCTCGCACCGTGCTTGAAGCACAGGCGACCGACCCTAAGCAGCAGAGGGTGAAAGGATTGGAAGAAAAATAAAAGACGTTCTTGTAGGAGATGGAGGATTGTCCATGACCGCCCACTTTGTCGAGACTGAGGCAGCACGTAACGAGATGAGACAGCGAGGCGGGGATAGGTATTTTGTTTTCACAGTCTACGACCATCTCCAGGGATACAAACCAAGGCAATTGGTTCCTTATATTATCGTGTACTATAAGGTTGTTGCTGACGAGGGGGTGAGGAAGGGGGGGGGGGGGGGGGGGGAGAGAAGGATAAGACTTGAATGTGCTCGTAGGAAACAAAGCGTGGAAGAGAGAAAGGGGGTGTCGCTACTAAAGCGCGATCTGACTCGGGGATTCCATCCAAAAGACGCGACGTGGGCGAGATAATTAGAGGTGTGAGTGTGTGTTAGTGAAAATAAAAATAGAAGTCGGGAGTGACAAATTGTAAGGGAAATTGGTGAAGTAGATGTGCCTGTGGGTGTGACGAATGTTGCCAGGCAGGTGGTGCTGGAGAGGGATAAATGATTCTCTCTTTTGTTCCTAGTCTGCTTGTTCTATGTGGCTTGAGCGCCTTGTCGTGTAGAATGATCGCCCTGAGCGCAATTAGACAGAGTTTGGTCAGGTATGACCTAATGGCTCAGGCACACCTTAATCAAATCTATCATCTTTTTACGGGGTATGCATTAGACAGAGATAGCCGATCTTCGTTTTCATAGTGTCTTTGTATCCCCTGTCCAACAAAAAATGGTCACGTGCGCTCTCTCGACACAAACAAAAACGTTTTTTCTCTCGTTGTGTTGATGGATCTTCTTCACCCTTTAACATCCTCCTTCACCTTTCTCACGCGCAGCGCGGAAAAAACTCAATACTTTTCGACCATGGCTGCCCAGTATGATCTCACCTCCAAGATGATCCCCTTCTTGGATCTCCATCTCGTCTTCCCCCTCTTGGAGTTCCTCGAGATCAACGAGGTAAAAAACAAGGGCACAAACACCAACAGACATAGGAACCTTCATCATATCCATTGCACCTCAGCACAATAACTACAACAACAACAAGCGGAGACAGCGAGTACAAATAGTCAGTGACAACAACATCAAACTAGCGATGCAGGGATCGGCAGACTGAGGTGTACATCGATTGAAGAACAGGCTAACAACTGAGAGCAACATAGCTCAATGCAAGACTTCAGGGACAAACACAGCATCAGATCACCGAAGACCTCTATTTGAAGTACTACTCGGCCAGTTCATCGCCTATGGTCGACAACGGAGGAGGTCAATGCAACGCAACGACATAGGCCATATCCATTGACTACCTACAGCAAACGAAAGATGGTGGCCAGTTGAGGTAGCAAGATATTGCCACTAAACATGGACCAACCTGTATAATATCATCACCCAATAGCTCTTCTACACCCCTACCACCTTGTTGGAGGCCCGTTATGAGCTGTCCTTGAAGACCAGCATGATCGACTTTATCGACAAACTTCACGGCGAGTTGAAGGATGCCGGCGTTACCCCTGCTCGTAAGTCTTGCTCTTTCTTACCACTAAATTGTCGTCATGCGGCATGTGCGCCTTGTCATCGAAAATATCTAACCGACAATATACTCGTTCTTGTCTACATAATAGCCATTGAGCTTGTTGAGAGACGCAAGGAGATTTTGGAAAAGTTGCAGAACTCCCAGGCTGAGGCTCAGAAGGTCATGGATGTCATTGAGAACCCTGAGGTCATCAGCGCCCTTCGTCAGGACAAGCTCCAGAACTTGCAGTTCTTGAAGGACAACTATGGTGTATGTCATGTGTTTTTGCTATTTTAAAGCTACCACAGGAGCACCTTTTATGTGCATCACGCGAAAGCAGGCTTATTGACTCTTTCTTATTTCTTTTTGGAAACAATAGATGACTGCCGAGATGATCCAGACTTTGTACAAGTTTGGACAGTTCCAGTACAGCTGCGGAAACTACGGTGGTGCTGCTGATATGTTGTACCATTACCGTGTTTTGGTATGTTTTTATGACTAGCCACTTCACATTGACCTCGTTGTTCTGTCCGCATTGTGATTTCAATAATTGACCCACTCTATTTTTTTCCCAAACTATCATAGTCTACTGATGACACTCTCGGACTTTCTGCTCTCTGGGGCAAGTTGGCTTCCGAGATCTTGGTCGGAAACTGGGAGGTCGCTTTCGAGGCCGTTCAGGAGTTGAAGGAGATTATCGACAAGACTGTACGTTGATTATTTTCCTGGATTATTTTTTTGTCATTTTTTACTGCGGTCAGCTCATCGCATCACTGGACAAAATATTCGCAGGAACAAGAGCGCGAAATTTAACACTTTCACATATTTCTATTTCTGAAAAAATAGCACTTTGCTTCACCTCTTCACCAGTTGGAGCAGCGTACCTGGTTCCTCCACTGGTCCCTGTTCGTCTTCTTCAACCACCCCAAGGGACGCGATGCTGTTGTCGACCTCTTCCTTCAGCCTGCTTACATCAACACCATTCAAACTTCGTGCCCATGGATTCTCCGTTACCTTACTGCTGCCGTTGTCACCAACAAGCGCCGCAAGAACTTGCTCAAGGAGCTCGTCAAGGTTATTGAGCACGAGACCTACCAATACCGCGACCCCATCACCGAGTTTGTTGAGGCTCTCTACGTCAACTTTGATTTCGACCTCGCCAAGCAGAAGCTCGCCGAGTGCGAGGAGGTTCTCGAGAACGACTTCTTCTTGGTCGCTATTCAGGAGGATTTCATCCAAAACGCTCGCTGCTTCATCTCGGAGACCTACTGCAGGATTCATCAGAAGATCGATGTTGCTGAGTTGTCCCAGACTTTGAACATGACCAAGGAGGAGGGTGAGAAGTGGATTGTCAACTTGATCAGGGATACCAAGGTCGATGCCAAGATTGATTACAAGGAGAACACTGTGTTGATGAACAACAACACTCAGTCGGTCTACCAGCAGATCATTGAGAGGACAAAGGGTCTTTCCTTCCGTTCCCAGGTCTTGGCCACCTCGATCGAGAAGCGTGAGGCTGCCCAGCTCAAGGCAGCACAGCACGAGAAGAACCACCCCTCGACCGCTGTCTCAGAAGCCGCCACCAAGGCTTAAACTGGTATATGCTGACTGAACCCATTGTCCCTCTTTCCACTCATCTTCCCCCTTGCCACACATTCGTAGCCCTCCGTAGTTTTTTCTCTTCTCACCAGTAAACAATTGTCTTTTTTTGTTTCTCATTCATGAACTCTCTTGGTACCCTTAACAACTTTACTTTGGTCAGTATACTGCGTACTGTTTGATCATTTTCGTCAAGCTGCCCTCCTTCTTTGTCTTTATGCCGTTCTTTGGGTGTGAAAGACCGCTCTTCCGCAGGACAATTTTATTTCAGCATCTACAAGAAGAGAGCAGAGTGCAAGGCACTTTAAAAACATTCAATAGCTGATTAAACTACCATTCATGCATTCACCAGCGGCCCCACGGGATGGAGTGATTTTGGCCACTGTTCAGATGAAAACCCAAAAGAAAACCAACAAAAATCGGTTGCGCGGGCGTACTTTTTTCATATTCTATTTGTTGTCTAGTCCTCCCCAACTTCTGCTTTGCCATAGGGACTTCCCTTTCCTCTCTCTTTTTTATCTCTGTCTCTCCCTCTCTATCTCGGTTTTCAAATAGTCCTCTGTTTTCTTCTGTCGCCTCACTTCGATCCCCTCTCAGCACATCTTTAATTTCTTAGCCGCTGTGAAAAAGGAGAACGATGGTGGACCTTGTGATTGATATCCCAGATCAAGAGGAGGTGCTTGTGGAGGCGCTTGGTGGCTAGGGACAGCAAGAGCGTTGATCCGACAAATTGGTAAAGAAGACGGCACTGGCGGTACTAGTGTACACTCATTCAAGGCTCTGGACGTACACCTTACCGAGGCTGGTGGCAACAACAATGTCGAGGAGAAGGAGAGGGATGAGGAGGAGAAGGAAAAGAAAAAAGAGAAGGATGAGAAGGGAGGAGATACGACTGGTATGGCTCGGTTGGTGGAAGTGAAGTTCCGGAAGCAGTTTGAGTCTGAGCAGGCGAATTCTGAAAAGCAGATTGGGGAGTTGCAGCTGCTGCTGCGAGACTAACAGGAAATGATGAGAGAGCAGCAGCAGGTCTTGATACAGATCTTGGCCAAGTTGCGGAAGTGAGAGGGATGGTAAGCTTGGGTATGGGTATGGGTATAGGTTGTATATGCGACAAGCTGGTTGGGTGGTGATGAGATGTTGCGATCTGTAGCTGAAGGATAGTTAGTTTAAATGCTAAAAAAATCTTAAGATTCATATTCGGACAGGGGTGTTAGCTAACCCAATTTTTTAGCCTGAAGAAAATCCTTGAGTGCTAAAGGCACTGATAATAGCTTTCTTTTTAGTCATGGGATGGAGGAAAGAGTTGGGGAACCTGAATTTCTTTATCGTCTGCATCCGGAAGTAGACCAGGCTATTCACTGTCTCTAGTAAAAGTCCTATTGTAAACGGACTCAAAAAAAGCGTGAGTGTGTGACATAAAATTGATTACACCATGTTCATTTTGAACAGCGTTAATTCGCAAGTGATTTAGTCTTTCACTTCCTGATCTTGAGTGGCTTAGATGATTGGTCAAAATTTGCGTTTCGCACTTTGCACATTTCGTGCTTCAGAACTAAACATCTCTCTGACACCACCAAAAACCTTAATTTTTTCCAGCCACAAATGACAGCCCTCTTCTTATACTGAGGGTTTAAGTCTGCACAGCTCACGAGCATCACCACATGCGGTGTTTGTAGCCAATTTTTTTTGATCGAGTTAACCGGTTAACCGACTAAATGGTTAACCAAAAAAATTGCCAGTCAATTGACCGTTTTTTTGACCGTTTTTTAACAGATTTAGCCAATTGACTGATTAACCAATTGGCCGATTAGCCCATTGACCGATTAACCTATAAGCCAACAGCGCGCTGGTGCTTTCTCTTCCCTTCGCCCTTACATTTACCTCTTATCCACACATATCCCTCACCTTCCATACATATATCCCACCCTCCACACATATCTCCCACCCTCCACACGCAACAACATCCACAAGTATGGAACCGCCAAGCCATACAAACAAACGAGCATCATTCGATAGAGGGTCCTCCTCATCGAAGCGTTAGCAGCAAGAGCATCCTTCTCCACCAGATCAATGACCTCCTTTCCTTCCTCATCGCCTTCATGCTCAAGTGGCGCTTCCCTCTTGCCTATAAAAGTACCAGCGTTCTCATCCTCTTCGTCGTTTGCGATTATAGCATCCAACCCACCTACTGAGCCTTCGACTCCAAGTTCTCTGACACCATACACTCCCAGCCATCCACTGTGGTAACAACGACAACTCATAACGACAATAACAGATACCAATCAACAATCTCAACAACTATCGGATTTGATCCCTGACTCTCGGATCATCCCCTAGAGGAACAAAGTGACGATGACGATCTATGGGATGACGATGACGTAGATGAACTTCTACAGGCTGATGACGATAACCTGTTCTCAGATACATCACTCACTCCATCCACTTCAATCAGTCAACAGACTGCTACAGATAAAACGGTCCCAAGTAAGCACCATCTGTACAAGCCTCTTGTTGCAGCTTAATACAAATGTTCTTCTCGATTATACATGCTAATAGTCTTTACTGTTTATAGAAGCCTAACAGAAGTTCTGTAAATCCAGCAGAGTGAAAACCCCAGAAGGGCACCTATGAAAACAAATTCGTATGTAGGAAATGCAACAAGCTACTGTCCCTCAATAACGCATCTCATTCACTCAAGTAGCATTTGTCCACGCACCGGGCTGACAAAGGCAAAGGAAGAACGGTTGACGGCGGAGTTTCAGGACATAAAGGTCTTGGAGGTGGTCTTGTACAAACAACCTTCACTGGATCCTCAACAACTGCTCAAAACAAGGAGGCGATCATCAAAGCCGCTTTAACTTGGGTTGTCACAGCCTATATACCCTTCTCAACTATCGACTCCAACCCGTTTGAGCCCTTGTTTGCTTGATCAATCCAATCATCAATATGCCCTGTGCAGCTACGATTCGCAACAGGTTCCACAACTACCGTCTTGGCCTTCAGGAGATGATCGAGAAGCTCCTCTCCGACACATTCACAGTGGGATTGATGACTATCGATGATTGGACCTCCAATAGCAATCGCCCTTTTATGGGGATATTCTTACATTGGCTTGACAGCGAGTTCAGAGGATACGAATGTACATTGGATCTTGTCCCTCACCCATACCCTTACAATGCAGAGTCGATTGCCAAGTTGAAAAGTAAGTGAATGATGTGTGTCTTTAATATTATTCATGCATTTGCAGTGAAAGAAAACAATTCTAACCATTTTTTATAACTTCGGACAAAATAGGAGAAACAAGTGAGCATTGGACGGTCCAAGGTTCGATTGCGGCGCTGACGACCGCTAACGCCTCAGCAATGATCAATGCTGCAGGAAGGGCGGGATTGGAGCGCCTGCCCTATGCTTGTCACATCTTGCACAATTTGGTCAAGGCTACACTCGAGAAGCAGGAACGACTGAACAACGTTGTAACCAAGCTTCGCTAACTCGCCTCATTCTTTCATCGCAGTCTCAAAATGGAGCAGGGTCTTGAGCTTGAGCAGGTACGACTGAACAGGACACCGCAACTCAAGGTCATCATGGACGTGGAAACTCGATGGAACAGTTCTCTGGCCATGTTACGACGGATAGTTGAACTCAAAGTACCGATGGCGGCGGTTCGCACGGCGTTACGCCAGATGCCGGACGAGCAGAAGAACCTCGCAACCCTGAACGACATTTACCTAGGGAATAACGAACGGAGAACGGCGGATTTGATCACTAATGCTCTAAGCGTCTTTGAGGACGCCACTCTGCTATTCAGCTCTTCCGATTATGGACTCGCCGCATCTATGTTCCCTTGGATGACTATGTTGTTGTTTGCAATGGAGGTGAATCATTCTGGAATCGAGGAGGTGGAGACCCTTCGAAACAACCTTCAACTTGAGATAGGAAGCCGTGTCAGGGAATTGGATATCTTGGTTAAGGCCTCGTTCTTTCACCCAACATCCAACCTGCTCTACAAACAATGCTACGAGGAGAAATTTGACGTCCTCAAGGACCTACTACGCAAGAGAGATGCAGGATATCGCGCCACCCACCAACGCCCCTGTCCAACCAGCAGGAGAGAAACTAACAACTACTCACAAATTGGCAGGGGCGATGCAACGGCTTTATGGCATGCAAAACGCAGGAGTCAATGAGCGACACACTAATGATGCCCCAAGAGATGAACTCGACCGATATTTTCAGTGTGTTCAATGCCAGGATTTCAAAATCAACCCGTTGCATTGGTGAAGGCAACACGATGCAGTCTTTCCCGTCATGGCAAAGTTGGCTCGATAGTACCTGTCGATCTCTGCAGCATCAGTCGCATCCGGGAGAACGTTCAGCATTGCAAATAACTTTGTCACAGCTAAACGGTAGCCGGCTGAACGACGAAGATAACAGAGACCTTGTTTTTAGCAACAATGCGTTGAGGACCCTGCAGAAAGCAAGTAAGAAATGAAATAAAACAATAAGCAATCACACTATACAGTAACTTTTATTATTATTCTTTCCTTACCCAAGGTTGCTTGTAGGCCCTATTATAACTGATTAAGGTCCTTACATTTCGCTACAAGGCTCTCTGCGTATTTTTTTCCTCAGTGAAGGAACAAGCAGGCATACGATTTTTAGACAAATCGTAAATCTCTGTTTTTTCGCCCTGCTTTCTTGCATTTTCCCCCTCAGTATCCCCTTTTCTATTTTTCCTCTTTTTTCCGCCTTATTTCTCTTTCGCTCTCTGCACCAGAATTTTTCTTGTTTTCTCCTTCTCTCTCACACACAACTGCACGAACACAGAAAGTTAGACATTGTCGGCACAAATCCGACATAGCGATGGACCTTGTGATTAGGTGTACCTGAACCGCGCCACCAAGGAAAATAATCGTGTTGCGTTTTATGAACATATACCCTTGCAGAAAGAATGACAAACTCGATCACTTTCATTCTTGTCGACCTGCTAGCCAGAGTCGACTAATAAAGTCAAGAGACCAAACTCAGCCCACTTCGCCTGTCCTTGGCAATGTATGCCTCGCTTTCGCCCTCATGTATTCACTCACCGCTGCCACGCCCCCAAACAATAACTGTATGATCACACAGCGTCCATAATAGCCTAAACAATGGCTGATGTTTTCCTTTGCTGCTGTCAATATTGACATTCGCTTGTTAAAACCTAATTCGGGGCGTACACAAAAAGGAAAACGGCGAAAAGAATTCTTCTTTGGGCGTCTCCTTGCCACAAAAAAAGGGCGTCGTGGGTGCGCTTTGTCCCGCGGACTATTTTAAGTTTCACTTTTATGTCTGTTTTGTTTGTTTGTTTTGGCAGATGGACAAGATGGACAGAAAACAAGGGGCAAATTGTTCATTTGAATGAACTCCGCTTGTTTTTTTTTTTTTTTTTTTTTTTTTTTTTTCGCCCCAGCCCACATGCATAGGATGACTGCTGTTCTCATCGATTGCTGTCATTGAGAAGAGGGAAAGGATACCGGAGGGAGATGGGATGTCGCAGCAATAGGCACTTCAACAACACCAAAACATGCCGTTTTGTTTGATGCATCTTTTCTCTTTTTCTTATTTATGCCCTGGGTTTCCCGTTTCTCGTCTTCACTGTTCTCTTCTTTCTTTTCGTCTCACCACCTCCTCTGCCTCTCTCTCTTACCAGTCCCTCTATCCTCTTGCTCCACAATACCAGAGTCCCACTTATCATTACCATCCAACTAGACGCCCTTACATCTGTTCCCTCTCTTCTAATAGCATATACCAAAATCCTCTTCATCGTTCCAACCTTGCACTCAGACTTCCCGACATGACGGATTACATCGTCAACATATCGGACGACTCACAGACCACGACCCTTGCTTCTCATACATCGTCTCCCTCTGCTGATGTGCATGAATCCTCATCTGCGGGGTCATCGTCACCTAACAGCATCGACGTAAACGCATTCATCGATTCATCCACATCCATCAAGAGTATGAATTTCCTATACTTTATTTTTCACGTCTCCCAACCCCTTTGTTGTATAGAAGTATCTTAACCGTGATCCTATTTCATGGATTTTGTCCAATAGCATACCGATGGTACCCTCAGGAGTCTGTAGAAGATTCAACCCCAACAGAACTCATCCTTACTCTGGACGAAGAGTAAGTAGATTCACACCAACTTGAGTGAGGAGTGGAGGCGATGCCAAAAAGTAGTGCACAAAAAAATGAGCTGATGCGATGTCTCCTCTATTCCCTCTCGTCGTTGGTACTATAAGATACCAACCTCCTGTCAAGATCAACGCCTCAAGGAAAACAACCGAGGTAAGAAGAGAAACTCATCGTTACACCTGATTATATCTGGCCACTCATTGTGATAAAATGCTAAATCTTACTCTTCCTGTTCTTGTTTCTCTCCGTGTTTCCTAGTGGTATATCCCACTGCCTTCAAAGCATAAAGAAGGAGCATTTTACGATATCGTTCTGGGTGTTTCGACTCAAAACTTGAACATTGACTCCATCGAGTCCATTCTCATCAGATTTGATCAGATGGAGTCGATCGACAATGGCTACGAATACGAGGTAGGTAGGGATATGACTATCATTTTTTGTTCTCTCACAAAAGATGACTCCTCCCTAGTCTCTAACATCTTTTGTCATATAATGTTGCTTGGTAATAGGTTATCCAACCTCATGAACTTAGACGACTGTCGTCATTAGATTCTTTACCCAAGGTAAAGGAAAGGGACATCGTGGTCCTCAGATGGAAGCTATTCTGCCGGTGCTATGGATACGAAGACGGAGTCACGATGACCGTTGATTTCAGCACATGGTCCGAGTTGCCTTTTGAGTACGGATCCCTCGATCTTCACTTTGTCGAACTCTGCATCGACTCGCCCACACTCTACAGAGCAGGTATGCGTACACTCATAACCAGATACACCTGGCTGTCGGTTTGCTTACTCTTATCGGACTGAATTATAACACCAACAGTCTCATCTCAGACCCATTGTATAGAGAGCACTGCCCACATTCATCTTGGTTGATCGATGTCAACCGCAGTGGTTGCTCCGAGTACGACAGCGTGACGGAAGAGCTGAAGCACGTAATGAACTTTAGTTACTCTGGCGATGGACGCTTCGCTGCCATCAAGACAATTATAGGTGAGGCCCACTATTTGGAGGTCTGGGATCTGCAGAATCACGACACAACGGATAAACAGGCACAGGAACTCAAGAACAAAGGAAGTGTATTGATTGGTGGCGACAATGACGGGTCCGAAGGGGTCGCTAGAAAGCCATACTGTGCCATGCCGGTCGCCTGGATGCTCTTATCTACCGGAAACACCGACATCTCCATTTCCTGGGACGGATCTCTCGTTGCCGTGACGGATACTGCACAGTCAGATGAAGAGGAGGATGAAGAGAATGAGAAGCCACCCGCGGACTACCAGAGCCTTTTCGCAGTCTACCAGTGCGGCCGATACGATAACCACACATCGGAGAAACCATCCTCGAGGAACAGCTTCGTTCGACATGACGTACAGCGCACCTGTCAAGGACTTGTAAACTACATAGGATCTGGAATATTCCACATGGTGGACAAGTCGAATCCGAATCTCAAGGACGAGCTCTTTGTTACCTATAATGGTATTTCTATCGACGTTTATCTCACCTCCGAGGACTGGACTCCCTTGCACAGCATCGCCATGGACAATAACATCATCGCCAGTGTGGAATACACGAGCGACTTTGTTTCCATCACGGACAACCAACTCCGAGGTCGTTATCTGGTTGCGGGCGATGGTGTAGTCGCATTCACGTTCGATATTGTCCTCGGGGCTCAGATTTCCTTCACCTCGGCCCTGTCTGCAGATGAATTTTATAACATGAGCCTTTACGCTGTCATGAGTGAAAATGGATCCCTTATTGCGATTCCTGGATTTCGAGGTCTCAACATCTACCGGACGGAAACATGGACTTTGCACGGATCGTACGTCTTCCACGAGATCCCGTCAGATGAGAGGGTAACAAGCGTCACCTTTCTCTGCGACGACAGTATCCTCGCTGTCTGTGTTGGGTCAAGTGATAACGCCTTTTTACAGACCCGGCCTGGATACCTCCTTGATATTGCAAGAATGTCACTGGTTGGCCGGATAGCCCCTGATGGATGCGAGTGCCCAAGTCTGGTACCACTGAACGGATCGATCCAAGGCCTCGCCTACTTGGGACACACAAAATTGTGGCACATGCGACTCGAGGATCGGGCATACCATTCCACTCCGATATCTCCAACCCGCTGCACCGACTTGTGCAAGAATCCGGATCTCCAAGAGAACGACAGTGACGACGATAATGGTACTTCTGCCTTTGGGTTGCACTTCAAGGCTGAGACAACGGAGACCTATATCGGATCATCGCACCTTAAGCGCGAGAAGAGGTCCTCCCTGACGGTGACCATGACGGATACGACAAGTTCCCGAGCCAAGAAGATGGTCATCCCCTTGCCTGACGGCGTTTCCATCTACAGCACAAACTTCTTTTCCGCTTACCGATATCTGCTGGTTGAAACCTCGGATGCGTTCATGGCTTGGAGCGTTCCAAAGTCGTTTGAAGGAGATTTCCGATTGCAGATGGTCCTCTATGCCTCGGACTTCTATGAATGCAAGATTTGCCCACACGGATACGTCCGTTGCCGGTATGATGAGGAAGAAGCCTTTATTCTACTCAACCACATCCTGCACCCGATTTCTGAGATCGTGACGATATCCTTTTTATCAGGTTTGGAACCAGCGGTGCGGGTCTATGAGCTTGCGGAACCTGGAGTAAAGCAGGACATCCTTCGATACTATGTTGGACACCTCAACTATTATCCACTACAGGATGATCTCACCAGCACCTTACTTGTCAAGGCAGTCAACTTGTGGTCGCCAGGCGGCCACCATCTCCTTTGCGACTTTGTTATGGGCCTTTTGTCGTCATCTACAGCTCGCTGGGTCCCGCTTAAAGACATGCCCAGTTCGATCAACCCAGTTGCCATCCTCCTCGACTTCGCCAGCAAGAATTCGTTGGCCATCGGCTTGCTGGAGATCATTGTCGACTATTGTCTAAGCCAGGCGAAGGCTGAACAGGACCCACATTTTCTGTTGCCCATCCGCCAGTGTATAGACCGTCTTGTCGACCCCAAGCAGCAGTATCCCGAGTTGGTTCTCAAGATCTATCGAGAGATGGCTTACTTCCCTGCCCAGGGTCGCGAATTCATCATCAGTCACCACACTCTCGCCAAGCCTTTGAATTTTCGGTGGACGTTCTGGAAGTCGTATCCATGGGGGCTCCATCAGCATAAGGACCAAGTGTTGCAACTGGACCTGTACGGAACTCCCAACCCACCCAAGGGCAATTTCACCCGCGACATTTACCAGGCGTCGTTCGACCTGCTCTGGCGGAAGCCTGAGGATGATAAGTCTCTGCAGGATTCTAGCCAGCAAGCGGAGGATGCTCTTGTCCAGGCACTGTTCTCTTGGCCTCGAGCTATTTGGAAGATGGTATTGAGGAAGTGCCAGTTGCGTTACAATACGACAGTTGAATGTCACCCTTTTGAGTTGGAAACTCTTGAAAACCCTGCACTCAAAGCCTTGGTCGAGTACAAGTGGTAGGGATAAATGGTTAACATTGAACGGTGCAACATTCCATAGTTTCTCGCCATTGTTTTTACTCATGGGCCTTTTTTTTTATATTTGATAACTTGCATTAGGAACACCATTGGGTTCAACTACTGGTTGGTTCGATTCCTTGGACAAGTGTGTTACTACATCCTCGTCCTGACAGCAATCTTCCTTCAGATCTATGGAAATCAGGAACAGGTTGCTCTGAAGGAAGGAGAGAGATACACTGACCTTGGACTTGACGGACTCTTTCTTGTTATCATTGTTGTCGCATTCATTTTTCTATGGTTGGAGTTGGTTCAGCTTTTGAAAGAAAAGCGAGGCTACATTCGGTAAGTGAAACAGCTATTCTCCCGTACAGGAGGGTTTTATTTGTGCCTTTGTTGAAGGTTGACCAGTGCTTGTAATATTGATCTCGTTTGCTTTCTTTCCTTCCACCCTTCCTACTCAACATATTGCAGATCTATTTATAACTTGGTCGATCTTTTCGTGTTCTTGCTACCTCTTGCGGGTGCTATCAACCAGTTCCTCATTATTCGAGGCATCATCGAAAAGGGGCTCAATCCTGGCCTTCTTAGTTTCTCTGTTCTATTCATCTTCCTGCACTTTGTAAATCATGTTTTACCTTACGGTCGTTGATATATCTGCATCTAATGAGTTCTTCGTGATCTAACTGTCTATTTCCACTCTTTAACCTTCTATCATTTTTGTTCTCGTTTTTTGGATAGTTATTCGAGCTTCGAGTGTTCCAAGCTGTGTGTCACTTTGTGTCGATCATCATCCGCACTATTTACGCGATCCGCGTGTTCATATTTGTCTTTGCCGGAGGCCTCCTTGGGTTCTCGATTGCGATCCTGCATCTCCTCCATGGGTGTGACGTCGATAAGTGCTCTTACTTCACTGAAGGCTTCTCGAGCAATCTGTTGCGCGCTTTTTCCGTGACCTATTTTATGATGGTAGCGTATCTCTAGCGCGGACTAGTACTCAACTATTTTCACTTCCAATTGCGGCATATGTGGCGAAGACTAATTTTTTTTCTGCGCGTATCGGTTTTTTGTACGACTTTGTAGGGTGGCACCTATGACCCGGTCGAGAGAGGCTTCCAGAGCGACAGTTTAGCGTTCCACGGGATAATGATGATATTCTTTTTCTTCACCGTCATCGTCATGTTGAACGTGCTCATCGGTATGAATACTACTTTCAGTTGCTCGGCCCTTTTTATGAATTCTTTTAACTTCGCTTCCCCCTTCTAACTGCTACCCCCTTTTATGCTCGCTTACTCGTAATCGTCTTAGCCTTGATCAACAACGCGATTAGCGATGGCGACCAGTCATGGCAACTGGACTGGATGGAATACCGCATGCGGTATATTGAGAGTGCCGAAAACATGACTTACGACATTCCTGGTAAATATCCACGACTCATTGACACGAGACAAAAAAAAAGTCTTTTGACGAAATTCTGCGATGTGAACACTCATTACTTGTCTCTTTTTTTTTGATCCTTATTTTCAGGTTTCCGCGAGAGTCGCAATTACTTTCCAGACACGATTTACTACACCGCGACAGGTCAACAGGTCCGCGACTATACAAAGGAAACTCAGAGACTGATCGACGAGGCTGGACCTTCTTCTGCGACGGATACAACAACCACAACAACAGCTTCGGTTACTGCAGCCACGGTCGCGACGGTTGTTGAGCCAGCTGTGTCTAATGTTGTTGACAAGAAGCCTACTACGACATTGGTCAGGAAGGCGACTGTGACTGCGGTTACTGCCGCATCCAAGGCGGCAATGGCGACGGCTGCTGCTGGAGGAGAGAGCGATTTGATGTCGATGTTGAGACAACAGCATGAGGACCAGACCCGGAGAGAGGAGGAGCAGCGCAGATGGTATGAGGAGCAGATGCGTCGATCGGATGAGCAGATGAAGTTGCTGGCGGAGCAGACTAGGCGATTGGAAGAACAGCGTCTGGCGATGGTGGATTTGCAGTCTGAGTTGCGGTTACTCAAGGAGCGTGGTGATCGGTAGTAAATTAGTATCGTGTTTATATAACTCAATAATACTTTTAGGAGTCTTCCTCATTGACAGCATATGTACGTACAATCATGCACAACAGCACAAGAAAACATTATTCGAGAATGGCCATGAACAAACAAACGCACAGGCATGCAAGCCAAACTCAGTGTTCCGAGAAAGAAAAAAGGGAACACTTTTTACACCACTTTCGCTTTCCCCTTTACTTTTCTCTTGCATTTTACAACCCACACTCAAATACAAGCGTGCTTTATATATGACATATTGCATCCCTTTTTCTTTTCTTTCTCAGGTAACGTTTGAACACAATAAATACCGACGTTGTCATTGGCATATCCGATGATATTCCGTCAAGGACAACACTCACAAGCCCAAAACAATTAAATCACGCGAACGCTCTTGACCTAGTCGAAAAGACCTCAGATCCAGAGAAAGCACCCGTTGTCGCAGAAGCGACACCTCTTTATTGATGGGCCTGTCAATAGAGATGATGACAGAGTCAGTATTTACACGCCCAGAAAAAAGCAACTCGGATACGATGCGTCGAGCAAACCGTCGACATGATGAGTAGAAGCCGGGGAATGAAGAGAATCAAAAGATGATTGCGGAATAAGGAAAGACTTTACGTTGAAGGAGGAGTTGCGGGTGTGAAAAGGGTCTCACGAATATGTAAGATATAAACTTTTGTTTTTTTTTTAAAAAAAAAATTCAAGATTCGCGTTTACCAACAATCAACGTCAGCTACTATGGTTCTTTTGATATTCTCTGATATCTTTTGCGGTCGCGGAGTAATACACCACATCTGGGAACTGCCTGCCATTCTTTCTCGCGCCTTTGTTTTTGTGATGCAAGAAGAAATGAATTAGTATATGTATCCACTAGCCCCTCTTTCTTTCCACGGTCGCAAAAAAACCAGCAACTAAAAAAAAATATTAGAGGGAAAAGAGGGAGTACCTGAGGACCTGTAGGACATGTTTTCGGCGCTTTCAACAAACTTGAGTCGATGCTTAAACCATTCCTGCTCCCACTGTTCCTGACCTTCCTTCTTGGCTGCATCCTGGATCAACACTATATCGATCAAGGGAAAAAAATATGGGTAATTGCTTTTGTTAGAATCAAAAAATGGCATCCACAAGCGCATCTCCTTCCTTGATTTCCTCTTTTTAGTGGTTTTTGAGTATAGGAAAAATTAACTTACCGATAGCCATGTTGATGAACATTATGATGTTGAATAAGAAGAAGATCAAGGCCAGAACGAAATTGGCCCAGTTGTCACTGTAGAGCAGCCCACCACCTCCCCATCCATTCCGTCCGCTCTACAGTATCACCAACCAGCAACAGCAAGACAACAACAAAATAGAAGCTAGTTAGCAAACAGGGTCCAGGTGACACAGCACGTCCCTCGGCGTCCTCTTTGCGCATCATTCATTACACCAGTATTTTTACCAAATGAATCCCCGAGACGGCTGCAAAGAAATCAGACGGACGATTATCGCCCATCAAGATCGAAGGGTTCTGACAAGAAGCCATGTCAGGACAAGCGGGAATCATGTGCAAAAACGCAGTCAGGAAACCCAGCACGCCCAGGAGATAGACGTATAAGAACGTCGCGATGGATTCGATCCCATGGGTGATGGACCAAACAAGTCGGGCCATAGGTTTGAACACTCGTAGTTCGAAGATCTGAAAATTTGCTTGTCATGAAGATTTGGACAGTGTGATTAGTAAGGTAGGCAACAAAAAGGGTCTAAAGGATGGAAGGAGGACAAAAAAAAAAGTCTGAAAATAGAATAACTTACAAAATGCAGAAGGACAATGAGGACAGAAAAGCTCAATAATCCGGAGTTCTGTCCTGGAGGGGAGAGTATACCCAACAGCGTGCAAAAATGGTTAAGACTTCCCGCAAACGGCAACGCCAAGACCAACAAGTCTGCAATATTGAATACCGATCTATTGTCTCTCCCAATGAAATTGCGATTAGTTTTCTTTGATTACTTTACAGAACTAAAGTGATAGATCCACGCAAAGAGTGAGCATAGGAGAGAAGAAAACAGTTGAAACTCTCACCGGAAGTACGAGAACAACCCCTGTCGGAACATCTGAACAACTTCAACACAGAGAAAGGTGAACGACGTGATCAAGATGTCAAAGAACATCCCAATCCAGTGATAGACGATTACCCCCTCAGCGCCGACTTTGCTCTTGCCATAGATCTGTAGCGCCACTGCTAGGAGCACCAGAATGTAGTAGCAGCACCGGGCGATGAACTGGTCTCGCCAATATGCAAAGCCCAGCACATCCCTTTCAAAGAACCAAATGCGGCAATAAACAAAGGGAAGAAAGAAGTATAGAAACGGTAGGAGTTAGGTGAAGGGTGTAACAACCTGACTTTTAAACAAAGCAGTATTTGTTAGATGTGCACGGTACCATTTGTAATCGACTAAGGCAGTAAGGACCGGACTATTATGCCCCAGATGCGTCAAAGGATAACACCGGACAGTGTCCTTTCTCAACAACTTAAAATTGTGCAGAAATACCCTCCACAGAACCCCCAGCCTCGAAAAGATCATCCTCTCAATTCTGCTTTGCTCACCACCGCCACTGCCACCGCCATTAGTCACCGCTGATCGAGTGCCCTTCTGGTACCAAAGCATATCGAACGACGCGAAGTAAAGGTCCTTCAAGGCCTCATCCCTCCTGGGGCCCAAGCCTGCGCGAGTCCCGGCCCATTGTACCTCCTGCTCCTGATCTGTCGCGCCGATAGGTAGTCGAACTGGACGTGCGGGGAGGTATGCAAATCCTTGGTACAATTGCGCCACGAACTCCTCAGCACCCAAAGGCGGTTTTTTGTCCG
Source organism: Linnemannia schmuckeri (assembly GCA_029449235.1). Classification (NCBI taxonomy): domain Eukaryota; kingdom Fungi; phylum Mortierellomycota; class Mortierellomycetes; order Mortierellales; family Mortierellaceae; genus Linnemannia; species Linnemannia schmuckeri. The sequence continues at coordinate 3,057,439 of JANATG010000002.1, forward strand.
AATCGCCGACGACAATTAATTCCTGGAGGGTTTGGAGAACCGGTACCAAAAAGTATGGGTCTTTCTCGATTCTGGCCCGTCGAAGCAGGTATTCGCACAGAACTTGAGCTACTTCCAATGCCTGGGGCTCTGTCCTGGCCTTGTTGATCATACACAGGATTGGGTTCGCGTCATTTTCTTCCATCTGGCCATTGACAGCGACAGCGTGAGGCCTTGGGATCCACCGGACCGATGAGTCGGGGTTCTCGAGCAGCAAGGCTCGCGCGAACAAGACTATGGCAGTGTGGTTCCTGGGAGTCCAGCTTTCGCAGATATGTGGAACGATGCTGCTGTTCCCAAGATGGCGGTCCGAGATATGACTGTTGATGTATTTGCCGACGTAGCGGAGGATATCTTGTCGTAGAATGTTGTCGTTGTTGGGAGCAGCAGCGGTGGCGAGTTCGAAGATTTCGACGAGGTCGATAATGCCGTTTGGGAAGTCGAAAAAGTGGCCGTTTTTGGTGGGGTCATCCAAGGACTGATTGTCGCTCAAGCCATCGTCCTTGGCCATTTTTCCGTCGCCGTTGTTGCTGGTGTTGTTGCGAGTGACCTTTCTTCCGTAGAGCCGGTTATGCGGGCAGATTTTCCACTTTGTATCGCTCTCAACATCCTGAACCAGTCGAAGAATAAAATGTCCTTCACGAAACGTCGGCGTGCTCCAAATCATGATCAACTTGTCCAGGACGACCAACAGATACGAACACCCCTCCTTGCCGCCCACAAGCTGCGCGCTCCGGAAAGCCGTCTCTCTCGGAAGAGGTACCGACATTCGATGGACAGGAAGACCATTGCTATCACAAAGTGTCAAAGCGACAAGGGACAGTGCCTCGCGACGTCCATTGATGATGATAGGTTTTGTAATCTTCTCGACCTTGAATTTCATTCCTGACGATGGCGAGATGGCCTCCTTCTTGCCAGCAATCTGCTTGAATGACAAGACTGAGGTACAATAGTCGTTGCATCGCACTCGTAGATTGGAAGGTGACTGAATGATTCGATCCTGAAGGTCAAAAAGGGACACCTGTGAGTCTCCAACACGATAAGCCTGTGGATTCGCCCAACTGTCGCTCCTCCCGAACAAGAAAACATCCATTCCTTGCGATACGAACCGTTCCACCACCGTCATTGTCTCGGTGTTGAGAATGTAACCCCTGTTCTTTCGGTAGAATGGGACCTCGCCCGTCCCACTGGCAATACCGACCATGATCCTGGTGTCGAAGCGAATAAACTGAACATCCCCAATGGCTTCCGTGTGCTCCATATCATAGAAAACACACGTTCCTGCCAGGGTCCAAGTCGCCGTCCAAAAGAGATCGACATGTCGCTGTCCTGGAATCGCAATCAGTTGCCCGTTCGCAGACATGGTGGAAATGCTGCTGATGTTGTAGTTTTGCTCAGGGGTGAGGCCAGTAAACGACGAGACACAGACGCCTTTCTCAATATCCCATGTGGTAACTATTTGGGCTCCACAGGCAGATGGCTCTTTAACGACAAAGTAAGGTCCGTGAAGCTGCTTGGATAGGGCCGAGTAGACGTTGGTGATGAACTCTGGTCCGATCCTAGCGGGGTTCATGGTGATCGATCGGACATGTGTCCACTCCTCGTAGACACCGTAGATCTCGATCGAGACGCCGTTGCAGGTTACAAATAGCTCATCCTTGACATCCTGATCCGTGGTCGCAATAATATGGAACTGACCCTTTCCACAATAGTCCTGCATTTCCGCGGTGGCATGTCTCCTCTCAGGATAATGCCTTACAAGCCCATATCCTGCAACAGCTCCTTCTGGTACCTCAGTCTGCTTAATGTCGCACCTGTAGAAAGCGGTCGTGGTCCTGTAATCCTTCCTCTCATTCGGGGAGAGGGTCAACGGCTCCAAATCCAAAACCACAAGCTGTGACCCATCCCATGACAGCTCCAAATCTGAGTTCCATTGCTGCATCATTGTTGCAGGAAACTGCATCAACGCCACCAACTTTGGTCGAAACTCCTCATTGTCTTCCTCTACCAAGGACGCAGATTCCCCTGAAGAAGTTGTCACTGTGTCAGCATCATCCCAAAATTTCCAGAGCTGTAAGAAATATGTCTTCTCGCCTCTTTTCTTCTCTCCTGCAGTAGTTGCAAGGACGACATGCGATCCATCTTTTGATATACAGTAGCCGGTAATGACTTGTGGGTATACTACAGCGACCGAGGAGCCCAGGTGCTGGTATCCTATCCTGTTAATGTCGACAGAGTGAATGAATGGTTGGTGTTCCTTGTACCTCGGGTCTAGGAGGTGAGGAAATAGGCAAGATATTAAATACGTTTTTCAATTTCGTCCGCAATTGTGTCAGCACACGACGCAATATGTAAGGCATTTTCTTACCTTTTGAATAATAGTTTCGCGCGTCTGTCAAGATCTCCACGAAATGCAGCTCTAATAAGCCATAATCCATTGACGACGAAGCACCACCAACACCAACGCCTTCGTGTCCTTTGTCATCATCGCCGTAATGACAACCAGGATCCCAGGTCCTGACCTCAATTACAACTTCCAGCGCCGATTCCGACAGAAACACCTTCTCATGTAACCTCCACTTCCAGACCTCACTATCGCCCTCCTTCGTCTCCAGTCCTCCTGCATCGTCCACTTTCTCACCATCATTCTGTAGATCAGACTCTATCCTTGATAGTTGTGCAAGTTCCTTAGACGTTATGACCTACGTGCACGCCAACATTAGTCAACATGAATGAGGAGGATTAATAAACTATCATCAGTTATCAATCGTCAACGCACGACCTACGGTAATGCCCTTCCCTTGCTCACCTCTGATCGTGAGTTCTCGGCGCCTGTGACTTGGCTGTATGTGATGATGATTGCCTCGACGGTGCTCAAGTTCAGGTCCCGAGTCGATACGCCGAGAACCAAATCGTAGTGTGTCTCCTGACCTGTGCTTTTTGGTATCGCAAACTAACGATAGTGTAAAAGAGGAGAGAGGATTTCCAGAGGGAGGGATAGGAGTGTGAGTAAGGCTAAGCTAGTGCAAGTGCTTTTTGTATTTCAGTAATTTTTTTACCTTGGTGTACTTGGTTGCAGTGTTGATGGGCACTGCAGGATGGACCCTGCCATCGAAAAAAAGAGAGAGCGTGTGTGAATACGATGCATGGTGATTAGATATCACAAGTATGTATGTGTGCTGGATTTACACGGCCATGCTTTTGTTTGTGTTTATCACTTACTCCTCTTGTTCTACTACGCTTAGTGTAACAAGCCCTCTATGATCCGAACCATCCTCCTCCTCCTGTTCATCCTCCTCCTGGTCGCCACTACTGCGTTCATCACGTCCAAAATACCATCTCGTTCCTGAATAACCCAATCATAAATAGTGATAAGCATCAATCATTAGCGATCATGATTTGGATCAGTGATCAAACAAACTCAATTATTGATTTCAGGAACGGGAGATTACGCAGTTCGAGAGTGAGTTGCTCTTCGTCAGTCTTTAATAGGCTGTCGTCGTTAGTTTCAGAAGAAGCGCGACCACTACTTTTGCTGGTGAGTGTGTCCTGGATGCTGATAGGAGATTCTGTCCTTGGCTGTGGTGGTTGCTGTGGAGGCGATGCTGAGGCTGAGGGTGGTAGTGGCGGTGGCGTCAAATCGTCGAGGATTAGAATAATATGTTCCGACATGGTGGAATGTGCGTTGTCAAAGGGGAGGTTGAGATGAAGTTGCGAAGAGAAATGGAAAGTGAATGAGGATGAAGAAAAAGAGAATGCTAGATCTCGTTGAGGTCGACGGGAGTGTCAAAAAAAAATATAAGCACTTTTTAGCTCATCGTTGTCGTCGCTGTCAAGACACGCCGTCTGTCGTGGCGAGTGGGAGAGATGAATTGCGAGAAGTGCGAAATGATATCCCGTCGGACAGCCAATACCTCTTACTTAGTTCGTGAACGTGCATATAAGCGGGAAGAGAAAAAAAGAAAAAGCGATCGTTGTAAAATGCCTGCAAGTTCCTTTCCGAGGGAATATTTCTACTTCCCGAGGTCAAGCATAGATATAGACGTTGTTGTTTGTTCGCGACTGTTTCAAAATGAGAGCGATAAATCGAAGAGAGGGAGGGAGGCATGCGGCGAGTAGACGTTTGCAAGGAGAAAAGGAGAGGGGAGGGATCGAAGACAATGAGAATGAACGACAGAGGGGATATGTGTGAACAGGGGATTATTGCGTTCTTGTCAGGTGTTTTTGGCCACTTTGATTGGACGTTGAATGCAATCAATCGTGTGTGTGCATGCGCAAGGGTACAAGAAAACAAAGAGACAGTCGAGAATGAAGATAAACGAGAGCGAGTAAAGACTACCGTGTGACATTCGCAATCGGCAGGCGAATCAGCGTACAGGATCTCGAGGGGTATAGGAAAGGCTGCGGGAGATTCAAGTTGAAGACAAGGCAAAGGTAAAAGAAGACTAGACAACAAGAAGAAAGAAGGACGCAGAGAGGAAACGATTAGGCACTGGTGGTACTGGTGTGCCTTGGACGGTGCCCCAAGGTACATGCAATGCAGACACGAAAGAAAAAGAAAGGAAAATAAAAAGAAAAGAAAAGAAAAGAGTGGGGAAACCTTGAACGATCAAATTTGCCTGGGAAAGAGTACAAAATTGCTCTCTTTTTCCTCCTTCCTTCCCTCCTTTCTTCATTAACTTCGCACTACACTCTTCTCTCTCTTTTTTGTTCGTTGCTCACCCGAGCAATCAAAACGCCCTTTTGTCCTCGTCCTGTTCTTCTCTCTCTCCTCACACACTCCTTCATCCTCTCTCCCACTCGTTCACTGACCCGTGCTTCCGTCATTGTCATTAGTGCTCTCAACACACACAATCGATATTCGACGCATTGGTCCATTCCTTTATCCGTTCTCACCAAGAAGACAGAATCGATACTTCTTCTTCTCTCGCTCCTCTTCCTACTTCTCCTTTCACACAGACACACTTTCCTTTTCCTCTCTTCTCTCACGTCTCGACATTTCTTTCTCCTCCTCTCTCCTCCCTCTTCCCTCCTTCCTCCGTCCTTCCTCCTTCCTTCCTTCACCATCTTTCACTCACGCTCCTCTATCTCACACGCACACACTCAGTTAACGATCCGCGATACCCCATACCCATTCCAACACTATTAATCAACACATACCCCTCCGACAAATATGCCGATGCTACTTGTGGCTGTTCCTCTGCAGAAATCATGGCTCGGTCTATCTTACTGGAGAACACCGTCCGTCATGGAGCTACCTGTCGAACTAGAGGTAGCAAACATCCCCTCATACTCCCTCTTCCTCTCTTCCCTCCTCTTTCATTTGCACTTTTAACCAACACCATTTTTAAAGGCTCGCACACTCAACGACAAAGGGCCGACAACCTCCTCGACTCTTTCATTACATGAACATTAACACCACTGTTTGCATGGTGGTTGCTCAAGTCATGACCGAATGAGCAACCACAGAAAGTACACAATGAACCAAGAGTGACAAAAAAAAATGGGAATACAGACTCTCGGTCCTCTCTTCCTCTGGTGTGGACTTGGACCGCCACTAAAAGGATAAACATTATTCTCCCGTTCGTTCTCTCTCCTTGATGTTTTATTCCCTCAAAGGAAAGAAGCAAGGAGGATGGAGACATGCATCCCCAACGGTCTCTTTAGTATTTTCCTTGCTATCCCTCTTTTGTTGCATCCCTCCCCCTTTTGTTCTCGTTTGGTTACTGCTCGAACTCAACACATTGGTGTTCCGTGCCTTGTGCCTGTGGACATGGTTTGCCCTTTGAAGGAAACACAACACCGCACTCACTCGAATTCACATTCACTCAGCGATACGACACATTTTAACACTTCCTTCCGCCCTGTCTGTCTCGCCCTATGCAATCTTCTTTCCCAGAATCTCTATCCTCTCTCTCTCCTCAACTAACGCCCATCTTTTCCCTCCCAATTTGAAACCGTATATAATAGTACATACCATATGAGGAATTCGAGGAAAGGTTCTCAAGACTGAACCAGATAGCCCGGCCAATCTACCCGACGATCTGGCCCAACATCCTGATGGTCTTTGTCTTTGGTGCCCTGATTGTCACTGCCGCGGTAGGGATGGCTCGTAATGGGACGGGACTGACAGTCATGGGCCAGGTGGCCTGTTTTGTGATTCCTATCCTTGCTATTCTATGGATCCGGGTTCGTAAAGAAGCCAAAGCTCGTGCACGCAAACAGGTATGTATTTTTTTGCGCAGATCTGAAGGATGAAATGACTGATTATCGGATCTGACACACACGCCACCATCTTTATTCACCTCTTTTTTTTTTTTTTTTTTTTTTTTCCTCTCTTCTTGTTTCTTCTTCACCTTTCTCTTTCTTTCTTTCTTTCTTTCTTCCTTTCCCTCCCATATTAATTGACAAACTTCTCACCCCTCTCTTAACATCGACCAAACAAACAGTTCAAGAGGAGGTCGATAAAGTTACTTCGGGAATGGACAGAACAGGACACACCAGCATTCGCAATCCAGTGGAAGCTGCGCTTGCGGGTATGGAACGATGTCCGACGGAGAAGGGAGGCTGCGATTGCTGCTGCTGCGGGACTAGACCATACGCAGGAACAGGATCAGGATCAGGAGCAGGACGTTGATGATATGCGTGGACAACACCAACAGAGTGTATCTATTCAGATCGAGCCCGTAGACAGCAACAACAATGGAACGGATGCCCAGACAATGACAATTCAACGCCCACCACGCGTCGCAGACGTCTATACAGCCCTACGACTTCCTACACCCCCCAACTATATCACCTCCGACACCTCCGACACCATTCCTACACTTTCTACACCCACAACAACGACGACGCCATCCCGCCGTCGTATGAGAACACCACCATCGCAACAAGCACCACAACAACAACGTCAACTAAGCAACACTCAATTGACCTCCGACTCCCCGCACACACTATTGGAGACCAGCCGGCGGTCGTGGATTGAAAGGCTACGAGATCTTTCGTCTCGCTTATTGTTCACAGAGACGCGGGTGTGGATGATCGAGATTTCGAGGCGGGATGGTGTCATGGACGAGTATGCACTGATGGTGCCTAGTCCTGTGTATTGTGGGTACCGGTTACCGGGGTATGAGGATACTTTGTTATCTCAGCAGTTGCAGAATCAAGCACAGCAACCTAGAGGAGGAGGCGGGGGAGTGGATGGAGATGCGATGGTTATCGCAAGCGGAGTACGAGCATCCCCTTCAACCACCGCTGTGAATACTGTCGCACAGCAGCAGCAGCAGCAGCAGAGTAGGTATGGTGGACCGCCTCCTGCGTATTTCAGTGACTCGGAGGATGATGAGGATGAGGATGAGGATGAGGAGGAAAGGGTGCAGAATGCCACTACTACAACCATTGCTGTTGCTAACAGTGGCAATAGTGGAAACAGCGGTTTGGTAGAGTCGTCGATAAGTGGAGGGGTGACATTAAGTGGCACACATCAACACCAACGACCCATGGAAATGACGACCGTTACTCTATCATCCGGACCCACTACTCCCGTTCCTTCTAATGTACGGATAGGAGGCCACCTGGGTCGACTCGGGAATCATTTGCAGCAAGGATCGACTATGAGCGGGAGTACGATGACCATGTCGTCGACCTGTTCTGCTGCTACTTCTCGGACGACTCTTGCCTTAACCCTCGCCGACAAGGACAAAGACGACGATGAGGATGTTGTGGGAGATGAGGGTAACATTCCTTCTACGAACAGAGAGGGATCCAAATAAAACCATGTATATTATTCTATTCTTTGTTCTTTTTTCGTCATATTCACGCGCAGGTGTGGCGTTTGGTATGAAAACATGTTTATTATGTCTTCAATTGCTCGTGTTGTTGGGTTGCTTTTGTTCCCTATCTCCCCCTTTTCCTCCATTCCTTCTGCTCCCGTGTTTGCACAAACACTTGCACAGACGAAGAGGTACCTTTCCTTTGTTTTCGCTGGTTATCTTGTTTTCCCATCTCTCTGGCACACATCACACGACAAAAACAAATACATTGCCCAATCAGATCGCTCAGAAAACTTTTCTCACTTTCAAGCTGAGTCGCTCTTGTTTTTTTCTTGTACTTTTTTCCAACCGTCCCTTTACGCCCATCAACCCCGGCTATGTGTGTGCTACCTCATGATCCGCTTTAGAGAACAAGAAGAGTGTTGCCAAGGTTGACTATCGTAATGGTGCGGAATGGCGACAGATGTATTTAAGAAAGGACAATGTTTCATATCTGAAAGATAAAATGAAATGTAGTGTAGTAAAAAGGGTGCGGGTATCGCTATTTCTGCCTCCCTTGCACTGCCTTGCTTTTCTCTCCCCCTTACTGTTCCCGCCACCTTCTCTCCCTAAAAAAGAATATTGGGGTTAGGGGCTTTGGGAGAGCAGTTTCGTTGGTGAATGCTTGTCAGTAAGCTACAAAAGGGGTGGAAGAAAGCAATTAGAAACAGCAAAAAAAAGGGTTGTTTTCCAACAAAGACGGATATAGCTTAAGAGATGAGAGGACGAGAAAGGATATCCGTTTTTGTCGAAAAGATGAATGATGGAGGAAGGGAGAAGGGAGAAGGGAGAAGGGAGAAGGTGTAAAGAGATGATCCAATGGTTTGTTGTAGGCATATGTGTGTGGGAGAGAGGAGAGGATGAGGAGGAAAGAGGAGTGTGTTAGATCGAAGGTTGGAGACAGAAAAGTGAAGGAAAGGTGCAGGCAGAGAGAGGGAGGAAGGAGGAAAAGAAAAGAAGGTTTTGACTTGCGATGACTCGAGATGAGATACTCAGATTCATCGTTTTAATTTGGTTCCAGCTAGTGTAAGTTGAGAAAATGAGAGAAAAGGGCTCACTTTGTAAGAGGGCACAGATGAACGACAGCCAACACGAGAGAGAAGGAGAGGGGGCCACTGAATAGTAGAGAATAGAGTTGGCCAAAAGAAGAACGTTGACAAGTGACAGAAGACAAGGAACAAGACCCTTTTCGCCCATCATCCATGCCCATCCCATGGGTTGACCTTGTTTGCTTATCTTTGCTTGACCTTGCTGACCTTGTTCCAGCTCAGGACGTATAAATACGAAGTGCTCCCCCGCCCTTTTCTGTCCCCTACTTCACTTTTCTCTCCCTTCCTCGTCTGTTTCAGCGATTGTTCATTGTCTCTCTCTTCCTTTTCGCCGCTGAACTCTCACTTATACCTACTCAGACAAACAATAAAAACTCCCCTCTCTCCCCCCCCCTTTTTTTTTTTCTTTTTTAGTTGTTATTGTTTCTTCCTGATCTCCCTTTCCTCTCGTCTTGTACATAACTCATTCACCCTTCTTACTATTTCAAGATCCCTCATCCTTTTTTTACTCTTTTCTCACTTCCATCCTCTTCATTCTCAACAACAACAACAACCACAAGACACACAACAATCGATGGTCGCACACACAGTCCTCTACTGGCTAGCAAGCCAAGGAGCCGTATCCTCTTCCACCGCCTCTACAGTCGCAGCCACAGTCGCAGAAGAGGCAGCTGTGCCTCTCAAAATATACCTTTCCAATATCGCCGGTTCCTTATCTATTCTGTGTTGGTTCATCGTCTTCACCCCGTAAGTCTCGTCCTTTCTCTTCTTTTTGTTTTTGTTAATAGCAACGCTCATTCAGGAAAAAAAAAAAAAAAAAAAAAAAAAAAGTGAACGAAGTGAGCGATGTCGAGTATTTTGTTTTGCCACCAACCAAAACGACAACTCACGCAGCGAACAGAGCGAGCAAAATTTGACTACATTATCAAGCGTTATGTTATCTACCGCCATAAAAAACAGGGGTACAGGGAGAAAAGAGCGAAGATGGGGTAGAGATCAAGGGAAAGGAGACGGGATAACAGCAGCAGTAGTAGCATCTATAGAGAGTGAGAGAGAGTGACTCAAAGGGAGACAGAAGGAAGAAGATGAGCTCAGGATGATATGATGCAAAGAGGGAGTGAGAGCAAACAGCAAGCAAGCGGGAAAACAAGCATCAAGCACGCAAGAAAGTATTGGAGAGAGTGTGTGTCTGTGTGCGTGTGGCGATATCCAGTTCCATCTCCAGCTGCATATGCAAAGGAAATGGACTTATCAGGTGCGCAACTTGCTAGAAAACTATAGCATGCAGGCATATCTTTTCTCTTGTTGTTGGCTGGTTGATTACACCAACAACAACTCAAGACAAAGGGAGGCAAGCAGGTGTTTACTCCACGGAGGATATTCAAACACGACAGAAAATCGACCTACAGCCAACTGTCAGGACAACAACAACAACAACAAAGACAACAACAATTTGGACACCAAAACATGGATATACGAAACTGTCGGGTGGAAGAGATAGAATCAGATGATACAGTGAGCACACCTCACATGAACAACAACATCACCGACGAACAAAGAACAAACCGCCATCACTGAAAGGAAAAGAACCGACAAGGGACAACAGGATTGCTACCGACAGGGATACCTTCCTGACTAGGATACCTTCCCAACAAAGAACACAGTTGGGCACTGACTAGGAACAAAGTGCAAAGAAGGCGGGCGAGTCTGCCAGCAAAAAAAAAGAGAAGGAAGGGAAACCTTGTCTAGGGCGCAGAGTACTTCTAAACCGCACAATGGAACCAATAGCGCACCTCTTTTCCTTTGCTTTTTTCTCTTGTGTGTTTGCAAACCAAGAACGGCGTCCTTATTGTTGTTGCTGCTCTTGTTGGTTACTAAGACTAGCTTACTGAGTGTCATGAGTTCACAACTCTAATGGCCATCTTGCATCACTTTCTAACCTTTCATGTCTGTGTACCTTTGCTCATGTTTCTTTCTCACGCCCACCTTTTAGTCAATTCTGGATCAACTACAAGCGCCAGTCAGGAGAGTCATTGTCGCTCGTCTTTCTCTACATCTGGCTTGCCGGTGATATCATGAACCTGATCGGCGCAACCATGGAAAACCTGCTCCTCACCATGGTAAGCATCCCTACAAAACTTGACATTGCTGTTTGTTTGTTGACTCTTTCTTGTACTACCAGCAAAAAAGTTTTTTCTTCGCTTTCTCCCTCTCTCTTTTTCGCGCGCGCGCTCTCGCTCTTCTGACCAATCTTTGCTAATCCGCCCTTCTCTCTCCTCTCGTCGCATCAAATTAGCGTATCCTTGCCTGGTACTATACCATTGCCGATGTAAGTCATCTGGCGCCATCTCAAACGTACCCTTTGTTGGGGACATGCATCTTTTATTTGGTGTGCAAATATGTCCCTAACCCCTTCTCTTTGACTCTATGCAACATCTCTCTATGTAGATTGCATTGATTGCCCAGATCTTTTACTACCGCAAGAACTCGGTCAAGGCCAGTTTCGAGTCTGTCATTACCCACGCCAACCCCGAAGCCATCAACGCCCCCCACGGTGCTGCTGCCCACGGCGAGCACGCTCCCCTCGTTGCCGGTTCAACAACCCACAACTACTCGAGCATTGCCCCGTCTGAGCACGTCCACGAGAATGAGCACGACCGTGTGATCCACAAGGCTGCCATGGTTGCCAATGCCACCGCTGCTGCAGGACACTACAACGACGACCATCACCATCACCACCACCATAGCAGTCACCACCCTGTTGCCTCTGGACTCCCCACGACCGCCGAGTACCTCGGTCAGCGTCAGCGTCGTCCCTCTTCTCACTCTGCCTTGACTTCGGGTTCTGGACGGTATCGGTCCAAGAAGGCCAAGCGCCACCAGATGATTCGTTGCACTGTGATGATTGTCTTCCCCATTGTGTTGGCTTCGTTCTTTATTTGGGCTTATTTCGACTGGCTCCAGTGCACAATTGGGCATGGCGAGGATACCGAGGAGGGCTCTCGATGCGGACGTGGAAACGGGGGTGGACACGGCAAGCTGCCTCCCTCGCCCAAGCCCCCATCCTCAGACGATGACTCTATTCTCTCGGTTCTGAGCAGTGGCGACAAGGAGGGTGAGGGTGAAGACAAGGGATTCATCCATGTGTGGATGCCATTGATTCTCGGCTGGGGCAGTGCGATCCTGTACCTGGGCTCCCGTATCCCTCAAATCTACAAGAACTGGCGTCTCAAGTCCTGTGAGGGTCTGTCGATCATGATGTTCATGTTCTCTGTCTTTGGCAACGTCTTCTATGTCGCTTCGATCTTTTTGAACTCGCTTGAGATTGATTACTTGATCAAGAACATGCCCTGGTGGTTGGGATCTGGTGGGACCTTGGTCTTTGATTTCACGATCTTTTTCCAGTTCTATATCTACCGCAACAATAACCCCCTGGCCGAGGCCTTGAAGGAGGCGGCCGAGTCGGGCGAGCTGGATCAGAATGCGCTTAATGCTACCGCTGAGGATGATGAGACTTCTTCGAGTTCGTGCAGTAGCGATGAGGAGGATACGACGTCGACGACTGATACGCTGATTCCTCAGCACAAGAAGTCCAAGTCCCAGCAGCACCCTACCTCCGCTTCCTCCAACGTGTAACATCAACCACTTGAGATTTTCTCTTCTTTTTTTTTCTCTCTCTCTACCTTGGTTCTTTCTTCAGCTTGCACTTTACCCCTTTTTTCTTTCGTCTTCTTTTGTGTGTTCACCACACATTTGTACCATAGTGTTTTTCTTTTGTTCCTTGTACTCTTACTAGAAACGAATAAAACAAGTTCGCTCTCCTTTCAACAAACAATGTAAATGCGGTTAATTAATAATAGTTTGATATGTATTCAAAAGAAAGTATGGTAATGTGCGAAAGGAGTAGATACAGGCAAAAAAAACAACGAAGGACACTAGATTAAAAGAAGGAAAAAGAGAAGACCAAGAAACTACAACAGACTTTCAAGGCATGTCAAGACGGACATCATTACGTGGTACAGCACCAGTATCATGTCTCAAAGTACTCGTCCCACTAATCGTAGCAGCTGGGACGGGGGTCTCGATCCTAGGAGGCATCGAGGCGTCTCCTCTCAACAGTGAGATCTCGCTTGTCCCCGAGGGGCCAGGGTACCCATGGTTGGCTGATCCAGGGGACCCGCCGCTTGCGCTTCCCCCGATACCGCCGCCAAGGAGGCCGCCGCGGGAGGAGGTGTCGATGTTCATGTTTCCAACACCCGCGCCAGTGTTATTGTTGTTGTTGACTATGCCGCGGTCGCGTTCTGTACCGCCCATAACGTCGCCCATCGATCCTGTTGTTGTCACGACTGTTGTCTCCTCGTGGTATTTGATATTCTATCAGGAGGAAGTAAAGGGAAGAAAAGCCATGTTAATATCTGATTCACTGTATAACATACAAGCATCCCATAAAAAAAAAAAAAAAAAAAAAAAAAAAAGGGTTACCTTCCAGAAGGAGGTCCACTCCTTTTCTTCTTCCTCAGGCTTAAGATACTTCAGCTTGAACTTGAGAGTTCCCGTCTTCTCAAACCGAAGAATACGTCCAAAGATTCTCATCCGCGTCACCTCACCTCCAACCTTGGGCAGCAACCGATCCTTGACCGTCGAACGGACAAACAAGAGAACCACAAACCCAAACGCCGCACAGGCACTGAGCCAATAGAAGTTTGTGTTGTAGACCTCGGGCGATGCAGCAGTGTATCCACGAACGCGGATGAGGTGGTTGTAGATTAACGTGAACAAGATACCGCCTCCAACACCGGCAATACTCCAAGCCGTCAGGAGGATTCCATGCAACCCCGAAATATTGTTCACTCCAAATAGGTCATGGATAAACGCCGGGATGGTTCCGAACCCGCCCCCGTAGGCACAGGTCAATGTCCAGATGGCCAACAAGAACGCCCAATAGTTCTTGGTCATGAAGATCAATGGCAGCACGGCAAGGATAACAACTTGAGTTCCTAACATGACCAAGTAACTCGGCTTGCGCCCTATGACATCCGAGAGGGATGAGAACATGAGACGACCGACAAAGTTGAATCCACCATTGATAGCGACCACCGTCGCCGCAGTATCGGCAGACTTCTCAAACACGTTAATACACATATCCGCCAGACGCGACAAGATAACCAGACCCGATACCAAATTCGCCAAGAACATCAAATACATCCCCAAATACTCATACGTCGTCAACGCCTCCTTCAACGTCAGATCAATAGCCGGCTCAAACACAATCCGATTTTGCGCAACACCATGCCCGCCTCCATACGCATTTCCTCCTACACCACCAACACTCCCACCCCCCAACCCCGGGATCTTGCCATCGCCCACTGTGCCTCCCATGGGGATAGACTTTTCGGCCTCATGGCCCGACGAATACTTTAGCTGTTTGCGTGTAATAAACAGTGTTCCGTTACGATAAATAGGCCCGCGAATCTTGTTACGTTCAGGTGGGGGGAAGCGGAAGACGCAAGCACAGAACATGAGGATCACCCAGTAGGTGCCTCCGATGACGAGGAATGTCATGGTAAGACCGATGGCGTGGATGAGTGGGAGAGGGATCTTTGCGCAGATCAATCCTCCAATTCCGAACCCTATTTTACATTTTGCAGTGGGGATAGGTGGAAGGAGAAAAAGAGCGAGAGAAGTGAAGATAGGATTAGTGGGGTTGTTGATGGATGAATGGAGTAAGGAGAAACATGGATAACGAAAAACAGCGGAGGGAAGGAGGGTAAGTGGAAGGGAAGAGTGCTTACCGCAGACAGAGAGACCGGCTCCGAATCCCTTGCGCTCCGGGAACCATTTCTGCAACGCGGAGATAGGACTAAGCGGAATAGAGCATCAAAAGATAGATTCGATTCATGAGAAGGGAAGAGAGGGGAAGGGAGCGTGAGTTAACCAGTGTAACAATGAACAACGCAACGCATTAAGGAGTAGTAGGATCGCATTGGCATAGCAGCGCATGGATAAATACACATATGGATCTGGTGGGATGTTGCTTACCTGATGTAGCAGAGTCCAAGACCAAGACCTGAAACGACTCCGTATCCAAAAAAGACCAAAGCTATGGACTATACACCGACGTGGTCAGGATATGGATATAATATATGAAATAATGTGGCAGAAGGGAGAGAGGAAGAGAGAGCATGTATGCATGGATGTATGAACGTTATTAGTTAAATGCACTAACAAAAAAACGGTAGAAAGCACGCAGGCAAGAATAGGGGCATAGGATGATGAAGGAAAAGGCGGAGAGCGAAAGACGTAGAGGAAGAGAGTAGACATCATTCACTCTCATCTTCATCCCCTCTCTTACTTCTTTTCGCAACTGATCAAAAGGTCCATCTGCATGATCGAAAAAACAACCCCCATGTTATAATGCCGAAAAGGGATATGAAAGTCGTGTTGCTTGTCTGTTTGTGTGTCTGCCTGTCCACCAAAAAGGGATCCAAACGGAAAAGAACCCCTAGTTACAATTTATCCATTCGGATATTTCTCCTAGAACTGTACCTTAAGATAGATGCCAAGGGCCGCGATCCAGTGTCCAAAGCAGAATAGAGATCCTCCAATGATACCGGCCTTCTTGGGTCCGTTCCGCTCCAGCCATGGGCCGAGCAAGGATGCAGCCAGACCGAGGCATCCAATGTTGATGTAGAACGTGATTGGCGCCACTTTCTATTTTGTTTGTAGGATGTGGTTCGTGTGGGGATAGCAGAGGGTGTTGTTAGATACCATCTTGGTGAAGATCAAAGCGTAGAGTGTGGGAGTTGTTCGAGCCAGGGATGAGAAGAGGGAGAGAAAGGCAGGAAGACAGAGAAAATTTTCAAGGAGGTGGATGGATGTGTGTGTGTTGTGTGTGCAGAAAGAGAGTGAGGGAGATGGGTATAGGGGAAAGAAGAAACGCGAGAAGTGATTGGAGAAAACAAGGAGAAGGGGCAGAAGCAAGGGAGGAAGGCAAGGGAATGGAAGGGGAAAAAAAGTATAGTGATGGGACGACAAGAGGTGAATTGACCCAAAAGGGAACGGCAACAAAAACCAAGAGCAAAAGAAAAAAAAGGGAGGGAACCCAGAAAAACAAACATAAATATGTTTGCTGGACAGATGGATGGGGATGAAGGGGGTCAATTAGGACTAGGAGCAGGAGTTGTTGAACAGCGATAACAAAGAGAGAGAAAAAGTAGGAGGTTTGCATTTTGAACAATGAAAAGTGAGGAGGGATGGGCGAAAAAAAAAAAAAAAAAAAAAAAAAAAAAAGGCATAATAGGAACTAGGATGCAAAGTGTGATCCCAATTGAACGACCATGGCAAAGTCTTGTGCTTTGTTTTTGGCTCCTTGCATACCAACCACCGCTTAGAACAATTTTGTCCTCATTTCATTCATACTCTCGCAATTGCAATCCAAGAAGCAAGATAGCACAAGCAGCACCAAGAGTTTACCTGATCGGAGCCGTAGATGGCAATGTCGATGGGGAGGTTGAAGACAGACCAGGCGTAGACAGATCCACAGATGGCCTGGAAAACCATGGCAGCGGGGGCAATATACCAACGCTTGAACGGTTTGCCCATTATCGTCCTGTCCTTTTGAATTGATTGAGGTGTGCCATTGTACTTTGTCTCGCCGTAGTAGGCCTGGATCTTGCCCCACAGGTAGCTATCCTCCATACTTGTGTGCTCTTTGCTTGAGGTTGAAGGTCGAGTTGTGGGGTTAGATAGGGGAGGTACAAAGGGAGGAAGGGGAGGAAATGAAAGTAGATGCTGTGTTCGATTCAGTAAGTGCCAAGAGATGAGTGTGTCTCAAGACAAAGAAGGGAAGGGAAAGTGGTAAGTAAGACGAGATGAGATGAGGTGGAGTGGAAGGATAGTGATTCGTTGCCAGGAATGAATGAAAAGAAAAGAGAAAGAGAAGAAAAAAAAAGGAAGAAAGAAGGAGGGGCGAGCGAAAGAAAAGGAAGGGGAAGAAGGACAGAGGAGATAAAGATATTGATGGATAAGAGAAAGGGATATAAGAAAAACTAGCTAGTTGTAGAAAGAAATAAGGCGGGGATTATAAGGGGAAGACAACGGGGCGAGGGTGGAAGAGGGGGGACAGGACAATGATATTGATACTGGCGTGAAAGAAGGTAGGGTAGCTATCATGTCAAAAGCCAGTAGAAAAGTCAAAAGGATGCTAGTGATTAGAGACTGCATGAATTGAGCAACGAATAAAGAAAAGAGAGTTATCGCAGAACACACGAAAAAGGTGTGTTTAGAGCTATGGAGTAAAAGTGAACATGGAAGATGATCGTAGATCTCCTCTTTTTCTCCGTTGTCGCTCTTTGTCCAATGCTAATTAAGCATCATACTAAAGGAGAATTCGGTGCTTTTGCGGTGGTTGTGGAGGTAGTAGTAGGTGCCGAGATACAATTTCGAAAAAAAGAAATGTCCCATCGCCATGCCGGCGAAGACAGAAGAAAAGACAAAAGGGCAAAGCATGATCGCGGGATACAAACAGTACAAACAGATAATTAAAAAACATAGATCATCTCGGAGCCAAATCAAAAAGTCTGGGACAATCCTGGTTACTGATCCTCCGAGAGAGATACTGTTAATTGTGTATGTTTGAGCGCAGTGTATTGTACGCAGGAGCAGGAAGAGAGATACAGAAGAGAGGTGGCGGGTTTAGGGGATGATAGGGCTTAGCCGTCAAATGGGTTCTTTTTTAGGTAAAGGAAAGGGCGAAGGCACTTTTGAAAATAGTGCGACAGGAAAGGTATTAATCTTTCAGGGTATGTTTGTGATACATACGCGACACAACAAATTGCAGGCGTGGGCTTGTTGCTAGTGCACGCTGTATATGTGGATAGGGTTAAAAACAGCGAGAGAGCGAGGAGGAGAGGAGGGATGAGTAATGGGAGGGAGAGTGAGGGAAGGGCAGGAAGGGTGGAGGAGAAGGAAGAAGGGAACAAGAGATGAAATAAGTAAAAAAGAAGAGGAAGGGGAGGATGAGGGAGAGGGATAGAGGGAGAGGGAGAAAGAAGTAAAAAGAGCAAGGGTACCGACCTGGAGAGATGATATAGGTACACACCAGACAACAGGCAAGAAGCAGGATCTCCTGTTTTTCTTGTCTTTTTCTTTGCAAGCGACAGACAGACTACTGCTCTGGTCGCTTAGATAACTTTCGAGAGGGGTCGGTTGCGGGCTGTTTTTAAGAGTTGGTTTGCTGTCTCTGCTTTACGAAAAGTGTACACAATAGTGCAAGAGGTCGATCCCCAGGCCAGACATAGAAAGGGAGGGAGTGGGTGAGTGAAAAGGAGCATAAGCATTGGAAGTACTAACCAAAAGAAGAATAGGATTCGAGGGTGGCAATTGTATGTGAAGGGTGGATAGTGAAGACAAGTGGGGAAGAAAAGGAGCCAAGGCGGTTAACCTAAACGAAGAAAAAAAGACTAGACAGAGAAAAAAGAATGAGTAAGTGGCGCGACCCTCGACAAGAAAAGTGGATAATACATAACTGCAAGCAGAGAAAAGTGCCAAAGGCATTTGTAATGGAGCAAAGGCAAAGGTAGGAAAGACTGACTGGTATGTGCCCAGATAGGAACGAAGGAGAAGGAGAAGAGGTGGAAGGGGGCGTATGTGTGCATGTGCTCATTGGGAAAATTGAGAGGGTGAATGTGCCAGGCCAATGTTGAAAATAAGGGAGGGCCATACAGAGAGAGATAAGTGATTCCAAGAAAAGAAAAAAAAAAAACACGGATGTAATGAACAACGGGCGTGTGGAGGACGTAACTCGGGAAGCATTCACACCACTATCTATGCACACGACGTACCTCTCCTTCCCTCGCCGTTCGACAAACGACTTCCAACAAGAACCTCGTTGTATAGTCGACTATGGTATGGGTAACAGATTCTAGTCGTGCTTCTGGAAAGAGGAGGGGGATGTGGTCCCTGGTCACATATATTGATAATGGAGGCGTACAAATACTATTGTAACTGAAGTTGATGTGGTACGAAAGGGGTACACGGTAGATTGTCCTGCAAAAGAAGTGGTCTCTCTTTCATTGGCCGTCAATTCTTCCTCCGTTCTTTTCAGTTGTACGACATTCCTCCTTCTCCTTCCTCCATTCACTTGCTCACCTACCCTCTATCCTCTCCGGACGAAAGAAAGAAGGTCATACGATTAGTAAGAAAACATGATTATTGTGAGCCAGGATCCAATATAGTTTTGAATACATATACACTCGCCATTGCAGTCAGTTTTCTAGTTCCTTAGGTGAATCGTAGGAATGAGTCTAGAGGACAGTTGAGACATATAGAAAACAACGGAGAGAGAGAATAAAGCGAGCGTTCGAAACCAAGGGCAAGAGGTCAGCGAAGAACGGTACAGCGAGCTTCTAGAGGGAAGAGGGAAAGAAAAAGAGACGAAGGACGAGAGAGACAGAGAGAGTGGGGGAGACTGATGAGATTGTTCATATATCACCTTTTTTTATCTCTTTCGTTCGTGTCTCCGTCGTCCCTCAGTCGTCCCTCCGCCTTGTCTTAAACTTCCTCCATTTTCATATCCTTGAAAAGGTGTGCCTTAGTTGATAAAGTTGAATCGACACATACATGCATGGCTTGAAAAACAAGGAGAGTTATCCATTCTGTTTCCTCGATTCAGAAGCAAGCTGAACAACGGTTCGTTCCTGGAAGGAGCATGGTAAGGTTGCCCCCCCCCCCCCCCCTCCCCCGAGTAAGCAAGATCACGTTTCGAAAAGGAAAAGTCCAAGCCACACAAATGACTTTCTTGTCCGAGAAAATGATGACAATGGCGCCCATCCATATCTCATATATGCATTGATTCCTTGCCCCCTATTTGACACTCCCTATTACATTTTTTCTCTTTCTTCTCTCATCTTTCTTTTTCATATATATCCATTACTTTATCTTGATAAGACAACAAACATGGAGGGGTAATATACTTCTATATATATGTTTGCTTTCTAAAAAACAATATTAATCCGCACTACTTGTCGTCTCTTCCTCTTCTCATTTCTTCGCCCCTTCTTTCCTCGACCGCTACAAACATCCAAGTCTCAAAAGCAATAACGATCAATTGTCGACTTATTTATACCAAGCGAAGAAGAGCACACCGCCCCCCCTCCCACGCTATTCATCAACACCAAGAGAAACGGTCAAATCGAAAACAATAAAAGATGTGAAAATGACTAAAGTACTTGCACTGCCTCTCTCTCCCGCTCTCTCGCTCTCTCGCATTTATATTCTCAGGAACGAAGAAATATCGACCTAGATCTGTGGCATAAGGCCATTGGGCTTGGCAGCAAGATCCAAGGTAAGAGAGAAAACGAGAGGAAGAGCGAAGGGAATGGCGTAACGATGTCCGTATTAATGAAAACAAACGATCACGCCGTCGCGCATATTTTTTTTACGCCTTTCTGACGCCCTGCCCTCAGCCTGCGTCTCTTGTCTGTTTTTTTTTTTTTTTTTTTTTTTTTTTTTTTTGGTTTGTTGCATGTTGCGTTTGTGCGTATTATGTCTGTATAGCGGCGAGTGCGTGTGAGCGTAAAAGTGAAGGAGAGTAAGAGCGGAAAAGAGACAATCAGCAACGGAAAGTCGATTTCTTTCCTCCTTCGGACACATCCAACATGGGTACGTCGCCGATTGGGCTGTCAAGCGAGAACAACCAAAAGAAAAAAAATCAGCGAGACAAAGAAACCAAAAGAACAGCACGCCCATCTGTCCATCGCTCGTACTCTCCGTCTCATATCCCTCCTCGCCCTTCCCACCCTGTTCCTTCCTCACCCCTAGGTTTTCTCGACGGCCCATTGCCCCTTCAGCCTGTATGCTTACAGTACTATAGCTCTCTTCCCCTCACGCACCCTCCGCCCACTCTCCCTCTACCATCCTCCCCTCACTTTTCCATTTTCCACACATGCTCCTGTCTCGCCGCCTTCAGTCTTCGCCCTGTTAAAATCCCACTACTTTTCTCCATCAAAAACGCCATCTCTTCGCCCTCGCCCTATCTCTTTTGTATTTCTGTATCAAAAAAAAACGTCCAAGACCCTCCAATACTTGCTTTGCTAATTGCTCACCCTTACCGTTATTATCCATTACACTAGAATTCCCCTCGCCACTGGCGATATTCCAGAAACCTCATTATTGTGCAGTCTGTGCTCTCACAAAAGGGAATAAAAGAAAAAAGCAAAAATGACATATGATAGGTTGACACTGGGTGAGTGGGTGAGTATGGCTCGATTATCTCCGTCGTCAAAATCGGGCAGCGGAGAGGGGACGGACAGACAGGGACACATAGAGAGCGCAGAGGGGGAATAGAAGGAATAGGGACCGAGAGACATGACATGACAAGTGGGAAAGGCTAGCACATTCGATTGATTATTGTATTTTCACACAAACAACGAGACTAGAGGTACATAGAGGGGAACAAGAGAACCCACGGAATATCCGTTGTTAGTTTTATTGTTTTTGGATGTATGCAGTTGTTTTGTTGGTAGTTTGTTTGTTGTTTTTTTTATTTGGTTAAAAAAAAAAAATGAACGAACGACAAGAAGGAAGAAGGAAAGGAAAGAAAAAATGTTGGGCGATGACAAAGGCGTGTGGATTGCAAACAAGACACCCCTACACGCTCTCACCCCTCCCTCTCATTCACATCTTTTTGCCGTCATTCGCCCCTTCTCTTTTGCTCCACCCCTGCGCTCATTTTTGACCCCTCTTGTGGGATAGAAGGGGTTGTACATTAGTGCCCCTATCAACAAAACTACTGCTACTCGACTTCCATCGCTTGAGGCTGACGGTGCTGCTGCTCCTTCTGCTCAGTTTGATCCCGAGCTTGGACTTGAGTAGCTTGGTTTGGAAGCTCGGCCTCCTTACCGCCAGTTGACGGAAGAGGCGACTGCTGCTGCAGCTGTTCCCTCATCTCCGTGTCCACATCCATTTCTTCATCCTCTTCCTCATCATAATCATCCTCCTCGTCATAAGGATGGGGTTGAAGAGAGGGAGAAGAGAGAGAATCGCCCGTAGGAGAAGTAGAAGTCATCGATGCTGCTGCACCACCGTCAGTGCCAACATCACCGGAGCCACCGACACCACGGGATCCAACAGCGACACCATGTGTAGAGAGCATATGGCGAACTCGAGGTTCTATCCGACGGAAGGCTTGAGGGCACATGGGGCATTTGTAAGGCTTGTCGTCCTCGCTCTGACCGTGAATCCGATGATGACGCCGCATGTCGTAGATTCTCGCAAACGACTGGCCACATTGTGGACAGGGAAAAGGCTTGAGGTTGGTGTGGGTCAATCGATGAGATTGGAGGTTGCAGCGACGAGTAAAGATGCGGGAGCATTCTGGGCAGGCGTGCTGCTTTTTAGGCTTTGGCGTACGCGGCGGCTTGCGCTCTCGTCCTGTAGGTGTCATATTTGAAAGTGCCGGTTTGGGTTTTGCTGTTGTTATTGTGGGTGCTGCCGTCGTTGCTGGAACAGTAGGGCCAGCAGGAGGAGGAAGGGTATCTGCTCGCGGCAAAAGCTGGCGCTGAATCCCTACTGCTGCTGAGGCTGTTGCTATTGCAGCTGTTGTTGCCATTGTTGCTGATGTTGGTGACGATGATGGTCCCGACGGTTGCTGCTGCTGCTGGTGATGGTGCTGGTGTGGAAGTTGCTCCTCCATTGGCTCCGCTTTTGTTGTTACCGTTGGAGATGAAGATCGTCGTTCTACCCGTTCTTGTCTGTAGTGCTGTTGTTGATAGTCATATCGATGATGCCGCACCGGGTAAGGATACTCGTGAGCAACATCGGGATAGTCCTGTGCGTATCCTTGTAAATGTCCATGGCCGTAAGCATGACCATGGCCAGGCATATATCTTTGGCGCTCGTAGTGGCCGTATTGTGGGTAGTGATGCTCGTACTGGTGGCGGCGCTCGTACTGAGGATAGTGACGCTCGTGATGATGTGAAAGATGTTGATATGGGTGGTGTTGCTGCTGCTTATACACTGTCGCTGCTGCAGATGAAGAAGATGCTGAAGCTAAAACTTGTCCTGGCGAGGGCGACCGAGAGTAGTCGTTGTTGTCATAATCGTTGTAGTTTTGAGTGGTGGACAGGGTTGAGCGAGGACGGGTTGGGGCCAGAGGCGAGCGCGAGCGTGAGTAGGCGGGTGGAGGGGAAGGAGAGCGAGAGTATTTGTAGGAGTAAGAGTAAGCACGCGAAGGTGGGGGGGAAGGTGAAGGGGTGGTCGTCTGGACGGCGACGCTCTTGGTGTAGACGAGGGGCATCTGTTTCTTTTCTTTGTTGGCAAGTCGGGTGAATGAGAGACGGACGGTTTGCGGCTTGGTAGTCGAACTTGGGCTTGAGCTGTCTGTGCTTGTGCTTGAGGTTGAGGTTGAGGTTGATGCCGTTGTGATCGCGGTTGATGTGCTGATGGAGGAGGACGAAGAGGAGGGAGGAGGAGGAAGGGTGGAAGAGGAGGAGGAGAAAGAAGAGCGGGGCTGGTGGGCGTTCATGGGGAAAGAAGAAAAAGAAAAAAGAAAAAGTGGGAAAGAAGAGAAGGGCGAGTGTTTATAATTGTGTTTGCAATGTGTGTGAGAGAGAGAAGGTGAGGGGCGAAGGCGAAGTTGAAGGTGGACTTGAGAAAGGCAACAACAACAACAATAACAAAAACAACAAGAACACAAAGTAAAACAGAAGAGGAGGAAGGGAGGGAGGGCGAGGGAAGAGAGGAAATTCGAGGCAAGTACAGAGAGGAAGAAGAGGAGGGGGCGAGTATGTGTGAGAGAGAGGAAGGGCAAAGACTGAAAAAAACAGAGAATACGCCGATGACGTGCAGGGTACCCGCTTAAACTAAATCACTCTTTGTACTCCTTAAGTGGAATACAAAAAAAGGATGTCATTTCATCGGATCTGCGACGATCATTGATTTTTGACCCTGGTCATGTGATCGTTGGTATCGTCAACGAAACGAGAAATGATCGCACTTCTTACACTTCATGCCTTTCTTAAGAAAAGACAAGGTCTCGAGGCTTCGCCCTGACCGTTGTCTGGCTTACTGATCGTATCTGTCTGTATATGGAATACGGCTTGCTTCTTGGACTAGAGGCCAACTAGGTCTACGCATGTTAAAAAAAATCAAGCAGAAGGCAACGCAATGCCAATTCCCTGGCAAAAGTGCACCCCCACCTTTCTCCTAAAGCCCAAGCCTCAGCCCATGATTCCGTTTCTTTGCTCACTATGTCTAACGGCCTTGCTTGGCCAAAGGCACATTGAAACTATGGCTATGAATAAATCATGGATACGGTCATTGCGGAGTGCTGCGGACTTAACAAAGTGTGAAATGAAAGAACGATTGGCTTAGGTGAATGCTTACCTTACTACCACGCCATTGGTGGTTACTATACTACAGAATTACTATCATGAGGGAAAAGGAGCGCATCAGCCTTCCTTTTTATACATTTTTCTGTGAATTTTGGCGAAGACATAAAACTATTAACACCCATAGCTTTGTTTTTTTTTTTTAAATAAAAGACAATCAGTTGGCTGTGGACATGCCGCGAACTCTTTCTGTTTTTCTCTTCCTTCATTCTTCTTCTTCGCCATCGTCTCTCTCTTTCACTTCCTTTCTCCCCATTCTTTCTGCTAAACCCTCCTCGACGATTTTTTTCAAACAATCAACTGCCTCTTCACTCGCCATTATCCAAGTCGCCCTGTTCCGTGGAAGGATCTCTCAGACAAACATAAGTAAACGCCTATGGCTACCTCATACAACCCTGCTCACCGCCACGGCCCCCCCTCCTCCTTGTCGGAAAGGTAAGTACATACATCATGCATTCCCATCCCTCCTACAAGATATAGAAATTTCTCCATGCCATGCTATGGTGGCGGAGTATGTCCCGTCCAGCCCGTTCCGCCAAGATTGTTGGCAACGCCTTCATTTTACTCGCCACCACCTCGTCTCTGTCCCTCCCAGGGCGCAATAGTCTGCCCTCCGTTTTTTTCTATGTATCTCTTTTTTCTCTTTTCCAGTTCGTCCCCTGGCCCTCATTCCTCTTCATTCAACAGAGCAATATGCATCACACATACACATATATATATACATACACACATACACACATACACAAGGACACATACACATGTCTCACATCTGAACATCTAACCGCTCTGCCCCTGTCCCTCGCCATTCTTAATTGAAGAGCGACAGAGGAAGAATGAGAGACGCTGCATTTGTCTTTCCTTTCCCTCTTTCCTTCCTTCTCTTACTCTTCCTCAAACTCCTGCCTTGCATTGGCACGGTTCGCTCGCTCTCACCTTCATTTGTTTATTATTGTAATTTTTTTGAGCAAGAGCAAAAAAAACCCCCCCGTCCATCCATCTGTTCTCTGTTCGTCTGGTATTCCATCTCATTTCTACCGCATGACTTGCATATCAACAAAATAAACCAAACCAAAATAAGGCAGGCAAGGCACGCAAGCAAGCAACCTCGAAACGTTTTGTAGTTTCACGCCCTGTAATTTTAAGCCTTCGCCAAAAATTTTCTCCACCCCCTCTCTCGCCTCGTTTTTTTTAAGCAGTGGGAAGGAGGAGAAAGGAAAACAGAGAGGTAAGAAAGGTAAGATTATGTTACACGCTGCGGAGGAATGGAAAGCAGAACAAAAGAAAGAAGGGATAAGGAAGGGCAAAAAACCTTTGTGCAAGGGTGCTTTGCCACCATCACGATGAATCATTAACGCACTAACAGTTCAACATACACTACCAGGTCTTTGGTCAAAGTTGTTTGCTATCTTAAAAAGAAGTATGATCGTTTTTATTTTACGTTGTTGAGAAGGGGGGGTATAAATAACATGAGAAAAAAGATACTGTACAAAGACAAAGCGGGTTTGACCGCTTCTATAAAACTATGACTATGCAAAGAAAATAAAGTACTACTCCTACTTGCCAGCCCAACCATGAACAGACTGACGATGCCTGTTCCTAGGTTCAGTCCGCTTGAACCGCATGGAGCAATCAGGGCAGTCATAGGGCTTATCCTCAAGCTTGTTGCTGTGGATCCGTTTATGGCGTTGCATGTCGTAGACGCGAGCAAAAGTCTTGTCGCACTCGGAGCAGGCATGGGGTTTGAGGTTGGAGTGGGTCAGGATGTGAGACTGGAGGTTGCAGGCGCGGGTGAATACGCGCAGGCATTCTGGGCAAACGTGGACGCGCTTCTCTCCCTTTTTAGCGCGGGAGCGAGGGAGTTTGGGGGGTTGGGAGGCGACAGATGAGGGCAGCGGTGGTGAGGAGGAGGAAGGAGGGGAATGGGAAGGAATAGGAGTAGGAGAGAGCTTGATAGGGGTAGAAATGGCGCGAGCAGCGATTGGAGCAGGGACGGCGACGACCTCGGTTTCGTTGTCGCTATCACTGTCGCAGTCGCTCTCACCATCACACTCGTCATCACCGTCGTCGTCGTCGCTCGAGTCATCAACGTTCATGCCCACTACTGCACTTTCGACAGGTCCGCCTTGTTCAGAGCTAGGGAAGAGGGGCACTTCTGAGGGGATGGCGGTATACTCAGGCTTGGGGTTCGCGGGGACAGCAACAAACATGGACAGCTTCTGATACTCCTCGACGTCAAAGGGGACATCATTCTCGACTCCAAAGTCCAACAACTGGATGCCACCGTCAAAGAGGGCAAGATCATCGCCGGGGTTCTCGAGTTGCTGTTCGTAGGGGGAGGAGGGCTCCAGGCCCGGGTAGTAGTACTCTTGACGGGTGTCGAACTTTTTGTTGCTGTCGTCGTTGTTTCTGTTGGTACGGTTGTTGTTACTGTTGTTGTCGATCAGCTCGTCAAAGGAGGTGTAGAGGACGTTGTGACGGTGGTGGTGACGGAAGGCGTGAGAGCTGTTGAAGACAACAGCTGGCTCAGGGGTGATGGTGGTGTTGTTATTATGGTTGTTGAGGATGAGGTTCTGAGTGGCCTCAGAGGTCATGTCGATGAATGGAACAGGAGTGTTGAGCAGCTGTTCGAGTGAGGCGGCGGACAATGCAGCAGCAGCCGTGGTCTGGGTAAAGTCGAACAACGAGTCCATCATGAGGTCATCATGTCGGTCGGGGGTCGACTGACGAGGGAAGGAGAAGGTGAATTGGCTTCGAACGCGGGAGGGCGCGTCAAGTCCAAAGTTGAATGTCATTGTGCTTTAGAATATGGTAGGGACGACAGTGTAAACAAAAGTAGAGGAGAAGGAAATAGTAGTAGAGATTATAGTGTTATTAGTGAAGGTGAAGTCTGAATAAGAAAAAGGACAGGGATGGTGGTTGTTGGATAATAAGGAAGTGGATAGTCAATGGTTAGGGAAGGGTACAAGTGGTTGTTATGGAAGAAGAAAGAAGAAAGAGAAGAAAGAAGAAGAACGGAGGAGAAGAAAAAAAGGTGTCAATTAAAAACAAGAAGTGGGTCTCAATTGCATTGGGTCTGGCAAAGCAGAGCAGGGGTGGTGGGCCATGGTATCATCCGACAAGAACGATATGATGGCACAGCAAGAGAGCACAACGCACACACAAAACAGCCACAATGCGAAATTGGCTTTCCCTGGCAAAGAAGTCAACGAAAGAGCCAAGACAGAAGCAATTCGACCAATCAGAATGCAGCGTTGGATTCGCCAGGTAAGATGGAAGGTCTATCTTAAAAAAAAAGAGAGCATCGTGATCGAGCCCTTCTCTTTCCCTCTTTCAAATAAATAGTCGTCAGCCACATGCACAGGATTCGTTTGGAAAAGAAGCAAAGAAAAGAAACTGAAGAGTGAACACGCACGGCATTTGACAGCATAAAAGTATCACGGTTTATCAGTTATAACTGATGGTTTCTGTTGTCATGGATAGCTTTGTCTCTTCGGCCTTGTATCAATCCCATCCATCTACCGTTGAGACTGATGGTGTATGTAGCTGTGGCTAATGGTACGTAGCTTATCAATCACTCGGCCGCAGCCCTGAACGATTTGTCTTGCTTCTCTACCTTTCTCTCTGTCGTCCCTCTCGCTCTCTGTACTTCGTATGACCATTTGGGCGCAGGGAGGAACAATAATAGAAAAAGAAATCCACACACACTCCTCATCACTGCTACAGTCTCATTTCTTCCTCTTCCCTTGTTTTTTCTTCACTTTTCGCCATCGCCTCGCTCATTCCTTTTCTGCATCACCTTTTCATTCCTATCTTAACATCACCACCCATGTCATACTCCTCATCCACCACATCCTCCACTTGTAAGTCGTCCCTTCCTCCTTCACATCACCCGTTTCTCATCGTCGTCTCTCCTTTCCCTCTCCTTCGGCAATTACAACACATTCCTTCTTTGACCCCAACTCTACTCGCCAACCTCTCACGTTTTTCTCCTAGGTACACGGTGGTACTATGAGAGAAGTGCCAAGACCCCGATTGAGGAAACCTACTTTGCCGTTTGGAGGTACTTTGCTGATGTAGAAAGGTGGTTTCTCATTTGAATGTATTTGCCTGCGCGAGTCCGAAATTCTGTCATACTCATTTGACTTTTTCAAACAATTGCACTGGACATCAGCGCTGCCCCGCCTATGACCCTCATCTCGGGCACTAAGTACACTAGGGTAAGGAGTAGAGGACAAAGGAGAACCAGGAAAAGAAAGATAATAACAACAATTAACGCCCCTCTCGCTTCGACGCGACCGTCCTTTTTGATAGTGGAACATCCCTGTGCCAAAAAATGGTCGCGCATACCGCGACATTGTGTTGGGCGTCAAAGTCAACAATCTGCAGTTTGCCAATATAGAGGCGATTGTAGTCTCCGTTGATCAAACCGTCAACGAGAAAGTGCTCTTCACCTGCGAAGTAAGCGTGAACATTGTTATTACATCACAGTATCTACAAAAACAGAAGTATAGTCGGTTACTTACATATTTTGTTGGTATAGGTTATAACTCCAATGGAGCTGGAACAAATGTGCTCAATGACCAATCACAACACTACGCATTATTCAGACTATTACGACGACCATGGAATCATGAAGTGGAAGCTGAAGGAGCGATTACTGGAGTCTGAGGGCGAGTGCTATGTGGCTATTGAAGTCAAGACCTGGGACGGAGCGCCCCGAGAGTATGGATTTATTGAAATCTACTGGGTTGAGACACACATCGATTCACGCACATTCTACCAACATAGTAAATGACCCAGCAGGCTTTTTTTCGGTATTCTGTGTTGTACTTTCCTTAAGTATATCAGTGTCTAAATAATTTCTCATTCCGTTTTGGCGAATAGACCCTTTATACAGCGAGCACCGACCATACTTGCATTCACTGGCAGTCGATAACACAGGACGTCCAGAAATTGACAATCTTGGTTTGGGAACAAAACTGGTCGAATCATACGTCTACTCCAAGCAAGGAGCACATGTATTGGTCAGTGTGCGAACCAAACCAGGACTAATTATTCAGCTCTGGCAGATCAGATATCTTCCGGCCTCCGACCCACGATGTGTCCATCAATTCGACACTTTGACTCTGGAACAACAGGACAACGAAAAGGCATTTCGTCCCAGAGTAGTGGCGTGGATGTACCTTGCTGATGTGCCAGATTCCAAGTCGATCGACCTTGTTTTGTCGCATGAGGGAACACAGCTTGCGATTGTAGATGAAAATGTTCCCGTTCAGGATAAAGGCGGAGAAAGTCAGCAAGTAAGAGAGGAAGAAGAGGAGACAGCTGAAGGAGAAGGAGGAGAAAGGGGAGGAGGGATAGCAGCCGAAGAAGAAAATGGTGGAGAAGGAGAGGCAACAGTCGAAGAAGAAGGAGAGGGAGGAGAGAAAGAAAAAGAGAAAGTTGAAGGGGGCAAGAAGGCCAGCGAGAGCTGGACTGCATTCTACAAGTTCAGCCCCGACATCATCGGAACAGGCGAGACGCCGGCAGGAGCGACATCAGGGTCAGGATTGGCGCGGATGAATGTCGAAGAGACATGTCCTGGGCTCGCCAACTTTTTTGGTCGCTCAGAATTTCATATTGTCGCGACGTCAAATCAGGATATCAGGGACGAGATCCTGGTTGCGTGTGATGGTGTGACGATTGAGGTGTACAGTGTCTTTGGCGAGTGGAGTCATGTCCGGACAATCGTCATCGACCCCACAAGGACCAGTCCCAGCTTCCGACGAAACGTATTTGCGGCACTGTTCAAGCAATTGCGCGGGAAATACATGTTGCTGGTCGATGCCGACGGGACCCAGGTGACGACATGGAACATCGAGACAGGCGAGGCAGTGGCATCGAGCACCCGATTTGGCATCTCCGAATTCTGGGCTCTACGACATCTTGCAAACGTGACGCGGGATGGTCGACTGGTCGCAGTTCCAGGACACCGACGGCTCGAGATCTATGAGACGGTTACGTGGGATATGGTAGGATGGTACCAGTTCCCGGATGTTGGATACGGCGAGTTTGTGAGCGAGGGACTATTTATCCGAGGTGACTCTCATATCATGGTGACGGTCGATTCGGAGGAGCGG
Organism: Linnemannia schmuckeri; assembly: GCA_029449235.1. Classification (NCBI taxonomy): domain Eukaryota; kingdom Fungi; phylum Mortierellomycota; class Mortierellomycetes; order Mortierellales; family Mortierellaceae; genus Linnemannia; species Linnemannia schmuckeri. The sequence goes on from JANATG010000002.1 coordinate 3,087,846, forward strand.
CCGTTCTATCGCAACAACCGCGGGTTTATTATTGACCTGGGCAATATGACTGTGGTAGAGTATTATGCCTCTGCGGGACATGGAAGGTTTGAGCTGTTGCCCAAGATGGATCCGACGGAGGAGCAGTTGTTCTTGGCTGTGGACACATCTAGTGCCTGTGTGTTTTTAATGGAGGGGCGACTTCTTATGGCCCCGCCCCCTCCTCCTCAGACTGACGAAGATTCATATGGTCCATAGGTATGTTAATAAAATAACTCTGTTTGATATGTAAACAGCCGGGTATGTATGAAGCAAAGGATGGCGCAGACATTATGAATAAAAAAAAACAAAGAAAACGTGGGCTTGGTGAAGATGCAGAGGCCTTTAACAGATGTGGCGAAAAACTCTCATCAAGGGTCCAGAATCTTCCAGTGGTATAGGAAGGCCTGTTACCCGGAGCAAATAACAGGGACAACAAACAAAGTTTTCTTTCAATAATGAAATTGCTCATGGGCCATATACCTCTCCGCTTATGGGCACACTCGCATCTTACATCTGACCATCTGCTTTTGGATAAAAATGAACTGATCACTTTCGCCTTTTGAACTCTGCGTGCCATCCCCCTCCCTTCTCACTTTGTCTTCGCCCTCTTTTCTCATATTAAACTCCTGTAAGAGTACTTTTTTTTTTTTTTTTTTTTTTTTTTTTTTCCTGCTATCGTCCCTCCTGCATTTCTCTCACCCATAACTCTCTTCACTCCTATCATTGGCACCATTGGCAACTTTTTCCCTCTCTCTTCAGTTAAGCTATCATCCATCTCCTTCTAATCATCCCTAAAATCTAAACCTCTTCTTTCTACTACATTAATACCTTAATTTTCAGTACATTCCTCCATGAACGACGCACCCCTCGATACTCCATCAGGCCCTCCCCTTCATCCTCCTTCTATGGCAGAAGACACTAATGACACGACACCACATGTCTTTGTTGTTATTCCTCTTGACGTTCAGATGGACGAGTCGTCCGAGTCTGTAGAAGAGGAGAAGAACTCGGACGAGACAGTCACTAACTTGAATGTCGCACCATCAGCACCCAGTGAAGACGAAGACGAGGACTCTGATAACGAAACATCGGCGCTGTCTATACACCACCAAACTCAGGGCAGTGGTGATACTGTTGTTGCTGCTGTGGACCCTGAATTATCTGATAACAGCCATGAGAGTGTATTTTCGCCTGGCGAAGACGAGAACAAGGATTCGATTTCGACGAGTACTTCCAATTTCAGTATGTTTGTTGGTTTGTTTTGTTTGGAATTTTGAGCAAAAACGCAATGCACGCACACGCAATTTTTTTTTTTAACCTGGTGATTACGCTCTTTTCCTCCTTTCTTTTCTTGTCTTGTTCATCATGCTGTTGTAAATAGTACGGCAGTGGTTCTTCAAAGACTTGAAAACTAAATCTCCTTTGCCTGCTCGACAACTTGAACTTGTATCTGAGTAAGTTGGGGGCGGACGAAGATGACCTTTTTGTGTACTGTGTGTCGTGTATTGTGAGATGACATGAGAGAAAAAAAATTGCTCTTACGCTTTCCTTCCTTGGCAGGAAATTGATATTTTTTTGCTATCTGTGCTTTTCCACTCTCTTTTTATTTTACCAGGAATCAGGAAGAATATGTCAACATCGAAATCGCCTCCGACACAGAAACCCAAAGCATCGAGGTAAACAAGAGGACGACAACAAGAAGAAAACGAGCCCATAAAGATGTTTTTGCTTACCCAATCTTGCTCAAAAACACTGATTGTTTCTTTCTTTTTTTTTTTTTCTCGCTACTTTTGCAGTGGAAATTACCAGTAGGCGACATTCCATCAGGTTCTTTTGAGTTGATCCTCGGGATCTCATCAAGGGACTTGGACCTGAAAGCAGTGGATTCCATCACCTTTGGCTATGTCTATGACGACACCACCCAAAAGTCCACTCGTCCTAGCGAGGTAAACATAGAGCAAGTGGAATGCACCTCTGCTCACATATTTTGGTGTTTTCTGCATTTTTCAAATACATGCTCGTTCTTCACACACAATTGATTTGAAAGGGATGCGTGCTCTCATTTTTGTTTAAATTTTGCAGGTGATCCCAAGTTCGACTCTCAAGACTCTGTTTGCAACCTCAGTTCCGAGAGATGACATTTCGACTGCAGTTCAGGATGAGGAGAGTGATGAACCAGCAGCAGCTCAGAGCGATGGCAACTCGGTCGTAGCTCAGGAAGAGGAGGGAGGCAAATCAACAATGACTCAAAAAGATGAAAATTCGGTCAGAGCTCAGCAGGAGGACGAGGAGAAGGAGGAGAGTAAATCGACAAACCCACAGGATGAAGGTAGTCCGACTACGGCACCAGGAAATGATGATAACTTGTCTGTAGCTCGGAAGGACCGTGATGATTTAGCTACAGCTCAAAAGGACGGTGACGAATTGGCCGCAGCTCAGACAGACGAAGGCGAGTCGACTACGGCTGAGGAGGGTAATGTCGAATCAGATGTGACTGCCGGAAAAAGCAACAAAGATAACACCGATCCAGACAGCCCTCCGACCATTCTGCGCTGGAAGTTGCACGAAAAAGTCTCTGTCAAGTCTGCCACAGGAGGTACAATCAAAATCATTATGACTATTGAGACCTGGAAAGGGATTTCGCTGAACCCCGGAGCCATTGGGCTACATTTTCTGGAGCTCTTTCAGGACTCGTTCAAGTCGTATCAGAGCGGTATGCGCGTATCTTTATTTGAGTTAGACATAGAAACACGTATGAACTGTAATATTATAACATGATGTTAACATATACCGAGCACTTTTTTAGATTCAAGTTACAGAAGGCATAATCCGTTCGCATGGTACATCGATGTGAACGCCGTTGCCGACTCTCCTCCTAATGATATCGTCAAGGAAATCGTTTCCTACTGCTTCTCCGGCAACGGTGCTTATGTGGCCATGTTGACTCACTCCACTGCAGGTCAGCATTTGGATCTCTACCATATCGATCAAGATATTCCCAGTTCGTCTCTTGTAGAATCGTGGAAGCTATCATCCTCAAAGACGATTGTGTTCGACATCTCTGTCTCCTGGGACGGATCTCAGGTCGTCGTCCTGAACCTCACTCGTCGAGGTCTCTCCGCCGTCTACAGCCGCCAGAAGCCTAAAAAACGGGCCCGAGCATCTTCCTCAATGGCGTCAGGGTATCCTGGAGCGCAGTACTCTGTTGGAAACTCGCACGCCAAAATCAGCAAACAGTACTGCAGAGGCACGTTCCATGTTTCAGCACCAATCAGTCCAGATCAGGAACCTTCCAATAGTGAACGCTTTATCACGTTTGACGGGATTACTATGTCCATATATTCTGTCCACGGGAAATGGAAACTCCTCGATACAAGGACCATTGGACAACCCGAGGATTCGATCGACGCCGACTCCAAATGGAAGGACCGCCTGCAAAGTGGCCGCTTGGTGTTGGAATGCGGAGATGGGATGTATATCTCATCACAGAGTCTTACAGGAACGAATGGACTCATCGCCGCCATGGATTTATCGACTACTCAACCTGAACGCCCCTACATCACCACCAGTCTATCAAAATGCGGTGGCTTTTTCGTGATGGCAAGTAAGGAGCATATTGACTTATACCTCACCGACACCTGGACTCGTCTTGGGTCCTGGACACTCCCTAACGATATCGGCCTGCGTCAGGAGATCTCGAACGTCTTTTTCACGAACGAAGGTCAACGTATTGTGATCAGCACTACTTCAGATCTCAGTAGCGATATTCATTCTCAAGGATACGTTGTCGACATCAGTACTATGGACATGGTGGGCCGCATCCATTCCAGAGGTCTTCGCCACCATTCACACGCCGTCATCAACTTGACAGACAGCCCAGCATCAGTACTGTTATACCGGAGCCAGACGACATTGGGCGCTATTCGATACACCGATCGTTTGATCAGGTCCTCTTCTGGCATGGCAACAAAGTGCAATGACCAATGCTCTTCAATGGATACCTTCCAACCGCCGACTTCTCCCGTGTTTCAGGCCGAGGTGATAGTTGGGACAGTCGAACCTCGAGACAGGCGTAAAGTGATGCCCATGATTTCCGTTGCCGCTCAAGAGGCCGATTCGGTTCACAAGAGCGCGATCGAGTTTCCGCGCTCAGAGGGAACCAGACTTCTAGGAATTCAACGGAGCCATTTTAATGACCACTCCATTCTAGTCATCACTTTAAATACCCTGGTGCTTGTTTGGAGGATCCCCAAGGTACATGACGGCGAATACGAGCTGATTTTGGCGGAAGGCAACATGCTTCGCACAAAGTGGAGCGTCTGTCGACACCATCAACTCCATAAGCGCGATAGATCTGGCGTTATGTCGACAAGGAATTTACTGGATCCTCTCATTCACGACTCCAATGCCTTCCTGGACGGAATCGTTCGCCTTGCTGAGATCTTCAAGGACGCGGATGAGATGTCGAAACATGCCATGGTTCGATATGTTGAACGCCACATCAACCAGCGCCTTAGGTCAGAGAACGACTCTGCCGCTATTCTCATCCGCCTTTGTAACTCATGGACTCCTGAGTCTCACGAACGTCTTCTTGTTTTCATTGGAGCACTATGCGGATCACCTTCATTCCGTTGGGTGCCTGCTCTGAATACGGGCTTAAATGCCAATCCCATTTTGATCCTCCTCAATCGACTCCAGAATTATCTCTACATCATCGACATTGTCGAGGTCATGATCAACTATTGCGTTCGTCAAGCCAAGGCCGATAGCGATTTGCAATTCTTGGGGCCAGTCTTCCATTCTTTGCGGATCGCTCTCGAGTTTCATAAGGTCGATGCAGGTTTGATGTCCAGAGCTCTGCGAACCTTTGCATACTTTCCTGCGCGCGAGTATAATTTCGCCATCGACCATCACGCCATTGCCAGCACGCCCTTTGAGTCCAACGCAGACAGGATGCTTCACGAATGGAAGGATCCCGTTCTGCAATTGACAAGTAAGCCGGCCGGTGTCCTCATTAACGAGAGGCTCACTCCTTACCTTTTCGTGGCGTCATATGACATGCTCTGGACTGTCGAGGAGATTCCTGTTCCAAAGCGAAGAGACTTGGCTATCCTCCAAAAGATCATTCTTATTTTAACGTCTACAAGCAGGAAACGTTATGTCTGCCACCCCTTTGAGCTGGAGGACTTGGATAACCCCGCGCTCGTTGCTCTTGTCCGTTACAAATGGTAAGTAACCTCAGCCACTCTACATATTATTTATCCATGCAATCGCCATCGATTTGCATTTTATTGTGTTTTCAATTCTGAAGTGTTCATTGTCAATATTATTATCATACATTTTAGGATGAAGTTTGGACTAATGTATTGGCTCCTCAAGACTGTCTTCTATGGATACATCGGCGGGTTTTTTTTGTTTACCGTCATCTGGGATATCTACTTCGACTACACCAGCTCATACATGAGAGTTGTCCGGGACACAAACATGGCCCTATCGTGGATATTCGCATTGGGATCCTTTCGCGAACTCGTCGTGTTGATTATTCTCAAGATGAAACTTCGCGGGTAAAGTATCACCATCTCCCTGTCGCTGTCTGCCTCGGTTTGTCTTTTTCCCACTTCTTTTCTGCTTCTTATTTGATTGCGAGTTCATATGGGTGCTGATGCAGCATGAGCATACCTTGTGCTGACACAAACCGTCGCTTGTCTCAATTTTCCAGCAAAGTCTACAGAGCTGTAGAAATCCTTTCATCCCTCATCCCCACTATTGGTTACCTGACAGGGTCCCATTTTGTGTACGACATGACCAACTCAGACGTTTACCGGTTCATTCTGTGTCTGAGTGTTCTGATCCTCATGTTACAATTCGTAAGTTGTCAAAAAATTGACACAATGCGCCGTTTCTTGCATGATTTCCTTTTTTAGGAGGCTAAAGCATTGCAAGGCGTTATTTTTTAAATAAGGACCGCTGTTTTCTAACTCCTCACTCCTCTCTGTCATATCCCTCTCATTCAGCTGTTCGAGTTCCGTGTTATGCGAAAGGTCGGCAGCTTCTTATCGGTGTTGGGGCGGACATTTCGGTCCATCTGGGTCTTGCTTGGGATCTTTGCATATCTGATTATCGCGTATGCGATCTCGTTCCTATACATGAAGTATGGGCTCTGTATTGACGATAGCTGTTCGAATCGGCCAGACGCCAAACCGGATAATCCGTTTATTGCCACAACTTTGACCTACTTTATGACTGTAAGTGGTTTTAAACCTCATTGTACTCGAATACGCAGCTTTCTTGCTCTCTTCCTTTTTTTTACGTTTTCAGGTCGATTGAGCTAACCATTCATTGTTGCATCGCTCCGTTGAAACGTGTTAGGGAGGTTTGTATGAGATGGCGGAGACCGACATCAAAAACAGGAACTGGATGGCTCATATTTTGTTGGCCACGTTTCTTTTCAGCGTTACCATCATGCTCAATATTCTTATTGGTAAGGATACACGAACCGAACTCGCACATAGGAAGATGTTATTTTTTAGTTACCTTGGGTAGCCGTCTAACAGTCAAACCCAAACGATATTCTTTTATTTTTAACGGGGAAACAGGTATGGTTAACCATGCGTTCGACAGTGATGGGAAATACGCAACATTGGAGTGGATGGAGAACAGGATGTATTTGGTTACCAGAGCCGAGAACACGTTACGAGGGCTTCCCTTCAGTAAGTCTTCATTCACTCCCTTTTTTTTTTGTATCCGACTGTTGCACCAGTGCTCTGTATTCTGTCCTTTTTTCCCCTTGCCATCCACTAATTTTTGTGTCTATTTTTTATAGTCTCTCAGGAAAATAGTCTTCGATTCCCTAAAAGTATCTATTACACGGCGACTCCGCAGCAGGTGCGCGACTACAGGGCTGAATCCCAGCGTCTGACCAAAGAAGCGACGTCTGCGGCACTCCCACTCGAATCCGACTCGCATAATGATGACTCCATAACAAAACTGGAGTCGCTCAAGCCCAAGCCCGAGTATGCTTTCACTACTTCCGACAAACATGCAGCACAACAAGAGAAGCAAGAGCACCAACAGGAGCAAGAGATGGGGCAGGACCAGGATCAACAAGATCGACTACAGCAAGCGTGGGTGGATCATTTGGAGGAAATGACGGTCAAATTCAGGGAGGAGTTGAGAGCGCAACTGGAGGCGCAAAAGAGACTGGCGGATGAGGAGTTGGAGGCTCAGAAGAGGCAGGCAGATGAGCGGATTGAGCAGGTGCAAGCGCAGTTGAGTGAAATCTTGTGCGTGTTGAGAGCGGGAGTTGGACAATGATGGGATATCCAGAAGGTAGACGCGCTATAGGAATGACTTAAATGAACCCAATGTGAGGTATTCACGGAATGCAAAGTAACATTTTCTTTCGAGGCAAAACGAGGATGCTTTTGAGAGTGAACGCGACAGATGTGGAAGGTGATAGCATCTTGCCTCAAAGCCCCAAGTGCTCCGATTTTCTGTGCAGGGAAAAAGGCGTATGAAGAGACAGAAGATAGGAGTGTAAAAGCACTCTCTTTCATCCATGCCACATCACAGCGAGAAACCAGTTGAATGGAAAGCGGTGTTTTGCAAAAAAAAAAAAGCAAGGTACAGCGAGATCGAAAAGACGGTTGAAAAGAAGTAATGGCACTTAAATTTTGATCAGTGATTAAATAAAAAGAGTAGGTGTGCCATCGCTTTTTAGCGATTGGCCCCAGATAACTTTTCTCATCCTACGTTCCCAGCCATGTTTTTTGCTACCATGAGCCAATTGGGCCAAGACACTCAATGGTCCTCCGTTGGACCAAAGGCTTGCTTGTTTGTGTCACACAAAATAAATTGGGTCAAAAGAAATTTTATTTTCATTCTTGTCGCTTGCATTAACTCCTCATGATCCTCCTTCCCTAGCGCTGCCTCTCCACTTTGCCGTCGATCGCCCTCGCCTTTGTTTTCTCAGAATCCAGGTCAGCGCCTCTTTTCCTTTTTTTTCTCTCCCTTCTCGCCTCTCCTTCAAATTCATTACTCCTACACATTTCTCAGAACACCTGCGTAGTACACTCAGCACAGCAACCTTTCAGCACCTCCTCACCCGACTTTTCTATCTTCGGTACATGCACCTCCTCTCGCCCCGCACAATAACAACTTCTCTCTCAGCACTACAGCTTCTTTCTTTTACCCACACCAACTTCTTCACCTTCATCGATCCCAACTTTCCCCTTCTTGAAGTACTCACCTCTCATTACTCAGCACACTCCTATTTCCCTCTCCCTGTCATGACCGTTCGATTCCTTGGTACTGACACTGACCCTCCTTCCACTTTAGGAGAGTCTCATGACACTGAATTCATTGTCGACATCCCTCTCACCATACTCAGGAGTAACTTTTTTCGGACCTGAAGTGACTGGGGGAAACAGAATCGATTGTCTCTCATCTAGGGATACCATCTACCTCGTGCTTTCAGAAGGAGTCCTCAAGTGAGCGGCTCCTTTGTTCTCAAAACGGTGACAGTATCGTCGAAGACCCAGTTAGTGAAAGCGAACATTCGTTTGACGAACGCGACGATTCGAAGACTCCATCAGATTTTAGTATGTGACAATGAGTGCATGCAGTTGAAAGGCAGAGCGAACGAGACTTGGCTATGACCTTTTGGTAACATCTGTATTTACTCATCCCATGTCTTTACTCTGTACCTCTATTTCGAATAGTGCGCCGATGGTTCTTCAAGAACATGGATACTGTATAGGTGGGAAAAGAGAGGCACGGTGGCTCTTGTGTTCTTTGCCCTTTTTCAGAGACACATTTGCCAACGTTGGCTGACCTTCGTTTTCAGTGTATGTGCGTCAAGCAAAGCTAGTGTTTATTAAAGGAGCAAGCAATAGCTGAGAGCACAACGACCGCTCAATCCCACCGTCCTTCGAACCTAGCATGTTGCTTCTCAGGGAGAGGGTCGAAGGCCAGAGTTGTAGGATCGCTATTAAGTCCTCAATTTGTACGAGGGAAAAGGAGTTATAGGTTGAAGGGAGGTTAATAGTAGGGAGTAGTGTAATAGTGTCCTAAAGAATCACACAAAACGATATACTGCAGCGCGCCAGCGAAACTCTTGTCAGTACTGCTCTCGTCCAAGAAGTGATGTGTAAAAGGACAAAGAGCAGACAGGAGGGCTTGGCGCATTACTAATACTATGTCTACAAAGAAAATGGCTGCTAATCTAAAGCGTCGCCACCGCTGCTTAGCCACCATCTTATTTTGCAACAATGATGTTACTCAGGGAGAGGGTCGAAGGCCAGAGTTATAGGACCGCTGTTAAGCCCTCAATTGGTACGGGGTAGTGATAGTAATGTCCTAATGGAACCACACGAAACAATATACTGTAACGCGCCAACGAAACTCTTGTCAGTATTGCTCTTGTCCAAGAAGTGATGTGTAAAAGGACCTTCTATTCATAATATCAAAGAGGGGGTTTGTACCTGTAACGCGCCAACGAAACTCTTGTCAGTATTGCTCTTGTCCAAGAAGTGATGTGTAAAAGGACAAAGAGCAGACAAGAGGGCTGGGCGCACTACTAATACTATGTCTACAAAGAATATGACTGCTAATCTAAGGCATCGCCACCGCTGCCTAGCCGCCACCTTATTTTGCAACAATGACAAACAGTTAATAGCCCTTAAAAGATAAGTGTGAGAAAATGATGCAAAAAGAGGTGGTGGCTAGGCAGCGGTGGCGACGCTTTAGATTAGCAGCCATTTTCTTTGTAGACATAGTATTAGTAATGCGCCAAGCCCTCCTGTCTGCTCTTTGTCCTTTTACACATCACTTCTTGGACGAGAGCAGTACTGACAAGAGTTTCGCTGGCGCGCTGCAGTATATCGTTTTGTGTGATTCTTTAGGACACTATTATCACTACCCCGTACCAATTGAGGACTTAACAGCGGTCCTATACCTCTATCCTTCGACCCTCTCCCTGAGTAACATCGTCTTAAGGAGTAAAATATGATCTCACTGCCATCTCTAGTAAATATTAGAGCTGGGAGCAAGTGGCTTATTTTTGTCAATTACTGGCCGTTTGTACATCAATTTTTCTGTAGCTGACAAAAATAAGCAGCTCTAGTAAATATTAGCATGCGCGAACACCACCTAGTGCAAGTGGTTAAACTGCACTGCCTTGGGTAAGCGGGTTCAGGATTAAATATCGTTAAAAACTCTCGCTTTCTTCAGCTTGGGACGGCTTCAATGTCTCATCAATATTTCTTCAGCCTGGGACGGCTTCAATGTCCATCGATCTTTCTTTAGCCTGAGAAGGCTTCAAAATCCATCCTTATGCCTTTCACTAGTCATAGTCCGCCATAAAAATCAATAAAAACCTCAAAGCCTCCTGCGGGCGATAAAAGCAGAAAAAAAAACATGCGCGAACAGTGCTATGCATGCATGAATCACAAAAGATCTCATGGTTCCTCTGAATTGAGAGGGCATGGACAAACATGTATAAGAAAAATCAAAATGCTCCCTGTTCGGATTGTGCAAACAATAACAAACGATTTCGCAGGTTGTTGGTAATACGAGTACAGCTTGCATCCTATCGAGCCGAATAAAAAAATTGTCCGGGTACGAATCCTTCATTCAGTGTCTTCAGGGTCTCTCATGTTTTCACCTTTTGAAGGAGCGACGAGCAGGGAGAACAGGCACGGGGCAAAGGATGATAATGTACCTGAGGGTATGGGAATTGGCGAGTGAGAAAAGTTGCAAGGGTGCATGCTGTGCACACTGGTGTGGTAAGTGGATATGGACTACAAACAAAATATGATTTATGCCCACGAATAAAAGGGCCTAGGCTAAAAGGGGTTCGTGTGAAGGCGATCAAGGCTGAAGAGATGGGAAAGCACATAGGTGCATGAGGAGAAAATGATGTGGGTGGGGTCGTCAGCCAACGGAAATTCGCGCTAGAAAACAAAAGGTAAGGGTGTGGGAAGATGCGCGACAGGGAAACGCGTCAAGGAAGGAATAAAGTGAGCAAGAGAGCATGGCGTGTCAGAAGGAAAGAAACCACATTACATTGCTTCCTTGCTTCTCGTTTTCTGACACTATCAGACACGATCCATTGCCTTTCCCCCCTCCTTCCTCCCCGACCCCGTTCCTGTGTGCTTACGGCGGTCGAAATCTCTGCCCACCAATAGTACCCTACGCGTCCCTGTCCTATTTTCCTAACGCTAATCATTATCATAGGTGCAGACTGTTCATTCAACTGTCCCCGTAGCCTGGTACGCTCTCATGCCTCTTTATGCTCCCTCCATTCACTCGCTGACCACATCACGATCCTGCAGATCTCTCCTTTTTCTGGCCTATGCTCTTTTTTATTTTTGCCACTCATACCCTGGTATGCTCCATGCCCCTAATTTTTTCACACTCCTTCTTTCTCCCGAAATACCTTTGCCTCCCTTTGCTTGGCTTATTAGCGGTCGACGCGATATTTTTTTTCTCAGGTGTCCATGCCCTAGTAGGATACATTTGGGTTGCGAGAGAAATTGCGGGGAGGCATTAAACTGAGGGAGAGGGCGGCTGTAACGAATGGGCTAGCCTTGATATTCTAATATACATAGCCCCATTGTTCTGTTCTTTTTTTTTGTTTAATCGCTCAGGATTCTTACAGGAACCTTCATCATTATGGGCTCTTAAGCCCCGGGCGCCTGTTAGGAGCAGAATTACGGGCACAATGATGTACCCTGACCAAAAAAAAAGAATCGTGTTACAAAACTATTGGCAGATGTAAAAAAAAATTCCAAAGGACAAGGGGTGAGATAATCCTCCTACAGGACAAAGGATGAGAGTAGACGCAAGACTGGTTCAAAATGTTCCTACGGAAGCATGCATGACTGCATATTATGCCATTGAAGTTCAAAAAAGAACTCACACGTCAACACTTCCTCGGGCCTATCCTGCTGTGTCGTGTCGACGCGTGGAATGGCGTCACTTTTTCCTGTGTCCTCTCCATTTCTAAAGACTTATCGCTCTTAGTTCAACCACACAATGCTATTATGCCTAGCGTCAGCAACAAAATGCCTTTGGAGGCAGAAGCGTGGAATCATGGACGTGCCATCAACGTTTTTTGTATAAATACATGCAGTTATCTTGCAATTGCATCTCATTTCTCCTCACCACTCGCATTCACACATTTTTCACTCTCCCCCTCAAAAAACAAACCCAAAAATCTAACCATGTTGTTCGTTTAGACCGCCATTGCCGTTTTCGCTGCAGGTAACAATGTTTTTTCTTTGGCATACGCCTCCCAGTTTTGTACTTGCAAGATATGCTACTGTGTTCAGACTCAATGGAAAAGTACTCATTAGTTCTGATACTTTTTGGTTTTCGCAAAATCTCTCCGTTCCTGATGTATATAGCCACCCTTGCATCGGCTTGCCCTCATCGCATGTTCGGAACAGAGATGTACTACGGCACTTTTGAGCCCTGCGATCGTCCCCAAGGTCAGTGTTGCCCAGGCCTAGTCTGCGACCTCGACAGGTACGAATGCCAGGCATCTCTGCGCGCTCATAAGAAAACATTCTTCAAGTCCAACGACATGTGCTATGGACCTGGCTACCCTTGCGGTAGTTGGTCCGAGTGTTGCTCGGAGGGATGCTACGTGGGCACTTGCCTGTAGACATATTCCCCCTCCCCCCATTCTGGATCTTTTGAAATGAACCGAGCATGGATATTCCTGTAAATGCTTCTTTGTTCTTGTTCTGTGGAAACAGACTTGTTCAGAGAGGCATTTATTGCATATAAGCAAGTGAGGTGAATCACATCCAATAAAAAAGTTTCTCGCACTCGTAGCCTCAGAAAAAAACAATAATCTATGAAATCGAGAAGGCTTTAGTTCTTTCGCACGCAAACATGACATTACCATCTATACGCGTTTCTTTCTGCCAAAACCCGAAAGGGCAATAACAAAAACAAAAGGATAGATCTTGCATTCAAGCTTGTGGTCGGCTTTCTAACATCATTCGCACTATGAGATATTGTGACCCTATCAATCGTACTCTGCACACAGCCCCCCATCCTCCGCACCGCTGGTTTCTATATGTGTATGTATGGAGCTGAGAGAACCTTATCCTTAAAGAAACGGTCAGCATATAAAGGCAGCTTATATCCCGTGTTTCTGCATTCCCCTTTCCTTTTGCATCCTTTTCATGTACAGTGAAAAAAGTGTTTTCTATGTGCTTTGATGATGGTTGTCCCAAAAGGTTGTGAAGACGATTAGTGGATCCTCAACATCGGACCTTTTACTTTGATCTGTAGTCCAACAAGACGAGAGTAAGAGTGGCTGACTGAGAAGGAAAGGGGCGAGCGAACGAGTGGAGGAAGGGAGCGAGAGAGGGAGACTAGTGTTTGGGAACGACTATCTTAATAAAGGCGTGAGTTATGAACTGAGGAACTATCGAAAATGCGCAACAAAAATGTTCAACTACAACCCAATTCTGGCCGATTTATTGAAATGCTCATTCATTACCTTTGCAATCAGCCTCAAGGCTCCTCTCTTCTACCCTCCTTCACCTTACCTCTACCTTCCTTTAACCTCCCCCGCTACCTTTCATCTCCTCTCACCACCTCCCCATTCTCTTCTACCTTTAAATACACAATCATATCCTTGACACCCCTCCCTGCAGTCGCCTCCTCTTTGGTTGAAGGATTACACAAAAGCCGTATTTTCTGAAGGCAAGACATAAGATACATTGAAATCTCATACAGAACCCTCTGTTTTTCGAAGAACAAACTATATTTCGCTTATTTTATTTGCCCTGTATGAAATATTTGAAAACGACAAAGGAACAAACAAGGACTTCGTAGGGTCCTGAGATGGCTGGATAGTCGCAAGACATTTTTTTTGCGCCAGCAAAGGAGTCAAACACCTTTCGTTACTTTCTGTCAAATCAAAAAGCAAAAAAAGGAATGGACAATCCACAGACAACAATATCGCAGAGTCAATTGACACCTGGCATCTAGCAACGCTGGTCATGCCAGGATTAGACCAATCGTCGGCAAATAAAAACTACCTCTATTCTACCGTACTCCTTACTCAGAGGTAGAGGGAGCAAGCTTTGTTTACAATAAGGTAAGAAAAAGCGAGGCTGTATGGTGCTATATGTATGTAAATTATAGATTTTAGGTCAATTGCTACACCTTTGTAGACATTCCAAAAAAATAATAATTGCAGAGCCTTACTCGGATGTACGACCTTCATTTTATGAAATCCTTACCTGGGTGTGTTTATTCACTGTTTGTGTGCGCCTTACGCTGGTGTATACACATTATTTCTACGGTAGACTTTCACTTCTATACACTTGTAAGATTTTCCTTTTTGTCTCAATTCCGCATCACCCTCGCCGTCCATCTTCGTTCTCGCCTTCGTAATCGTGACACGTTTAATAATTTTTTTTTCTCTTTTTTCCCTTTGCCTTTATCACACGCACTCTTCTTTCTCACTAAATACTCGCCAACTCACGTCGCATCACTTATCGCACCAGGCTTCTTATTTTTCTCTCATGACCGACGGAATTCTCAATGGCGCAACAGGTCCGCCTTCCGAATCAGGAGAAACTCAGGATACTAATTTCATTGTCGACATCCCTCTCACTGCGCTAAGGAACCATTCTTCAGCACCTAGGCAAACTGAGGAGACGGAGTCGAGTGCCTCTCATTTAATGCTTGAACCCACTCAGCGCCCAGAATGGTGGGCAAAACAGGAGATGCATGGTAAGTGTTCTTGTGTACTCAAGTGAGCAGATGTTGTGATGAGTTCCGCTTACTGTATGGCGTGGTACAAACAAGGGGAGAAAGGGGACAAGATAGAACGCACTAAATCCATGTGTGTAGTATGTACTTATGTGTATGTGTGTGACACAAGGGGGCGGACAGCAAAAAAAAAAAAAAAAAAAAAAAAAAAAAAACAAGAATCAAGTTGAGAAGAGACGGGGTCGTCCTGATTCCATCTCCATCCAGTCTCTAACAAACTAACAAACAAGAGAAAAATTGGCTGAGCATAAACATTGAAACAGACGGGGTCAGTTCACTTCGGTATGTGAGAATGGGTTGCCTGGTCCGTGGTACTTGATAGAGATTTGTATGCTCGCTGACTTTTTTCTCTTTCTTCCTCTCTATGTTCCTTCTCAAAAGTACATCGATGGTTCTTCGCGGACAGAGAGGCAGGATCCTCTTCGGTCATTCAACACCTTCAACTCGTTTATGAGTAAGTGAGACGAAAGGGTTGATTTTCAATCGTTCTTTGTGTTACAAAAAATTAAGTTTTTTGTGTCACCAGAGAACTGACATTCCTGTGCTCACTTTCTTCCAGGAACCAAGGACCTGTCATCATTAATGTCGTTTCCAGCGTAAACACATTATTCATCGAGGTAAATAGACGAACTACCTGTGAACATTTTTTTCTGAGATGGGTTGGTAATGGACAAAAAGTGGATATCGAACGCTAACTTTATTTCTCTTCTTCTGTAGTGGCAAATCCCACTTGACAATCTCCTCCCAGGGTCCTTCGAGCTGGTTCTCGGAATCTCGTCGCAGGATCTGGATCTAGATGTTGTCGACTCAATAACCTTCGATTATGTATATGGGACAAATCATACCCCCAGTCACCCCAGCGAGGTAACATAAGAAATGCTAATTTCTGGAGAGTCTATTTTGTGTGTGTTCCTTGGAATGCAAACGAACCAACAAGGGCTCATTTTTTTTTTCAGGTGATTCCGAATACAACTCTATGCAACTTCTTTGCAGCATCCACAACTGAAGACAACATTCTACGGTGGAAGATGTACGAACAGATCAAGGTCGAGTCAGAAGCACAAGGGACGATCCGTATCAGCATGACCATCGAGACCTGGAAGGGCGTATCATCGGACCTCGGGGCCATTGGATTACATTTTATGGAGTTGCATCGAACTTCAAAAGAGGTGTTCGGGAACGGTATGTTCGTGCCTTTAACGTAGGGGGATCAAATAAGCGATGATACAGGACTACTCTGCAGAATGCTAACCTAGGCTTGTTTTATCTTGTTAGATCCAAGCTATAGAAAGCATTTTCCGTTCACTTGGTTCATCGATGTCAATGTCGCGGCCGACAATCCTTCCAATGGCGCCACCAAGGAAATCATCTCCTACCATTTCTCCGGCGATGATACTTATGTCGTCTTGCTAACACGTTCCACTGCAGGGCAGCATTTGGGAGTCTATAGCATCGATCAGAATCGTCCTTCTTCGCCACCCGTAGCAACTTGGGTTCTTTCACCATTCACAACCACAGTGTTCGACATTTCCGTCTCTTGGAACGCATCTCAGATCGTGGCACTGGACCTCAATGACCATAACTTCTCCGCTATTTATGTTCGCCCGCATAGCAAATACGAGGTCGAAGACTTTACCACTACTCCTACAGGGCTTTCAGAGGAGCATTATATTGCTGGCGAACTCCACCGAGACCTCCGACACTATGGCGGCACAGGCACGTTCTATATTTCGGGAAGTCTGGGCAGGATCCTCAAGAACGAACGCTTTATTACTTTTGACGGGATGACTTTGGTCAGATACTCTGTTTGTGAAAGGTGGGAGGAAGTAGGGAGGATGACGATTGGTGGGCCTAAGGACTCGATCGACCTCTACCCATACTGGAAGGAGTATATGCGAGGAGACTATTTGGTGTTGCTGAACAGAGAGAGAGCTTACGTATCGATATGGAATCTTAGGAAGAAGTGCTCGGTAACTGCAATGGACATACCGACCACAACATCTGATAACCCGTACATCGCCGCTTATCTGTCGGAGTACGGAGGACTTTTTGTGATGGCTACAAGACGGCGTGTTGACGTTTACCTCACCGATACTTGGACTCGACTTGGATCATGGACACCTCCAACCGCCGAACAGAACGACATAACCAATGTTTACTGCCTAGGCGAGAGTGGTTACATCACAGTCGACACTTCTTCGGGTTCCCGGCACACCATTCATTCTGAAGGATATATTGTCGACATCAACACCATGATTACAGTGAATCACATCCATACTAGGAACCTTCACCCACACTCACTTTTCACCCTCGACTCAGCCGATCGCTCAACACCCATATTTTTGTATCAGACCCAGACGATATTGGGGGCTATTCGGTATACTGACCGTGTGGTGCGGTCACTCTCCAAGGCGGCGACATTGTGTAGCGACGAATGCACTTCAACCCAATTTGCCCAACCACCCTCACCACCTGTTTTTCAAGCCGAAGTTGTAGAAGGAACAGTCGGACCCTGGGACAGACAGAAGACGCTGCGGTTCATCTCCATTACAACAAGGACTGCCGCTGATGTTCTGGGGGAAGGCATGCTTGTACCGCTCCCCAAAGGATCCGAGTTGCTGAGTTTGAGGTGGATATTGATTGGTGAGCACTATTTTTTGATCATGGCTATGAGCGCCTTAGTGCTTGTATGGAGGATTCCAGCGACACTGGATGGGGACTACGAACTGCTTTTGGGGAAAGGATGTACAGTCGATGCCAACTGGAGTGTTTGTCAGCATCAACAGTTTCATCAATATGACAGGTCCACCAACATTGTCACAAAAAAAAACTTACTAGACCCACGGATATACGACCTTGGCACCTTCCTGGATGGCGTCGCTCAGCTATCAAGGATATTCAAAGATGCCGACGACAAGTCAAAGCAGGCCATTACTCGATACATCAAGCGACACATCAACCATAACCTGGATCCAAAGGACAACTCAGCAACCGTGCTCATGCACCTATGCTCTTCATGGACACCCGAGTCTCACGAAAACATATTGTCTTTCATTCACGCACTCTTTGGATCACCAGCCTTCCGCTGGATACCAACTGCTGGCATGAACCGAGAGACCAACCCCATCTCGATCCTTCTTGGTCATCTAGATACCAGTGTTGTGGTTGTTGATATTGTTGAGATCATGACTGGCTACTGTGTCCACCAAGCCAAAGCCGACAGCGATATTCGTTTTCTTGTTCCAGTCTTTCTTTCTCTGCGGGTCGCTGTCAAATCCAAGTACATTACCTCCGGCCTCCTGTCAAAGGCGATGCGGACCTTTGCCTACTTTCCTGCCCGCGACTACCGTTTCGCGATGGACCATCACGCATTTGCGTTGCGTATCTTCAAGTCACGCGGACGGAAAAAGATGTTGCACGAACGAAAACATCCTACTCTATATTTGACATCCAAGAACGTTCACAAAACGAACAATGAGAGACTGACACCTCATCTCTACGTTGCGTCTTTTGACATGCTTTGGGTCATCGAGGAGATACCATTTCCAAAGCAAAAGCCTCTTGCTATTCTCCTTCGCATCCTTCTCCTCGTCACTCTTACAAGGAGGAAGAGATATGTCTGCCATCCTTTCAGCTTACAAGATTTGGACAATCCCGCATTAGCTGCCTTGATCCGGTTCAAATGGTGGGTGCTCTCAGATCTTGACTGAGCTCACCTTCGTTTGCGTTTGATTCAATCCACTCTTCCCTAACTTGTATTTAAACTCATATAGGACACAATTCGGATATGTCTACTGGATTTACAGGATCGTTTTCTATAGTTACATTGCCTGGTTCTATGTAATCCTCATTCTCAGCAACTTACTTTCCGACAAGGAGAACGAGCCAGTAGAAAATATCTATAACATCAATGTAATCTTGTCATGGTTGTTTGCTGTGGGGTCTGCACGCGACCTGGTGGTATTGACGTGCCTCAAAATGAAACCCCGAGAGTAAGTGTCAATGTGGTCAAAGAAGCACGACAACATACTCGCCCATTTTGCTTCTAGTGCTGATTGGACGGAGACACCAATTACATGTACTGATGTTTTTTTTTCTTTCTCAGTTTTGTGTACAAGATTGTTGAGATCCTCGTCGCTTTTGTGCCCTCAATTGCACTGATGGCTATCGCTTTATCGTTTGACTTGGACGTGTATTATTTCGTCACGGCTCTTTCAATTCTTATCCTTCTTTTGCAATTGGTAAGTAAAAGCAAGGTTATTCTAATTAAACGAGCGTTCAGTGTCTACTAAGAGTGTCAATTAGTTTATTTTCCCCCTCCTAACGACATCGATTTTTCAGCTTTTCGAGTTTCGCGTGATGAAGACTGTTGGTAGCTTCTTGTCGGTCTTGTGGCGCGCGCTTCGGTCAGTTAAGATACTACTCGCAGTCTTTGCCTACATTATCTGCGCGTATGGAGTTGTCTTCTACTATTTGCAATATCTGGCCTGTGAAGATGACAAGTGTCCTAAAATACCAGATGACGACTCGGCTGCCTTTGTGAGCATTACCATGACGTACTTTATGACTGTAAGTAATGTCCTATCCGACTTTTTTTGCAGAAGAGAAAAACATCCCAAACGTGCTCTGGTGCTTTCTCAATTGCTAACCAGTTTTTTTACGTAGGGAGGAATGTATGGTCTGGTCGACGACAAAATCAAGACAGGAAACTGGATTTTACATGTTATCATGGTCACTTTTTTGTTTATTGTGACAATCATGCTCAACATCCTGTTCGGTAAGTGACCGAAAACACGTAGAAAGAAAACAATTCTTGCATTTGTGTGACGATTGCTTTCGACTAACTTTTTTTTTTCCTTGTTCACTTTTTTGGGGGGGGCGTTAATAAATGACAGG
Organism: Linnemannia schmuckeri; assembly: GCA_029449235.1. Taxonomy (NCBI): domain Eukaryota; kingdom Fungi; phylum Mortierellomycota; class Mortierellomycetes; order Mortierellales; family Mortierellaceae; genus Linnemannia; species Linnemannia schmuckeri. The sequence goes on from JANATG010000002.1 coordinate 3,107,562, forward strand.
CATGGTGAACCACGCTTTTGGTAACCACGATCGCACTTCGGAGCTAGAGTGGATGGAAGACAGGATGGTCTTTGTGATGAGAGCAGAGAACTTGTTCCGATGGATACCTTGTAAGTGTTCAGACTAAATGAAGCACACATTCTTAGCCCCCATGTTCGGTCGTGTCGCATCATACATTTTTTTGGTTCGCAGACTCACGGCATTCTTTGTTTTTGTTCTCTTTGTAGATATTCGAAACAATAGTTCCTGGTTTCCAGAAAAAATCTACTACACGGCAACTCCTCAGGAGGTGCGCGATTACAGGCTGGAATCACAGCGACTAGCCAAGAATGCTGCTGTTGCTGCTCTCCCGCTTGAGGACGACACACAAGATAAAACGATAGTGTTGAATGAGCCAGCCGAACACGCGACTACTACCGAGCAACGAGCACCGGAGAAGCGTCAAGTTTGGATCGATCAGTTAAGGGAGGACATGAGGACTGAGTTCAAGGAAGAATTGAGAGAGCAACTGGAGGCGCAGAAGAAACAGTTGGATGATCAGATGGAGAAGCTACAGGCACAATTAAGTGAGATCATGGCTGTTTTGAAAGCAGGATCTGCGAAGTGAATAAATACTCTAGACGATTTTTTTCAAGGCCAGAAAAGAAGTGCTCTGTAATATTGCATTTGCTTCCCACCAGAATTCGAGTTGCAAAAGGAGTGAAAGAGTGGTTGTTACCTCTAATTATCCCCTCAACAATTACCGTCTTGCTCTTCGTTCGAAAATAATTCTGTTCTGTCAGGGGACACAAGGCGTAGCTCGACAGGGCATCAAATCAAGGTCAGGGCGGAGGGTTTGGTACCTGACAGATGATCGGTTTTTTTTTTGTTGATCGTCAATATTCTTTTGGGTGAAGGAGGGGACATGCTTGTTGTGGTCAATCAAGGAGAAAGAAATGAGGGATGCCGAAAAGTGAAAAAGGGGAAAGAAAGAAGGAAATCGAGGGGTAACAAGAGAAAGTAGGAACAACAGGAAAGTACAAGGATCAAAGACGGTGCACCACTCGGAACGAAAGGATCAAAGACCAAGGACGTAGAAGGGTCAAAAACGCGACAGTCCACGAAGAGAACGGAGGTCTAAAGAGGTCAATCAACGGATGGGTTGAACGCCTTTCTCCCTTTCTGATTCTTGAGGGTACTTGCCGCAAGTGCTCATTGTGAGTGAATCTACGTTCAAAGAGGCTGTATGACCGCTTTTGCAACAATCCAACACCTGGCCTTACGATCACGACACCCTTTGTTTCCGCAACGATGATGTTTCCCTACCTCGCTCTCCTGGCCACCGCTACTATCGCCACTACCATGCTTGCCACTCCACTCGCGAGCCGCCACCCTCGTATCATGGAACTCGAGGGCAAGATGATGAATGGCAACCGTCTCTCGGATGAAGAATCGCGCAAGCTCGGCAAGCTCCACTATGCTTCCTCGGTCCCCAGTACCAATCCTGCCTCCCCGCTCCTGGTCAAGCGTGACAGCTGCCCCAATTGTTCCAAGGATTACCAGTATGCGCTGTTGAGCTGCAGCGACTTTTGCAAGAGCTGTGACAACTTGAAGTGTGGTGTCTGCGGCGGTTGGCTATGGCATACTTGCTATTGCTATTCGAATGAGGGCAATTGTGATGAGTAAAGCACGCACACTCTCTCTCGCGTGATCACAGAGTGAAAATGGAGGTGGAAAGTGAGAAAATGAAGCAGAGAGAAGAGCAAAACAAAACTACATAAGTGCGCATGCACCATTGAAACACAATAAAAGAAATCCACACCAAGGTGCTTGCTGCATGTGCTCAATGTGAGTGACAGGGGACAAGACTGCAAGTGCGACTGGATTTGTTTGGTTCGAGACTCGATTCCTGTGTTAAACCACCATCGTGCATGTTTTGATGGCGCCTTCGTTTTTCTCCTTATCCTTCCTGGAGATCGAGTACAGGCACACAGAACAAACGGTTCGAGCATGCCTCGCCTCCCAACCCTGCGATCGCGCTGTCCTCCTACGCCTTTGGATGGCTCGAAGATCAAGGAGATAGGGAAGGGCCTGGCACATCTGACAGGGAACAAAGGGACCACCATACCCAAGAAGGAGCAAGAAAAAGAGGATCTTTAAGTGTAAGTGGTTCGTTATTTGATATGTCACTATGTCTGTTCGTGATGGGAAGAAGAGTGGCGAGGTGTGTGTATGTGTTGTGTGCATGGGTATGGGAGTGCCAGTATGAAGAACGACCACACAAAAAAAGGTCAAGATGAGAAAAAGAAACGCAAGAAACATTATTGCTTGCTGTTGGTGGACTAAGGACCGAGGAACATCCAGAGAAGGGGAAATGAGGTCAAAATTTTGGGTACGCATTTTTCGCATTGGGTACTGAGCCGAGATGGAGTAAACACAGGCGAGAGAACATATTCTGGTGCACCACTCCCATGGCAGAGAGAGAGGTTCAAGGGCACGCACTGGGATGCGAAAGGAGGGACAGAAAACGTAAAGACCGAGAGTTAGCACGATAACAGGAACAAAGAGCAAGGAAGGTAAAGTGCCTGGGACATAAAGGACTAAGAACCATACTGTGCAAGTGATCACAGAGGATCAAGGAACACTTTCTTTCATTTATTCAGGATCTTTAAAAGGCCCATCCTTCGACAGGGAAAAGTAAACCGAACCAAACCTAAAACGTATGAGGGCGTTCAAATAGTTATTATGGGAAGTCGATCATATTGATACAATGGTAGGTCGATTACATTGTATCATTGAAATCATGTAAATTGGTCCATACTGCTGTAAGGTCTGTTCGTGACAAAAAAGATACGTGGGCGTTCGAAAATGCAGATATCAGCGCGCTTTGCAGCGGCGTTAGTATATCATACATTGGCGCATACAAAATAAAAGGCTATTGATGATCAAAAATAACAAATGCTTTTTGTGTTTATTCAAGCCGCCCATAACCTCTACAACCTCCTCCTTGATGTCCCTCTCTCTCCTACCATGCTTAACAAAGAAAAAAGGAAGAAAAAAAAATAAGCAAAAAAAAAAAAACAAAATACATACGCCAGTGCCTCCATGTCCTAGGCTGTCTCTCTATGACCAGAAATGATACAGGATTGAAAAGTCATCTCGATGAGAATAAAGCCAAAGATGCTTATGCCCACCGTCCTCCTGCCGAATCTTGAGCATCGCTTCCCGGATCGAAATGCAGTAGTCGCGCTGAGACGGGCTCAACTGATCTAGCACATTTTTCCTGAAGCTCTCATCCTCCGCCACATTGCACTGCGCCAACTTGCGAATGTTGTCCTTTGACAGATCCACCGCCAACACTGGAACCGTCGCACTGGCCAGACTCTTGGTCACTCCCATCAAATTGTTGATTGCTAAATTATCACAAAGTAAGAGACGAGATTGTGTTGATTAACTTTCAATCAGCTAAAGGTACGATCATCATACGTAGGTCTTAAAAAAAAGGTAAAAAAAAAAAGACATAACATACCTTTGTCAATGAGCATGGTTTTCTGCTTGTGCTTTAAGCGGTTCCTGGACGAACTGATCACGTTGACGTTAAAGTCAGTCTGAATCTGCGGCGACTCTCCCGACGAGTTGTGGTGATGATCATGTCCGTGCCGCGCTCCTCCAGATCCGGCCGTAGTTTCCAGAGTGTGATGGTGATGATGGTGCCCGCTCGTCGTGTCAACAAATTTCCGTGACTTGAGGCCTCCACCGCCTCCGGATCCAACATTGGCCGCAACCAGGTGGTCGAGCCTCGTCTGCTCAGCAATCTCCGCCTTCAAGAGAATACACAACTCCGAGCGTGGAACCTCCTCCTCCGTCTTGCGCAGCACATTCTTGACCTTGACCATGCCCATCATGTCCCTATTCATTCGCTGGTGAGAATCCTGCTGGTTCTTGTTCTTCAAGATAACAATCCAGTTGATGCTCTGGTGCTTGCAAGTCGTCACCAGAGTTTCCGGAGTCAAGTCCGTTCCGTCCTCGAGCATGTAATCGGCCTTGATACCATGCGCCCACAGTTCCTTGACCAGCTCGAGACGCTCCTGCAAAAGCACCTTTCCGAAGCTCGCCACATACACATCGCACCGTTTGGGAGCCCAGAGTCCAAATGACTTTTCGTCGTCGTGTCCCGAGCCTGTGCCGCCGTTCGAGTTTCCTCGGCTCTTGTTGCTTGCGACAAAGTACCGAAAGTGTTCCGACTGATATTGCGACATCGCTGCAATGATCTTTTGCATCGCAATATTGACTCCCACGGCAAATACCTTGCGATGAGGCCCTCCAATGACGGGATGTCGAAACTGTTGGATCAGCGAGTCGTAGCGGCCTCCGGCTGCGAGAATATTCTTTCGTTTTGCGTCATCTACCGCCTGGAACATCATCCCACCTTTGTAATATTGGTTGTTGTACCTATGAAAACACAAGTCAAATTAGCAAGGTTGACAACAGCTTGCGCAATGCCATTGAAATGAGCCAAAGATGATACTTACATGAGCAGAGGGCTAAAGACAATCTTGTGGCGGACTCCCAGGGTCTTGCAGTACATCATCAGTAGTCGAAGCTCGCCAAGGGCATCTTTCAGCTTTGTCTTCATGGGCTCCGCAGTGATTAGTTCCTCCAAGGCCTTGGCCACTGTCTCAAAATCGCCCTTCCTGTCAAACAATTCGAGCTCGTCCAGCACACTGCGCGGAAGATGATAGACCGACATGAGATGGTTCCTGACCTGCGACATATGCTGATACTGCCGTCCCAGTTGACCGAGGATTGTATAGACCCCTGGTCGAATCTCTGAGGGGATACGGCAGTTGTCGAAAATCGCCTCTACGACTTGAGTGTGGTTGATCAGGAAGAACACGCCATTGGTCGACTTGAAAGGTGGAAACTCCTCCAACAGCTCATCGACCACTTTGATCAACTCGGCGTCCGTCACCATGGGGTTCAATGTGTTGTGTACAATATCAAAGTCGACCTCGTACACGATCTGGGGTTGCCCACCAACGGTATTCTCGCGGTAGACGCGTCCAAAGCAGAAACGCTTGAGCTGGGTGATCCCGTTCCTGCAGATGAACCGCGCAAAGGGCATCGTCAAGTCGTACGGAAGTTGAACTAATCCACCTGTCGAGTCCATCAACGCCACAGACTTTTTGTCGGTGTCGTGAAGATCGCTCTTGGGTGTCAAAAGCGGCGTCCCGAGCTCCACAGCGCCATGGCACCTGAATACGCTAACCATCTGGGCGCGGACCTTGCCATAGAACATTGAAAAGAATGGGTCGTAGGCCTTGTTCTCCGAGTTAAAGTCGTAGGTGTAGTCCTTGTGTTTATCTGCGTTTTGAGCAAACAGTGCCGACATGAGGCGGTGGTAGTAAGGAGTGTTAGGGTTGGCGATTGTGCGAACACATTCCTGGATATACTCGTCCTCCATTTTGGGTGGCAGCAAATCGCTCTGTAGCAATTCCAGGCTGTTGGGGCGTTCCTTGAGATTGTGGTTCAAAAGAGCTCGGATGACCTGTGCCTGCGTCGCCATCTTGTCCATGGGGAATTCCTTGGGAAATATGATCTCGGGTTGTTGAAGGTTGCGAAGAGTCATGGCGCGCTCCATTCCTGTCGACAGGGGGAAGCACATCTCAAAGAAAATGATTCCAAGAGAATACATATCCGCTTTGGAGTTGTACCGCACGCCGTTGATAGCTCCGTTCAGGACCTCTGGACTGACATAAAACACCGTTCCGACGCCCGTGGTGAGAGAAAGTCCGTCGTCGTGAGCGCGATCGTAACTGGTACTCCGGCTCATAAGAATCGTCTCCGTAACAGCCTGGTTCTGTGTCTTGAGGTCGCTTACCAGCTGAGAGTTGCTGGTAGCAAGGCCGAAATCTCCAATCTTGACATCTCCATTGGCGTCTAGGAAAATGTTGACAGGCTTCAAATCTCGATGGATCATGCCCTGTGAATGGATGTGGACAAGGCCTTCCAGAATCTGTCGAAACAACCGCCAGCCGTCCTCGGGATCCACGCCAATGTCGATCAAATCCTTCAGTGTTTGTCGCTCGCAGTACTCCATCTGGATGTAAAGCGTCCTGGAGGGCTTCATAGCTCGGCGTTTCTTCTTGTCAGGTACCGCCTTGATCCTGGCCCTTGGGTTGCTCGCTGTGCCATCGGTTGCCTCGGACTCGAATCGAATTCCATTGTCAGATCCAGAATCCTCAGAGTCGGACTCAGTGTCGTACTCGCTCTCTGATCCTGATCCCGATCCTGACTCGGATGATTCCTCGGAGCTATCAAGCGCCAAACCGTTCATGCCAAAAGAGCTCTCGTCGCGCCGGGAAATGTCTCTGGATCGACCAAAGTGGACGTTGGGGTAGCTACGGTTGCGATTCTCTGATGCTTCTGAAAGAAAGTCGTATTTCAAGTCCTTGACCATTCTGTTCGAGTTGCCATATGACGACATGTCCTCATCGTCCTCGTCAGAATCCTCCTCCGAATCATCGTCCTCTGAGTCGTCCTCTGAGTTCGACTTGTTCTCGCTCCATACTCCACTGTTAGCATCCTCGAACCATGTCGTGAAGTAACGAACCACAAACTGATGATGCAGTCTAATCTCAATGAAGATACAAATAATCGAATGTAAGTTCCACACATACGTATGAGTGCCTACCAACCATCGCAGTAAACTCCATGAAACTTGCCTTGAGAGCGTGGTGACTTCGCGGAGAATCTTACGATTTGTAACATTGTCCTTGGGGTCCAATTTAATCTTCTTGATGGCATAGAATCGCCCATCCAGCTTGTTCCTCGCCTTCACGACCTCTCCGAAGCCTCCGCGTCCTAGAAACTCAATCTCCTCAAAGTCGCTCTTGTATCTCGAGTACAGATTGTTGCCAGTTGTGGGTGACGTGTTGAGTTGGTTCACAGAGTCATCGACATACATGTCGTCCAGTCTGGATGATTCCCGTCCGACTCGAGGAGGTAGAATGTTGATTGCTGAAGGAGGATGCGAACGACGAACGCCCAGCTTGGAGCTGTCCTCAGAGTCTATAAGGACATTTAGAGACGATATTGTAAGGTTCTGCTAAAGCCCTTGTAATACCGATTTCAGAAACAAAAGTGGATGGCAAGTGCTTACCCTTGTACATATGGAACTTGTTAAATGTGTCGTCTGCATCAGCTGCATCTCCCAGGAATGGGTCATTTAGCAGCTCAGCTGCAGTTGGTCTTTTCTTGGCATCCCTAATGAACATAAAGAATACACAGTCAGCTCCTGTTCGTCAAAAAATGGATTGCAAAGCATGTACAAAATAACACGTCGATAAAAAGTCAACATACATATCGAACATCCTGAAGAGAATATCCTTGGTCAGCTTGGGAATGTTGGGCTCTACGCTTTCCAAGAATAATGCAGGTGTCGAAAATGTCCGCGTCACGTCGTTACCCCAGAGCATCTCCACAAGTACTTGTCCCAAGCACCAAATGTCGTGTTTCCGTGTGTAAACAATAGACGCCTCCTGTGGGTCTGGTGATGGCCACGCACGCGGCACCTCCTGACCAGCATCGTTGTTGAAGGTGAAGGTCTTGTGCATATCCAGCAAACGGCGGTGAAAGCTGGCATTATCCAGTTTGATGTTTCCATTTGGGTCCAGGACAATGTTGGACAGCCGAATATCTATCATCCCATGCATAAATAAAACACACATAAGCTTCCTTTCCCGCTTTGTGACATGCCACTAATAGACATACAATGAATATTGAGTGCGACGTCTTACCCTTGTGGATGACATTGTTTGCGTGAAGGTAGACGATGGCTTGCAAGAGCTCCTTAAGATATCTCCTAGTCATGTCCAGCTTGACACTGCCAGCAATGTTGATGAAGGACTCGAGGGAGGTCATGTTGGCGGAGCTTCCGTCGGTGAGCACATGAAGATTCCATCCTGTCGAAGTCCTTTCCAGTCGCGATTCCAGAATGGATACGAGGTGGTGGTGGCGAAGTAACTTGAGCCTCGACAGTTCCTTTTCCACGTCCTGAAGTTTCTTCTTCCCAAGATGAGTACTGTAATGTTGCGCTGTGATATCAAACGTTTTGAGGAGTAAGAATGGGACGTCGGCTGATGAATGAGGTCGAGCAGTATAGTTTGCGGGTAATGCTGAATACGTCGAGCTGAGGAGTCCGCGAGAAAGACACGAGCCCCGGATGACTGATCTGAAAGCCGGAGCCTTGGATAACGAGTAGATAAGAAAAATCCGAAGCGGTTGTCAATCTTCAGGTTGCGGTCGCATTTGTCTTTTTTCAAACTCCTCTTTTTTATATGAATCATCACAATAAAGCTGCTCTTTGAGTTACTCACCTGTGAATCGTCGGGGGAGAGCATGATGGGCATTTCAAAGTTGACAGTGACAGCGTCTAGACCGTATCCCGAGCCGCCTCCGGAACCGCTTCGATTGCCCTCCAGATAGTCTCCACCATACTGCTCCTGCTGCTTGGACTTTAGTTCCTTCTGACGCTTCTTTTCCTCCTTGATTTTTTCTTCCTTTCGGAGCAGGTCCTCCCGAATCTTTTTGTCGAGTGTCCGGTCGGCGTCCAGTTTGGCTTCGAGTTCTAGTTCCTGTTGTTTAGTCATTGCTTCCATCGCTCGTTCCCGCTCATCCTTGGTTGTCTTTTCGACGCGTTGAAGCATTTGCTCGTGGAAACTGGGGTGTTTGATGAACATGCTGGAGTTGTTTTGGGTGATGTATTCCTGCACATACTCCGCGAGCAGGTATATCATTTCCTGACCGAGAAGAGTCTTTGCGTGAGTAGGGACCAGTTTCGAAAGTTCCTGGACCTGTGCTTCTGAGAGTCCTCTGGGGTTTTCAATCTTCAGGTCCGGTATTGTCCGTGGGTATGTTTTTGTGAACCTATAGTAGACCATTGATGGGTTACGATGAGCCAGTGGAAGAATTATACACCTCAAAAGAGTCACCTCGAATATGAGTGAGACACAAGGCTGCAGTAAACAAAATAAAAAAACAAACAACATACTTGACGCGCAAGTCCACGGACACATAGCGCTTCAACTCCTCTTCCATTGGCAGTAGGTGCAACCGGAACTCTGGTGTTGTTGGGACCATCTACGATGTTGGTGTTGCAGTGTCAGTCATTTTTTTCTTCTTTCAATCGAACGCGAAAAAAACAAGCAATGGTTTATTTTATCAGTAACGAGAGAACATACCTTCCATGCTGAAGGAATCGTAATGGGCTGGTAGTCCTCCATAAAAATGGCTATGGAGATATGAACAATGCAAGGAGGTCAGAGTCTGGTTACGAAAGTGGCGGAAAAGAAACAAAACAAAACAGAGGACTGCCGCAGTTTGCACTAGGGTTCCATAAGCCGCGTAGAAGCTTGATCTCTCTCTCCCTCCTTTTGTTTTGTTGCCGTTCTTATGTCGACCGATTATATTTGTGGAGAGCATACGCGTGAGAGGTAAGAACCGGTTTGATGACATTACCTCGAAGAGCCTCGAGTTCGTTCTGTTGGAGTTCGATGAGTTCATCCTGATTCATGCCCGTCATGGCTTGGCCGTCAACATCAAACTATGGTGTGAAGTCGTTGTTGTTGTTGTGTTTGTGCGTGTGTGCGAGTGTCAAATGACTTTACGTGTGTAGTCGGTATTACTCGCGGTTGATGAGTTTGATGGCGGTGGTGGCAGTGGCGTGGTAGTGGACCTATGGCAGATCTGCTTGCTATTGTTGTTGTTTCTATTTGTTTTTGCTCAATGGGTGCTTTCTGAGTGGTATGAATGTGTTGCTGTGTGTCGTTCCTGTTAAACAAGCAGCTGTGTGTGTGTGTGTCCGACTCAGAAACTAGGAGGAATGGGGTCTCCCGTTGTTTCTGCGTGTGAGTATCTGAAGAGAGAAATGTTTGAAAGTGAGAGTATGTTTTTAGAAGGATGGAGAAGGCGAGAGTAGTGGAGTAGAGGCAAGGAGAGGTAAAGGACGGGTGAATAGTATCCTCTGTTGAGTGTCTACAGGAAGTAGACGGACGCCATCTTGAATAAAGTGAAAGGAAAATGAGTGTGATGGGTTAATAGAAAAGAATGAGAGGGAAGAAGAGTGTGAGAAAAGAAGAAGAGAAGGAAAGAGAAGAACAGGAAGGGGACAAAACAACGAACACCAAAAATTATTTGAGAGCCAGGAGAACGAAAGAGAGTCGCGTCTTGACCAACTCACCATGACTGACAACTCGTCAGGCCATCGTCTTTTCTTCGTCTTCATTTTTTATGGTAGTCATAGCGGACATGTTGATTGCTCTTTTCTATCAGTCATTACTCATTATTCAACAAAAAGTGTGCACCGTACTACATGCACAATATCGACTCCATTTCTATTGAAAAGAAGGACGATCTTATCTGCATTTCGACTAGCAACGGTCACCCCCTCCTCCTCCTTGAAAAAGACCGTTGATCATAGTTCCAGTCGCATAGCAGCTAAACCAATTGACACACGAAAATGCTCAATGCAGGCCCAATTAGCACACTTGGACAACATTGCAGCAAGTCAGTCCGAGGGCAGATGGAAGGGATCTTTCTTTCTTTCTTTCGATAGCTACAACGGACCCTAAACCTGTCTCCTCACTCGTGCTTTTGATTCACTAAAGCATCCTGTGGGGGATTTGATTTTTTGCCTTTCGTGTAGGCCACTGCACTGCGAGCCTTCCAGATCCGCTTCAAACGATTATCATATGGAAAAGTTTAACCATGCGATTGAAGTTTTTATCTTACACCCCTCAAGTGCTGTCACCAACGCTTGTTTCCACCCATCCTTACATATCTTTTTCTATTAATGCTTTTGTCAAGACTTAGTATACGACCAATCCACCAGTTTCCCTAGTCAAAAAGGCATACTCTCCGGGCTGCTTTTACAAAAAGTGAAAACCAACGACATATTATCCATCCCCCTGCCAGCATTAATTCCTTGCCTCGGAACCCTTGCAGTTCCGACTTTTAATCCATCCACTTGCCTCAAAAAAAAAATGGGAAGGAAGTGCGTGTCTCGGTTTTCCTATCACGTGCTTCATTCTTGTCATCGCCACAAGAATGCGCGCCACATCAACGAATCTTAAACCCCTCCCATTTCGATAGAAAAAAGGGATCGAGTTCTTGGACTATCTGCAAGCAACTTGATTGCTATGATCAATAGTCAAAAAGGGAGCTCAGTGAATGCAACAGAGCATACCAAGCGCGTCTTTGACTACGAAAGGATGAACATGAATCTATGAGACCTCTGAATCTATCCCCTTCCCGGGGCTGACTTCCGAAAAAAGAAAGCAAATAAAACGATGACCCGTTCCCTTCTTCCACTGCTCTTACATAGCAAAGACTACATGTGTGCCCATTGCCCGTGAGAAATAACAGATCGAGCATGGAACATGATATGGCCAATTTCGCCTTCTCCCCAAAAGAAGATATTTTGCCGATCTTTTTATTTTATTTTTGTTCTTTTTTTGTTTCTAGACAACTTTTTGTTCAAACAAAAAAATTGAATTGCCGGTAAGGGAGAGGTCCAACCTCCGCCCGCCCGCTTTCTCTTCCCTCTGCTAAATGTGGTTCCATGGCGGGATACACACAGACTGCGATCTTTGTTCCCCAGTCCCAGTCCCACTTCTTTTTTTTTTCTTCTCCCGAGAAACTGAGATTTAGATGATGTGTGCTTTGACCATTTTCACGATCTTCATCGTGGATCCTTTAGCTTCGCTCTCTCATTTCTCCGCCTGAGCTTCAGTCCTGTTGTTCCCTCTTCTTCATTTTCAGACACTAGGAAAGAAGACTTGTAGCGTTTTGTTTGTATATCTGAGCCTGCCTTCAATCGATACCCATTGCGGGAAACAAAAAGAAAGAGAGGCAGCAGTATGGATTGAGACACAATTGCGCAACTTTATTCGACACATTAGACATTTGACTCTTCTCTTGCGACCCACTCCAAAGTACGCACACTGATCGCACCACAAAACAGAACTGGTCTTTCATCCTTTCTATTCCTTGTTCATTGCTGATCAGTATTGCTTGTCTCCTAGGGAATGTCAAATTGGATATGAAGATACAAGAATTGATAAAAAAAGGGCGACGGATGATCGTTTTCTTGAAGTGAATGAAGGAAACCATGGGCGAAATCATAAGAAAAGAAGCGAATGGAAGGCGAAAGAAGATGCTCGAAAGTCCCAAAAGCAACGTCACATTGCACGGGCGGGGCATGAAAATACAGAAAAGATCAGTCACTTTTTTGCCAGTTGGCTCAGACTTAAAAGGAGGGCGAAAGAAGTCTTCTTTTCTTTTTTTCGTCTGCCTTCTTCACCCCTTTTTGTTCATCTCCCATCATCTTTTCTTTCACGATCAACGTTCCTCTTCCTTCTTTTCTTTCTTTGCATCGCATTCGCACTCTCTGTACTCTACTTTCTCTCACTTCAACAACATATATATATAATACATCATGTCCGTCGTTGGTATGTTCTCTTTTCCGTTTCTCGTTTTTGTTGCCATGCTATTGCTCAAACATACACTAAAAACCATCTCCTAGTTAGTACTCAACGACAACGACAACGACAACTAACCTTTTTTTTTATCGCTTTTATCGTTTGTAGGTATTGATTTCGGAAACTTGCAGTCGGTCATCGCTGTTGCCAGAAACCGTGGAATCGACGTTATCTGCAATGAGGTCTCCAACCGCTTCACTCCTGTAAGTCATTTATTTTGTTTTGGTTTTTTATCTTTTGTGTTCCTTACTTTACCTTCAAGGATGTAAGCCACCTATCAACGCAACTACAGGGTCAGCAGCAACACAGCAGCAACAACAAACTTATCAATGGATAATGAACAAGTGTGTGTGTGCTGTATCTTGACAATAAGATGGCGAGGGTTCCCCCGATCAGGATTTCATTTTCCCCTTTCCCAGCGCATGCTCCCCGTCAGAATGTTTTTTTTTCAGCTGGGCTACCCTCTTTAGAGACTCTACCTGTCTTCTCATGCAATCAGCATGAAAAAAGGGAAAACAACAAACAAATAACAAATCGGTATTTCAAAAGAGTCGCGCACAAACAGGGGTTACACATACAATGCAAAATACAGGGATTACATTACAAGGGAAAAGAAGTAATGAAAAAGAGGCGTCATCACATCCAGAAGTATTTGATTGAAGTCCGAGGGAAGAAAAAAAAACACTCGGGATGAATGAAGAGAAAATAATGATACAGGAAACGAACAGAGTGAAACCATATGGGATTCACACGCTCAACGGAGACTATCGCAGGTACACAAAATCATGATACTAACCAGATCCCGTCATCATCCTCTCTCTACGATATAGACATTGGTCTCGTTCGGCCCCAAGCAGCGTTACCTCGGAGAGACTGCCAAGACTCAGGAGATCTCCAACTTCAAGAACACCGTCTCGTCGTTGAAGCGCATTGTTGGACGCACCTTTGCCGACAAGGAGGTTCAGGAGATCGAGAAGCAGTACTTGACCGTCCCCCTCGTTGACGTCAATGGCCAGCTTGCCGTCAAGCTCAACTATAAGGGTGAGGAGACCACCTTCACTGTCACACAGCTCTTCGCCATGTACCTCACCAAGGTGAAAGAGATCGCCACCAACGAGACAAAGATGCCCGTCTCGGACTGTGTCATCGCCATCCCCGCCTGGTTCACCGATGTCCAGCGCCGCGCTGTCTTGGATGCCTCCGAGATTGCTGGATTGAACGTCCTCCGCCTTATCAACGACTCGACCGCTGTCGCTCTCGGCTACGGTATCACCAAGACCGACTTGCCCGAGGACAAGCCCCGCAACGTCTGCTTTGTCGATGTCGGTCACTCGTCCTACACCGTCTCGGTCGTCTCCTTCATTAAGGGTCAGCTCACTGTCAAGTCGCGCGCCTTTGACAGACATTTCGGTGGTCGTGACTTTGACCGCATGCTGGTCGACCACTTTGCTGCCCAGTTCAAGACCAAGTACGGCATTGATGTCAAGTCGAACGGCAAGGCCATGATCCGTCTGATGGCCGGATGCGAGAAGCTCAAGAAGGTCCTCTCGGCCAACGCCGAGGCCCCCCTCAATATCGAGTCCATCATGGAGGACCGCGATGTCTCGTCGATGATGAAGCGTACCGAGTTTGAGGAGCTCGCCCAGGAGTTGATCTCTCGCGTCGAGGCCCCTCTCCAGAAGGCTTTGGAGGATGCCGGTTTAACCGTCGAGGAGATCGATGCCGTGGAGATTGTCGGAGGCTCTACTCGTATCCCCGCCCTCAAGGAGCGCATCCAGGCTTTCTTCAAGAAGGAACTGTCCTCGACCTTGAACCAGGACGAGGCCATTGCCCGTGGTGCTGCCCTCCAGTGCGCTATCTTGTCGCCCGCCTTCAAGGTCCGTGAGTTTACCGTCCAGGATATCACCAACTACCCCATCAAGATGACCTGGCAGCCTACCCCCGAGGAGGAGGAGACCGAGCTCGTTGTTTTCAACAAGAACAACACTATCCCCTCGACCAAGATCTTGACCTTCTACCGCTCCGAGCCCTTTGACCTTGAGGCCCAGTACGCCGAGCCCGAGATGATCCCTGCCGGCATCAACCCTTGGGTTGGCCGCTTCTCGATCAAGAAGGTCGAGCCCATCAACGGCGAGGCTGCCTGTGTCAAGGTCAAGGCCAGAATCAACATCCACGGAATTTTGACTGTCGAGAGCGCCTATGTTGTTGAGGAAGTTGTCAAGGAGGAGCTCATTGAGGAGAAGGAGGGCGCTGCTGAGGATCTCGATGCTCCCTTGACTCGCAAGGTCAAGAAGCTCGTCAAGAAGGGCGATCTCCCCGTTGTTAGCGCTACTTCTTCCTTGGACCGTTCGCTCGTCAACGAGTTGCGCGAGAAGGAGATGGAGATGATTGCTTCGGATAAGTTGGTCGTTGACACTGAGATGGCCAAGAACACCTTGGAGGAGTACATCTACGACACCCGCTCCAAGGTCAACGGAGGCATCTACAAGGATTACATCAACCCTGCCGACAAGGATAAGTTCATTAACGACTTGAACGATGCCGAGAACTGGTTGTATGACGAGGGCGATGAGGCCACTAAGTCTGTCTACTCTGCCAAGTTGGCCGAGCTTCAGGTCGTTGGAGGCCCCGTCATCCAGCGTTACCGCGAATCTGACGCTCGCCCCATTGCTGCCCGTGAGCTCCGCGAGTCGATCAACCAGTTGATGTCCCAGGCCACCAGCTCTGAGGAGAAGTACGCCCACATCCCCGAGGCCGAGAAGAACTCGATTGTCGAGAAGTGCTCCAAGGCCCAGACCTGGATCGAGAACAAGGAGGAACGCCAGTCAATGATGAAGAAGTACGAGGTTCCCGCTATTACCTCGGCCGAAATCCGCAAGCAGCGCGACGACATTGTTTACTTTGCCACCCCCATCTTGAACAAGCCCAAGCCCAAGCCTGTTGTTGTTGAGACTCCCGAGCAGCCTGCCACCCCCGAGCCCAAGTCCTCGCCCGAGACCAAGCACGATGACTCCAAGGATATGGACATTGATTAAGTCCATGCACGGTGCCTTGTTTTTTTTCTCTCTTGACTTTTGCGGATCGAACAACACAAACATCCTCTTACCCACCTTGCTTGCAGGGAATATTACCCATTCAACATCATTTCGCTTCTTGTATACAATTTTTCTCACAATAAAATGCACATATGAATCATTCTTGTTGTAGCGATGTTGCGGAACCTCGGGAGTCATGTTATATAAATTACACGTAATTCCTTATGGTCCTGCCTTCCCATTCTTTGAATACGCTGTCCTTTGATATTCTGTTTTTTTTATTCACACAGAAAAAGCAAAACTTCGGCCGCTGGAAGGCAAGTATTCTGCTCCCGCGAGAAAGCCTCTCTCAAGATGATACTCTTCTAGCCATGGCATCATACATCTCCTGCAGCGGTGGTATCGGCAATGACGCGCAGCATGTCGACCAACTTGCGTTCGGAATACGCCAACACCATCGCGTTGTCGACACTTGCCGGGATATCCAGGTTCACCAAAAACTGTCTCTTGAACTTTGTCGCTACAAAATTATTTCAACAAATGTTGTTCAATTAAAAAGAAAAAGGTGAGAAAGAGGAAAACACATGAACAGGTGAGCTAGTGGTTGAGTGCTCTCCCTTAGTAGCATGTAAAAGCGAGATCAATTCTTTTCGTTCCTTGTATGCAAAAAAGAGAAACAAAAAGAAGCATGGAAAACTTACCAAGTCGCCGTGCGATACTGGCGGCTGTTTCGTCAATCGGGCTCCCGAGCAACGTACTTGACACCGGTGTCTGTTTCAATCCACGAAAACAACATGCACAATTAATGTTAACCCTTGCTTCTATCCTGCGACAACCAGCATATGGAACACACTCCTTCCTCTGGTTCTTAACGAACCCTTTCATTAGACCACACCTTCACTACGATCCAATCTTACCTGTCCAGCGCGGAAGACAGGCATAGCCATAGCCAAATCTCCAAACGCCCCCGTCCCCGCTCCTCCCGCACCAGCACCACCGCCACCTCCTGCGCCACTACCACCCTGAAGAGCATCCTGCTGCTGCTGCTGTAGCGGGTTGGCCCCCGCAGACGAGATCCACACCCACTGCGAATTGTCCATCTCGATCACCTGAATATGTACAGGCTGCTGATTCATAAACATGAACGTTTCCTGAAAAACCTTGAACTTGGGTGTCGAGGGTGTTCCTGTACTTGAAGGGGGCACATGCTGTTCTTGTTGTTGTTGTTGTTGTTGTTGTTGTTGATGTTGATGTTGATGTTGTACAATGCTGTCGCTGCTATTGTTGATGGGCGTCGTCTCGGATGTAGTTGCCATACTGTCGGTTGAAGGATTATGTATAAAAAAAAAGGATGTTTTATAAAAAAAGTTGGGTTCATTCAACCGTTACAACAACGAAAGAAACGCGCGTCCACGAGAGCGCAAGCAAGTCACGGCCACACGCCTCTAATTTGACAAAGGGCTTTATTATGTACAAGGTTTTTTTGGAGAAAACAAAAGTGGGAAAAGAAGAGTGATAACACTCTGAATACAAAAAGATTAACAACAAATGAATAAAGAAAGAAAGAAAAAGAACCATGACACCATTCAAAAAAACACAGGTCAATGGTTAAAAACACTCCTGACTCCACCACAAAAGAATATGAGAAAAATGAAACTTAAGCAGCGCCTCCGCCACCGTTGGGATCCGCATTACTACCATCAACACCACCTCCTGCATTAGGATCACCTCCGGCATTCGATACCGCCTGGGCCTGTGCTGCCTGAGCCGCCTGTGCTTGAGCCTGCGCTTGAGCCTGTGCCTGTGCCTGTGCCTGTGCTTGGGCCATTAACGCCGATGTCGACTGCAGGCTGTGTTGCTGCTGCTGTTGTGCCTGTTGTTGCTGAAGCTGTTGTTGCACCTGGGCTTGCTGGAGCACATGTTGCTGTGCCTGCAGATGCTGCATCTGCATCATCCTCAAATGCTGTGCTTGCATTTGAGGGCTCTGCATCATGTTCTGCTGCTGCTGCTGAGGTGTCAATTGGGGGTTCTGTTGGCGCGGAGACTGGATCGCCATCCTTGGTGATTGCAAGCGTGGAGATTGCAAGACTGGTGACTGCAACTGTGGACCGGCCGCGCCGCCTGTACCGCCAGCGTTAACAACATTCGTATTGTTGACTCCTTGTCCTGGATGTTGTTGTTGCTGTTGCTGCTGCTGCTGTTGTTGCTGCTGCTGTTGTTGTTGTTGCATCTGCTGCATCTGCATTTGCAGCAGCTGTTGTTGTTGCTGCTGTTGTTGCTGTTGTTGCTGCTGTTGGGCCAATGCGGCATTCTGCTGTTGAAGTCGGTACTGCTGGAATTGTTGCGGTGTGATGGTCTGACCGTTGGGCAACATAAGCACCTGCTGCCCGGTCGTCGGTGAGATCACCATCGAGATACCGGGAATACCAAGCATGTTGGACAGTCCCGCCGCAACACTTGTCGCTGTCGCACCGCTGGCAGGTGCAATTCCGGGCCCTGCGGCTCCGTTGGCAATGACCGCATTCATATTGACTCCCGGAGCGCTAACTGCCTGAACCGTACCGACAGTGTTCGCCACTCCCGAGACTGCTGCGTTCAACTGCCCGTTAATCATCTGACCTGCGACTCCGCTGACAGCCGTCTGGCCCATGACGCCCTGCGTTGGCATGCCACGACCTAAACCACCAGCTCCAGCCATGCCTACCACTCCAGGAACACCCGCCATAATATTTCCTCGGCCCAGACCGCCAGCAAGGCCCATGCCTCCAATACCGCCTTGTCCGACAGCGTTGGGAAGCACCATTCCTCGACCACGTCCCATACCCATGTTGACACCTCCGGGCAAGCTAAGGTTCATGGTCGCCGCATTGTTGTTGAGCAGACCGGCCGCGTTTGCCAACGCTGGATTCGCGCCCGCGGCAGGATTGCCGCCATTGGCGTTGACAACGCCATTGTTTCCAGTGACTGTGTTGGGGTTGGTGGCGTTCCGCATCGCCGCCAGTTGTTGTCCAACTTGCTGAGCCGCTTGTGCCTGCGCCTGCTGGGCGGTCTGCTCGGCGGCCAAGATCGCCTGCTGGGTCAAGATGGATGGCTGCCGTGTCATCAGCTCCTTGATCATGTCCGTTGTCACTCCGGCAGCGCCAAGAGCCTCCATGTTCTGTTGATGACTGGTCTGCAAGATGGTTATCTGCTGCTGAAGTACCATTGTTTGCTGGCGGAACTGGTTGGCAAGGGCCTGGCGTTGCTTCTGGACATTCTCCAGATTGATTCCTTCGGCGGGATTCTGCATGATTTGACCAAACTGCTGGAGACGCTGCTGGTAATGCTGTGTGGCCTTGTTGAGACGAAGGCGAAGGCCTTGGAGCTGCTGCTGCATTGCAATAAAGGCTTGGACGGCATTCTGCTGTGGAATCGGCATATTGTTGACTGTCCCATCCGAGTTGCCCGTACCGGTAGCAACGCCAGCGTTGACATTGGTGTTGGTTGCGCCAGTCGTGTTTGATACACCGGGGTTCGCGCCAGCATTATTAGTATTGGTATTGTTGGTGTTGTTAGTGTTGCTGTTGGCATTGGTATTGGCATTGGCGACTGTGTTGACATTCGCAGCAGCATTGTTGGGATCAGCTGCTCCAACAGCTCCGACGACTCCTGCGGCGCCTACAGCCGGGGATACTGCAGGCATGGCATTTGCGGTGAGCGTGATATTCGCCCCACTTCCACCGGGTTGATTCGTGATTCCTCCTGCGGCCGCTGCTGCCGCCAGGGCAGCCTGTCCGGCTAAAAGATGTGCTCCCATGGGTGAGTTCATGCCTACACCAGTAGACGTCGGTGTTGCGGCAACATTGACATTGGCGGGTGCTTGGATCGGCGATGCGAAAGGTGGTGGTTGCATGGCACCAGGCTTGGGTGAGTCAGCTGGTCCTCCACCTGCGACCGAGGCTGCCCTCATAACAGGAGTAGCGATAGTACCATTTTGAGGGACAGGACTTTGAAGCGGGTTCTGCTGCTGTTGTTGCTGGGTTTGTTGTCCTTGTTGATTCTGCTGCAATGAAGTTTGTTGACCCTGTTGCTGCTGCTGTTGTTGTTGCTGCTGCGTCTGCTGGGCCTGCAGATTCTGTTGGAGTTGAGCTTGCTGTGCCTGCTGTTGAGCCTGCTGCTGCTGGGCTTGCTGCATGGCCTGTTGCACCCGCTGCTGATGAAAGTTCTTGACTTGTTGAAACTGAGCCATAGAGATATTGGCGACGGCAAGAATCTGCTGAAGTTGGGGCGAGAGCTGCTGAGGTCCAAACATTCCAATGCTTGCCAGCTGAGAAGCAAGGACTATGAAGAAAATAAATAAATAGTTTGCGTTAGTATAAAAATTCACAAGTCTAGTACAGTTTTCGTTTTCATAGCGTCTTTAGCTTGAGCTGTGAAACTTACTGGCGATGGCTGCTGTACCCGGATTGGCGCCATTGGCTCGACCTGCTGCCGCCAACTGCTGGTTCTTTTGAAAGGTGTTGAGAATCAACTATCATTGGAATAAGCAAGAAAATAAATTTCAGTAAGATTTCAGTTAAAGTACTAAATGTGAGTATTCAAGTACAATCAAGCAAAGTTCGCAAAATCACCTTCAAATTCTCCTGCTGTTGTCGCTGCTGGAGGGGATTGAGACCGCCAGGAGCTTGAAGGGGACTGGAAGCCATGGCAGGGTTCATATTGGGCGACATCATTCCAGCTACTGCCGCTGCTGCTGCTGCTGCATTTGCAGCAGCGTTGACATTGCTCATAGCAGGAGTTCCAACTTGAGCTGGGTTGGACATGCTGGCGGCATCCTGAGTGCCTGGAATGCCATTGACAATCGTGTTGGCTGCCAGTGAAGGAGACTGCTGCTGTGTCTGACCGAGTGCCGCCTGGTGAAGCTTCATCTGTTGTTGCTGCTGGATGCGCTGCTGCATCTGCTGTTGTAACAGGACCTGTTGTTGCTGCTGACGCTGCTGATTGCTGAGGGCTGCCATTCGCTGTTGCTGCTGCTGTTGTTGTTGTTGTTGCTGCTGTTGTTGCTGTTGTTGCTGTTGTTGTTGCTGTTGCTGCTGTTGCTGTTGCTGTTGCTGCTGTTGCTGTTGCTGCTGTTGTTGTTGCAACTGGGCCTGCGAGAGTGTCGGCGTGCCTGGAGGAGCCGCGCCGTTCACACCGGCGTTGGCTGCCAAAGCTCCGTTGGATACTGTCCTCTGCATTGCCAGCGGAGAGCCAATAATTGAGGCTGCATTGTTGAGGTTACTTAATGGCTGAACGTTGCTCTGCAGAGGAGTCGCTCCACCAGTCGAAATTCCCATAGGGTGTATTTGATTCGCCTGTTGAGGCGACTGGAGTTGAGGAGCCTGCTGCTGTTGCTGTTGCTGATTCTGCTGTTGTTGCTGCAACTGCAGTTGCTGTTGCTGTTGGAGCTGCTGCTGCTGTTGCTGGAGTTGTTGTTGCTGTTGCTGCAATTGGAGCTGCTGTTGCTGTTGCTGATTGAAAGCAATCATCTGACGCTGAAGCTCCTGGTGACGCGCATTGTACATCTGATTCTGCTGAGGAGTCAACTGACCGCCTTGTGCCTGGCGAACTCGCTGAAGTTCCATCATCAGCTGCTGCATCTGCAAAGTGGGATTGTTGATAACAGGCTGACCCAGCTGCGCCTGAGGCTGAAGAACCCCCTGACCTTGCTGCTGCAAGCGAAGCTGCTGTTGCTGATGCTGCTGCAGAGCCAATTGTTGCTGCGCCAGCTGTTCCTGCTGCCGCTGCTGAAGCATAGCCTGGTGCTGGAGTTGCTGCTGACGAATATGCTCCTGCTGGAACTGTTGCTGTTGTTGCTGTTGAAGTTGCTGCTGTTGCTGTTGTTGTTGTAGCTGCAACTGCAACTGCTGCTGCTGCTGAGTTGGCAATGCTTGGTTGTTCTGCTGCATCATCTGCTGCTGCTGAAGTAGTTGTTGCTGTTGCTGAGGAGTTAGCTGCTGCGGTTGTTGCGGCTGTTGCTGTGGTAACTGCATGGCGCCCATCTGAGGTGTTTGTGGTACAGGGGTATAACGCGTCTGAGGGGTGGATGCAGCATTGGCGTTGGCGTTGGCGTTGGTGTTGGGAGCTGCTGAATTAACGGTAACATTGTTGACTGGCGCAGCGTTGGTGACATTGGCAGCTGTAGCGGCCACATTGGCTGCAACTGGTCCAGCACTGGGGGTCGCATTCGTTATGATAGGGGTAGCAGCCGGGGCAGCCGGGGCAGTAGCAACTGCGATATTAGCGGGCGGGTTGGCGGCTGCGGCGGCAGCAGCAGCAGCAGCCGCCGCGGCTGCGTTGGCTCGTGCGGTGTTGGTGGATGTTGGCGTTGTCTCGCTGACAAGGGAGTTGGGGGAGAAGTACATCGACTTTAAACTCTGGACATAGGCATCCGCGCACTGCTCAGGACCCAAATGGAACCTATTCGTAGAAAATGACATTTAGATCCTTGCTTAGTCGCCTTTGGCATTGACTATAGCACGTCCATGAAATTCTCCTTTTTTCAGATCACCTACTTGCGAATCCCGCCATTGACAGCCGAATCAGGCGAAGTTCCATAGCGCATGATAGCCTCGAACGACAAATCCGGGCATTGCATAATATTGAACATGAAGTACATCTTGTCTATTGGATCAAGGAACGATAAATGTTAGATCTTCCACATAATGCAATGATCCCACCCGTTCAGCAGTTGAAAAGAGTAACAAATGCTTGTACAACGTACATCCACGCTTCTTGTCCTCCCGTTCGAAGCGAATCGTCCGCACGATTTTTCGTCCATCGGGCAGAATCGACATTTCCTGACGCTTGGCCTTGGACTTTTTGGGATCCAGTACTGGTATAACTTGTGTCTCCTCCATTTTCTTCTTTTGGCGCCACTCTTTGAGAAATGCGAGTCGGCCAAAGTTGGGCTGAAAGTCCACCAGTGCTTTCTAAAGTGGTTGCACAAGGAGGAAGAAAAGATATAGCATATGAGCAACCGAATGCCTTTCTGTAAGTATGGACATTGACGTCGTATGTAGTCATCATATATGTTACCTCGTCCATCATGCTCATGAGCTTGTCTTCCTCGACCTTCCTTGCCGCCTCCTGCTCGCGTTCCAGGGAGTTCCACTTGCGCTTTTTTCTGGTACGTTGCGTGGCTGACGTCTGGTGGTAGGATATCTGGTTGCTCAGTATAGTGACCATTGGTGATGGGTCCAGGCATAATGGTTCCTCGGTAGCAATCTATTTTTTTAGTGCGTATGCAGTCGCGAGGAATTTTCAATAAGCAGCTATGATTGTTTTCAGAGTATCAAATCTCCCAAGGTAGAATGCTTGAGTACAGCAGGCAAGGAGTGTAGCGCCTTACCAAGATTTTTGACTCAACATCCAGCATCAATTGACTTGACCAGCCCTCTCCCGATTCTTCGTGTAGCAATGAAAGGTCCGCCCAGAGCGTTTCTTGCGATGGTGACAAAATGACACGCTTCTTTGAAGGTTTGTTGTCCTGAGTTGCCTTTGCTCTGTGATCAACGACTTCCACGATAAGACGACCTAAGGGACATCATAGCAGAACATCATGGGGTTAGTTCACGTGTCTGTTCTTTGGGCGACAACTTCCTTTGTCATTGCGATCCTTGGCAACACTATTAAATTTCGTCCGCACCTTCATAGTAGGGGCACTGGGCGCTCTTGATGATGTCCAAAAGACCGGAGGGTAACCGCCTTTCCTGTATACTCTTGAGAAAGATCTTTCAAAATGGTGCATGATAAACAACAATATTATATTAGAATGGGATGTTCCTGATAGATTGACGCTCTTGAATATCAGCCCCGGTGTAATTTCCACACAGTATACCTTCATAGGAGAGTTAAACAAAAAGACGCCATCCTAATTGTTCAAGGAGATACAAAGAGGAAGTTGATATTGTAAGGAAAAGCACAAAAGTAGTTTGGAAGGATTTCTCTTCCAATTTCAAAAACGAGATCCAAGAGGATTTGCTGTATTTACCTGGTTCTCAAACTTAAAGTGTGTCTCGTAAAGATGAATGACAAAGGATGCTGGACTGTTCTTATACTTTTTCAGCAGATCTACAGTTTTACAACGGAGAAGAAACATGTACTGTTAATCGATTATCTATGCCTGCTGAATCCTGACCCTTGCAACTTATAAAATGAGTAAATCCGTACCTATTGGCCCAGTTGACTATGAAACCATCACAACAGCAGCGCAATGAAAAAACGCGATCATATTAGCAACTGATAAAACCACTGAAAAAGTATCTGTGAATGCATACAAGGCGCAGAAACCATCATTAAACTCTGCCAAACTGAGTTTTACCTTGACAGAAGTAATATCTTCTTCGCGACTTCTTTTGACTCCTCGCCCTGCACGCTCCAATGTGGGCGAATTCCCGACGCCACCAGGAGATGACATGGCTGTGCGTGGACTCTCAGACTTTGCCGAAGATGAATGTCCTGAGACCTTGGTTTGGAGCGACAAGGATGCCTTGGCAGCAGCAGCTGCCGCCGCTGCTGCCTTTTTGCTTTGACCACCACCACGTCCGGGGCTAGCGAGACCGTTGGCCAGGTTAACATGAGGTGACTTTGGTCCACGCGAGCCACTGCTGTTCAAGTTGGAGGTTTGGATCCCGGCGACTCCATACTGCGAACTCTGAGGTTGCTGTTGATTATGATGTTCGATAGCAGTGACCATCGTCGAGTTCATTCTCTCGCCCTGAGACAAAGAAAAAGTGTCCACTAGAAGGTTCTGTCGAGTGTTCTCCTGGAGGAATGTTGATTCAAGTAAGGGTTGAAAGAAAGGCTAAAGATTGAGGATTGAGATTCAAAAAACGAATCTGACGTCCTGGGAAGATATCAAGCCGACGAAGTGGGGAGAAAGGTTGAAGGCGCCTTGTGGAGAAAAGGTAATAAATAAAAAAAAAAAAAAAAAAAAAAAAAAAGCGCGACAGAGAAAGACGAATGGAACAGGTTCAGCAGCAGTGATCAAGGGTGGACATGAACTGTGCTGAGATGTTGAGCAAGAACAATACGGCGGGTAGAAGTTGCTCGGGAGGGATGGAGAGGGAGAGAGTTGATGCCGAGCGTGAGGATGGAGAGGGAGGAAGTAGTTTGTGTGCCCTGAGAAATTTACGAGGGGGCGATCGTGAAGGTTAAAGGTGTTGATGTGTATATGTTTGTATGTGTGAATGTGTGCGTCCAAGAGAGAAGCAGGTCAGGGATGAGGGGGGGAGAGTAGAGAAGAGTGATTACTGAGGGTGTGTGGAGTATAAGTGAGAATAAGTTACAAAAGAGAAGAGAAAAAAGTTAAAACAAAAAGAATAAGAATGAAGGAAAGGAGAGAGGGAGGGTAGAAGGGCGGGAGAGGAAGGATGGGAGAGGGGAGGTGAAAGAAGAAGAAAGAAGAGAAGAAAGAAGTGAAGAGGTAATAAGAATTGATTTTTGTGACTCGTCCTTGTTCATATGGGGCAACCTTGCTTGTGGTTGGACCAACAGGAGAAGTAGGCACTTCGTACGGGAGATACAAGAAGAGGGAAAAGAGGGAGAAGGGGGCAAAACGGGGATAGACACCAGCAACTCTCTTCTTAGTTCTTAGTGGCCTTATGTGCAAGTGTAGTAAATAAAAATAAGAAGCGAATCAAAAAGGTTCATCAAAACGACAGTTGCATCCATGGAAGGGATCGCCCAGAAGACAAAAGGATTGAAGCAGGGCCATTCAAGGACGCAGTCCGTGCACGAATTATCCATACCGTGACGGTAACATTATTTCCCTTAAAATCGTGCCTTTGTTTTTACGATATGTGTGCAGTGTGTGTTTCTAAAAGAATAAAAGGACTTGAAAAACAAAACTAACTCTTCATACTAGGTTACTCCTTACGTCTCTCAAGATTTTCAACGCGTTCGCCGAGACCCTTGAATGTCGCGTTGTAATCTGGTCCCGTTTCAGACTGTCCCTCGTCCTCAACTTCCATCGCGCTCGACGTATCCTGGTTCTTGTTAAACGGTGGTGTGGGCAGTGTTCCATGTTTGGGCGAAGAACTGCCAGCATGAGGTGGTGTAGGCGAAGAGGTAGTCTGTTCCACGGTATCCATAGGGACAGGTCCTGATGACGCCGACGAGGGCAAAGACGACGGTGCGCCTGCTCCAGCTGCAGCCCCTGCTCCTGTAGCTCCTTTCGAGGTTGGAGGGGTCGTTGTAGAGTTGGACGTCGACTTAAGCTTCCTGGGTGGAGGGGTCAAGCCCTGATGTTCCTCCAATTGGCGAACGCGAGCATTCAAATGTTCAATCTCGCTCTCAAACCGCTCAATGACGCCCTTCTCCAGTTCCTTGAATTGGCCGCGGACCAGGTTCTCAATCATCGTTCCACTTGCTTGGAGAGTCTGAAGCAACTGGGCAGACTTGCGAATCTGCTCCTCCAGGGTATATTTCAGACTGCGGCTTGAGTCCACAGAGTCAAAGAGGTTCGACACCGTCTCCATAAACATATGCTTAGGGTTGCTGCTGAGGTTGCTGAGGTTGCTGTGGAAGGGTGTCGATGGGTACATGGGCGAAGGTAGAGGTCCTGTATGTGAAGATAGGATAGGGGCCGGAAGCGTTCCCGAGCTGCTATTTCGTAAAACAAAAATTGGTTAGCCTACAATGCTCACTTGTATCTGAGAATAAAAGGACTAGGAAGAAGTGCCGATAAATGGGACATACCTGTGCTCGCCACTGGGTGCATGGGGTCCGGGCTGGCGAAGAGTAGCACGCGAGGACTTCTTGGCATGTCCGACTGTGCGAGGCGAACGCAAAGGTTGTTGGAAAGATCCTGGTTGAGCATAGGGGTGGTGCTGGTGACGCGGAACTAAGGGTTGAGATGTCCGGAGGCCCATGCTCATGGCCTGATGACTCTGAGATGGTTGCAGAGGTGCCGATTGGATCGAGAGAGATGACTCTGAGTAAGAAGGAGCGAAAATCGTGAGCGACTTTGCGTTCTTTGGGTTCTTGGGCGAAGGTTGAGGGCGGCGATTCAACAGAGCAAAGGATGCGCTTCCATGAAAAACTCCAAGTCCGCTCGGGGTTGTCTCTGTGATGGGCTGGTTGCTGCCATTGGACGAGGTGGGTCGACCATTTCCTGATTGCTGGGGAGATGGCTGCTGTTGTGGTTGCCCCTGACCTTGACCTTGACCACCGCCACCCTGCTGGGCGCTCTGTCTGGACACGATGAGTGCCTTTTGCTGTTGCCTCATCTTCATTGTGGTTCGCAACTGATCCATCACCTCGGGTGGTCCACTAGGCGAGGAAGAAGGGGGCGACTGCTGCTGATGGCTGCCTTCGTGACTCTGCAACATTCCAGGAACCATGCGCCGCTTCTTGTTGTTTCGGATATCGTCATCCTCGTCTTCAGAATTTGATCCCGGCATGGGCGAATCTTGACGATAGCGTGGAGAGACACCACGGTGATAATGGTCCGAAGAAGAGCGCATGTCGCCTCGACCAAAAGAGCTATTTACAATAAAAGAAGAAATGAAGATATGGTGCACAAAAATCCGTTAGTTTGTCATGGGAGAAGAAAAAAGTAAATGAAGATAGGGGTGGGTGCACAAGAATTTTATGGCATTAAACCATTGAAGTAAGGAGGCGAGACAATCAAGGGAAAAAGGAAGGGGAAAAGGAAAGGAGGGACAAGATTGGAACAGCCATTAGGCGAAAGTGAAAGAAATAATGGTTACAGTGAGACGAAAGGAGGAGGGATTGAGATGGCGGGACGGGGATAAGCGAGCAAGGGGAACACAAGAGCAAGAGAGTGAAAGCGAGTGTTGCATGAATAAGCGATGGCTTTGGATCGGATTCGTATGCATGCGCTGTCACTGCACCAATAAAAATGATAATATCGGCCTTTGAGTTGATGGATAAAGAGAGGAAGAGGAAACAAGCTCTGCACACATGCAATTCAACCATTCATTATTTATGTGCTTTGTTGTTGTTGTTGTTGTTGGCTTGGTGTCATTACTTATTGTGCCTTTCCCAGAGTACCGCCTGCCTTTTTTTGTTTGCATCAAAGTAAGCGCCTATGTCAGCCCTGCGTGCGTGTTTTTTTTTCTTTGACATATGTCCATCTACTGCATGGAGCAAAAGTGCCCCATCGCATTAAACACGCTCTAAAAAGAACGCCCTATTGTTCTCTCTCTACTTCCTTGAATTCAATTCCTGTGTTTTCTGTCGACATACTGCCGCGATAACAAAAACACATATGGCCGATAACGAAGATAAAAAACAAAGAACGGTACATGTGGGGAAGGTGTGCAACCTGAAAAGGAACAACAAGAGAGAGAGATATCCGAAAGTGTCGCCACTCTCTTTTTCCCAATAGATGGTGTCGTCTCTTTTCCAACGCAACCCAATCGAGCCCAATCCAATCGAACGCAACCCAGCTGAACTGTATCCCAGCCCTGATGATCCTCCGTTTGCCCCTGATATTTTCAGCCCCAGAAAGCCTAAAAAAGTACTCCTGTCTGGATAAGAAACAGACAAGAGAGAGTGATGACTCGAAGGCTGGTCTCTTTTGCTTACCGCGATGAAGGATGAAACCCTGATCCAGCGCCCGACATGCTGCTGCTGTTGTTATTGTTGTTGGACGAGGCGGGTGGGTCCGAGTAAGGGTAATCGTCAGGCGAACCTCTACGTCTATAGGGTGGTGAGTCCTCTTCACCATAGGGGTGTGGATGCTGTTGCTGCTGCTGGTGGCTCTCGAGGACCTCGTGGATGGCCATGCGGTTGAACTTTCGAGTAGTCGTCGGAGTGATGGGTGAACGCCACGCGGCGCCAGAGTCGGGATCCTGCGAATAGGACGAGGACTGGGACTGCTGGGGATGGCCACGGCTATCTTTGGGATATGAGACGTGAGAGTGGTGATGCTGCTGCTGCTGATAGTGCTGGTGCTGTTGGTGGTGAGAGGACGAGGAGGATGAAGGAGGGTGTCCTTGATATCTGTCGGACGAGTGAGAACCGGCGTGTCCTTGAGATGGATACGAATTGTGGTGGCTTGCTCTCGAGTCGTCCATCTTGTTGTTTCCTGGTGAATTACAAATGATGTGTAGAGAAGAAGAGGTTAAGATCGAGATGAGAGGAAAAGATGTGTGTGGAGGCGGAAGATGGTGTTGAAGATATGAGGCTGATGGGCAAACAAAAAGGGGGTCGTTTGGAAGGTGTAGTATTAGAAGGGGAAAGGAGAAGGGGAAAGGAGGAGGAAGAGAAGGGAGGGGGATGGAAGGAAGGGAGGAAGGAAGGAGTAAAAAGTAAGACGAGAAAGGTCACGACCGAAGAAGAAGAAAAGAAGAGGAAGAAGAAGAAGAGAAAGTAATGAAGGGATGTGGACGGACGATGGAAAAAAAAGGTCAAAAGAACAAAAAAGAAAAACAAAAACGAGAAGAAAAAAAAGACAGAGGGAATAGGAAAAAGGAAAGGGGCGGTGGACGATGAGGGGTTGGACGACAACAACCAAGCAAATAGCCTTTTCTTCCTATGGGGACAATGAAGGATATGCCTTCAAACAGATACACAAAGAAAATTGGACGCTATTAGTCTCGTTGTAACGGTACTGTTTCCCTTTTGCCATAAAAAACTTTTTGTCTTCTCGCCTCACTTCATGCTTTACTCTTTTGTTCATTCAGACAGCTAAAGAACAAAGACAACGAAACACGAACACTCGTCAAAACTGGCGCGTCTTTCGTTTTTTGATGATGTCCGTTGACAGAGACGGAGAAAGTGACGGATTGATAGATGAATCTAATATCATCAGCGATCATCACTGACGGTCGTTCTGTTGCCTGCAAAGGCCGAACCATGACCCCCTGAAGAACAATTTCTGCCATCATCTCTCTTATTTTCTCCCATCTCCCAACATATGAAAACCGTGCGTGCTTCTCATTCTACATCATCTCTACTCGTAATTACCCATGCCGAACCCCTTCCCCGTCCTTCTCCTGCTGTCCCTCCATCTCTTTATCTCTTTATCTCTTTCACACACACACACACACATCGGTCACCATCAACTTGAACTATGAACAAACTCCCTCGCCTCTACACATTTACGCCTCATCCCACTTGCTGTGTTCTACTGTACTCTCCCCTACATTATCGAGTATCAACCCTAACCCTCGCTCAATTGACTTTGTAAAAGACAGACAGGCTCTTATCCTCACTGCTCTCCCTTCTGCTCACCCTCTGCTCTCACCCACTCATTCGTAAAACACAAACGATCCCTGTTGGAAAAGAAGCAAACAAAACCTGTATATACTGTAACTATACTGTGCCGCCTTACTACCTAATGCATTTCATACTCGATCGGGATTTCTCTTGAATAAACATCATCCCACCGCACACGCACACATTCGCAATCACCTTTTGACCTCTTTCTTTTCCCATCGCTCCCATTCTCCCTCTCTTTCTCTCTTGCTACTGTTCGTTCGCCATACTCATTTGCTTTCATCGTTTTCTTATCTCTTTCAATACGTATGTAGCCCTTCCTTCCCTTCTCTTAAGTCCTTCGTTCTCTTTTTTCGTTCTCACTTTTTTCCGGAGCTTATCTGTCTACCTCCTTTTATCATTCTCAACAACTTAATTCCTTTACTGCGTTGCGCGTCTTTTTTATTTATTTTTTTAGTACCCGCTTACCCGTCCACCTTCTCTCAACCTTCCCTCCCCTAATCTCCTATCTTTTCCTTCTCCCTCTCTCCCTATAACTAGCGGCCTGGACAACTCTCCATCCCTATACATCTTCCTTCGCATCCATAACCAGATCCGTTCCAACCATTCCATCCATTACGATCAAAAAAGAGTCACCAATAACCGGTCGCAACCTTCCCTATACCCCCCTACCATAATCCTTACACAAAACTCCACAATCTAAAAGTGTACACCCTCCTGCTTGTCTATTTATGTCAGCCCTTTGCTTTCCTAAGCACGGGCCTTGGTGTCTATTTCTTTTCCATGCGTTACCTTTGAATCAAGCATTAGAAGACCAAAAAAAAGGAGAACTCCAACGGACCAATTGGCCAATTGACCAAAGTCCATAACAAAACCCTTGGCTGGTACTTTCTGTGATGAAGGAGAAACACCGCCCGCCGCTCATTGGACGGCGGTGGTGGTATGAGGGGTGTGGACCGTGTGTGGAGGAACGAAAGAAGGAGAGAGAAGGAGACTAGGGTGGAGAGTCATGGACCCTATTTTGTTTTTCTTGGATATATCCTTAGTTTCCAGATATAGCTAATTCATGCACGCGTTTGCCTCATTTTTTTCTAGTAACCAAGTCCAGAAAAAAAAAGGAGGCAAAATGCTAGAAATGGGATAGTCTTAAAACAAGAACCATAGAAAAGAAAACGAAAAGGCTGAAGGAAAAGGGCTAGATGCTGAGGGACATGGGGAGTAAGAAAAGAAATTAAATAAAGCAAGCGTGAAGGTCTGGGCACTCTGCGCACTCTGCCTATGCGTAGAACTGGAAAACAGAATCAATTTCAAACTTCAGAGATTGAAAGGTCAAGCAAGGGCCGGAAAAAATAAATCGTCGTCACTGCCGCTAAGGTTTGTTTTTGTGATCTGTAGAGTCGCGTTGTTGATGTCTTTCATCATCTACGGAGTGATGTCTACAAAGGCACATGCAGGTGAAAACAAGTCCAGGCATCTTTCTTCTCGTCGATGTGTTCAGAAGTGCATTGAAACGAAGATCAGGCACAAGCTTCATACACAAAGGAAAAAGGGAAACATGTTAACCGTCAACATGATGCAGGTTGGACAAAGAAAATGAAAAACACACATGTTACAGAAAGTACTAAAACGAGGGTACCTGTCTACTGTACGTGTGCGCCTTAGCGCTTTTCCTTCATCATCAACAAAATAATAACTCCTTTTTAATACTATGCACGGTCAACAGTGAAGAAGGATATCGGGCTGTCGAAGAGATGGTCATCGTTCATTAGAAATCGATTTTTTTTTTTTTTTTTTTTTTTTTTTTTTTTGCATGAATGTAAAACAAAGAAGGGGGTTCAGTCAATATGCACCTCACCATAAGCTACTGGTCCAATATGTATCCTCTTTCCCTCCTATTTTTTTCCTCTAACGGCACTTCTCAGGCAGTTTTACACGAACGACTATTAGCTGATGATGGTGGTGTTAGTGTTCGGGAAAAAAAAGACAAAACAAAAAAATGTACAGTACACAGTAGGTCCAAGTTCGCGTAATAAAACACCCTCGTTTTTTGCAGACCATGGGCATTGTATTGGCACTACTGACACCTGTTACATGGGGAGGATCGTTACGACGGAAACCACGTTTCAAGGTACGAGAGCAAAAAAGAGGGAGAGGAAGATCGAGAAGAGAAGGTGCATAAGAAAGGAAAAGGGAGTCATAAAATGGAGGGTGAGAAAAGTGATGGCGAAGAATAAAAAAAACTAAACCAAATGGGCCTCGAACCATCCATTGGTTTTGTTTTTCGTTCATTTAAGAATAGGCTTCTAGCCCCTCCGATTTTCCAGCTCCCGCTCTTCGTGTACCTTCCAGGCTATTTTCCTTCTATGACTGATGATAATAAAACTGCTTTCTTGTTTTGTTCTTGCTTCCAGCGAGTAAGAAGAGAGGATATGGAGGATCACAAAAAAGCGCATTGCTTTGTGGAAAAAAGAAAAAAAATAAGGTTGCACAGTACTGTCATGAGAAGTAGATGTGGAAGGAAGGAAACCATTGAGGGCTAAATGAAAAATAAAAACAACAATGATGGCTGGGTGACATTCACCCCTTCCGCTCTACCGAGTAGGCGGTAAGCAAGAAAAAAAAAGAACCCTCGGGCCCTTCCTTCCTTTTTCTCTTTTAATGTATCACTGTAATCATCTCTTTCTGTCTATAAAAAAGAAACTAAAATAAAGAACAAGGCGGGAGCTAATGGTTGAAAACTCTCCGATGGAGAGGACGGGCGATAAAAGGATGAAGTTGAGAGCTATATTTTTATTTTTGCAAACCCCTAAATCAAAAAGGAAGGTTAGTCCGTCGCATATTAATGTACTAATGCCGGTAGTGATCTGGGATCTGGTTGGTAGTTTGTGAAGAACAGTTCATCCACTATAGAACACGGCCGGACCTGATGTCTAGAACCGTGTCAGGGGTGGGGGGCAGGAGACTAAAAGAACCCCTCGCCTCAGCCACCCCAGCTTTGCCCAATTGAAGAGATAAGCCACCCTTGCATGAGCTGGATTAGAAATCAACTTTGAAAAAAAAAAGGTTCGCGTTAGGGCGAGGGAAAACGAATGAAAAACTGGCGGGAAACAAATGATAGGGATGTTGGTTTCTTTGGCTCCCAAGCAAATGAAAAAGAAACAAAAAGAATGGTGCGGTAAGCGGAAAGAAAAATACGTACCAACTCTCCGCATGTGTCTGCATATGGTCGACGTAATCTGCACAAATTGGAATGCACGCATACAGACATCATCAGCCCTTTGGGCACTTTTTTTTTGTTTATTATCCTAAGCATCGAGTCATGCGTATATATGCAGCTTCTTCGACTTCCACTTCCTTCAACAATCATGCTCACGCCACACAGGGCACACGGGTTCCTTCTTTCTTCACGAAATCATCAAGAGGTAAGTAGGGCCAAGAAACAAACAATGGAATGCTATTTCGCCTTTTGGGGTAACGAAGTAAAAAAAAAAAAAAAAAAAAAAAAAAAAAAAAAAAAAAAAACAAACAATAGACCAGCTTGCTGATTGGTATTCCCGAAGGAGTTCAAAAAAAAAGGAGAAAGGGTACCCACCACCATCCAGAGTACGAGAGAAAAGAAAGAGGATGAGCAAGAAAAAACCCCGTGCACCGTATCCACTCGGTGATATTTTTTTCCTCCTTTCAGTCGCTTGGACGGGTCCATTGGACTTGTCCGTTTGTTTCCAACAAACAAAAAAAATCCTACCAAATCTGTTGGCACACTAGCATTTTTTATTATGCAAAATCTTGACCCAACAAACAACACGAGAAAGTTTAGAATTGAAAAAGAGAAGGAGAGGAAGAAAGAAGAGATCCTCTCTCTAATTGACTAATTCCCGTAGGTTTTCGGTCAATGAGGAACAGCGCATTTCTTCTCTTACTTTTCATTCTTCCGTTGTGAGCATCTATCCTCTCGGTTGCTAGTGACCCTCTCAAAAGTACCTCTTGTTTTTTGTTTGTTGTCGCTGACCTTTGAGATAAAGGTAAAAACGCGGTTTGATACGCTAGTCTGACTCTTGTCTGAAATGAAATGAAAAAGTAAGGAGGTGATTGTCGACATATAAAGACAGACTAATCTCCCGTTCTTCTTCATGCTTTCATTTTCCGTTCATAATCCTGGTCAATCATCCAACAAACAACAACACAAAAGAGAATACTACAACTGTTGAGATATCGTCCTCTTTTCTTCATTCAACAGCAACGAACACGTCCTTAGTACCACAGCCTTTCTTGTTTATCATCCATTTCCGACTGATCGATTAACTGACACACATACACACTCGCCCCACTCAAACACGATCAATCACTCTTCCTCCGAGCCTAATTGTCTCGCCTCGTTTTTGATCGGTTCCTTGCAACCAGGTACTGTGCAACCTCATTCCTAATAGTTACTTGACTAATCACACGCATACACATGCACATATCCATTCATATACACCGAGACACAAATTTGAATCGGATCAATGATGAACCCCTTCCCCCTCCAACGGACTGTGTCAATTTAATTAGACACTTGATCACAGCTACTAGCGTTGGTACTGGTGTGGTTAATGGCTTACTTCCCTTCTGTTAGCAAGGGTTGTGCGACAAACAAGCGCTGTGTATGTAAACATTCCATGCATGGAAGGGTAATCAGCAAGTGGTGCTGGTCAGAATTCAAACACATCCATCTGTTCACGTACGCGTCTTTTGCTGATTTCTTGTTTGTTGTTTCCTCCATTTCCTATTCGTATTTTTTTTTTTTAATTCTTTGGTCGCGCTTCTGGTGGTCAATGGATGGAGTCAGTGCTCTTTTCTTTTTTCTTATGGCTATCTTAGTCTGGTGTACTCCCATTCTGCACCGATCCTTCAACCAAAGAAAAAACAAAATCAAAATTCGAACTGAGGAGTGAAGAAGAAAGGAAGGGTGATTTGTAGCCACAGTGAAATGATGCAACGATTTGCCTTCAACGGTTGACGGGCCAGCTAGCCTGAACTACTCAATCCGTCAGTCACTTGGCCTGTTTGCTCGCTTCGACCAGCCAACCAACCAACGACCAGGTCAAGTGCAGCAGTATAACCAAAATTGCTTAATTCCATCTCATCCTTGAAATAGTGAAGAGAAGAGAAATCACAAAATTGTCCGAAGATCGGGCCAGCCAATGTCTCTACTTGCTTGCTAGTTATGTTTTTTTTTCTTGGTTCTCAATGAAAAAAAAACTATTTGGGACCCTCATTTTAATCTTTTTTTCTGTGTCCATTAACATCCATCCATCTCTCTCCAATCCAGCCTTCAACGCTTGCTTCGTTTCTTTTTTTTTTCACCCTTCTTCCGTGCTACAAAGAATCGGTCATCGCTGTTTCTTTTTGTTCTTTTTTGAACCATTATCCTCCTTTTCTCTATTCCCTGTTCCTCTTCATACCATACCAAGACATCTACGTTCATCTCTCTGAGTCTCGCAAAACCCCTTCCTTTCCTTTCTCCACTACGAGCTCTATTTTATCCGAGGGTTCGAAAAATTGTAAGGCACCAATCGTTGACTGTTCATGTGAAAGGGAGTTAGCGTGAATACAGAGAACAACGGGAGAGACCACACAACGCACGAATAACCAAGAAAAAATGTCAAAAAGATTACCTAAGATTTGTGTTTGGGTATTCGGGCGGGAGGGAAGAAGAAAGGAAAAAAAGGGAAGTTGGAAAGAGAGAGGGATGTCACGAATGAGAGTGAAAGGGGAAAACCTGTTAATTTATCCTTCTGTCTTTGCTTATGAATAACGCGAACGTGAACAAAAAAGAGAGAGATGGGATCACAACAGAAAAAATACAAGCTGTATTGCTCCTATCCCAGATTTCTCATTTTTTCCGTTTTACCAATTGATACAAAGGGGGAAGGTGGCCTCTTTGTGTATATATATATATATATGTGTGTGTGTGTGTGTGTGTGTGTGTGTGTGTGTGTGTGTGTGTGTGTGTGTGTGTGTGCAGATGGAGTTGGTTGTGGAGCAAAAGGTTCAATTGCTCTTTTCCCTCTTACAACAACAAACAGGAAAGCTGATACTGTTGAGTGGAACAAACAAGGAACAACAACAGGGAATGATGTTGATGTTGAACAATCAACTGCCCGAACGGCAAAGAGACGTGGTGAGCAAGTAATGCAGTCAGGGTAACGAATACTAAGTGGAGGGAGGGGGAAGTGGCCTTGTAGAATAATATTGAGATCCGGCAGAGGGCAAGTGTGCACGCACACGCCATGTACCCCGCCCAACCAACCAGCGGCTTCCCATGATGGGCCGTATTGAAAAGGCTTTTTTTTGAGTCTTTTTTATTTGTTATTTTTTTGCCGGCCATTTCTTTCTTTTCTGTTCCCATTCGTTGATTGGAACAATTGACCAGAGATAAGTATCGAGCGAGAGGTGAACGTTGCGGTGTGGATCGGGCTACTTTCCCCTCTGTTGGTCATTGCATTGTTTTTCATTGCTCCATTCACATCGCGTCTTACTATCTCCTTTTATTCTTTTGGTATCTCAATGTCGGTTACTCCCAATGTCCAAAATGTCGATGTTTTTTTTTTTCGTTTCCCTTTCTTCAACACCAATCCATATCAACGCACAAAGAAAAAAGAGGGAAAAAAAAGGCGGTTGGATCAAGTTGATTGAGTTACAAAACGAGAACAAGAATAGACCTTGAAACCCGAAAAGGGTATTGGCTGGCCAATGAGAGAAGGAAGCTATCTGGTTGAAGAAGGAAAACGCCCTTTTGGCTGGCGTCAAAGAGTGAGAAAAGTTATGACCCACTTTGAAGAAGAACGAAAGACGGAGAGCGGAGTGGAGGATCTTCCTTTTTTTTATGTTTAGTCTGTTGAACGTCATGGGAGAGACGAAGAGGAGGAGTTGTATGAAGACAGACAGGAGAAAAGTTTCCGTGTGGGTAGTTCTCAATGTTATTTTTGACAATGACATGAAAATGTAGACGAGTGGTCTTGACTGTTATATGAAGAGGATACGCCGAGAACAAGAGAGAGAGGGTGGGAGGGAGAGAGAACAAGGAACTCACGAAACGAACAAGAGTGATCAGTTCAACAACACTTGGACTGATTGAATAATAGTACCCATATGACATGACACAGATATCACACATACGAACACATACTTAATCAGTCTTCAATTCTTACATGTGTCTAACGCACAACCTTTTTCTCTCCCCTTTCTTTCCCTCTCTCGTCACCCTGACTACTGATCTGACATAAATAGGCTTTCTCTTCTCTTCTCTTCCCTCCCTCTCTTCGCTTTCCGTCTCTTCTTCCTCTTCTTCTGCTTTGTCTCTCTTCTTCTTTTTCTTCCTTTTCTTCCTTTTCTTCCTTTTCTTCCTTTTCTTTTTGACAACCGGCCACAACCACGAGCAACTACAACAAACAACTCTTCTTACCTCTACAATCTACCTTCTCTGTGTTCGTTACATACAGCCCGTCATCTCTCATTTACTCCCTAGCTCACTCACTCACTCACGCTCACTCACAGTAACATCCTTCCACTCACTCTTACATATATATACATACGCCACCACTTTTTCACTCTTCACTACAGCAAGCCACACGCACACTCGCTCGCTCACTCCCAATCATGGACATGTCCGCACTTCAAAGTAAGTTGTCACTACCACACACAGATACACCACTTTGCGCTACTATTTCTCAACAAGCAACGACAAGTTCATTTCCTTCCATTCATACCCCATTCATGTTAGAATGAGGTTGTGAGTACATGCCATGAGCACTAGTTATTATTGCTATGAAAAGAGTGGCGTTGTTTTGTATTATGTTGTTCTATTTTTCTTAATATGAGCATCCTGCACGATGATGCATGAACCATGAATCAAAAAAGAAAACGCGAGCTGTATATCACGTCTTTTTCTGCTCCATGGGTAGATAAAGTAGAACAGGGTGGGCTCTCTCTTCTTCTCTTGCTCTCTGCCATGGGTGAATAATCTATAATGGGGGACTGGATGATGGACTGCTTTCTATCTTCCACTACACACTCGTGTGAGCCCCCTCCAACTTTGCCTTTATTTTTTTTAATTCTTCCTTCAACCTGTGTTCTCTATTTCTTCATCTTACAACCCCTGCTCTTCGCTTCATGCTCGTTGCTCCATACCCTACTTTTCGGAGAGACAAGTGTGCGTGTAAAAATGTAATTCATGCAGCATACACACATACAATTGCTTCCTATTTCTAGCCTTTTCTTGCTGGATTATTCGCATAATATTTTTTACTTTTTGCCCATGTCTTGCCTTACCATATCCTCACCTCCTTTGCCACCATTATCACTATCGATAATCGATCCCTTCCCTTCCCTTCCCTTCCTTTCCCTCCGCCCCTTCTCTTATCTCTCTTTTCTTCTTATTCCCTCAACAGCCGTGTTTGCAACGGTCCATTTCCTACACCGGTTATTGTTGACTTAGTTCTTCTACCAGTACGAATGACACACTCAAAAGAGAGAGCACAACAACCGTTTGCCGATCGAGAGATTCGCCAAAGCTCTTTTATTCTTATGCTAGTCCGCTTTTTTTTTCTAGTTAAAACTGGCATACGTTACACACCCAACTAACCTGTCTGTCCATTCTCCTTTTTCTTCTTTCACTTCCCATTCTTCATTTTCCTCTTCTCTTGCTTCTCTCTCTCTTACTATTACTTTCCCTTGCGCATTTTGCCTTACTACTCTGGCCCATCACTGCATACCTCACTTCTCTTTTTCATTAACCCAATTCGCCGTCTCCTATCCCTTTCCCAAATGCCACTGACATTGACAGACTTTGAACCACGCAAGTTTGCGCCAATGCCAGACTCACAGCAACAGCCATCACAGCAATCAGCACCGCAGCAACCACAACAGCAATCCACCCACACCCCTCAGACGCCACAGCAACCACTCCTCCAGACTGACCCTCTTCAGCAGATGACTTCCTACAAGTCCCAGCCTATTGAGACCGTACCCCCACGAGTCCTCGAATACAGTCCCCATTTCGGCCCCGAGGGTCAGACCTTTACCGTCACCCTCCAGTCCAACACTGACAAGACTCTTCGCATTGGATTCGGCACCCTTGTGGTCGATACCAAACAATATGCTGCCAATGGCTATGTCACCCTCAGCTGCTCTGTTCCTAACTTTGCGATTACAAAGTGGTTCGTGAGCAAAGTTCCCCTCTATGTCCTCCAAATGGAGAACGACATGGTTATGGAGAGCTGGCCCTTTGGCGACTACAATTATTACGATGGTTAGTAGGATTCTTTCACCATTTGTACTATGCAATGCCATGCCAATGTTTCTTGTCAATCAGAACTATTTTTGAAGCGGAGCAGTATTTTTTTAACCCGCTCCCTTTCTCTTCCACTTCTCTCTCATTTTCTCTCTCTTACCCCATGTCATGTCCCATGGTACATGTACATTTGTACATGCAGACAATAGCCAAAGTGGTACCAGCAGTAGTAACAAGCGCGGTAATGTTGACAAGTTGTTGTACGGAGAGACCGAGAATCCCGTGGCCAGCAAGAAGCAACACTTGGTCACCGATCTTGATCTCTCCCACACCCAGCTGTCTTCGCAACACAGCCACCAACAACAGCTCTCCCCTTTGCTACCCTCGACGCCCACCACCTCTCTCAGTGGCCTTGCCCCTCGTCGTAAGTTGTTCTGCTGCCCTCGTTATTTTCATATATTTTTTTTCTGCATTATTATTTTTCATTTCCAGTTTTGTATTTTTCATTTGCAGATACAGAGACAGACAACAGCTCCTCGCAGCTCGCTGAAAAGGAATATATAATTTCCTTTGGGTTAGTCCCGTTTTATATTTTTGGTCCGTCGTGAGGGTATCACATACTAACTGTAGTTCGCTCACTCCTCCTTTATCTATCACATCCATCCCAATCCTGTTATACCCTCCCATTAGAAGACGACTACCAGGGTTTGTCCTCGTCCGCGGCTGCTTATGATGCCGGGCTCTACTCACAGAGCCTGCAGCCCACCAGCCCGTATGGTTCCCGTCCTCCCTTGAGCGCAGCCTCGTATGCGCGTCCAGGGTACTACAATGCCAGTACGTTGAATGATCATTTATGCCGCTTTTCTTTTGTATAGCGTGGGCGCAACAATGACGCCCTTTTTTTTTTTTTTTTTTTTTTTTCTTTTTCTTTTCTCGGAGTTATACCGGACAGACAAAACAACTGGGGGTCTATTCATCCAAACTGACACTTTTTACCTTTTTCCTTTCTTCCTTCTCTTCTTCCCACTTTCTTCTCTTTCTTTCTTCCACTTCCACTTCCTCTCTCCCCTCTTTCCTACAAACAATGGCATCGCTACTCTCAGACCAGATGATTGCCCCCCATATGCCATCGTACTCGCAACCTGAACTCGGTTCCTCGTCGGGCTACGCCTTGACCTCGACGGCCAACCACAACAACAACTATATTCAGAGCAGCAACAACAACCAGCAGCAGCACCATCACCATCCCCAGCCCGTCGCCCCTTCGTCCTATATGCCTCAGCCTCACCCCAGCGCAGCCAGCATGGGAGGAGGAGGCTCGGGTCTTCCTCTTGGAGGATACAACCCTTATGCCAGTCTCCTGAACAAGGCCAACCTCAAGTTCCAGGGTAATATGGACGACATGGCCATCAACTGGAGCGGTGAAGAGTGGGAGTCTCACCGTCGTCTGGTTCAGTTCTGGCGCCGACAGGACGGAAACGACATCCACTGCACATTTGCGCCCGTTGCGCCTGCAGACCGACAGCCCAACAGTATTGTGGTCTCCTGCATCTACTGGGCCGAGAAGAACGATTGTTTCCTGACATCGGTCGATTGTATCTATCTCCTCGAGTCCCTGATCGCCGTCCGGTTCACGGTCGAGGAGAAGAACCGAATCCGTCGTAACCTCGAAGGGTTCCGACCCATTACTGTGTCCAAGTGCAAGCCCGAATCTGCCGAGTTCTTCAAGCTGATCATGTCGTTCCCTAACCCCAAGCCCCGTAACATCGAGAAGGATGTCAAGGTCTTCCCCTGGAAGGTTCTGCCCTACGCGCTCAAGAAGATTATCTCCAAGTATACGGCGTCGTACTCGTCGACGGCTTCGATCCAGACCGATGCTTTTCATAACGCCAATTTCCCACATGGGTCTACCCTCCCCATCACGCCGCAGCAGCAGACTATTATCGAGTCTTCCAGCATCATCGTATAGTCCCGCTTCCTAGCGGTGGAGGGTTTGGGTGATGGATGGGACCCATGTATTTGCTTAGCAGTTTTCTTGTTATTTTATATTTCGTTTTCGTTTTTCGTTTTTCGTTTCGCACTTTGCACCGTTTTGTTTCACTCTTTTTTTCTTCAAACAAACATGTACATTACACACACACCTCTCGACACAATACATACTGTTTCCAACAGTTAGAATAAACCACAAAAATGAACATAACAACTCGAAGAAGAACCCTATGATGTGGCAAACAAGCTGGTAGATTAGTAACAAAAAGGAAAAAAAATATAACGAAGCTTGTTGGAGGTGCATGTACAAACGTGTCAAAAATAGAAGGCTGGCTGTTCGAGTATGAGAGGGTAGAAGAAGTGGTGTGGCGGAGGTTTTAGGCGATCATTTTGAAAATTTCATAGGAAATAAAAAATGACAATGTGC
This sequence comes from Linnemannia schmuckeri, assembly GCA_029449235.1. Classification (NCBI taxonomy): domain Eukaryota; kingdom Fungi; phylum Mortierellomycota; class Mortierellomycetes; order Mortierellales; family Mortierellaceae; genus Linnemannia; species Linnemannia schmuckeri. The sequence goes on from JANATG010000002.1 coordinate 3,149,010, forward strand.
ATCATTCATTGTGAGCAATGTATTCTTCATTGTTTCTAGTCGAGTTGAAGCCCAGGGGAAAGAAACAAACGGTATGAACTAAAAAAAAGGAAGCGTGGGATCGTAACAAATTTGGGATAAAAAGCGAAAAGAACAAAGGTGGTATGACAAGCAGTCAACGGTAACGAACGGTGATATTGCAAGAAATTTTGAGCCAAATAAGAAGCAACACAGAAGGCAGATCAAACAACAAGAGTGCAGTGTGAAGTGTAATATGTATGTATTGATTGTAAGTTAGGGGTTGTTTTGTTATTTCTCGCTTTCTTTCTCTACTTTCTGTACCACATGGTGGTAACACGGCTTCTACGCATCTTCTTCTGAAGCTGGAGCACTCCGTACAGCAATGCCTATCATCACACAAAGAAAAAAGGAGTCAGTATGTCGATTTTTATTTCTTTATGTTTCCATTCAGAGTTTGCCCAGTAGCGCAACCAGGTTCATGATCCGTCTTCCTGAAGGCTTTTGCTATCATGATGTATTCTTCACAGTGATAAATTTCCACAAAGCTTACCTCAGAGGTAGGTGGGCATCCGGGAACATAGATATCGACGGGGACAATACGATCGCATCCACGGACAACGGAGTACGAGTAATGGTAGTATCCACCTCCGTTAGCGCACGATCCCATCGAAATAACCCAACGAGGCTCAGGCATCTATTATTCATTTTCGTGTCATAATAGTCGTCCGTTAGTAAACACACATTCACTCTTGCGAATGCTCTTGCTGTTAGTGTTCTTCACATAACATCCCGCCTATTCAATGATACTATTCTCAGGTTCGTACCTGATCGTAAACCTTGCGGAGAGCGGGAGCCATCTTGTTGGTCAAAGTCCCGGCGACAATCATGACATCGGACTGACGAGGGGAGGCACGGAAAACGATTCCGAGACGATCCTGATCGTAACGTCCGGCAGCCATGTGCATCATCTCGACGGCACAGCAGGCCAAACCGAAAGTCATGGGCCAGATCGAACCCTCACGACCCCAGTTAATGATCTTATCGACTGTGGAAAGAGCGTACTCTGTTTGCATGTTGTGGTTGTGTTGATTTGTTGGTGAGGTGATTGTCCATGATTTTCGTGAGCCGTTGATCGTAGGTGGTTACCAAGTGGCAGTGTGTGTGTGACCGAGATCCAGTAGGAGACGACGCATGAGTAAGGCGAAATATGGGACATAGAGTAGATGAAAAGGGTCAAAATTTGTTAGAACACTTGATCAATCGTGAGATGTCCTGGATCCAAACGTGAGATATCCTCTTTTGTGTCCCTTGAGTCGCATGCCGATGCTTGGTATGTCCGTTCAAAGGTGCAGAAAAAACGTACCGACGGCGTTGGCGGGCTGGCTGATGGGTCCGGGGTATGACTTTGCGACGGCTGTTGACATGGTGCGAGTCTGTACTGGGACTATATATCATACAGGAAGCGTGTTCGAATAAAGGTTAGAACAAGGGTGTTCTCAGGCAGCCAAAATAGTAAGAAAACACTTAGCGCACAAAACAGCATAGTAAGGAGTAACAGACCTTGCTCCTCCTTCTCGGAGACCAAGCCAAAGTGGCGGATCTGTTGGGTGGCCATGGGCTTCAAGGCAGTACGGGCAGCTAAGTTGTGATGTAATTCCAGTGCATACAAGGGAAAACAGAGCAGTTTTAGTCGGCAGTTTTTTTCTTCGGTAGATCAGCCGTCATCCCTGAACTGTTGTTGAGGTCATGAGTTTGTAGAGTTCGTTGATGTAGAAGACAGCAGAGACGCAGTAATGGTTGCATGGACATGTAGGGATGTTCATCGAAACGGAATAGTCCGAGAAGGGGAGGATGTAGGATCTCCGAGATTTGGGATGTAGTGTGTTGTGAGTTCGGAGGAATGCGATTCCGGGTTCTTGAGTGTGTTGTTTTATTGTTGTGCTTGTTGTATTTTTGACAGTAAAGTCGGCTGCGTTGATGTGGATGGATATCTGCCTATTACCTGCGCTCGACATGCGCAATCCGACGGTAGAGAGCATGATGTATATATTAAAGAAGAGTGGAGTGAGAGGAAAAGGCAAAGGTGATGATGTGGGACACTTCGGCGTTTCTCATTTTCTCTCCTCCACTCTTTGAATGGGAAAGGCGGACAGAGAGCGATCCGGAATTAGTGAAAAAAAAACTGAAACGTCACCGTATTTTCGAATCGGTGTGATTGAAACTAATTTGTGGGGAATGTATCCACAGGAATCGACAAATAACAACATTCAGTTAAACGCTTGACTGACAGGGCTGCAGATTTTTCTCTCTTGAGCGCCATATTGTTTGTACAAGGAGCCATGTTTGTAGACCAATTGAACAATGATACAAGTGGAAGGAAGATCGAACAAGCTGTTCTGATACTGCGTATCCATCCTCCTGTTCGTCGATTTTTCAAACAGCCAACCATTCTCATAATAATTCATGAAGCACGTGGACCGTCGTTTGTTTCTTTGTTATCAGGTTCTTTATTGCGTTCATCATGCTCATAACACATCTATCATACAGTGGCCTTGCAAAAAAAAGTTTACCTATCAATCTGGAAGAGTAAAAGAAAAACAAATAAAGGCGTTAATGACTGAAAAAGATCAACGCGGATCAACGTAACACGACGTTGTTGTTATTTGTATAAAGGTGTTCAGTTTCGGACGCTTGATCTCATTGGAAATCGAATTGAGCTGGGTTAAAGTAGCATGAAAGCGTGAATCATCATATTGATGAGGAAGGGGAGAAGAAAGGGAGCCAGGAAGTGTTCAATTGATACAAGGATAAATGCGCGAGAGTTTACCTTTTTGGATCTTGTTTGCGAGTGAGTTTTGAGATCAGTTTTCACGGAATCAGGAATCGATCTTACTGAAGAAGGGGGAGTGTTGTGTAAAACCGTGGAAGGAAAGGGAAGAGCAGCGGAAGAGGTTGAGAAGATGAAAAGGAAGGAAGAAGAAAGAAAAAAAACTTTTCCACGGCGGTGGTTTTTATCACCCAACGCGTTCAAGCCGGTGGTAGTCACGTGAAGGTAGATATCTCGGACGCAATTCTGTTTTATGGGGTGGGAGCATTTGCCATCCCTGCAATCCAATGATAGAAACGCGTCTGAAACTCAAGAACAAAGAAAGGATGAAGGAGAGAGGCTGTGTCGGTTGACTCAGTCGTCTTTTTAGGTGGTAAACGAATACTAGACAGCAGAGACAGACCTGGCGTTGGTAGGAAAATAGTTTTTGAACACAAGTCAGCTCAAATTGCAAAAGAAACGAAAAGAAGTGAAAAAGCAGTCTTCGTTCCCTTTTCCCGCCCCTCTTTCAAAAATACAAAAGCGTTCATGACCCTTGTTTTTTGTTTGATTGTCTGTTTGCTGTAAAGTTCCTCGCTGGACCGCACTTCCTGTTGCACCTTCACACATCCACACTCACGCACCCTCTCCACTTTGTCCTTTTTAATCTTCACCACCACATCGCTACAACTGCATACTTTCGCAAAATCTAATCACACTCACACAAAAACACACCATAACAACAACAAACAAAACAACAAACAAGCAAAACACCACAGACCATGTCGCAACAAGCCATGCCAACCTCACAACAACAGCAGGAAAACGACGATCCTCCCCCGTCCCAGAACGGGACTACTACCGCCACCAACACAACTAAAATAGGGTCACAACTCAAGGTTAACACTGAACTTACCTCAGCTGCACCTTCCTCCTCATCTTCTCGGCCTCCACCCCCACTACCGAGCACAAGTCGCCCAGACTCGCCCGTCAGCAGGAAACGGACTGAAAACCTCGACAGCTACGATCCATCATTCTCTGCTAAGGACCAGGGCTTCCTGAGCAGCTCCCAGAATGGAACCTTCCCTCCCTCGAAAAAGTCAAAGACTTCGTCTCCGCCGCTCCTCTCGCCTAGGCTGTCGCAGGCAAACATGTCCGAGTACAGATCCACCCAGGAATCTCCTCTCTCCCCTCAGACTTCGCCGATCATTGATCCATATCCCGACGATGCCGATACTGTGTCACCTCCGCTTCTCGATATTCGTTCTCCTCCGCTTTTAGTCAGGGCACGCACGATGGAAGAGATGAAGACAGTTCTGCCTGCTCCTTTCACTCGGCATGGCTCTTCAATTCTCGACAGCATGGCTAAATCAAGCGAGACCGCGATTGGAAACCTGACGCTGGGCTCCTCTTCCTCCGCAGGGCGGACACATCTCACAGAACGCGCCATGGGCGTCATTACCAGCAACCCCAGCAGCCGGCAAGGAAGTCCCGTCGTTGCGATGAAGAGCCGAGAGACTACTCCAATGATGGTCGAGGATGAACACCATCTTGCCGGTCATAGCAGCCAACAACATGCTTCAACATTAGGATTCCCCCAACGATACCCAAACCATGCATTAGAAGCTTCGCCGAGCCCAAGCGACTGCACGTCTAGTTCAGAGGAAGCCCGAAACCTCACAGAGATATTGGCGGATACCGTGGCGACGTATTGTTCAGACTCGGATGATGACTACACACCAGACGCTGATACGACGGTAGATGAGTTCAGCAATAGGGTGGATTCATCCTCTGGCGAGGAAGAGGACGACGATAGCTTTACAGAGATCGACGCTGACAACATTAACGTACCTGATGCACCCTACATCGAGTCATTCCTTTCTCAGTCCGGTGGCCGCTACAGTCCTGAAGACTATATGGGTGGTGAAGTCACTGAGGACCATCTAGAAATGATTGTGGAGGAAGCTCGAGCCTATGGTACGTTTACTGGCAACAATGGTATGTGTATGTTGTTCGACAATGACTTTGTCACCGCTAACATACTTCTCATTCTTTTTTTTTTCTTATTAGGCATTGAGCGCGTTATCGGACGATATATTCTGGGCAGCATCTTCTCAGTGAAACAACTCCTCACAGCATTCAATCCGGACCTTGTAAGTCATTGGAGTCTATGAATTGATATTGTTGTTCGCGCTTGTATGCATTGGTTCCCATATTAAAATTGTTTTCTATGGCGCGTTTGAACTAACAATATAGAACACCGACGGCGATGAATGGACGGAAAGAAAATTGATGATGAAGCTTACAGAGGAGTTGCTGATTTCCCTTCGCAGGAAACGGTTGACAGATATTCACACTCTGGAGCAAGTGGCTCAGCTACTTCGAAACTCCAAGCGGATTATGGTTCTCACAGGCGCAGGAGTATCGGTCTCGTGCGGCATTCCCGACTTTCGATCTCCTGATGGTATCTATTCGCGACTTCAGGAATTCAACCTGCGGGACCCGCAACAAATGTTCGACCTTTCCTTCTTCAAGAGGCGGCCCGAGATCTTTTACTCGTTTGCGAGGGAGATTTTTCCTAGCAACTTCATGCCAAGTCCGTCGCACAGTTTTATCAAACTTTTGGAGGACAAGGGCAAGCTACTTCGAAATTACACTCAGAACATTGACACGCTGGAACAACGAGCCGGCATCCAAAAAGTTTTGCAGTGCCACGGTAAGATACTGTTAATGATATACATTTGCGAACTAAATTATCAATTGTCGCTGTATACTCACACCAGTTGGCTGCTCTGTCTTGTCTTCTTCAATGATAGGATCGTTTGCGACTGCCAGTTGCTTGCGCTGTCGCCGTCAGGTCCCAGGTGATGACATCAAGGAGGCAATCTTTAATCAGGAGGTAGCTTACTGCACAGTTTGCCCACCCCCAAGTCCGTCTGACTTTGCTCCAAAGTTCAGGGAGGCGTACTACTCTTCTGATGAGGAATCGGACTCGGACTCGGACGGCTCCAACTACAATGCGCCACCGCCTCCACCTTTGATGAAGCCTGACATCATCTTTTTCAAGGAGCAGCTCACATCAGCCTTTCATGACTGTCTGGACGAAGATCGGGACCAAGTTGATTTGCTTATTGTCATGGGAACCAGTCTCAAGGTTGCTCCTGTTAACAGTATCATCGGTGAGTAAACCAACTATCATCATTCGTCTCAGGATCCTCGACAATCACTGCTTTTTCTTTTGTCATTAACATAACGCAATCACTCTTTTTATTGTTAGACGCGCTCCCGGCTAACATTCCGCAGATCTTGATCAACCGGACGCCTCTTACGCACATGGAGTTTGATGTCCAACTGCTGGGCGACAGCGATACCATTGTGGCGGAGCTTTGCAGGATGGCTGGATGGGAATTAAAGCATGAGAAACTGCCTAACGGTACCTCTAACGTACCCGACATGGACATCAACACAAATCTCGATGGATCGGGCAAGGGAGGTCGCGCACACTGGGAGCATTTTGAACCATACACGTACGTCTTTGAAGGTGGTAGTCTCGAAGACATTGAATACGAGGTCATGCTTGCACAGATCGCTCAGCAGGGTCTTTTACGAGACTTTGAGATGTTGAGAGAAAGCGACGGCAGCGATGCGGATGACGAAGGCCTTGACGCGAGTACACAATTTCAAGGAGCGCGGTTTGGAAGTGCGGATCCCATGGAGACCGATGAGAGTCAGGGAGCTGTTCGCGGATCACTGTCAGCAATGAATGAGACGATAGGAGTGACAGGAATCCATGCGGGCATGGCAACAGGAACGACGGAGCCACGGTCAGGAGACTTGGCAGAAATCCACTTGACACATCAAGAAGACTCATTTGCATCGCATGATCACTCTCAGCGGTTACGGTCGGATGATGAAGTAGAGATCATTGACAAGTACACAGAGAAGATGCCTCGCGACGTGTGTGAAGGTCGATCGATGTCTATTTTGGATGGTACTCACGATTCGACAGCAACTAGCCTTGGTCAGGATTTCGAGAATAGCTTTATGCTTGAACATCGATCGGATGCAGAGCTTCGCGCAATTATGGAGGATCCGTTATTGGAGGAAGAACAGGAAGGAGTGAAGAGGGAGAGCGACGACAGTGACAACGAGACGTTGTTCTTTCATACGCCCAATGGCTCGTTCCAGACGCCGGGCTTCCTCGGATCGCAGTCGGCTCTGAGTCTGGAGGAGGATGACGAAGATCTGGCGGGCCTCTCCCAACAAAGCTTTCATGAAGCAGATCTGTTTTCTCAGTAATTGTTGTAATAGACAAGTGCTAATGTACAGTATTACCATCAGATCATTATCAGTTTTGACAAGGAGCAGCCTGTTTCGATTATCGATCTAAGGAGTCAAGATGTTCGTTCGTCGTTGCTTGAAAAAATGAAGGAAGAAGAAGGGACGACATTAAAACCCCGGTGCCCATCGGTCTCTGCCCTGGTGCGGCGAGTGGATGATGACTGAGGGAATGGGCGGGTGAGGATATTCTCATATGAGAGAGAGTGAGCTGTTGTATCGTGTACGTGTGGTGTCCACGCGTTCTGTACGTAAGAACTGACTCCCGCTTTTAGTCTTTATTAACCTTTGTTCGTTTGTCGTTCTTTCTTTTTTGTTTCTTCAACTTTTTATCTTTTCTTGGTCCACCACACGCCCTTGGTCCAGGTACTTTCAAAACGAACACTCCTCTTCTCTAATTCATTACCCTTACACACATTACTCCTTCATTCCCATATACACATCAGATTCACTCTCCATCAACACAGCACTCAACTCCTACTTACCACTCTCTTTCTTACTCCAGTCGTTTCACACAACTGCGGATACGCTTTTATTACTACTTTGTGAAAACACCACTCGACCATATCTCTTCTTCGTTCTCTCTGAGCTGCGCTGTTTCTGTTCCTGTATGTGTGTCTACATATGCAGTAGTAATATTATGGTGGCAATGACTAATAGTACGCCTCTTTGAAAGTCCCGTTACTTGTTCTCTCCACGCACGCCTCTCCTTCAACTTCCTTTCTACGCCTTCTGGCACTTACCGGGTGTTCATTCAAGCGCGACCCGGTCCTACCCGTTTTCCTTCTCCTTATACGCTTGTGAAGCAAATGACTGACATGACTCAAAAACCAGCACACCCCAACGCATCATGAACATGCCCCACTCAAACATAGAAACCCCACTTTTGTCACACAACATACTCGCATACGAAAAAAATGGAAATACTTTGTCATGGCACAATGAAAGTAAACAGAGACCTGATCAGCTATTTATTTTTTGTGTGCGTGTGTGTTGTTCAGAAACTGGGCTCCCTTTTGTCCACTACCCCACGCGGGTTCTGTGTCCTTGTTGCTCATACACAGAATTGTGTACAGAATGGAACCATACTAAACCCACCTTCACCAACCTTGTGCTCACACTCTTTCTCTCTTTTCTTTTCTTCTTTGTTGTTCTTTCGTCTTCATCATACAGAAAAGAAGAAAAATACCTCGATCTCGCTAAACACACATCATGTCTGCAAAGGCCGTTCGTGAGTACGACGGAAAGCTGTTGTTGGCACATTGGTTGCTTCGCACACCCATCCCTGCCACTAGCGTCTCCACCACCGGATCCAAGTTTGTCCAGCCTGCTACTCGTCTGGCTCATGTCAAGATCGACACTGCCCTCCTCAACACCGAGCCCACTGTCTTTGCTCAACATGTCCAGACCTTGCTTGACCATTTGGAGCAAACCCACCCTTGGTTGTTGACCAGCAAGTTGGTCGCCAAGCCTGATCAATTGATCAAGCGTCGTGGAAAGAGCGGTCTATTGTTGCTCAATGCCGATTGGGCACAGGTCAGAACCTGGATTGCTGCACATGCCGGCAAGGATGTCGTTGTAAGTGTTTCTCCATTGTTCACTTTGTCGGCTGGAATCTACAGAAGGAGAAGCAATAACATGCAACAGCAGGATTAAAAGTGGGCTGATAATAGTGGAGAAGAGTGGGAATAATTGTTGACAGCCGAAGTCGGCTTGATTGGTGGTTGGTTCGCCTTTTTTTTTTCTCGTTCGACGGCGATGGCGCGAAAAAGGGGGATGGGTGTTCTCAGTGAACAAGCCGAGTTGTCTTTGTTCGTTGGGGCTACATGGATTTAGCATGATTCGGTTTCAACTAAAACCCCTTTTTTTCAATTTGATAGGTTGACTCTGTCGCTGGTGTCCTCAAGACCTTCTTGGTCGAGCCCTTCATCCCCCACCCCGCCAATACCGAGTACTACATCTGCATCAACTCGGATCGTGAGGGCGATAATATTCTCTTCACACACGAGGGAGGAATCGAGGTTGGCGATGTCGATGCCAAGGCATTGAAGCTCCAGGTCAAGGTTACTGACACCTTCCCTACCCCTACTGCCATCCAGTCGACCCTCTTGACTCACGTTCCCGCTGCTAAGCACGATGTCTTGATCGACTTTATTACCCGCCTTTACGCTGTCTACATTGACCTCCACTTCACCTACCTCGAGATCAATCCCTTGGTCGTCTTGGACCCTACCCCTGAGCACCCCGCCCAGGTCTACTACTTGGATCTGGCTGCCAAGGTTGATCAGACTGCCGAGTTTGAGGCTGGTCCCAAGTGGGCCTTTGCCAGAGCTCCCCAGAACATTGGACTCATCGCTGCTGGATCCGCCCAGGGTGTTGATGCGGGCCCACCATTGGATTTTCCCGCTCCATTCGGTCGTGAGTTGACCAAGGAGGAGGCATATGTTCAGGAGCTGGATTCCAAGACCGGAGCCTCGCTCAAGTTAACCATTTTGAATAAGGACGGACGTATCTGGACCATGGTTGCCGGAGGCGGAGCCTCTGTCGTCTACAGGTAAGCTTGGTTTTTCTTTGACTTCGTTTTATTTGTATGGCTTTTTCTTCATGATGAGAAGGCGCAAATTTATTGACGCATTCTTTTTTTTACATTTAATGATTAGTGATGCTATTGCTGCACTGGGACAGGCGAATGAGTTGGCTAACTACGGAGAGTACTCAGGAGCACCCACAGAGACCCAGACTTACGAATACGCCAAGACCATTCTCGACTTGATGACCCGCTCGATTGTGATCCACCCTCTCGGAAAGGTCTTGATCATTGGAGGAGGTATCGCCAACTTTACCAACGTCGCCTCGACCTTCAAGGGTATTGTCCGTGCCTTGACCGAGTTCAAGCAGCCCTTGATCGCCCATAAGGTCCGCATCTTTGTCCGTCGCGGTGGTCCCAACTACCAGGAGGGTCTTCGCTCGATGCGCCAGCTTGGCGAGACCTTGGGCGTCGAGATCCAGGTCTTTGGTCCCGAGACTCACATCACCGAGATTGTTCCATTAGCCTTGACTGGAAAGACTTCAGGATTGGATCAGTCCGGCGCTGCCACTCCCAGCACCCCCTTGTCGTCGGGCAACTTGCTTCAGGATCAGCTCTTGGGCAACAACACTCCCTTGAACGCCGGCTCGCGTGCTTCTTCGCCACCCCCCCTGGAGGAGAGGATGACCTATTTCCAGGAGCAGAACGCTGATGCTACTGAGAGTGGTCACGACGAGAACACGCCATTCACTGCCCACACTCGGTCCTTCATCTACGGTATGCAGCCCCGTGCTGTCCAGGGCATGCTCGACTTTGACTTTATCTGCAAGCGTGAGGTTCCCTCGGTCGCTGCTATGGTTTATCCCTTTGGAGGCGCTCACGTTCAAAAATTCTACTGGGGTACCAAGGAGACATTGTTGCCCGTGTTCACATCGCTGGACGAAGCTATTGCTAAGTTCCCCGAGGTCGACACCGTCGTCAACTTTGCCTCGTGCCGTTCGGTCTACGACTCGACTCGGGAGATCTTCAAGCACTCGAAGCAGATCCGCACCATTTCGATCATTGCTGAGGGTGTCCCAGAGCGTCGTGCCCGCCAAATCTTGTGGGAGGCCAGGGAGCGCAACGTGTTAGTGATTGGACCAGCCACTGTCGGAGGCATCAAGCCTGGATGCTTCAAGATTGGAAACACTGGAGGAATGATGGACAACATTGTCTCGTCCAAGTTGTACCGCCCTGGTTCGGTCGCCTACGTGTCCAAGTCTGGAGGAATGTCGAATGAGTTGAACAACATTATCTCGCGCACGACCGACGGTGTCTACGAGGGAGTTGCCATTGGAGGAGATCGTTACCCCGGATCGACTTTTATTGATCATTTGCTCCGCTACGAGAAGGATCCCGGATGCAAGATGTTGGTCCTTTTGGGAGAGGTCGGAGGTGTGGAGGAGTACCGTGTCTGTGAGGCGATCAAGAACGGAACCATTCGCAAGCCTGTCATCGCCTGGTGCATTGGCACCTGCGCCAAGATGTTTGCGACTGAGGTTCAGTTTGGACACGCCGGAGCCTTGGCCCAGTCTGACTTGGAGACCGCCGATGCCAAGAACCGTGCCCTCCGCGCTGCCGGCGTCATTGTCCCCGAGACCTTTGAGAAGCTTCCTTTGGTCTTGAGCCAGACCTACCAGCAATTGGTCAAGAAGGGCGTCATCACCGTTCGCTCTGAACCCGAGACACCCAAGATCCCCATCGATTACTCCTGGGCCCAGGAGTTGGGACTTGTCCGCAAGCCTGCCTCATTCGTGTCGACCATTTGCGATGACCGTGGACAGGAGCTATTGTACGCCGGAATGAGGATCTCGGATGTGTTCAAGGAGGATATTGGTATCGGAGGAGTCCTTTCGCTCCTTTGGTTCAAGCGTCGTCTTCCCGACTATGCCTGCAAGTTTATTGAGATGGTCCTCATGTTGACTGCTGACCATGGTCCTGCCGTTTCTGGAGCCCATAACACGATCGTCACTGCTCGTGCTGGCAAGGACCTTGTCTCGTCGTTGTGCGCTGGTCTGTTGACGATTGGGGACCGCTTCGGAGGAGCTCTTGATGGAGCTGCTGAGCAGTTCTCGTCTGCTTATGATAAGTCGTTGTCGCCTCGCGAGTTTGTGTCGTCGATGAGGAAGCAGAACAAGTTGATTCTGGGTATTGGCCACAAGATCAAGTCGCGCACCAACCCCGATCTCCGTGTGGAGATCATCAAGAACTACGCCAAGACTCACTTCCCCGCCACGCCTGTGCTGGACTATGCATTGGCGGTCGAGACGATCACGACATCGAAGAAGGACAACCTGATTCTGAACGTTGATGGAGCGATTGGTATCCTGTTTGTGGATCTGCTGAGGAACTCGAACGCGTTTACGAGGGAGGAGGCCGAGGAGTACATCAAGATTGGAACGTTGAACGGACTGTTTGTGTTGGGCAGGACGATTGGATTCATTGGCCACTTCTTGGACCAGAAGAGGCTCAAGCAAGGACTGTACAGACATCCTTGGGATGATATCTCGTACTTGACGCCTGGTAATGAGTTGGGAAGGACTGTTGCATCCTTGGACTCTATTAATAAGAAGGCTGCCTAGAGATAGCAGTAGTCAGTTCGCTTTTAAACACATCCACATATTAGTAGTAGGATCCTTCTTTTTCCTTTTTGTTACCCCATTCCTCTTTCAACTTTTTTGAAGTAAACCATTCTTTTTGAACAAACCTGTTGATGAGCGCTGTTTACTTTGAAGAGAAGGGAAAGGGCGAAGAAAAATAGAATTGTAACGATGGAGGAGCGAGCACCCAAGGAGGAGGGAGGGAGGGAGGGAAGAATGGAAGAAAAAATGCAGATTTTTTTTTTTTTCCGTCGCACAGCAGTTGCAGAAACCCATTGATCCACGACCAAGTAACTGTGTTTTTTTTTCCCTTCCTTCCATGATCCACTTCCTCTCCCTCTTTCCCCCTTCTCCCCCTTCCTCACCCCCACTTTTGTTCAGATGCTTCCATCCTTCTTTTTTTCCCCTCCATATCGTGTCATGACATGCAAAAGAAGAAGCCCAAAAAGGAAATGATTAAAAACAACACCAAAAAAAAAAAAAAAAAAAAAAAAACGATTATTGTTGTTGGAGTTGCATTTTATTGGTTGGAGGGGAGGAGGGGAAGAAAACCACGTCGGAGAAATCGGAGGCATTTCGGCGGGTAATTTAAATGTTTTTTTTTTTTTTTTTTTTTTTTTTTTTTTTTTTTTTTTTTTTGTTCGCTTGATTTTTCTGGTTGTTAGAAAAGTTTTTTTTGAGTTTGGTTTGTTTGCGGAAGTGAGGATAGTAGAATAGAAGAATGAGACATAGAAAAGGCAGAGAAAGGCAAAGCAAGCAGGAGGAAAAGGCGGGAAAAAATTAAAAAAGTCTGCGTTTCGTTTCGTTTCGTTTCGTTTTGGAATTAAGTCTTTTTTTTACTTTTTTGTCTGTTGTTGTTCTACTATAAGATACTACTAATACTACTACAAATATACCAAATCACAACGAGACTACCAGGCCTGGTTGATGAGTGGGATGAAAGGGGGCTGCTGGGACAGCAACACCGACGCGGGCGAAGAGACAGTCCGATCGCGAATGTACTCGGAGGAACTGACAGTCACTGCAGATCCATCATCGTTGGCACTTGCGAGAGAGGGGGTAGAGGGGGTAGAGGAGGATGTCATCATGGACATGGTCACAACGGTAGGGGTAGTGGTCGTCGTGGTGGTGATATCAGAATCCGAAAGACGTCTCTTGCGCTGCAGAGGTGTCTCTGCCGCGACGGACGAGGCTGCGGTGGAGGAGAGAGAGAGAGAAGAGGATGTCGCCGAGGACAAGGAAGCGGCACTCGCTCTTCGCTGTTGTTCAGCTTGACTAGTGGCCAAGGTAGAAGAGCTCCTCTCGAGGCCGGAGAGTCCAAGACTGAGACCCAGGTTCATGTCCATGGCACCGCCTTGTGAAGGAGGCTGCTGGCTGGCAAGTCTTGGGGCTTGGTGCAACATGGTTTGCTGCTGCTGCTGTTGCTGCTGGAATTGAAGCGAGAGTGGGTGGGGGTGCTGGAGTGGGTGGAGAGCATGCTGATGCTGGTTATGATGGTACTGCTGCAGGGGTGGTGGGACCTGAGACAGTTGCTGGTTCTGGTGAGAAGCACGACGACCGTGACCATGATGGACCTGCTGGGTCTGGGTCTGAGGCTGTTGGTGTGTGAACTGATGATGTCCAAACACCTGCGACAATGGCTGCGACTGCTGCTGCTGGAGGTGAAGCTGATGCTTCTGAGAAGGGAGTGGGAGTGGAGGACCCATGGAGGAGAGATGTGGAAATTCGAGGCCAGTTCCACCACCAAAGGGGTCCAGAGGAGAAGACCTTGCAGAGAGGGATGCGTTGTTACCACCAGCGACTGCAGACAGGAGACTGTTGGTGTTGAGGTACATCATTCCGGCGGCGGCAGCGTTGGGGCTTGCAAACATGAGATCGTGAGGGCTTGGGATCTTGTTCTGTTGCTGCTGTTGTGTGTGCTGGTGCTGTTGGCTGATGACAGTGACGGCAGGAGGGTACTGCTCAGAGAGACCCATGCCTTGGTGGTGATGATGATGAACATGACCAAGTGCCATGGAGTACGGGGTAGTAGAAGACCGAGTCCCCAAACCAGACCCAAGGATGGCACTGCTACAGCTACGACGATGGTTTCTGTTCCTCAAACCTCCCACAAATCCAACAAGTCCACCACCCATCATCAAGTCCCCACCTATACCACCAAGGCCCGCAAGGCCAGCGGAGCGCTTAGAAGCACTACCGCTCGCACCTGAATGGGAGTGGCGACCACTGCCGCGTGGGGGGATGACCGCACCTTCAACATTATGTTTCTCGCGTCGATGGCGGAGGAGGTCATGGTTGCGCTTATAGGACTTGTCGGAGCAGTCGCGGCAGACAAAAGGACGGTCTGAGGAGTGGGAAACAATGTGGGACCGGAGGAGACCCTTGGACTGGAACTCCTTTAGACAGTGTGGGCAAATAGCAGGACGATTGTTCTCGGGATCGTCATCGTCATCGTCATCGTCCGAGTTCTCTTCGTTATCTTCCTCGTTCGTGTTTTGACCATCATCCTCACCAGCGCCGGGGCTACCGGTTCCATTCTCGTACTCCATATCACCAACTTTGTGAGGAGCCGCGTCAAGATCAGGGCTGGCCTGGGTACTACTGGCGCTGAAACTACCGCGGTTCGCAAACTTGCTGTTGTGGGTCATGGTGCCCGACGAAGAAGCCGAAGACGAGGCGGTCGACGACGACGACATGGACTTGATGATACGGCTGTTATGGATGTGAGGGAGCGAGGAATGACTGGCGACGACGACGGCGGCTTCAAGGCCTGAGGCCATGCCTGTCAAGTCCATCATCGATGGGGAGGACGCTGCCGAAGACAAAGAGTCATCATTGCTTCGAAGCACGGGTGGACCAAGGGGGTGCGGGTGGGGGAGGTTACTCGTGACTGGATTGCTGTTGTTGCTCGAGGACCGAAAGTGGGCCATGACCGCCTTTGGGATGGGCGATGGGACAGTGTTGCCGATCACAGAGGCTGACGGATTAGGGGTCGAGGGAGCGGAGATCGACGACGTAGATGACTGTTGTTGTTGAGCAGAAATGGGCATGAAATCGTAAAAGCCGAGATTCAAGCCAAGACCAAGACCAAGACCGAGACCATTGTAGTCCTCTTGCTGCTGCTGTTGCTGCTGCTGGAATTGATGGTGATGAGAGGAAGGAAGAGGGAGAGGAGGAGTAGGAGCCGTTGCAGAGGTAGGCGTTGCCAACGCGTGGTGATGCTGCTGCTGGTGAGGCGGGAACTTGTGGAAATTCTGAGAAGGGACAACGGCATGGGGATGATGAAGTTCGGTCGATAAGGGATGGATGGGTGTAGGGAGTGGGAGAGAGCCCCGTGTCCGCCGCTTGCGAACGGAATTTGAGTCTTCTGAAGCAATGATTGCTTCGGACATCTCTGGAGATGCGGTCGTCGACGATGACTCGAAAGATTGCTTATCTAAGCACCCGTAGAAAACATTGTAGCAAACAACACGAGAAAAAAAATACAAATATTATGGTAAGTAGGATGACATGGCATGGCAAGTACGGTAGAATGAAATGGTATCCATACACAAAAAAAAAAAAAAAAAAAAAAAAGGGGGAGGGAGAGGGGACGAGAGAGCGGGACAAAGGAAAGGAGGAGATGAGAACAGAACAAAGATAAATGTCGAGGCTGCATGAAGCAAAAAATATGCAACGCAGCGTGTTCCTCACTAACAAAAGAAACAGAGAAGAAAAAGAAAAAACGAGGGGAGAGAGAGAGAGAAAGAGGGAGGAACTGACCTGAAGTCGAGACCGAGATCGACGAGGAGGATGAAGTCAAGTGCATCAAGGGGGAAGTAGTGATGTTGGACGGGATAACGACAGAAACGGGCGTGGGGGTGGCGGTCGTGGCTGTGGAGGAGGAGGAAGAGTCGGCGGTGGTTGTTGCTGAAGTCATGGAGGGGGAGGGAAGCGAAGAGGCATCTGAAATGGGACCAGATGCAGCGACCGACCGAGAATGAGAGGTTGATCCAGGAGTGGCCAGTCCTCCGTTCGAATTGCTCAACTCAGAGGAGACGGCGGCAGCGGTCATCCAGTCAAAGTCATTGCCAGCAAACTGATCCGGTGTAATACTTTGTACCGTTGTTGCTGCTGCTGGCGATAGTGCTGAGGATCCATATACAAGGGCTGGTTGAAGGCCGTGTTGTTCATACCAAACATAGATGCATCGGCCGAGAGAGGGGTGAGAGGTGTGGATGATGCAGAATGGCTCATCGTCATCATACGACTCCGCTTCAGGGGTGGGGGTCCATCCAGCTTTGGCGACTGGTCGGCCCTTTGTTGCTGCTGGTCAAATGATATGGACAAGGCAAGAGGGAACCCTTGCTGTTGCTGCTGTTGCTGAAAGATACGTTGTTGAAGCATGTTGCGCTGGCGTTGTTGAGGGAGCTGATCTTGCTGCGAGGAGGGATGGGTAGGAGGGGTTAAGCTGTTCTGTTGTTGTTGCTGTTGTTGTTGTTGTTGCTTGAGGAGGATATTGTTTTGTTGCCTCTGCTGGATCTGCAAATGGTATTGAAGCTGCTGCTGTTGTTGGTCCAGAAGCCGTTGACGTTGAATGCGTTGCTGTTGTTGAAGAACGGCCTGTTGATGATGCTGCTGTGCTTGAAGTTGCAAATTGTTGGTGCTTGTTGTTGTTACTGCTGTATCTGTTACTTTTGTTGTTGTTGTTGTTGTTGTTGTTGTTGAGCTATTTGTCGCGATCGTATCTGAGAGTGTCGAAGAAAGAGATGTGATATCAGCGGATGAAGGAATAGACATAATTGTGGCTATTGTGGCGTTGATTGTGGTTGCTGTTATGGATGTGATACTGTCGTCGGTTTGAGGGGCGTTACTGCTCGTCGTGTAGCACTGATAGAAGACAGGAGTGGAACGGAGAAAGAAGGAGAGAGACAAAGATGAGTAAGTGGAAGAAGTAGATAACAATGAGGTTGCGGATGTATATTGATGGTTGGTATGTGGCCATGGATATAATTTTTTTTTTGCTTTGTTTGGCTTCAGAGTGTTGTTATTATTGTTGTTCGTGACGATGGAGATCAGAGAGGAGGGGTTCGATGGACTCTTTTTCCTTCTGTGTTTTGTTTTGTCTTGTCTTTGTTTTGTGTCCGCTTTTTTCATTGCTTGTGTAGTGCTTGCGTAGAGATAGATAGGAATTGAGGCTCGAAATGGGACGTTGGAGTTATTAGAATCGGACCATTCATTAGATAGGACGTGGTGGAAGAGGAGCGAGGAGGGATGGAGGAAAGGGGGTGTAAAGAATTGAATAAAGGGATACACAACCAAAAAAAAAAAAAAAAATGGAGATTGGGAAAATGAGACGCTTTGATTGTGTTTGCAATGCTGACCCTATGAGTTGCAGCTAGCTAATAGTACTCACGGGGTGGGTTTAGGTGAGAATCAACGGGAGAGAGCAAAGTGGGAGCAAATTCAAGAAGGTGAGAGAGTGAAAGTGACGATGAAGACAATGAGAGAAAAGAAGTAAGGGTGTCGGTGTAGGAATCAAGTAAAAGAGAGGCAGCAGTGGTAAGGATTATGGTTGTAGCAGAGACAGAGAGAAAGAGAGAGTAGAGCAGGGTTGGAGATGAGCGTACAAAAATTAGTTGTTTTTTGCAAAATGAGAAAAGTGAAGAAAAAAAAGAGAAAGGAAAGGGGGAAAGGGACGTTCGGGGCTAGTATATATATGTGTGAAAATGTAGGTGCATGTGCGACAGTGAATGTGAGTGAATGAGTACGAGAGAGAAAGAAAAAGAGGCAAGGGTGCTGCTAGTCTAGGAAATTGGTGGATGATCAGAGAGCCAATGAGAGAGAGAGAGGATAAGAGAGAGAAAGGGAGGGAAGAGAAGGAGGGATTGAGGGAGAGGGAGGGAAAGTTTCGTGTCCGAAAGGTACAGAAAGTACTTAGTTTAGTCAGTTCGAATAGAATAAGAGGAATGGGGGGTACAATAGTACCTACCGATATTCAACGGTCAAAAATAAAAAAAAAAAATAAAAAATATAATGGATGTCTGATGAGATGTGCAATGTATAGGGATGGATGTCGGTTGTTGCGAGGCGAAGTGATGGCTGTTCAGTGGTGCGTGTTAATTATGGTTTCTTCGAAAGTAAGAGAGTAAGTAATAGAAAGTAGAGGAGTAGAAGTGAATAAGATTGAGCAAGGAAGAGTAAGAGTAGAATAAGAGAACGAGAATGAGAGGCAAAAGGAGCAGGAGATGACGAGTAGCAAATAGGAATGGAGGAAGAAGAAAGGTACGAGGGAAAGGGGATGAGGGTAGGGGAGGGTGTTATATAGAGTTAGAACTTTGTGAGAAGGTAAAGGAAGGCAAGTACTGTATGCATTTACACGGCTGGGAAAGTAAAATGAGAGAGAGGGAAAAGAGGGAAGAGAGAGAGAAGGGGGGGAATTGAAAGAAGTAAAGAAGAGGAGAGAAGAGGACAATGCGGAAATCAACAAACAAAACAATCAAAGAAATAAACAATCGACCCAACCAACAAACAAAGATTTAAATAACAATCTATACAAAATATCCGTGTCCACAGGATGCACACAGAGGCAAATATACGGAAAACAACAGCTGCAGACAGGCAAACAAATAAGGCAAACAGAAAGGACAAAGGTGTGACAATTCAATTATAAAGAAGATGGAAGAAAAAAAAAAAAAAAAAAAAAAAGAAAGTAGGCAGTTTAAAAAGTGATACAGCCCGGTCTATTCAAACAACCCACGCTTCAATGAAAAAAAAATAAGCATTGGGAATAAAAAAGAAAAAGTGTACTATTGTGCATGCCTGTAGACGGGATCAGATCGGTGGTTGGTGTTGTTAGATAGAATGGGGTGAGGTGGATCGATGGGTATGGGCCAGACCCAGTCAAAGTCGAGTCAGGGCAAAATGATTAACGCAAAGAACGATCTTAAGTATAGAAAAAGAAAGATTATTGACGATAAAGAGAAAAGAGGAGCGAGAGAGAGGGAGAGAGAGGAGAGAAAGAGAGAAGAGAAAGAGAGCAAGCAGTTGCAGAAGCAAAAGGAAAAATAAGAAACAGAAAAAAAAAAGTTGTAGCTATGATTCGCAGCGTATGGATGACAAAAGCAGGCTAACAGCGGAAAGAAAACGACGCGCATCTTTTCTTTATTGGGGTTAGCATCCAGGCCCTTGAATGAATTCATAGATGGGTAAAGATGACACGCATTGAAGACAGAACGAACGGATGCTACTTACATATACATTCATTCCCACACAGCGCCTCTCCAAGAACAAGCTGCGCCGAAGGATATAAGAGAAGAGGAGGAAGGATGAATAGGCCTGTTCATTGCACTAATGAGATCGGTATTAAACTTCTCTTCTCTCTTTTTTTCGAGGGTGTGAGATGGTGATTGCCATACAAAAACTAAAACTATACGAGCAACGAGACGTACATTGAACGAAACGACCTTCCTTTCAAAAAACGAGTGGGAGTAAAAGGGAGACAGAGAATAAAGAAACAAAAGGAGAGAGAGTGAGAGGGATGGATAAGATGGGTGGAAGGAGCTGATTTGAGCAAACTTGATTACAGAGAGTAGGCCAGGAGACAGAGAAAGATAAAGTGAGTGAGCCAAGTCAGCATACACACACAAAAGAAAAAAAGGGAACAGAAGAGTGGGACAGGCCCACCATTGGATGTTCACCTGTTTTTCCTTTTGATATACCATGTCGTGTCGTGTTGCCTATCGCCTATTGTGTTTGTCATGTCATGCATGAGCGAATGAATAGCATTCACACATTGACACACAAAATGGGATGCGCAAAGTGAATGAAAGTAGGAGAGAGAGAGAAAGAGGCAGAGTGAGAGTGAAGGGACGAAACCTCTCTTTTTCATGGTCTCTCTCTCTCTTTTTCTCTCTTTCTCACTTTCGATGGGAAGAAAAGTGGAGGAGGGCATGGCAGGAGGGAGGGAAAAAAAAGAGGAGGTGGCGGATAACAAGGACTAGAAGGGAGGGAAGATGAGGATGAGGAAAGAGTAGGAGCAGGAGTGGGAGTAGAAGGTATGGCGAATGTGAGAAGTGTGGATTCTGTATATGTGTGAGTATATGGGCAGGGTGTTGAATGGGTGGTGGATAGGTGGATCGGGTAGGTGGATTTACAGTGTGTGAGTGTGAAAAATAGGACAATCATTCTCACTCCATTCAGTTGGAATGCTTCGGTTTACTATTCACTCTGCCACTATTTGTAAGTCATTCAATCGAGTGTCAGGGACAATAACAACTAACAACAACGGAAGGGATAGCAAAGAATAACGACGGGGAAAGGAAAAGAGAGCGTGACATTGACAGCACGAGGGGAAGGAGGGAAAAGAAAGAAAAAAAGAAAGAAAGGAAGGAAGGAAGAAAAAAGTCCTATATACAGAGACAGGAGTTGCCACCCATGGCACACATATTGAATACCATTCAAATGAATTCAAAAAAACTGAGTGGGACGAGATAGAGGAACAGACCACCATAAACAACAACAACAACAAAAACTGGCCAAAACACCTATTTCTTCATTCAAACATACCTGTATGCATACAATGTCATTGGGCATCCTCATTTAGCGGCCCTTTATTAGCATGTCATTGCCCATTCCTTAGCCCTTTGCTTAGCGATTCAATCACTGACTCATTTACTCTCATTCTCACGCGCCATCATGAGCGAATACTAATAATCATGTCTAATAGTTGACAAGCTTTCTAAGTGAATGAGTGGCTAGGCAAAAGTAAGCAAGTGCGCGAACGTGAATGGGCGAGTGAGCAGGTAGGAAGAACGAGCTTCGCAGAAATTGGGTAAGGATGATTGGAATGGAGTGAGCCGCAAGTGATGGTCAGACATACAGCATACATTCACAAAAATTGAGCGTGGATCGTGCGGTTAGAAGGCTGTGATGAACTCAAATATGGTGCATGCACTCTAAATGGGTCCGAATTTCACTTCTCTAAACAGAGTATGTCTCTCTTTGTTACCTTTGTCAATTCTATCTGCCTCTGTTCTCTCTCGTACTCTTAGACCTTGCTGCACTTTTTCTCAGCAACACACACACACACAGATACAATGATACAAACTCCTTTATTTTTAAGTACCCCTTCCTCTCCTTCTCTCCATCTCATAATGTCGTTCTGATTATTGATCGTGATCGTCTTCTAGCCGTCAATCATTATTCCAAGACATTTTGTCGTTCGAAACCCCCTTTTGTCTCACTCGCCTAGGCATGCGTCGCTAGATAGAGACATGTCTTAGTGATTGATGATATTTCCATGCCTTTGCTTTTGTTTGCGTCCGTAGTTCTTCAGCCCTCTCTCTCTCTACATACCTTCTTTACGTCTCACCTTCACCTTCGCATCCCTTCTTGTCACTAATCACATAAACACGCATATACACAAAACAAAGGCAGATACACAGATGGGCGGGAGACTCAGCTTGACACACGATGACTATCTCTTCACACTCAACTCTGCCACCTTCTCACTTATTGCTACCCCTTCCTCTCCTCCTTTCTTCCATTTCCTATTCCTAATACACAATACGCGCAATTGACCTAATGGCTATTAGTGGAGGTTGTTTATTTTCTGTTGTTATTGTTGCTGTTATTGTTGCTGTTGTTGTTTGTCGTTTCGGCTTGTCTTTGCCTGTTACCATCAAATATAAAAAAACTAATAAAAAACCTGTTGGATGATGATAATGACGATGTTCATCCTCCTCCATGTCCTCTCATTCCACAATATTATTTTAATCTATGTTCGATGTCAGCAATATAAATGACTGATCGATCCATTACATACATATATTGCCTTTTTGCGAAAAATAAACATGCCGCCGTTGATTAAACGGATGATGAGCTGAGAGAGAGAGCTAAGAGAGGGAGGGGAGAGGACTGATTCATCCTACTACTGCGAAGAAAATGAATAAGCTGAATTAATGTATGCGAGTTGTTGGATATGCATTTATGCGAATGGATGAGTATATACGAGTGAGTGTGAGTGAGCGTGAATGCGTGTGAGTGCTTGTGTGTGTCCATGGGAATCATAAATCATAGAAAAAAAGAATTCCCTCCCATACATGCCAATACCATACATACCACAGGCTCAAAAAGCTCATGACACATCCACCGTGATCATGGGGGTTGGTTGACCTTGGCCTGGACAGGACTGGACTCGGATCGGGCCATAATTTACATGTACTGTACATGTACATATACCTATGCAACAAGGTTCTAGTCGCAATCGAGATTTCGCAAATCCCTCGGAGAAAGCAAACTGGAGGGAAGAGGGCAGGGAAAAGGGCCACGTACCCGAAAAATAAGGTAGACATGTTTTCTTCCCTCACTTCCCTCTCTCTTCCTTCCCTCTACTTCCCTGCTTGCTTTTGCTATCCTCCCCACCCCTTTTCCCTCCCTCTTCCACCCTCATTGAACACTAATTTACATTTTATTTTTCTGCCGCTCCAAGATCGGACACCCTTTTTACGATTCGTGGAAAAAAGCAAGGCCCCCATCGCCCATCGAAATTTTGCTCACCGCTCTCTTAGTGTATGTACTTACGGTGGATTATTTATGTTGGAGAGGGAGCGGAGGGAGAGACAGAGAGAGAGGGAGGGAGAAACAAAAAAGCATTTTTGTGAGCGAATGTGGCCAGTGCTCAAACCCAATCAACTTACTACTTACCAACCAGCATCATTGACGCAAGCAACTTATTCAAAGAGGTCAGGCTCAAGGTCAGGTTCAACGCAATAAGGGGAATTTTCGAAATTGACTCGGAGGCTATTGGTGTCCCTTTGTCTTACTCGGTTGATTGTTGTAGATGTTTGTGCCTGGATAGACGGATCGTTATGCCGGCATTTTTTTGCAGACAGGCACAAAAACACACACATACACATATATATATACACATATACACATATACGCATATACACACATGTATTTACACAAAGACAAAAGACATACACAAACACTTACATAAAGCATAGACACCTTGCCGCCGTTTTTGTGTTTCTTTTCAATTGTTCTTCTTTCTCATGCGGAATTAGTTATCTGAGATACATATCCTTTTTCCTCTTGGCCCTCCTTTTTTTTTGTATTTACTCTCTTTTCAATCCAAAAAGGGTTACTCAAAAACAACACTAATGCACAAAAAAAAAAAAATAACCGGCATAACATGTACACCGAGTGGACGCAGGATTGACACACGCATACAAAAAAAGGGAGCTAGAGGCAAAGGAAGGACGTCTTGTAAAAAAATGGGGGGAGGGGGGAGACATAAATATCATAAAAGAGTATATGTCCGGGATGAAAGAAAAGGAGTTGATTGTATGTATTTTTGATGGTTAGAGAAGATGTAGGAGGGGGAGGGAGGGGGAGCGAGAGACTTGAAAACAACAAGGGAAAGGGACAGCGACGAAGGGAAAGAGCGAGGAGGTTTTCAACAGTGGCGTCAAAGGAGTGAGTAAGATGGGGCGAGACGAAGCGACAACGACAACGACAACGACAGCAATAGCAACTCAAAAACTAGTGGCGGATGGACTACGAAAGGGGAAGGGGAGTGAAAAAAGGGGCAACTGAAAAGAAAAATGAAAGATTTTTTGATAGTAATTGATGGAGTGGAGCAGACGTCCAATGGGTTTCCGAGGGTTCCGACCTGACAAATTTTTTCCACTAGTTAAACCTTAGGGAGTAAAGGGAGCTGAGTGAAAAAGACAGGGTGAGCGGGCGGGCGCTGAAGAACAAGGGCAGCAAGAAAAAGAAGAGTCATGATCGAAACCCCCCCTTTCGTATTCTGTGCCTTAGCTGGTCCAATCGTCCCTGTGCAGTGAGCCCACCCTCATTCGAAGTCGAGTCGAGTGAGTGAGACCTTTTGATTTTATTTGTTTATGTTGAAGATTTTTTTTATCATGGCGGGAGAGGGAGGGGGTAAACTAAAGCGACATAGCAAAATAAAAATTCTACAGGAATTTTCACTACGGCCGACAAAGAAAAAAGATGGTTTGCAGTAGCGGCAAACGGAGCAGAGTACAGCATCAGTAGCAAGCAAGATAAAAAAGAAGTCGATATGCAACATCAATGGCTGAGCTGCACCCCCTCACACTTAATCTCGTCGTCAAGCGAAGGTACGGGTTTCAGGATAAGCACATCAAAGATGTGTGTTATATGTGTCTGGGCTCCAAAAGCGTTTCAATGAAGGGTTCGTGCGTCCCAGTGTTAAAAGAAAAAAATTGCTGTGGCTCGTTCGTTTTTGTCAGCTCGTAATGACAATGGCAAGATGCATTTATTGAAGATTCGTTTCAATATCTTCGTACGGGGAGAGAGGAAAGGCTAGGAGGAGGTGCAGGCAGGAAGAAGAAGAGGAGTAGGAGAAGAAGGAGATAGTGAAAGAGACTCGCAAGATGGGACAGGAGGGGCAAGACGGGAGACCGGTTGACGTTGCAAAAAACTGGGAGATCGAGCTAAGAGAGGGAGAGAGAGACGAGAGACACGAGAGAGGAGGTGGACACAGAGCGAGACAGACAGGCAGACAGTCAACCAGACAGACAGAGTGATAGAGAACGAGGGAGGGCAAAAAGAGGGAGGGAGTACAAAAGATATGTTTGTAAGTGAGAACATACATGCATAAAGATGAGAAAGACAGATAGCGACAGAGAGGAGGGTGAGTGAATGTGTGTGTGAAAAATTGAGCAGGGATCGACCTTTGATTCTCAAAGGAAGTTAAGCATGGGCATGGACATGCGCATTATTCTTCTCTTTCTTTGATATTGTTGCATGCAAACATGGTTTGTTGGCATCTATCCCGTTGGACTGGAAAAACATCGCCATCCGTTCATCGGTTTGAATGCCCATCTTTTCGACGTTTTCTAATTGACTGACTCAGCTTGACTGAGTTTTACTTGAGCCGGGGAGGGTACCTGAGCTGAGTAGTAGGCATACCTTGGCTGAGTTGAACTAGACGGTGGGTAACTGCATGCTTAGTGTCATGTACACGTTTATGTTTGGCTGTGAGATGCTGCAGTGACTGAGCGAGTGTGAACATGCCATGTTTTATGCTGAGTGACAACATGTTCGACTGTCAAACAAACAAACAACCACGCACGCAACAAAACAAACAAACAAACAAACAGCAGCAGGAAAAAAAAAGTTCAACGATTTATGCAAGCTGAGAAAAGGAACAGTGAGACACTGCATTCGGCGAAATAGTAAGAAGCAAAAAGAGCCTGGGGGAAGTAGATGGGAGAGGTATGTGAGCAGGGGGGAAGGGAAGGAGAGGGAGGAGTGAGGCGCCGATTTTACTTGCATTGCAGAGTGTTTAGAATCGATGGTATGTTCCAATTTGTGTGTTACCATGAAAAATCGCCGACATACATGACGGATGGATGCATGTGAAGAGAGCTCATTAGGCCAAGAGCAAAAAAGCGAGGGAGAGGACGGCGAAAAGGGAGGGAGTAAGGGGAGGGAACAGGGGATGGTGGGTGGAATGAGAGCGATCGATGTTCTCTTTTTGGTCTATTCGACTCATCTTAGTTTCGTCAAACGGCTGTACAGTGCAGTACTCTATTGTAAGTACGCAAAAGATTTTCTTTTCTTTTTTTTTTCTCTTGAAAAACGTCTTTTCGCGCTCAAATATTTTACTTTTGCTCTCTCGTTTTTGCTCGAAGGAACTGAGATGTGGTCAGTGAGTGGTCAGTGGTTTACAAAAAGAGCAAAGTGTATTTTTTTATGGTTTGGGAGGTTCGGGGGGTTTTTTTGGCGGGGTTTTTTTAGTTAGTGGTTTGGCCGGCAGGTGGGGATAGGGGGGGAGTGGGAGGAATGCGAGTTCTATAGAAACATATAGCTATCGCGTCCAGCCGTTTTCTTTAGTATTTTTGGCGTAGGATGACATAAAAGCTTTCGAGTGTTGTGTAGCCGTAGTTAGTTGTAACGTGGCAAGGGTGAAACTCGACGCACCCGTTTCCCAATTAGGTTTTCTTTTGTTTCGTATCATTGGCAGAAAACCCTCCTACTCCCCTGAAGGAAGGACCGACGATGTCTCCACTTTTTTTTTGTTCTCCAAGCATCCTTTGTTCGCCTCCTCCGTATTTTTACGGGCGTTAGTTAAGATGTCCAACCTCAGTAAGGTTATATGCACGCACACATAGAACGAGAAAGACAGGAGGGAAAGATAACGAAAAAACGAAAGGAGAAAAGGAGACAAAAGAGAGAAAGGGGCTCGCTATATTCTTATTCAGACAACTTTCATAAGAAGTCAGAATAACAAACAAACGGAAAGAAAAAAAAAGGTCAACACCGTTTTTAGTTACATAAGCGCCTCTTTTCATTATCTTCTCACTTCTAACCTGAACGAATTCCAACACACGACAAAGAGAAAAGAGAAGAGACGGTCAATAGTTTGACACCTTTTCATCCCTCGCGTCTTAGCCCTGTCGACGTCCTATATGCATATTTCCTTTACCCCTTCCCCTTTTCCCATCTACCAACTACCCTCTGAGGCATTGTTTACCAGATACTAACGGCACACAACAAGGGACAAAACAGACTAGCAGACAAATGGACAGATAAACAGGCAGAGAGACGGATGGACGGGCAGACAGGACAGACGGAAAGGTCCTAAGCTAAGATTCCCCTCTTCCCTCCCACGCTTCGAGGTTTCGCAGTGTCGAGCTTGTGTAAGCTGTCTTCCTGTTCTTCTTTCTTACATAGGTCAAGCCCTTCTGAACGTGGCTCGTCAACGGACGGGGGAGCTTTAAGGAACGGGGGGGGGGGGGGGTTCAGAAATGCGGGAGAGGGTGGGACCAATGAATTTGTAAAAACGTGGGTTAAAGCCATGCTTCGTTGTTTACACCATATCCAAGGCAGGCAATGGTGGTAATTGCGCCATGTTTTTATCCATGCTTTGGCAGTTACGCCACAAGGCAAAAAGGCGATGTTACACGGACATGCAGCATGCATTGAGTTTGAGAAAAAGAAAAGGAAAAAAAGATTGGTAGTAGCAACAATCAGATAGTTACCTGCACGTGAGTAGCCCTTCACGTGATGATTCTCCACGTGATGTCATGGTGTCAGGATTCCCGGCTTCCCCTTAAGCAGGTCCTCCTGTAGCCTATCGTGGCGCCTACCCCTAAGCCTAGTCTCGACCCAGTCCTTCAAGATTTCGAGACTGCGAATTTCATTCCCAAAGAGTATCTTCATCATAGAAGGTCTGGAAGAAATGAAGGTGTGTGTCAAGGGGTAGTCCCCTCTCAATTTTGTGCCCCAAACCTTCCTTTTTGGGACGAAACTCATAAGTCACGTGGCATACCATTGGATGCTGACATGTGCTGCATCAGCATTGTGGTCATCATCTTCCTTTGCACCAAACCACTGTCAGCTCACGTCTTCGGTTCTTTTGCACAGCGCTCGTTGTTGTCATGGCAATTTTGTCTCTCCCCATTGATTGTCGGAAGCGATGTGAGGACGTCTTCGAGGTCTTCGTCAAAGAGATGCAGCTCATGGTCGTCAGGCATATCGGTCGGGGTGAGGATTGTATACTTATTGCGGGATGTGGTTGGGGCAAGTCGCTCGTTTATTTCCTTCTACTGGCTCTATGGGAAGACCGAACTATTGTTGTTATATCCCCGTTATTGGCACTGATGCGTGAGCAGCAAGAAAAACTCCAGGTCTACGGCTTCAAGTCCATCTGTCTTGATAGCTCGCAAAGAATCGATGCCGGACTACTACGTCGGTTGGATAGAGGCGAGTTCCGTGCTGTTTTTATGACGCCGGAGAGCATCCTGAGTGTCGGCAAAAGCGGCGGTCGAGGGAAAACTCCTATGGACAGTCTCTGGGGCATGCCTGGATGGCGAGAGAGACTACAGGCGATCGTTATTGATGAGACCCATTGTGTTAGCTCATGGGGCAAGGACTTCCGTAAGGCCTATGCTCGTCTCGGAGAGCTCCGTGGAATAGCCCCAGCCCATGTCGCGTTTGTAGCTATGTCCGCTACTCTCCCTGTTCCGATTCTGCGTGAGATCAAACAGAGCATTAGGTTCTGCAACAACGTCCCAGTTTACAACGTCGGCAACAACCGTCCAAATGTCAGGCTTGAGGTTCGATTCCTACCACACCAGAACATATTCCAGGCGTTCGATTTTCTCTTGGATGACATCCAAAAAACCATCATTTATTTCGACAGCCGAAATGATGTACAGGACGTGCGGGATTACCTGCGGAGCCTGAGGGGCACAGTCGCTAACGACCAGCGGGACATCATCAAATCCTTTCATTCGCTTTATACCGACGAGTACAAGTCTACCACTCTAAAGCACTTCCGAGAAGGCAGGATCAAAATCTTGCTATCAACTGAGGCTGCAGGAATGGGATGCGATATTGACGATGTTGTCCGTGTCATCCAGTTCAAAGAACCGTCTACTATATCATGTCTTGTTCAGCGCTTTGGCCGAGCTGCGCGTGATGTGACCATGCAAGGTCATGCGATTCTCCTGACGAGTCACAGGAATAAAGCTAAAGGCAGGATCGACAAAGCCAACTGCGGGAACACCAACATGACAACAACATCAACTCCCACAGGCGACCCGGATATCAAAAAGTTTATTGAGACTACAACTTGTCGACGGCAGATCCTCAACAATGTTTTTGGCAATATACAAACAAGGCATAAAAATTGCTGCGACCTATGCTCCCCAGCTCCACCTCCTCTTATCTTACAGAATCATACACCGCCAACACCTAGGATTGCAGCCCCAACACCCGCGCATTTAGCCCTTGCCAGAAGGCTGATATTGTCTTGGAGGAGTGTTGTGTACAGGAGGTACTACATGAATCGGGACCTTCAAATGATGGAAGCTGCTCTTATGGACGACAATACTGTTGCCAAGCTTGCTAAGAAATGCAAGCATGTTACAGGACGAGAGTCCCTTCGATCGATCATCAAATGGCGACTCCACAACAAGCACGACAGTCTACTAGCTAAGCTTCTGATCAAGCTCAACGAAGACCAACGGATGTCATCCTCGTAAAAGCATTGGAAACCATAGAAAGAAGAGGGAAAAATAAAAACAAAAAAAATGCATTTCTATTTATTTATTCCTCAAAGTTACGAAAATGTTTGCAATGTTTATGGTCGATGAAGGGGTCTTTTGGGTCTTCGCAGCTGCAAGTACTAGCTCCATCGTCGTCCTCGTCTTCGTCGACCTCGGCAATGTAGTCACGGGTTGCTCGAACGAGAATTTCTTCTATGGCTTCCTCATCGCTTGCATCGGAATTGATGTCGACTTTTCTCATCTCTCGAGCAATATCCACCATATCATCGGCATTCTCCTGTGTAATCTCCAACTCTTCATCTGAGCTAACCTCGTTATCCCCACCTTCTCCACTAAAATCCGTATCGTGATCTGTCTCGCTCTCAGTGAACCCGCCCAGCTCCTCGTTGTCATCCTGCTCCCCGTCCACCTTCTGTTCAAATCTAGTTTTGATATCCCCCAAGATGGAGCTGTCATCGTACTCACTGCTCGAGCCTTGGTCTTGATCATTGCGATGGAATCTCCCAATGCTTCGATGAAATGATTCCAAGTCTCCTTTGATCATATTTTTCTGCCCAAGGAAGTACAAGTCCTTCGCAGGTGTTATCATGTGATCCTTCGCTGGTCGAGTGTTGATTCCAAGAACGCCTCGTTCCTCCAAAGACTGAACCACCCGACCAACATCCTTAGCCGCAGACACTGTCGAGTGGAAACCGCTATTATGTGACACGCCAAACGCCTTTGTCACATTAGCTTTGATGACTCCATATGTACGACAATTCACCGACGAATCCTGGCTCATGTTCGCAAAAGTTCTGTTGCTTCCCTTGGCCGCATATCGAACCTTGGTGTATAGATTGTTGTGCTCCTGGTAAAGATCTGAAGGAATCCAACCGCCAGCTTTTCCTGTAGTGTTGACAAGCCATGATGAGAATATAGCATCCGTTCGCAGCTCAGTCCAGGTATGGCGAATATCGAAGGCAAGTCGCAAAAGCAGGTTCGCATAGTTCTTTGTTCCACCAGCTTGAAACATGACGGTGATTGGCACCAAGACTGCCTCAATGCGCCCAACATCACCTTGCTTGATAGCATCGCCCAGCTCGATGTAAACCAGCATATCTCGGATAAACAACGCCGCATTCGTATTCGCATTACCGTAAGCTTTCCTGTTCGCTTCTGGGCGGACAAGGTATCGGGCTCGTATAACCTCGGCAGCTGTGGAGACTTGGTTGAGCATCGTGGTCGTATCCTGGCTTGCCCCCAACGCGTCGAGAGTCTTTGACGAATCGATTTTAAGCTCCTCCTTCCATAACCGTAAAACCATGCCATCGAAAACGTTTCTCAAAAGTTCATCGGCAGCATGAAAACTTGACGAGCCCTCAGAAATACGCTTCCTTTTCAGCCTGGCAACATAGAACGACAACGATCCTGGCTTGTCGGATTCTCCGAAATAGGTCTTTACAATCAAACTGCAGAGGTTCATCTGCAAATGAAATAGCTGCAACGCGGGAAGAGCCCACTCCATCCGATCGAACGCTGTGACATCATCGTCCACACACCTCTTGACGGCCCCAACCCTTGACACCGACAATTGATCTCCTCCAACAATGATTCTCTTTCCGTTATCGAAATAGGTTGCGGGCAAGACAAGTGTGCATGCGATAATGAACTTGAGGATTTCAAGGTTGCCCTCCACGCTTGACTGGTCGATCTCCATCGCAGGGATAGGATATGTTACGGATTGCTCGAGTGGAAGAGACCGGATTTCCCGAATAGGAGGCATAGATATACGCTTGTATGTGTTGTGGTGTCTTTGGAGTGCATCGACGAGGTAAAATCGAGAAGCGACCGCGGCATCCTTCACAGCTTGGTCATCAGGCAAGAAGTCGTCCAACGTCAGTGTTGCTTGTGGATTATAGGGCTTGTCCGCAGCTCCGAGGTCTTTGCCAGGCACAATGGTTGCAGTAGCACCATTTATTTGAGTATCGGCATTGTCGACTCGCTGATCAGTGACAGTCATAAACAAATTGATGTTGTCGTAGATAATATACCAGCTGTTCTTCAGTACGGCTTCCCGGACAATTCCGATAGCATCCTCTGTCAAAGCACCGATGGCAGCCAGCGTTGAGTCGTATGAGACGCAGATATGAGCCTTGGCAAGAGTGTTAATGACATCCTTGGAACAGCCGGAAGCATGGAAGAAGATTCCCATAACCCTTTGGAAGTAGTTGAGTCTTTGACTTTGACAGTGCATAATCATGCTGGCGAGGGTTCCGACAATTGCTGTCCTTGATTCGATATCGTGCACAGGGTCCAGGCTCTTGATACTCAAGGGAGCAGTCTGAAAATTCGTCAGTCGGCGCAAGGTGTGGTGAAATATTGGCGCCTTGGACTCAAGTCGTTCGTGGATACCGTCAAACGAAAACGATTTAGCTTCCTCCTGCGTCATAGTCACCGCTGGCCTTCGAAAAAAAGACTTTGTCGAACTTCTTTTCAGGTCCTTGACAAGCTGCCTGTTTATTCGGACGTGAGTTGGCCTTTCGCTGACGACACTTTTGGCCTGGGGTGTGAGCCCTGATTTGTCGGGTGCAGGTCCTGGCCCTTGCACTCGTGCTCCGGAAGCGGATCCCGACTCGTTGACTGAGAATTCCGATGCAAATTTTATCCACTGGTCTGAGCTTCCTGGTAAAAGACTGGCAGAAGTGGCTGTTGCCATTTGACTCGGAGCTTCTGATTCTCGAGAAGCGATGCCTGATCCCTGACTGACACGTTCAACTCCAATTTCCTCATCAACAATTCCCGGTCCAGCCTCCAGCTCAATTTCCTCAGACATAACTTCTACTCCCGAGTTGGCGGATTCTGATCCTTTGGCAACAGCCCCATAGAATGTTCGCTCTTCGGCGCTGAGTGTGAGCCCTAAATCCTCGGCAACGATCTCTAGATCGTCAAAACGCTTGCGCTTCTGCTGGAGTGTCGCCGTACCTACATCTTCATCCGGCTCCGGAACATCTTCTTTCAGAGCCAAGAATCCTCTAAATTCCTTCTGCATTCGGTCGGTAGCATAGTTGGCGGCGGCGCGGGCCAAATGCCCATCCCAGGTGCTCTTGTGACGACAGTACAGCTGCCACTTCCCTAGTAGTTCAGCAGCGATGCCCTTGCCGAAAAACATTGTCACTTGATGTATGATGTATGGATGCTCACTCTCAAGAAGATCATATAAGAACGACCGCAAGGACATCTTCTTTAACTTGAAGACAACAAAGATGAGGACCAAACTGTCGTCAAAGTCACGAATCGCGTCCTCAAAGGATGGGAGCGGTACTTCCAAGGGCGGTTCAACCTGGTCAGGCCTAACTTGGGCAGGTTCACCCTGAGCAGAACTATCTGGAGCAAGCCCATCATGGGCAGGTTCATCCTGAGCAGAGTCATCTAAAGCAACCCTGTCATGGGCAGGTTCACCGTGAGATCCGAGTTGTGGGACATGGCTTTGGACTTGAGAGTGCCCATTGGTGATGTCGTTAAAACCACAGTCCGGTCCAGCTTGAACCTGGGGCAGCGATTCGCCACTACAACCTTGAGGCATGGTTTGAGACATTAACGAATGCAAGGTAGGACACGAACCAAGACCAGATATATCAATAGTAGCTTCTCCAGGGCGTAAATGGAGGGGCTGGCGCGGTCGACCTTGAGCTTTGAGGTATGTTCTTTGATTCGGATTTGGGAATTGCATTTGCAAGGCTCTTCCGCTGCCTTGGAAAACGCGCTGATGGTCCAGGCCATTTTTAGCTCTACTTGATCGAGGTTTTTTTGCCGGAGGCGCGCCAGATTCTTGATCTTGAAGTAACGCATCAGGACATAAAGCATGAAATACATGGTAAGCGAGGCAGTAAAAGCATAATGAAACAGTATAGAAAATATGTGTTCTCCCTTAACTTACGGGTCTTTCTTCTGCTCATTATTGATTCAGCTGGCAAAGCGGAAGAGTGGGAGTACCAGAGATGGAAAGTATACGGTAACTAAAGTACGTATGAGCGTGAGAGAAGTAAAAGCAAGAGGTTTATTGTAATGCAGAGGAAGATGATGACCACAATGCTGATGCAGCACATGTCAGCATCCAATGGTATGCCACGTGACTTATGAGTTTCGTCCCAAAAAGGAAGGTTTGGGGCACAAAATTGAGAGGGGACTACCCCTTGACACACACCTTCATTTCTTCCAGACCTTCTATGATGAAGATACTCTTTGGGAATGAAATTCGCAGTCTCGAAATCTTGAAGGACTGGGTCGAGACTACCCTAAGCCACCATCGCGACCCTAGGATTCAATCTCATATACTGACGGAATCTCGTCTAGTAGCCTAAGCTCTCAAGGTACCTACGCCCCATCGGTCGGTCTCAGCCCCTTCCCTGAGTAGCTCTCGACCCGGTTGCCTTTCCGCCGCGGTCACTGACTCGAGTCCCCAGGTCCGGGTCCCCTCACCAGTATAAATAGTCCTCCTAGCTAAATAGTTATATTCAGTTCCTTCCCAGTCCTCACTCCTAAATATATATATCATTTTTCCCATATACTTTCTCTCTCTATTCTTGATGCCCATCTTCCGCTGGACATTTATCTATCTAGCCCTCCTCTACTCACTCTACCTCCTGGAGCTCTCTATCCTAGGGCTTCCTCCTTCTTCCCCTCTATCTTCTTCTGGTTGTACCCTTGATCGCTCGTGCTGCATTTTTCCCAATGACAGTCACCCGATTCGCCCTCCAACCGAACAATGGCTCAACCTTTGTCTGGCACGGAAGACAACCCGCGTGGTTATCGACCAGTGATTGTTTATTTTAAGCAGCAACAGAAATATCCCTCCCTTCCTGCTTTTCCACTGTGCCAAGTTGGCTCCAATTACTTACCTGTTGTTGCCTGCCCTACTTGCCTGAAAGCTTGCCTGTGTGCCATACCAAACGGGAACATATAAAGAAGAATAAACACGGCGGAAAGTAACCTTATTTCTACGTACACATTCGAATTTCCTTGTACGGTTTCATTGGTGCAAAAATTGTTGACAAAAAATCACAAAATGAGCTCCAACTGCGTCGGTGAGTTTGTCTTCCTGTCTTACTTGTATGTTATTGTGTGTGTCGCTGTCTGTCCGAATGGGCTTTGACTAAGGGGAGATCGGGTATGAAAACAGGGCCTCACTCCTTTTACTCGTCTCTCTTTCTCTTTCTTCCTTTCTCACCTTCACCACTCCCTCTCCCTCTTTACCTCTCTCACGCACCAGCTGAATGCATATCTGACAGGATACACACTCTCTCACTTTCATACTCTCTCTCACACACACTCCCTCAACCAGTCAACTTGGACAACTTCTTTCTCTCGCTCTTTAACACAACGACACCTTTAAAGGAATAACCCCTATCTTTATCTCAGCCAACTACAAGCATGCCACCACACTCCACCACCTCTGCCTCCGCCGCGCCTCATATGGCCTTCGGTTCCTTCGAATCCTCCTTCTTGCAGCAGCACCAGGTACACACTCATACACACTTACTCGCTCGCTCGACAACCCTCGACTCAAAACAACTCAACCCTTCTCCGACGAACGACTATCTATCCCACCATAAAAGTAGCTATGCTTAGCTCCATGCTATGCTCTATACGACAAGTTATTGACAGGCGTTCATTTCCCTCCCTTTTAAACAGTCCACCTTCGACGAGCCTAAACCTCAGCAATTGGCCTCCCCCGAATGGTCCCCCTCCGAACTCGCCTCCACCAAGGAGTCGACCGAAAGGTACGAACACACCTTCACCCTCGATTTCTCACCCTCCTCTCTCTCTCGCTTCTCGACCACAACTGCACAGCCATCCTAACATACTCCCTCTCCCCTTCTTTCCACAACCTTCGATCTAAAACACAGCTCGAACAACTCCACCGAGCCCTATCGCTTGAACGTCAAAACTCACGTCTTCAAGAAGGAGCTGCAGGAGTACGTTCCCACCCAGCTGGACGATCGTCTCCGCATTGAGACGATCATCTATGTCGAGTTGTCGATCGTCGATCAGGCGGATGGTTCCTTGGTGAGAAACTACGACTACGTGCGTCTCCCCAAGGAGTTGTTCTTCACCCAGCCGGACAAGGAGATGACTGCCGAGGAGATGGCGTCGAAGCGCATTTTGAACGTCGATGCCTCTCTGCAGTGTCCCTCTAACAACTGGCAGGTCGAGACTGAGGCCTGTGTCCGATGTGCTCGTCGCATGTCTGCCAAATTGGAGCAGAACGAGAGTCGTGTAGGTTTTTTATTTTCCAACGTTTCTTGGTTAATGCAAGGACTTAGCCTCTCTTTTTTATGCATTATCCTAATCCTAATAATATCCTTCTCCCGTTCTTTCAGATCATCCATATGATACCCGAGCTGTATCGTGCCGAGAATGGCGATGCGCTGGTCAGTTTCAGAAGTGGGGTGGCTAACCTCCAGTTCAAGGTTAATTGTTACTGCGGTCACAAGAAGGAGAAGGAGGGTTTCGTGATCCGTTTCGATTCCATGTCCGACGACTCGATTGCGTCCCACTTGACCTTGCCCCTTATGTTCTATCACCAAAACAAGAACCGCATCATTTCCCGAGCTCTCGCCGCCGAAGCCAAGGCCAAGGCCAAGGCCGAGCAGCTACTCCTGAAGGCTCAGGCTCGCATGGCCGGTAAATCGGCTACTAAAGCCAAGCGAGTACCACGGAGTAAAGCCAGTCCTCAGCAGCATCATATTCCGTCCCCGCCTTCTTCATCTTCAAGTTCGCCTATGGACTACTCGCTGAGTCCCGATCTGGGTGACTTTATGGATACTGCCGATATGGGCTACAAAGCCGACGCTCCGCCTCCCCCTGATCCTTTGGCTATGATATCCTTGTTCCCCGAGCTTACCAATGAAACTTCCACCCAGCAGCAGCAGCAATCGCAGTCGCAACAGCAGCAGCAGCAGCAGGCACCCCAGCAGGTCGCCATCATCAGCCATATGACTCCTAGCACTGGCCCCACTCGTGGTGGTACCTTGGTCACCGTTCATGGGTCCGGGTTCACTGTTGGGGAGATGATCTACGTCTGCTTTGGCGAGATCTTGGTTCCCGTCATTCCCCAGCATCACCACATGCTTGAGTGCTTCACTCCTGCAGCGACAAAGGCTGAGACCGTCGCCGTGTTTGCTCTGCAGACCACCACCCCCTCCAACATCCCCGCTCAGGCTACCTTTACCTACGTTGACGACAACGAGAAGG
This sequence comes from Linnemannia schmuckeri, assembly GCA_029449235.1. Lineage (NCBI taxonomy): Eukaryota > Fungi > Mortierellomycota > Mortierellomycetes > Mortierellales > Mortierellaceae > Linnemannia > Linnemannia schmuckeri. The sequence continues at coordinate 3,185,598 of JANATG010000002.1, forward strand.
AGCTCATGAAGCTCGCTCTTCAGCGCATGATGAATATCTCTGCCCGCATGGATGGACCCGTTGACTCTGTCCTGACCCGTGCCAATGACTTCGCCCTCTGGAACGACCTCTTGAACGGCTCGTCGTCGGCGTCTTCTGCTGATTCAACCTCAACCTACCAGAACCTCGAGAACATGGTCATGGACTCGTTCAAGCTGCTGGATACCCCTGTTGCCAAGAACACTGATGGTCTCTCGATCACCAACATGACGGGCCACACTATGCTCCATCTCTCGGTTCCTTTGCAGTACCAGGACTTGGCCAAGGATCTGATCGACAGAGGTATCGATTTGACGATCCAGGACAAGAACGGATTGACGGCTCTTAACTGGGCCCAGCGTTTCGGTGATCAGGCCATGATCGATCTTATTGCCGAGGCTGCCAGCTTCGAGGCTACTCCCCTTCAGTCCAAGGAGGATGTTGCCATGATTGCCCACCAGGCAGCTGGTAACGACAAGGCCGTTCACTACCGTGGCCACCACATGGAGGCTGCCCAATCGTTGATGTCGATGGAAAATCGTGGCCACCCCAACTTGTACGAGGGGAACAGCAGCAGCTACAGCGGCCTGAACTCGCCGCCGAGTAAGATCATAGACTCTTCTCCGCTACAGAGCCTTGCCCCGGTAACGATCCGGGACCATCCGAACGTAGCAGCAGTCTATGAACACAAGGGTCACTGCGGTGTCGCACCCGATGTGACCGCCAATGTGCTGCCACCTCCTACCGTTGGTGTCCAGCACAGCGACCCCGGGATGGATTTCGAATGGAGCGGCTCTCCCCCAGTTGCCGCGGCCAAGAGCACCATGATGATGTCCGCCATCCCCTCGGTCGGCCCACTTCCCCTTTTGCGGGACGACGGCGTTGAGCAGGCTGCTCCCATCCAGGCCCCTGGATTGCCCCGGGTTATCACCCGTGTCCCGCCTCCTTCGCCCACGGACATCATCGACACCGGCAGGATGAACGTTATTGACGTAGTCGTTCGGGACCGCGAGAGGGTCCTCCTGCCCGTTGAGACTCAGTTGGAAGTAGCCAGCCTCGGCCAGGACTTCCGCTGGGTCGCCCGTGGGGCGGAGGCCCAGGTCGTTGTGGTTCGCCGTAACAGCAACGACGTTGGCGGATCGGTTGATGCCGCCGAGCAGGCTGTAGTTCAGAGCAGCCGTTACGATGTCGAGTCTGAATCGGTGTTGTTCTTGGGAGGTATGCCCGTTGTCGTCGCGCCCCGCGCCACCGCAGCCGCTACCACCTCGGTGAATGGAACTGCATTGTCGAACGCTCGTCAGGAGAGAGACTCGCCCGGCTCTGCCCCCTCCCACCAGGGTAATGGCAGCCACGAGATGAACGATGCTTAAGTGCTTGTGTTCAGTCTTCTCGTTTTTCCTTTTTGTGAAAGTGGCTTCCATTGTACATACCCATTCTGGAGGGGGAGTTTAGCTTAAGCGCTGGTTTCGCCCAAGGCTTTTTTCTCTCGTTTTCAATTCCTCACTCTCACTTGGATCTGACGACAAAAACACCAACCAAACAATAGTGGCAACTTTTTTTAACGTATTATAATCTTGTAGCATAGTGTTTTCTTTGTTCTTTGTTCTTCTTTGCTTTTCATATTAAACCACCGGGATAGCTTTTTTCCCATAAAAAACCTCCCCATCGTCTTTGCGATCTGTTCACAATGGTTGGATAGTAACCGTGTCTTGTTTATTTGTTTGGATAAGCAATTTGCTGGAAAAGGAAATGATGTGGCTTGGCTATTTATTATGTGTCCCTTCGCGACTCGAACGCGACTTTTGCTTTGGCTTGTTTGTTGACCGTCTTTCGCCACCAATAATACGCTTGCCACTTGCCCTTTTTATCACTCTCTCATCCTCTTTTTCTTTCCACGCCTCCACATACCACTTTTCACCCTCCTACTTACACATCTCAAATCATCATGTCCAGTAAGTCAGCACTTTCTCTCAACCAGAGCAAGCGGGCTATGGAATGCAGCGAACAGGACGACAGAACTAATGACCCATAAGAGAAGTACGCATGCCCTAAAAGCCTAACTAATAGTACTTTTGTTTGCGTCTTTGCCATGGTAGATTACAACAAAGGAGGTTACAGCTCGAGCCAGGGTCAAGGATTCGTCCAAGACAGCTTTGGAAACGATGCAGCAGCCCCCAAGGTAAAAGCGCTCATTTCGTCGACCACTAGACAGGTCAACAAAAAGGGCAATGAGTTTGCTGAGAAGAAAGCGAGATTCCTTTATTACGGGACGGTCAGCAAGCAACAGCAGCCTTTTATTATTTTGCTAAAAGGACAGCCCTCCATTGAACATACGTGAACCTTTTTCGAACCTGCCTTTGCTAACGCCCATCCTGTTGTTTATTTTCACACTTTTTGATAGAGGACGTACATCCATACACTTCGCCCTGTCACGATCAAGCAGATCATGGGGGCAACGCAGACACAGGCAGATGGAGACTTCAAGATTGACGGACAGGATATTGGACAGGTCACGTTGGTTGCGGCGGTCCGAGCCATCAATCAGGCATCAACCCAGAACATCTATATGATCGAGGATGGAACCGGAGTCACCGATGCCAAGAAGTATCCCTCGGACCATGACGATACTGACGAGATCAGCTCCATCATGTAAGTTTTTTTTCTCTCCAAAGGAAAAAATGGCATATCTACTTGCTATGGTTCTTTGGACATGTACGTCAGAAATGAGCAAATGTCGCAAGTCAATGGTTGTTGAGATACTAACTTGTTGTATGCTAATTGGACATGTAATTATTGTTTAGCCTGGGCGCATATGTTCGCATTGTCGGGACTGTCAAGAACTTCAACCAGAAGCAGTACATTCAGGTCCACTCGATTCGTCCTATCATCAACATGAACGAGCTCACCTACCACAACTTGGAAGTCCTCACCGTCCACGTCAGCGCCACCCGCAACAAGGTAACGAATACTATTGCGGTGTTTATTTCATCCAGCAGCTTCACTCTGGAAGAAAGTTGATCATCTAACATCAGTTCGCTGCTATATTTTATTGTTCACCGGAATTAGATGGGAGGACATGGTGCGCCATCATCTTCATCGAGCACCTATGGACAACATCACAACAGCATGCACGGAGTGACTTCGACGGATACACACATGAGAGGAGGAAACGATGATGTCGCCAATAGTATTTCCGATTTTATCGACAACCACCCAGGAAAGGAGAGTGGCGTTGGAGCGCATCGTCGGGATATCATCGCTGCATTCGCGCAGCGTCTTGGAGGCGAGCACAAAGTCAAGTAAGTGTTTGCTAACTTTTGTCGTTAGATGTGGTTTTTTTGGGAGAGTGAAAAAAAGGGGCAACGAAAGAAAAAAAAAAGTGAAGGTATTTTTTATGTCAGAGAAGGGGTGGGAGATGCCTGCGAGAGGAGGGGGGGAGGGCTACATAAGAGATAGGAGGATGGTGTTGCGTTCAAACATGTGATGTCAATGGTTCTTCTAGGAGACAGTGGAAGCAACTCGATGGGATCGATTGAACGCAAGCCTTTGTTGAGCTGGCTACATATATGACCGTATACTAATTGTATATCCTCTATATTTTAATCTGTGTTTATGTAGCGAAATGCTCAAGGCGATGGAAGACGATGGACACCTTTACGTCACGGAGGATGACGACCACTTCAACACTACTCACTAAGGAAAGCCGAAAAGCGGATCATTACCGCGGTTCAACCGGGGAGAGATGGAGATGATAGTTATCTTGGGTAAATGGAAGGTTCACGTCTTTTCGACCAGTAGATGGAGCATACACAAGCTTGTTTTTTCACGATATCTTTTGTGAACAGTTTGCAATACTTGTATGGGGATTTCGACTTCCTTCCATTACGTAGGTCGGAATATCGGAGGAAAAAAAACGATTAAAAGTGCATTAAGAAGGAAAAGAAACAGATACATACTCAGCAAGCCGGAAGAATGAACGGAGCTTAGAGCAACATATTTTTGACTGCAGTGCAGAGCCGTAGTAGCAGTACTAACAGCAGTGGGAGTGGTGGCGGTGGTTGTGCTTGTCGCAGCAGCAAAATCATCATAAAACAGATGCGTTCGGGGGTTTTATTATTTGCCGCAAAATGACAGTAAGAGTAACAAGAGCTTATTAAGAAGTATTTTAATCATGATAGGAAGAAATGGGGTAGTTTTGAGAACGAGCCGGCGGTAGCGGCAGTATCATCCTAAGGCTGCTGCTGTTGCTGGTGTTGGCGACGAGGGTAGGGCAGTCGAGGCATCTGAGCGCGGTGAGGATAATGCTGGTGCTGTTGCGTTTGTTGACTCTGAGGAGGAGTGTAAGGTTGAACCTGAATCTCGTCCACGAAGCGAGTTGCAGGAGCAGTTGAGGAACGAACACTCTTCTTGCCCTTATTCTTGCGGCCATGCTGTCCTTCATCTTCAGGATTGTCCTGGTTCACGGGGTACCATTCTTCGTCGTCGTCATCGTCGTACAACCCATCATCATCACTGTCGCGGCGGTACCGCTGTTGCTGGCGTTGGTTGCGTGCGTCGGCGGGCACCGGTTGGTGGACGACGTAGACGGGGTGACTGACGTTGTTGTCCTCGATCCTTCTGTGTGCCTTTAGTGCGTCATCGACAGTTTGGACGGCTACGACCTTTTGTACGCGTTGACGGAATGTCGGGTGGTTTTGGCTTGGCTTTGTCCATGGTTCACCTGTACCGCTAGGAGCTCCAGAGCTACCACCGATGACGGGGGCGGTGTCGGAGCGTTCGCGCGCGGGGTCCTGGAGTTCAATGACCTTATAGCGTGGAACCGCGGATGAGGAAGTGGTAGTCGAAGAGCCAATGTCCGGGTGGTAGATTGTTGGACCGCCCGCGGGGAATTTGCTCAGCACTGGCTGTGGAGGCTGCTGAGACTGTTGCTGCTGACGTTGTTTTCTAGTAGGGGCGGGGAGGGTTGTGGAGATTGGGGGAGGGTTGTATCGGCCACCTGTGCCTGTGGTTGGGGTGTAGGTTGTGGGCGAGTCGGTTGTTTCTGCGCCTGGGCTGATTCTCTTGAACCTGTGATCACCTGCTTGTTGTTCTTGGGTGGGGGCGGGGACAGTGATGGTTGCGGGTCCTTTGGATATGGGTAGAGGTTGTGTTGAGGGTCGGAGGATGGGCTGTGAAGGTGGAGGTGGAGGTGATGGCATATCACCATCATCCTCATCCTCATCACCGCTGCCACCGTGAATATCATCGTACTCATCTTCATCGTCCTCATCTTCCTCATCCTCGTCTTCCAAGGACGCCGACGATGCCCTACTCTTACTCTTCCTACAATTGGGCGCTTTCATGTCTTCCTCGATATTACCCCGTCTGGGCGCTTTCCTGTCTTCCTCAATATTATCCCAATTGGGCGCCTTCGTGTCAAAACCAGTGTCCAGCTCGATCTCTTCCGCGTCTTTCCGCTCCTTCGTCAGAGGTGGTACAGATTTGCGTACTTTCGTAATGGTGTCGAGTTCCAGAGCCTCTTCAGCAATGGGAGGAGGTGGTGGCGGGGACATGGGCATAGAGGTCTGGATGGGCATTGGAGGAGGTGTAGGAGCAGAAGGAGCACTTCCTGGGTAGCTTGGCATACTGCTGCTACTGCGGCTTGGACTAGGGCGGGGAGCACTAGGCGCGCTGCCTGGAGCAGAGTATGGACTGGGTCTGGTAGGGTAAGCACTGACGCCTTGCGAGGGAGGTGGAGGTGGCAGAGGAGCGCTGGAGCTGATAGGGGTAGTAGTACTAGTAGGCAGGGATGGAACTACGGGAGCGCTTGACGCTTTTGATGGCGAAGGTGGATTCGCGCCAGGACGTATGGGACTCGGCAGACTGATGGTTCCTCCAGGAACGGCCGTTGGCGGTGGGGGCGAAGGAACTGGAGGTGAGGGAGGACTACTTGCACGACTTGCATCACTAGGAGGAGCACTCTGAGTCTCATGACCCACCGAGACGCCGCTTGTCGGCGGATCATTCTCAATAGGAGAGACACTCGTATCCGACCGCGACGAAGAAGAAGTCGTCGATCCATCATCATCACTACCGGGCCCCTCGGCCGGCGCAGTTGTGGCCAAGTAAGCCGCAATAACTTCCGTCAGCCGAATAATATCCTGATTAAACCCTTCCTGATTTGACTTCAACCTCTCCAGTTCTTTTCCTAGAGTCTGAACATCCCTCAGGACCTGTCGCTGCGTCAACTGGGTAGCGTTCTGTTCGACGGTGACAGTGTCAATGAGGAAGCGGTTCTCGATGGAGAGGTTGGATTTGGAGGCGATAAAGAATTTGGATTCATAGAGTTCTGCCTCTTGTTCGTTGGCGCCGTAGTAGATGTAGTCGGGGAAGTAGTTGCGGTTTTGGCGGGTGTTTTGGGTCATTAGGAAGACCTCCACCTCTAAGAAGGGATGATGTGCAAAAATGAATTGGAAGACTGTGTTAGGAGCTGTTGCAATAGAAAAGAATAATCGAGGATAGAAGAGCGGAGGAAATTGTGGATGAGAAAGAGGAAAAGAAAAGACACTTACCGGCAATGACCTCAGACCATTGCTTGAGCCAGGCCAGTTGACCTTGGTCCTTACTTTCGTTGAACGCGTCGTTCATCAAAGCTATGGTTTGAAAAAAAAAAAAAAAAAAAAAAAAAAAAAAAAAAAAAAAGAGTAATACCACATTTGTCAGTGCCTTTTGTATCTGTATCACATAATCGGTATCTGGACACATAAACAGTAGAGGAGCTATAACTTACCGATGAGAATGTTCAGGAACAGGATGGCGGAGATGAAGAAGAAGAGAATCATCATGATATGGAAGCTGACTGAGTTGTCCTTGAACGATGCTTCCACAGGATCGTATCTTCCAGACTACATCAGAAAGAGAAAAGAAAAAAGTTATAACAAAAAGGGTACACTGGTTATGACGCAAGTACAGCAAGAAAAAAAAAAGAGACATGGCGAAAAACGAAAAAAAAAACTTACCAAAAAGAAATAGGTGGCAGATAATGCGGCAAAGATGTTAGTAGGGTACTCTTCTGGCTCCTGGCAGTCTTTGACCTCAGCAGCGGCAGCGCTGTCGGTGGGACACGGTGGATGGTATGGTCTGGTATGCAGTAAGTGCATCAAAGCGTGTGTGAAACTGACAAGAATCAGGGCGAAAATTAAGAAGAACCAGATAATACTTCGGGTAATGTTCAGGATAATGTTGACCACGATTCCCAATTGTCGGACAACACGCAGTTCAAACAGCTGTAGCGAACGAAAACAAAGAAAGGATGCGTTGTTAGTAAGTTGAAAAATGGGTTGACAGTGAAGCCACTTCAGGAATGATTGAAAGAGCAGGAATGAATAACACTTACAATGTTAAAGTACAGGAACAGTATGCCAAAGCTCATAACCCAAATTTGATGGGGCCCAGTGTCAATATTCTGCACCTCATTGATGGTGCCGACGTTTGCGTTCACAAGCAGAATACAACCAATGATGGTCATTGCATATGCTGTTAGGTCCAAATAGTTATAGGGCGACCTAGCCAATGTAAACAAAACGGCGCAGTTAGCTAAGACGAAGCTTCCTTGAGGGATATGAGGTGAATGTCCAAGTCTGTACAATCCCTAAGGAGACTTACTTGATATACTTCCTGGGCGCATAGATGAACTGCATAGCCTCGTATCCGCACAGACCAGCTCCAAACGCGATTGCCACCATAATGAAAGGCCGCCAGCTGTCCATGTATCTGTCAGCAACGGCAATTTTGCCACCTGTCGAGTACATGATTTGCTGTGCCGTGATGATGACAATCATGAGGAAGAAGACGAAAACGACTAGGAATCGAATAAACCAGTATCTGAATCCAAACTTGTGCCTAAAGTAAGCGGATTAGATAGGAAAATAAGGAAGAGTTAGTTAGTTCTGAATGCAGTTATGTTATAAAGCAGAAGCATAGCTAAAGTGAGTTGTGTTCTTACCATTTGAACTCTAATGTGGCAACCATGGCAGGACTGTCAAAGTAATCTTCTCCAGCAATGTCTGTGAATGCAGACTGAGCCGTGTCCAAGCCCTTATACCAAGGCTTGTAGGGGCCATACATCGACAATTTGGGGAACGGCGTGACGTAGATCTTGTAGTCCTTGTTTGACTTCTTAGTCTCTTCCTCGGTGGTTTCTCGTTTAGCAGGGAACTTTCCCTGGCGCTTCTCTCGTACGGATGTCTCAATATTGAGGACATTGAGGAAACTGGTTGAGCGGAAGGGAAGCTGAGACCTCAGGGAGAAGACGGGCTTGTCGTAGTCGTTGATATTGTTAGACTTTTCCCAGGGCTTTCCTGTGAAGAAGTTCCAGAACTTCATCCTGAACTTGAACCACTCTGTGTACTGGGCGTTTGCAACCAGGGCATGGGACGAAACGTAGGCGTGGTTGTGAGCCGGAACGTATGAGGCCTTGCGGAACATGTCTGCCAGGATGGCGGGATACCTCTCAGAGAGCTCGTTCAGACACTGGACGGCGGGCATGAGATAGGCCGGATGATACTTTTTGGCATTCAGAATACAATAGTCAATGAAAGCCTCGACCAAGGCTGCATTCCTGGACTCAATGGCACGTCGGATAGGGTTGAGGGTGGAGTTGTCGCGAGGAATCCAATCACCGTTGCTTGTATTCAGCAAGCCCTGAACAAAGTGGTGATTAGTCCTTTGGAGATACTTTTGATCAAGAAGGAGGGTGAGGACTGTAATGACCTGGGGGTGGTTGGGAGTTGCTGGCTTCTTGGGGGGCCTGTTAGGGAAGTCGAACCCCCTGGCTTGCACAAAATCTCTTGTCTGGACAAAGTCCCTTGTTTGACCAAAGTCGCGGGCTCGGATGGTTTCCTGGATGTGGAGGGGGGCTGGGCGATCGTCATAACTCTCAGCCTGGCGGCGGTTGGAGTTTCCATGAATGGTCACATCTTCACCTATGAGCCTTGGTCCTGCAGCGACTGCGGGACCTGTTTCGGAGGTAGCATCAAGTCCGACAGCACCAGGTAAAAGCACAACGGCAGCATCAGTCGAGACATTAGGCTTTTCGTTCCTTGGAGGGCGGTTACGCTGCTTATTAGCTTGGAAGTTACCGCCGTTCCCGCCGTTCCCGCCTTTGCCTGGAAGGTAGACTCCGATGGACATCATACGGTTGATGTGTTCACGCGTGAACCGGAGAATAGCCTCGGCGTGGTCTTCAAAAGTGAACGATTGCTGGGCATCTCTGGAAGCCTTTTTGCTCTCTCGTGAGGAGTAACCATAAGCGGCGGCGAGAAGGTGGATACTGCGGAAGCAGTAGAGGATGGCAAAGTGGGCGCCGATGGTTCCTGGTCCAGGGATCGAGATGACCCTCTTCTTGGACTTGTCGTTGACCTTGATCTCAGCTACGGTGTTTCCGGTGACTCTGTCCAGGAAGATGGTCGCGTCCATGGTTTCCAAGTAGTAGTCCCGAACTCGTCCTGATTGATAGGCAATGCCGCCGGGTGCGAGATCCTCGTCGCCTCTGGGTTGACTCCAGATGTATTGAAGACTACACTTGGAGTTTTCGTGAGTAGGGAGGTTCCAGATTTGAAGAGTTTGGGTGCCGTTAACTGCGAAGCGCGTTCCGCAAGGAACAAAGAATGCGGTGAGCAAGTTCTCGGGATGGGAAACCTCCGCGGTTGTGGCGCGCATCCAGGGTTCAGGAATGAACGAGAAGATGAGCCGCTGTGTCCTCTCCCTCAGATCCTCCCGAATGACCTCGACACGATGGACCCAGTAAAAGACTCCGTCTCCCTCGGGTAAAAGCTCCCTGTGGAAGGCTGTCTGCAGGCGGTACTGAATATGGTCATCGTACTGAGACTCGTACAAGACGTCTGCAGGATGAGATTGGAGGACCGTTTCACTCATCTTGTTGACCTTGGAGCTGCTTGGCTGGTTAGAAATATAGCAGTTGATCTTGGTCCCGTCCGCCTCGATGACAAGCCCACGGTTGAAGTATCCTTTGATGTTGAAGTAAGCCTGGACGGTGGATCCAATGGTTGGGATGGGAGTTTGGTTGATGATGGTCTCCGACTTAAGCTGAAGGGTATCCAACTGCTTACCGATGAGCTCAAAGGTGACACTGTCGCGCAGAATCACGATCAGCTTGTCGTCCTGTGCACTGAATCCTACGTACTCGATCTTGTAGCCTGGGAACTTTCTGTCGTCGATCGCCATTCCTGTGTTGGCAAAGTAAGTCGTCAAACTTCCGTCCACACTGGCTAAAGCAACAATAGACTCATGCGGGGAGATGGCCATCTTGCTGTGTCCGCGGAAAGTCGGTCCTTTAAACAGTGCATTATCAAGACTCGAGATATGGGTAATATTGGATCCTGTCCGCAAGTTCCAGATAGTGCAACTACGACCGCCGTCCTCGAGCCACATAAAGTTGTTGCTACTGATCGAGTCCATCATCATCTTGCAGGTGATCCGGCGCGAGAGGGTTGGGATAAGATCGGTGATAGTAATCGTGTGGGAGCGCTTCCACCGTCTCTCTGACGAGATCTCGTACACGTCGATGTAGATACCGTTGCAAGTGACGAATAAGCCGTTGGGTTGGGTATATCCATTCTTCTCGTCCTTGCAGTCCTTTCCTTCTTTTCCTGTCGTATCATCGGTGTCATCCATGTTGTTCGACATAGTTCCGAGGTCGTTGTTCTCCCACTCGTTCTTCTTAGCACCTGGGACGAATTCTCCAAAGCCGACCAAGGTCTGCAGGATCTCGTGCTCAAACCCAACATCCTCCAGCAAAAGACCGCCTGCTGGTGGTGATCCAGCTGAACTGATAGATGTTGAGCTAGTGTGTCGTCTTCTGCCAGACGCCTCATCTGCCACGCGCTCCTGTGCCTTTTCGTCAACATTGCTTGTAGAAGGTGCATCCATGTTTAATGTAACGGAGACCTGGGGCACCATTGGGTTGTTGAACAGCCTGAACTTGAAATCGGGTTTGGGTGCTTCTGAGCCCTCCAACCACTGTCCAATCTTGGGCTCTTGAAAGACTGCAATTTGATCGCCATACGCTGAGATAGCAAGGCCAATGGCGAGATCTCCGACGCCGGGATGATGGATCCTTGCAGTTGCTGTTCCCTTGTACAGTGCCGTAATGTTCCTGTAAGGGTTGGAAGGGTTCTTGATAAACGACATATCCCAGACAGTGATGAAGATATTGTCCTTGGAAAGACCCAGCGACGCCATGAAGCGACTTTTTTTCGAGATTACAATCCGCGTGATGAGCGCATCCGCAGGAAAGTACGAAAAATCTTGTGATTTCGGATGGGCTCGTGTAGTATCAAGCACCATCACCGGCATGCTCGCTCTCTGCACCACCATGTTGCGTACGCCGGCTGTTTGAAATGATAAAATAGAGAAAGACTCGTGATCCGTTTTAGTTAACATTGAACATCTTTACCCAGCAAATAATTGTGGATATTCGTCTATGTGGAGAATAGTGAGCAGAAAAAGATGTACTCTTACGTTGGTTTTCTGTCCTAACGCCGACCGGTCTAATCTCTACATGCTCGACAAGGAATCCAGAATACTCATCGCGGTCTTCATTTTCATTGTTGAGAAGGATGACTTGGATGTTGGCCCATCCTTCATGGGGTTGGATCACCACCATTTCCTCGAGTGTCAAGTTGTGCCACTGATCACGACCTAGTCCCGGTCAAGTCAAGAGGAGAATACGTCTTAGTTTGCCAGTTTCCATGGCGATGCGAGTTAAATCCAAAACATGTTGTTGAAAATACCTAAGGTGTTCAGCTTATGTGGCGGCAGGATCACATCCAAGGTGCCACTAATATCCGGTTCAGTCTAAAGAGTAAAAAAAAAAATAACAATACCGTGCGGGTTAGAGTTCGGCTAAGGATTACAGGCGGCGGTCGAAATGGTTCTTGCACCGGGACGCAACTTACATCATACGAGATTTTGACTACAAAGTGAAGGCCGTTCGGGATGTAAAACTCCGGTAGCGCCTTCACACGCCAGTGGAGGGTGTAATGTCCTGTACTGTAGTTCTTGAAGCTGCCGAAAAACTGTCGATTGAAAAATAGTGGTTAAAACAGTCTGAATGTTAGTGGAACCCCTGCAGATGTGAAAGCGGATTTTTTGCAATGCATGGACAACCATCGAGGTTTCATACCTTAAAGGCAGCAGTTTTTTCTGGGAGATGGGCACACATGTCAGGCCTTTGAAAAAAGATGATGAAGAGAAAAGACGGTGAGTAAGATGGAAAGATAGCAGGCAGTATTTTCAGAGATCGCATATATGCGTGAATGATTAATTACTTACTGGGGTTGGAAGCGTGGACCTCTATGAACACACGTGAGGAAGGGAAGAGGTGTGGTTAGCCGAAGAGTTCACCTTTTTGCCCTTGATCGTTTTCATTTCTGATGCAAGCAGTATCATAGTAAAGTACACATACTCCATCTTTCCAGCAATGGACAGTGTCTTGGCTCTACTCAAGACAGCATCGGCTCCAGTGAAGTAACGGCGTTGAGCTACATGGATGTTGCCGATTGTAAATAGGGACGTCAGCCGAAAAAAATCAATGGTTTGATCTCTTGCACCTCCGACCGTGGGAGTTCATACAAACAAGAAAGAATAAAACACATGGAGTTATGTATGGGCGAAGTGTCGAGAATCTACCGCCCGATCGGATTATTTACCAAGGCTGCATGGATCGATGGGGGATGCTGCGGCGGGCGGGACAAGAGTAGATTTTTTGGAGAAGGGAGATTTCGAATGACTGCTTGGGGAGGGGTCGATCTCTGCCAGGTTTGTTGCCATGGTGGTGGTATAGTTTGAGTAGGGGGAGGAACTTGAGGTCGGAACAGGATTCATGGGTGGGCTTTCAGTCATATCCTGGAGCTGCAAGGTCGAGTCGCTTGCACGGGGCTTCTTCCAGAACATGGGATTGAAATGAGGCCGTTAGGAGCGATAGAGAGAGAGAAATGATTTTTGTAACGGTCGACTGGGTTGATATAAAAATGAAATAAGACTCAGGCACGCGCTGTGAGAGGTCAGGTCTCAGAGGGGTGGTATCAACGTTATGAAAAAAAAAGATTAAAAAAATGAAAGTAATGGAATTGCAAGGAGATGGGTAAAGACGGGAGATGCAATGGGATGAGAGTGAGAGAGGGCGATGGAGGATGAGGGAAAAGAGAAAGAGGAAGAGGGCGGGAAGAAGAGGAGGGGATCAGTGTGCCGCTTTGGTCATCAAGCAAAGGGTAGAGCTGGTGTTGACAAGAGTCAAGTTCCGCAAAATCCAGAAAAGGGTGGAGAGAAGGAGAAAGAAGGAAAGAGGGCGAGGGTGAGGAAGAAGGTAGGGAAAAAGGGTGAAGGAAGAGAGGAAAAGGAAAGAAAAGCGACAATGACTAGCAGAAAAAAAAAAGGTTTAGAGAACAGAAGGAGGACAGCCAAGACTGGGTTAGGCATGTAAGCACGTCGACTCGTCGAGACAAGTGAGCGTCCAATGCGTCTTTTTTTTCTCTGTTGTTTGCTGTTGTTCGTTGTTAACAGTTTGTTTTTGGATCTTGTTTACTTTGCTCGGTCCCCTTTGTTCAAGTGTTCTTCCTCACCCTTTTGCTATTTTGCTTGGTTGTTGTTTTTCCTTTTGGCACCCCCTGCGTCCTTTTCTGCTCTCATTCTTTACTTCAATTGCTCTCTGTCGGGCATCTTGAGATGCAGCCAAAGAAAATAAAATGTTCATATTGTTTGTCAACACAAAACAACACAAAGCAACACAAAAACAACACAACACACCAAAGAGTACGAGCAATAATCTACATGAGAGCCCCATCGTCTTACTCCTTTTCTAAACCAAGGCAGGATATGTTGCGATCATTTTTTTCCGCTACCACTGCCACGCCTCCAACGGGTCTGGGCTTCGTACCTTCAGCCCGCTGGGTCCTAAAAAATAATTCTAAAAGTTTAGTTGGACCTACCTGGGTCTCCGCGGACCTCCAAGAAAATGAGTGCTCGTCAACATTGCGTTAACAACTATTGCACTAATGCAATGCTATGTGTGTTCAGCAGACCATGCTTGAACGGCCATTGCGTTTGCGACTTGAGGCTCATACGCCATCTCCCTAATCTCCATTTCTCGACATGTCCATCTGACCTAACTCGTATTAGCCTTTTCTTCCCTGCATCGCCCCCTTGCTCTTTATTTCTAATGCTTGATGTTGTGTGCCCTTGAGCGCCGAGAATAGAGGTTCGAAAGGCGGAATATCAAATTAAGACAACGCGGCTGTTGAAAGTCGTTTTTCGTTGAGGATGCGGAACAAAGATGACCACCTCTTGCTGTTGCTGGTTTTTCTCATCACTGCCTATCGAAGACACAGGCTGAGAAAAAATGAAAATGCTTCAAGTCCGCACTCTCATGACCACATACATGTACCTATGCAATGCAGGAAAGTAAAGGGGGTGCTTTTTTTTTTTTTTTTTTTTTTTTTTTTTTTTTTTTTTGGAAGCAATATCCAAGGTGGTTGACGTTCAATTGAAGAGGGGAAAAAACATCATTGCTTAGTAGACACTTCTGCAACTCAGCGACCCGCATGGTCTTGCATGGTTATCTACGAACAGTTTAACCTGCACAACGGCTCAGCTCAGCCTGACTCTTACTACGGCGGACTATCATTGAAGGATTTGTAGGCGAGCTTTTCCTATTGAAACACAAAGTCAAAAAAATGCGACAAGGATTCTGATCGCGCTGGGAAAAGCATTTAAGATTATATCACGTGACAGTGGCATGAGCCACCCTCCAAGTAGGGTAGCGCATGGCTGAGGTGTCAAATGGAGATCAAGACGTGGACATTCCTTTCAGTCTTCCATTGACCAGTTTACTTAAGGAAACATTGCCGTAAGTCACCATCAAGGATCGCCCTCAGGAAATCTGGACACCGAACTCACCCACGACGCTTTGCGAGTAGGCGGATGATTTGATCGCCACCTCAAAGTAGTTGAGGTGGGTCATTGGACTCGTAGGTGTTTGTGTCCAACTGAGCATGCCGATGACCAAGCCCGACTTTAACGCGACATACAAGGAAGCATATTAAGAACCATATTTGGATAGTTGTCGGGATCGACGTTTCTAAATTCAACTAAGCAAGCAAACAGGCGTCTTTCCTCTTGGCGGTGTCCGATTTCCTCATAGGGTCTATTTTTTTTGACATTTTTATCAACTCTATTTCTCCTTGAACTAGAAATTCCCACAAGCTGAGCTTCACCTTCACAACTAAAACTGGATTCTTCCATAAGGATACGACTCGTAAACCACTCGCAGAGACTCTAAAACCATTCAGGAAAACGCGCCAGCGTGGACGACAGGATGGCAGAAGAGGATATAGATATCGACATTGATATCGATGGCGATGAACCCGACGATCAACTGAAAACCGCCAGTAGTGTCAACACTGCGGGTAGAAAGCCATTTATCAACACATCAGGAATTGCGGGGATCGACAAAAGTGATCAGCCGCAGAAGGACGATTCCTATGGGGGCTCGGTGCCAACTGGTTCTGGTTCTGGTGTTGTAATCCAGAGCACTGCCAGCATAGAGTAAGAAGCGAAGACTTGGGATCGCAGTTCACTTCAATATCGGCTTAGGATGCTTTTGTACTTCAGTATGGGAACTAACTGCGGGTTTATTTCTCTTTAGGACAGAGTCGCCAATGGCGGATGATTTTCAAATCCCAGATTGGGTCACACAAGATGTAAGGAAGGTGTCTTGTGTTCAATTACATCGTTTCACCAGTATTGTTCGCCTCTGACAAACGACTTACATGGTCCTAACATGTGGGAATAGTATCACGCGCAAGCAGGATTCGACGCAGGCGACATGGATGAAAAATCAAGACAGATAATCGAGAGCATGTTGGCCGAAGAAGAGTTCTACTCAGGAAGACCGTCCAAAAAGCTCTCCAGCGCAAGTAACAAACAGGCAACATCTATCGGCGGATCAAAAGCGGCGGCAGTATCACGACCCAAGGCGAATACTGGATCGCATTCAAGAGAGCCAACAGATCCATCATGTAGCAGGAATGGACATAAGTCGACCTCAAAGAGCACGCACGACTCAAAGAAACGCAAGAGCTCAGCAGAGCGGTCAGGACAAAGCAAAAGAACTGCGAGTGAAGGTAAGTCTCTTTTCCAGTTTAAGTAATCATGAGCTTTTCACTTTCTTGTAGGCTGTAAACTAAGTTCATCATTATTTTAGACGCTAGATTGAATGCCATCTCGTCCGTAGACCTTCCATCGCACAATACCCGCTGGACAAGCGAAGAGGATGACCGACTTCGGGAAGGAATTGTACGTTGTCATTTCAGGGTGTTTCATTACAGTTCGGTATAATGGCGAGACTACTCGAATCTTGACTAACACATGTCTGTTTTTGCAGCGTCTTCATGGATATGGAAACTGGAAGGCGATCGCCGCTGTGGTAGCCACGAGGAACC
The DNA here is from genome assembly GCA_029449235.1 of Linnemannia schmuckeri. Classification (NCBI taxonomy): domain Eukaryota; kingdom Fungi; phylum Mortierellomycota; class Mortierellomycetes; order Mortierellales; family Mortierellaceae; genus Linnemannia; species Linnemannia schmuckeri. The sequence goes on from JANATG010000002.1 coordinate 3,202,115, forward strand.
CGCTTCAAGTCAAGAACCATGCACGACATTTGTCAGTCTCTGATAGGGTATGATTTTGTTGATTATGCTACGCTATACACTGATAACCAAGACTGGCAGAACAACTTAACAATGTCGTCATATGAATTAGGTGCCGCATGATGTTTCGACAAATACCAGCGACGGCGAAGGATTGGACAAGCGATCTTCTGCAGCCAACTCGGCAGATGAGGATATGACTGATCCCACACTTTTCAAAAAGAGGCACTCACGGAGTAAACGCGTGAAGCGGATCGATGCCAGCAGAAGGTCTGAGGCCGATTTTGATCGATATGGAGGGCGAGCACGACGCGCAAGGAGCATCACGTCCGAGTCAGGGAATGATGATTTCACTGGGTCTGAATTCGGTGCCACGGTAAGGAACAATATACGGGACACGTCAGAGTAATTTTGTCCGCGCACAGCTTTCAGGGATGTAGCGACGTCGACATAAAATCTAACATTCAGTTCAAAACATTGCTAGAGTGGCTACGACACAGACAACGACGACGATGCTCGGTCGATGACAAAGTCGCCTTCTCTGTCAGCAAAAGGTGGCTCGCGTTCAGGATCGATCGGCTTGGGCACACCCAGTCCTGGATTACGGCCGCTATTTTCATCGTCTTCGCTGTCATCTCCCTATACCCTGACTTCACAACGGACCGGCATTTCCAGCATGGACGAGGACGAGGACATCGATGTCGACATTGAAAGCACGGACGAGGACGCTGCCAATCGCATGAATCTGGCAAGGAGCCTTCGACCCTATGCCCGCAAGGCCAAATCCCGGTCGATATCACCCTTTTCAAACTCATCCACGCGATCACGGTTGTCCAGTGAATTTGATAGTCAGTCGGATCAGGATTTAGAGGACGATGATATGGATGAGGTTGTTGAGTCAGGAAACGTACGCAAGCGCGTCTCGGCAGCTTCTCCCGCCCTGTCCGATACCTTGGGTTCATCCAGCGACCTCTACTCGAATCCGACATTCAACACCAGCGGCAGCAGTATCAACAGCATTGGGGCTGCGGGCAGCTTCAAGCCACTACTCAAGGACACGCAGTTTCATTTACAGCAGCAACATCAGCAGCACCTACAACAGCTCCAGAAGGGCGGAACTTTGAGCCATATCTCAGTGGACAAGATGGTCAACTCCCCCAAAGAGAGGCGGACAGTGTCATTTGGCGCTGTGCATGTAGCCGAACTCCAGCCGGACATCAACTCGTACGATGAGGACGAGATGCATTCTTCCGAGGACAATGGATCTGCTAGGAAGCGAGGGCTGGCGCCGCTTTCAGAAACATCATCATACCTACACGGCTCCACAGCGACAGCGCTTCCGACAGGACTTGCACCTCCTGTTAACCTAGCTGGAATCGACCCCACTCTGACGGGAAGCATGGTCTTGCCTTCCAGTCTTCGCAACGGCCAGGGACACAGGATCAACGCCAAGCGGATGCATTCAAATCAGGAAAGTGAAGAGGACAATTACGACGAGGAGGAAGGGTCACTTGGAACTGGACAGAAGAAACTCGCTCACCCTGCTGGCATCCTCAGTCTATCCCGCAAGGGTCAAAAGAACTTATCCAAATCGAAATCATACTCAGCATTGTCTACGCAGGCGCAGGGTGGTAACTCGAACAACTCAGCCTCACTTCTACATTACTCTCATGGACAACTCTCGATCACTCCCGCCATGACAATGAACTCGACCGCCATGGTGTTGCCGACCACCCCTCCAAACGTGACCCCGCGGATCCTGGACAAGACTATCATCACCGAGGAGGAGACACGGGTGCATTCCGAGTTCTTTTGTAACAAGGCTAGCAAGACACCTGAGAGGTACCAGCGGATCAGGAATACGATCATTCAAGCCTGGGAGAAATCACCGTCAACATATTTGACAAAGACAAGTGTGCGTTCTGCATTGAAGGACTGTGGCGACGTGAATGCAATCGGTCGAGTTCACTCATGGCTGGAGTCGATCGGAGTTATTAATGTGGGCATGACAGCCTCTTCTCCAGGAGCGTCGTTGGCGAGACCCAGGAATGGAGGGAACAATTCTTCCAAGAAGCGTGGACAATCTGAAGATCGGGGCTGGTCGTCGTCTTCTTCTTCGTCTACACCCCGCCGGAGGAGTAATCCTGCGGTGTTTAACGATCTGGATGATATGGACTCTGTGTGGGTGACGCCTCCCCTCAGACGGCGTAGAGTTCGAAACGAGCGTGGCGAGTGGTAAGTCGCGGTAGCTTTGTCATTGGTTGGAACGTACTGGGTGGTACAGTCGCAGTATCTGACATTATTTTTAACAATGTGTTAGGGTGAACGAGAGCGACCTGGAGGGGCACGTCATAGAGCACAATGTACATAACACCAAGGACGAGAAGCGTTCTGGCTCATCACGAAGATCAGATCGTAAGAGCACTGATATCTTCCAGCTCGACGATGAGGCCTTTTTCGAACGCTACGGGATGACCAAGGAGGAGATGGAGGAAGAACTGGATCAGGAACGACTTGCCGCCCAGAATGCCAAATATTTCGCAGCATCCGAGCTCCATCCTGTCAACAACAAGGTCCCGAGGAACCTGCGAGCTGGGCATTTGATTCGACAGTCGAACCGGTCTTATTTCCATGGTGACGAAGATGATGATGGAGATATGGAGGCGTACATTGACGAGATAGGAGCAGGTGGGTCTCGGTCGGCAGGAAACCAATACGATCCCTTTCGGCTAGTGCCTCTTCGCAAGTACAATGCACACAACCAGGCGCCCTTCCGAGTCAAAGTCTCGTCTGATGCTATGGTAAACTTCACGGGTACACCGTGTTATTTTGACTGATATGTCACAAAAAAAACGCCGCTAATTTGTATTGCGCTTTATATTTGTATAGCTCATTATGGACTTTCATTCTCATTTGGCCGAGACGGAAGTGATTGGACTCCTCGGCGGCCTGTACGACGAGGACGAAAAGATCCTGTTCATCCTGGGAGTCTTCCCCTGTCGTAGTATCAGCACAGGTCTACAGTGCGAGATGGACCCAGAATCGGACGTCGAGGCGAGATTCTTTTTTTCATCCAAAGGGTTTGTGGTCGTGGGCTGGTATCACTCCCACCCGACGTTTGAGCCCAACCCGAGTATCCGCGACATTGAGAACCAGTCCGAGCACCAGACCATGTTCCGTCGCCATGAACTCAATGTCGAACCTTTTGTGGGTGTCATTGTCTCGCCATTTGATCCACGCAACCTGTCATTCCTATCTAAATTTCAGTTCCTGTCTGTCTCGGAGCAGGTCGATGAGCGGTTGAACTGTCGACTGCCCTTTAGATACGATCGTGAAATCACACGGACCAACGAGCTTTCGATGTCGGTCTTTCAGCAGTTGTCGGACTTGGTGCGGTATTATCGGACATATGAGCATCGTGTGGATCTGTCGCTACCGCTAAGGAAGGGTGAAGCTACTACGACGACGAGGTTGGACAAGTTGCTAAAATCAATTAGTCACCATATTTTTGTGGATGAGACAAACGCAAAGGCGTTCTTGAGCAAGGTCCGTGAGTTGGTGATTAGAGGGTTCCAGTTGAACTTGCCTCTCCATACCACTGCCTCCAGTAGCACTTCAAGCACTGATGCTACTGCCTCTGCATCCGCTCCCACATCCACATCTTCGGCGACACTGGCAGGACCACCCCTTCGATCGACAACGCCCACCGGCACTACCTCAACAACGCAATCAACATCGCAACCTACTTCTGCAACACCAATCCCCATCAACGATGGCACCACGGGAGGGAGTAGCACAGGAGAGATACAGTCTGACCCTACTACACCAGTCGAGGTTGTGATTGACGATGTCAACATTGACCAGACACCCTCACCTCCACCACTCGCGCAGCCACCGCCACCATAGATAATTGTAATAAATCACAATGCGACTGACAGCGAAATACAAAAAATAAGCAAAGTAACAAGCTCGGATTTATGTCACAGTATCTTGCATATCTATGACGAGTTTACTGTTTTCTGAGCACGAGGACTCTTCATGGCTGCCTTGCGCTCAGGGGTTCCCAAGGTAGGGAAGAGCAACAATTCCTCCGGCACTAACGGCACCGCTCGTTTCATTCCCAATCGGTCGCCGGCCACTCGAATCAAACTCTCGACCTGCAGCAATGAGAAAAAGAACTCATGATCCAGATCCATAAGCTCGTTCAAATTTGTAGGCAACGCGACCGCTGACAGTCGGCCGTGAACCACCGTATTATCGATTTTGGCGCCCAAGAAAAATGTCACGTTGCGGCCGATCGACTGGAAGGTCATCAACGACGGGGTAAGTTCTAGGGTACCCTGTAGATGATCTAATGAATCCTTGGTAAATATAGCCAGTCGCAATATATCCGCGGCCGCGGCTTCTGGTGATGTGGTTCGCCCCTTGAGCTCACCATAGTAGACCTCTTCGTTATCACGGGTCTGTCCAATCACATCAGGCTGTCGTGATCGACCATCCTGTTGAAGCGCGCTTTTCCTGCTCCTTCCTGCCGTGGTGCTCGCGTTCGCACTAATATTAAAAAATCAGATAATACAAAACGGGTGTCAGAGTAGATTCCAATTTTCAAAACAACAAACATCTAGATGCATTGTTACTGTACCATGTAAACTTGAGCTTGTGTTGGATGGACATGACTTCTTTCAGTATCGGAGCAATAACAGCGGTCATATAGTCAGACTCAGAGACTATTGTAGTCCAGTTGTTAAAGTGGCGGAAAATGTATAGGGCCATATAAAAGATGGGTGCAATGTCCTGTTCACGACATTCCGGGTATGATTGCAAAATCTCCTGAATTACTGGCTCCGTGTCGATATCCGCCATGTCCCGACTCTCACGTTTCGCTGCCAGCTTCTCCTTCAAAGTGGCGGATTTGAATAACTAAGTAAATCAAGAAAGAATTATGGTTAATGTATGTCAAGTAGACATGGCAAATATGCGTAACAGAAATAAATAGTGTAAAAAATATATGGTCAGCCTTACTTGCATCCACCGCGCCCACAATTCCGTTGCATTATGTGCTCGCTGGATGTCATTGTCTTCCATCTTTTGACTATAAAAGGTTTCGAGAGTCTGCTGAAGGATGGTCTTTGTTTCACGTGGTGAAAATCCAATATGTTTGTTGTTGATATGAACGATCCCTGAAAGGAGACTATAATTATGATATGAACAGACAACATTACGCGTTAGTTGCAAAAGAAAATATGTATGTCGCTTCCAGTACAGTAAGTGATAAGGACGAAAGGCACTTACGCGATCTCATCAACATTCGAATAATCAAGACTGTCCTTTGTCTTGGCATCTTCATACAGCTCCGTGACACGCGTACCCCAATCCTCCTTCAATTGCAAATGAAAGGTGTATTTGGGCCGATCTCTCGCCCAAGAAGGGATGCTGCCGCCTTTTTGAAGAGTTTTGAAGAGACTGTCCTGGAGGGTTGGCCCTGATGTAAAAAAGGTTTCATTTTCCTGATCCTCGAGCTCCTTGTGCTCCTTGACCGGAGTAAACTCCAGTGGAGCAGGTGGTGACTCTGATTGTTTAGGCGAGTTTGACCCTGGGCGGTAGGGCGGTGTTCGGCAGGCCGATGAAGGCAACAGAGGTCCTAATGGCAAAAATAGTGCTGGTAAGAAGTCCACTTTTTCTAATTATGAACACAGGTGCAGAAAACGATAAAAAGAGAAAAGAGAAGTACCAAGTGTTCCAAAATCTTGTCTAATGGTTCTCCCAGAATGCTCCAAAGCAGCGGCTCGATGAACATACGCGCTATCTTTGAGCAACTTGCGCATCTTATCATCGTCCTCCCGCTCTAAACGCTGCTTTCTCCGGTTCTCCTTTGACTTTGCCCATTCCCTTTCCAGTCTTGCCCCTGTCTGTCGTAAAATGTCGATGTCACTCTCCTTCAATTTAGGAATCAACACCGTTGCCCACTCGCTCTCCAGTTTCTTGACTGACAGAGTTGTGCCACATGCTGAAATGTAGTCAATAACACTGTATTTGGACGGGTTGGTTGAGACAAAGTAGTCTGGGCACGCAAATCCTTTCGTGATGGTGATGATCGTCTGTTCGATGTTATTTTTCATTGTTGCAACTTTCTATGAATGAATGGAAACTGAGTTCTTGTCGAGTGTCGAAAAAAGATCCAAGTCCAGTATTGATTCCTGCTGTATGAGTATCTAGCGCAAGATGCAGAAAAGAGTCATTAGCATAAGCTTAAACAACTGCTCAACTCATGTGGCGTTCCGAGGGAGGGGAAAAAGTGTTGTCAAGTACGGGTCCTCTGCTAAGGAGTGTACTTGACGCGTGTGGTCCAGCCACTGTGGGAGTCACCAGCGTTGCACCTAGCAATGGCGGTACAACAAACCTGGCTGACAAGCAAGAGAGATCGATTTCTCTCTCAGTCTCTCTCCCATCCGAGTCCACAGCGGAAGCTCTTTCCATAGCCAACAAACGTCGGAAAGGAAAGGGTACATCACCACGCTTGCTTTTTATCAGTAAATGAAATTGAAATCGCTTCAAGTGAACTCATCGTATACGAGTTCCTTTGCTGGAGGAATGCATCCGATGCGTGTGGTCCAGCCACTGTGGAGGTCACCAGTGTGCACGCCTCGCAGTTAACAGCGCGACAAGTCTGGCTGATGAAGGAAGACGGGTCAAGTCTCTTTGTCCATCCGAGTCCACAGCGGAAGCACTTGACCCATAGCCAACAATGATGTCGGAAAGGGTAGAGTAAACCACCAACCACGCGTTCTCTTGGAGTGTTCAAAAACAGGAAGGAGTTTATTGTTCTACAGTACCTGCCGTCGAAGGAGAAGACTTGAATCAGAGGTCGATGACTGAGAAGTGGGGACAAGTGAAGGATTTAAAAGGATGCTTGCTCAAAGGAAAAAAAAAAAGGAGCTGGGTCAAAACCGAACATTAAAATCAGCCACATATCATTTTGAGCTGATTCAAAACAACCTTTAAGTTGATGGGCCACTGATCTTCACAACCTTTTGTGGACGATCTGTTTAATCACATATCAGAAAGGGCATGCATAGACAAAGAAAGGCTAATAACTACCAAGCAAACTGCATGTCACTTCTCACCCGCCAAAACCTGTCCCCCAGTTGCCTCTTAGGGCTCTGGCTGGTCCTCAGGGACAGCATGGTGGTTAGAGTACCAATCAATCGAACGCTCCTCAAGACCCTTGAAGATCGCTGAATTTCTCCACTCGGCAATTGCGGGAATCTTCTCTACATTCTCCTTGACCTTCCAAAGCGACTCGTACTGTTGAAACCGATCCAACGCCATCTTACCCCAGGGCAATGACGCCAAGAAGTGGATAACGTTCGACAGATGGATGTCCGCCAGCGACAACTATGATGATAGTTGAAAGAAAGCAATAAAGTAAACGTGAATACATGACCAGAATTTCGTCGCGTATGTGCGTGCCTACAAGTCCAGCATCACTAAAAACAAGACGTACCTTGTTGCCAACATAGTGACCATTTGATCCATTCTCCTTCAAATGGTGTTCATGGTCCTCACAGAACTTTGTCAGCTGCCCATTCAGAAAATCATCACGAGCCTTCTTCCTCAGCTCTGGGCCGACAATCAGGGCGCTCGAGAAGCACCGTTCACGCAGGTAATGGATGTTGGAGTAAAACGCTTGGATCGCGAGTGATTCCCATTCGTTGTCACCGAGGAGACCGAACCGGCCGGCCAAGAAGGTGTCAATGACGATTCCTTCCGCGAGGACCAGCTCTTTGCCTTCAAACTTTGTGGACGGACGACGGTCTTTGATCCTAAGGACTGGCAGGACTGAGAATACTGTTGGCACCGTGCCATTCCCCCATCCTTCAAACTAAGGTATATGAGTACGAGATGATGTGCAAATGACACTATTGGTTAGAGCGTCATTTAAAAGATGAGAAAGGTAATTGATGTTGACAAGAGACAAAAAAAAACTTCAAAGGGGTTCGTTACGTCGGGATAGGTGAATTCGTAATGGGCCTTGCCGTAGACGAGGAGCTCCCTGCTAGTCGATCCAGAAGCGCAGAGCTCCCAGTAAGTATAGTTGAAGGAAAGATCCTTGTTGTCGACCTTCAAGAGCTCGGCCTTCTGCGACGACGTGAGGGACGAGTTTGAAACGAAATCAAGTTTGGCACGAGTCATGATAATAAAAGTGTGCTTTGGATGAATTTGTGGAAGTAGAATTTGAAAGGGCCAATTGATGTTTAAAGAGACGCAGTAACTTTTCTGTTCTTTTATCCGCTTCCAAAATGGTGGCGCTTGTGTGTCCTTTTCATATTCGATGGATCAGTGGACAGGCACGATAGTGCAGGGAGACAGCTAACCAGGGAGAATTTCTGACCTTTCTATTTGATTGGAATAATTGAGCGATGATGTTTGTGTGTAGTGCTGCGCAGTGACAAATTCACAAACAAAAAAAATTTATTCTCCCAGAATGTCTACTTGCGTTTCCCGCGGCCCTTCTTCCCTTTACCCCGACCTCTTTCATCCTCAGAAGAGTAAAAATCGTTCTTGGCTGACGGTGTCGACGCTGCTACAGCTGCTGCGGAGCCATTAGTCCCCGCTACAGTTGTTGGTGCGGTTGCAATTGCATGGCCTGTCTCCTTAATGTGATTAAACAGTTGGTTCTTGGTATCAAAGTCGGTCTTGCACACCCGACATGTCAACCCCGCGCCTTCAGCCGTCAACTAATATCGTGAGGAATAGTATGCATTGTTAGAAATTAGCGTCAAGGTGCGAAATTGAACAGGATTGTAGAGTTGACACTCCCAAACTAAACAAAACGTGGAATCAAAGCGTCAAATACGACAAGTGCAACGTCAGCTACTTAATTGCAATTACCTTTTGCGCAGCGCGCGCCTTCTTCTTCTCTTTACCACTCAGCTTTTTCTTTCCTGTGCCGTCAGGTGACTCGGCCCTAGACGCAGGCGCAGTCGAGGAAGGTGTAGGATCGTCCAAGTCTCCTCGCTCCGCGTCACTATCGCCATCCCATTGGTCCTTTCGTCCTCTAGACTTGCGTCCACCGCCGGGCGTGGAGGCTCTTGATCGGTTCACTGGCGAGGACATTGATGAAAGGCGAACAGAGCCCAGCAAGTCTGCAAGTCCGTCCTGATCCAATTCGTCGATTTGTTCCTGGTCCAGGCCCAGGTCGTGCTCGGCGGTCATAACTTTTTTCTTCTTGTTCTTCTTCTTTGACTTTAACAAGTCTGAGTAGATGGGCGTTGCGACTTCCACTAATTCTTCCTCCACCTCACTTCCAGACAAATCATCCTCGAATAGTGTCTCGGTCGTCTTGGCCTTTGGTGCTGGCATCTCGATCTCTTCCTCGTCCTCATCTTCTTCCTCCATCTCCTCTCCACCGTCTTCGATACCACCGGCAGCAGGGGAGTGACCCATGAGCTCATTCTCCTCGTGCATCATCTCTAGTCGAATATCCTCCACAGCCTTCAAGTGCCGCTTACTCCGCTCGTGATTCTTCCATTGCCTCTCAGATTTGAAAAACTTGTCGCAAATAATACACTCGTACTCCTGATCGTACTCATCCTCATCATTGTCGGACCCTTCACCCGACTCTTCGTCATCATCCTGAACCTTGGCCCAGGCCTGCTCCTGAAACCGTTCTGCTTTGGCGCGAAGGGCTTCCTTCTCCTTTTCCATCCTCGCCTTCAAGTCTGCTTGAACTTGCTTTTGCTTCTGCTTCTGCTGCTCCTGATATGCCAAATACCGAGGATCACGCTTTCGAACATACGATGCCAATGACTATTTTCAGCGAGATATAAAAAAACATAAAGCATGATGTTAGAACCGCTTACGAAACACATCCTTGTCCTCCCATTCATTGTTCAACGGTAAGTGATAACTTACCAAAACGGTATCGTTGAACTCTTTGCGTGCAGCATCCCTGAACTTCTTGTTCTCCTTCTCCATTGCCCTGCGAGTCCTGCGATCAGGCGCTTCCGAGAGACGGTACTTGTCGCACCAAGAGAACGACTTTTGGGATGAAAAGGTCAGCCAGGCATTGTAAAACTGCTTCACATCCGAGTCCGAGTTGTCGTCATATGCCGTCGTAGAGCATCCAAATGAAGGGAAATGGAGCTTAACGTTGGCCGAGTCCTCACTCCTGTCATTTGCGAGTGCCTCGGCTTCTTCCTCTGCCAGCTTCTCAAACACGGTGCGGTAGACAGTATAGAATCCCTAAAGAAAGAGAGAGAAAAAAGTGACATCATAGGTGGGGTTAGCGCCATGTCTCTCGATCCTGTACGGATTTCAGTATCCAGCCCTACGATGACATAACAGAGGTGTATCTAATATGCACACTTACAGCATTGTTGTCCTGGAAGCCCTTATATGCTGAAGTGCTGAAATACTTCATCAACTCTGCTGCGGTCGTTCCAGCAACTCCCTCAGCCTGATCGGATTTGTCGTCTAGTATTGCAGAGTGAAAAAACCGCAGTAATGGTGAGTAAATTGAACTTGATCCCCCTGCAAGTATCCTTTCCCATGTAACTGTAATCCTCCAATGACAATCCTAAAGCTGACAACTGGGTATCATACCTCCTCGAAGAATAGCGTCGCGATGTGAATCGTACCAGGCGCGCTCCTGGGGATCAGACAATACCTCATATGCCTCTGCAATAAATGCAAACTGTTTTGTCGCCTCTTCAACTCTGTGATGGTTCTTGTCTATGTTGAAAGAGGAAAAAAGAAATCAAGCGGTCAGTTGATGCTCTTGGGCATGCAGGTGTGCATGCAGTAGATAGAAAACTTTTTCAAGGACAAAAGCAGACGCGGGCGTGTGTGTCTCACCTGGGTGCCATTCGAGAGCTTTGCGGCGGTAAGCCTTTTTAATGTCTGATTCTGATGCGCTCTTGTCGATGTCGAGGACGACGTAGTGACATGTCCTCATGGTGGTAGTAGTATTATTATGTAGTAGGTGGAAGTGAGTGAAGGGTGAAAGAAAGAAATGCAGAACTCGTCTGACTTGTTTAAGAGAAAAAAGAGTGTCCGTCCGCAGCTTTCCTTTCTTGGTTGAGGTTGCAGCCTGCTGCAACTAGCTTAGAAATGTAAACACAGTCACGTTGACACCTTGCTTCTTGTTCCTTTAACTTGTCCCCACTTCTCGTCTCCGGGATTCCCTCCTTCAAGTTCATTGACCATCACGCCATTCCATTCCCGACCATTACTGCTTTCAGGAACAACAGGAACAAAAAACAATGTTGACCGCAGCGCGACCATTCTTCAGCAGTAGGACTAACATAACCTTGCTCGGCCAAGCGAGGCGCCAGACAGCCAACGGCCTCAAACCTACGTCCTCCTCCTCCACTGCTCTCGCTCAACACCAACACCGCCTCTTCGCCACCAGTCTCAACCGTGCTCAGGCTACAGCAACGAGCCAGGCTCAGGCATCGATCCTTAAGCCTAACACCACTGCGGCAACACGATCAATCCCTCCAGCATTACCCAATAAGACCATCAAAAGCATCTTGACAACTACTGAGCCTGACACGGTGGTCAAGGTTCAGGGCTGGATCCGATCGACGCGTCAGCAAAAGCATGTCACCTTTGTCGAAGTCAATGATGGATCGAGTCTCAAGGGCGTACAGGCCATTCTTAACGGAGGTCAAGGCAAAGGGTAATAGTTCTATTGGAATCACTTCTGATTTATTGATCAATTGATCGATTGATATAATACTAATGCGAGTAAGTGAAAGCAACTAATTCAAAAAAAATCCCTTTTTGGAACCAGATTGGTTGCAGGAACTAGTGTTGAGCTGGAGGGAACATTGGTCAAGAGTCTCGGAAAGGAACAGGCACTCGAGTTGCAGGTCTCCAACATGAAAGTCATTGGGCACTGCGACGCCGAGGTAAATTTTCAACAACAAAATCATTATCAACGTTTGACTCCCTGCCTCAACTATTGGCCATTGGATTATCAGGACTAATTCACAGATCGGGAACTTCTCTTTGCGCATACTCGACAATAGACATACCCTCTTCAGAAGAAGCGCCACTCGTTCGAGTTCCTCAGAGAAATCTCACATTTGCGTTCAAGAGCCAAGACTGCAAGCGCCATCCTCCGACTCCGTAGCGCCTCTGCCTGGGGTTTTCAAAAGTTTTTCGAGGTAATATTTGATTTGGTCGTCTGTTTTTCCACTGCATTCAAGTAATTGAAACAAGATTATTAACGTGTAAATAAATCCTTCTCCTGAATGTAGTCTCAAGAGTTTGTGCAAGTCCACACACCACTGTTGACATCACACGACTGCGAGGGCGGTGGAGAGGTGTTCAAGATTGCACCCCGGATATCAGCCCGCGCTCAACAGCTGCATGAGGAAAGGAAAGGCGCCAACCAACAATCACTATCTGAATCATCGCCATCATCACCAGGACCAGCACCTTCAGAGTTCTTTGGATCGCCAGTCTACTTGACAGTTTCAGGGCAGCTGCACCTGGAGATCATCGCCAGCGCTCTTTCAAGGGTCTACACAATGGGACCTGTCTTCCGAGCAGAGCCCTCCATGACCCCTCGCCATCTGTCCGAGTTCTGGATGCTGGAAGCCGAGATTGCATTCTTGGACAAACTCGACCACCTTCTGGATTTCTCGGAGGCATGTCTGAGAGAGACCACGCGGTACCTGTTGGAGACTTGCAGCGAGGATATCGAGTTTTTGAACACCTGGATCGACAAGTCTCTTAAGCAGAGACTGACCCAGCTGGTGGAGGAGCCCTTCAAGCGGATGACTTATACCAAGGCTGTTGAGATTCTTCAAAAGTCTGGGGAGAAGTTTGAGTTTGAACCCAAGTGGGGGCAGGGTCTACAGAGCGAGCATGAGAAATGGTTGGCCGGGTCGTATTGTAAGGGACCTGTCTTTGTCACGGACTACCCGGCTGGATTGAAGCCATTTTATATGCGAAAGAACGACTCTAGTGTTGTTTCAGGATCGGATGATCGGACGACGGTCGGGTGTGTCGATCTGTTGGTCCCCGGTATTGGTGAGTTGATGGGTGGATCTCTGAGGGAGGAGAGGCCCGAGGTGTTGAAGCAGCAGCTGAAGGACTTTGGGCTTGGTGAGGAGGAATACCAATGGTACATGGATTTGAGAAAGTACGGTACGGTTCCTCACGGCGGGTGGGGCATTGGCTTTGAGCGGTATCTCCTCATGGTCACTGGAATGGACAATGTCCGCGATATCATTCCCTTCCCTCGTTACAACAACCACTGTAAATTTTAAAAAAAAGTTCGTCGTCCTTCCTTTCATATCACATAGAAAACTAGAGTCCATACAATTTATTTATTTTTTTATGGGTTCTGACTGTTGGTGTTTGCTGTTGCTTGCTGTTGCTTGTTGCGTTGTTTGTTTATTGCTGCTGCTCCTTGTTCAAACGACAAATCCTCCATTGACGCGCAAGACCTGTCCATTGACCCATCCAGCGCTCTCACTCGCAATAAACGACACCGCACCTGCAATATCCTCAGGCTGGCCCAACCGTCCAAACGGATTGTTCTGCGAAAACAACTTAATCTGCTCTTCCGTCTTTCCAAACCGGAATCCATCCGTATCTGTCGGGCCAGGGCTAACCGCATTCACATTAATCCCCCTCCTCCCCAAATCCTTCGACAACGTCCTGACCATCTGTTCAACCGCCCCCTTGGTCGCCGTGTACAAGAAGTAATTTGGAGGCACTGTGGTCGCACCTGTCAAACTGGTCGACAAGTAAATCAACTTGGCACCGACGGTCAGGTGGGGGATAATCTGTTTGGTAAAGAACATGGGCGCCTTGACGTTGGTCCTGAAGGCCTCCTCGTAGGATTCTTCAGTGACGTCTTCGATGGCCTGGTAGACGATCCAGCCGGCGTTAAAGACGACTGTATCAATCCGGCCAAACGCTTGGAGGGTCTCATCGACGATTCGTTTTCCGTCGGCCAGGATCCCGACGTCGCCCTGGACGGCGATGGCGCGGAGACCAGGTTGGTTGAGGGCGAGGATGTCGTTGACGGCTTCTTGCGCCTTGCTGGCATTGGATTGGTAGTTGACAACGATGTCGTGGCCGTCTTTGGCGAGGCGGAGGGCGATTGCGCGGCCGATACCTCGGGAGGATCCTGTGACGATTGCGACGCGACGGGTTGAAGACATTATTATTTGTTTGCTTGCTTGTTGTTGGAGAGTGAGAAAGGGTGAAGAGTTGGTTATGGGTAGTGAAGATAGGAGGAAAAAAGATGTGAATAGGAAAATCTGTGGGAGTTTTTTTCATCCCTTTTATACGACCGAAGGACAGGATCGACTTGCGTGTTCGTGCTTTCCTTGGCTTGCTCGCATAATTTTCGAACTGCCTCCCTTTCTCTCACCACTTCTTCAACCTTTGTTTTTCACATATCATTCGCACGCTCAAATGAGGACGAACAATCTGCCATCCGGAAGAACCTACCCCTCCAAAACGATAGTAGTAAAAATCAAAAAAAATCAAGAAAAGGAAGCTGCGCATCTAGAAACTTAAAAGCCACATACCTTTTGACGTTGTGAAAGGCTAACTACGCCACTCTGCTTTGTCAGAAACACGCGTTCTGTCAACGATTGGGCTGAGTGCCTTTTTGAGGGATCTTCTTGTAAAAAGACTTTTCTGTTTATGCTTCAATGGCGATGACATCTTGGAAACTAAATATCTGTGGATCCCGAAGAGGTAAAGGAAACATGCTGCTCTTTTGCGCGCATTAAAAAAAAAAGCCTTTCGTCTCGTCGCCGGAAAAAGGTACCTTGGCCCGCCACCAACTACTCGCGGAGCAACGCGTCCAAGATGTGATGGTTCTAATTTTTATTGACTTTAACTAGTTTTGTCTGATACCTCGTTCATGCTGCTGTACCCCTACTAACGCGAAGAATCTCCTTGTGCAATTAGCGCGACGATAAAAAATCGTATTGGACGCTCCCTTCATCTCAACAGAGGCCTGAAACGTGGACATAAGGTTAATGCTTAGTAGCTCACTCTCTATCCTTCTCCCCCAAAACACCACCAACACCAACTTCAAAATCCTTCGAGTCAACAAGTGGCACAACATCTCTAACCTACTCTCCAGCGACATTGCAAGACAATCATACGTCCCATCTAGCTCACTCGTCCTAACAATCGCCCAGAACGATCCCGTCTATGATCCTGGCCGTCACAACGGATACCCAGTCCGAGTTCCTTTAAAACTGTGAGTCGTCGCAGTTGTGCATATACACATCATTGGGGATCGAGGCTTTTCTGATGCCTATCGGGTTTTATAACATCGCTTGCTGGTTGCCCGATGATGATAGATTTAGTGCATATGATGTCTGGACGCAGGGTGTATCCGATCTTGCAGCGAAATACCTCGAGTGTTGTGCAGATCCAGTCTGAGGTGGCGATATCACGGGCGTCCTACTTATCATCGACGTTTAGTCCACGTTTTTGACGAGTGCTGGCAAGATTCAGCCTCTTGAGGTTGAGAGCAACATACATGAGCCGGTAGATGCCAGGGCTTGGGAACCTGAGCCCTGGAACCAAAGTGAACGAACAATTCGAGTGTTCTAGTACGTCTCAACAGTGCTTTCGTGGGCCATTCTACAAAGTGGGACTTGTCCCATTGCCGTCGAAGCCAAGACTCCTCCACCCAGCAGTACCGTCACAACATCCAATTTACTTTGCAACATCCCCATCACCCCAATACACTTCAGCGACGCCACCGTCAAACGCGGGAAAAGTGTGGATCTAGCACAATGCTCCAGAAACTTCTTGAGACGAAATGAATAAAAAAAAAGTTTACATTCAAAACCACCCTTACTCAACTCCTCAGGAGAACACGACGCGTCGTCTCTGCGGCGCCTTGACAAAATGTGCTTGAATTTCAACTGCCGACTTTTGTTCCAGACTCTTTGTTCCTCATATAGTAAAATCAGTGACGAGAGAAGACTTTATTGATGTGCTTTGCGTTCGGTTTTACGCGAGATACTATCCACCATCCTCTGCAGCTGCTCAATTATCGTTTTATCGTCTGCTTCCTACTTCCCAGCCTCAACAGAGTAATCGATTACTGTCGAGACGGCTGACCGGTGAAAAACTGGGTCGTTGTAGCCGGATCTGGTTAATGTGTCGAGGATGCACTGGATAAAAACTCACGCCTTTGAGTCGGGAACGATCTCGTACGACTCCACTAGTGTCTATGTATCGTCTGTCTCCTCCCCGTCGTTAATCTGGACGTCCGCGTTTGCTCTAACGAGATGACGTCGAGTTGCACTTTAGCTTGCGCGATTCCATCTTGCACGCCGATATTTTGCAACACTTCTGTGACAGCTACTGGAAGGATGCGAGACGGATCAGCTTAGACTGCACAAAGCAGAGAAGAGTGCCATTTGCTCGTCTCCCTGAAACGGTTTGCTGAGCAATAGGTACAGATCTGGGAGCAGACCGACCGCATGCACATGAAAGGCGTTGATGAAGAGAAGATATGTTGACAAGCATTGATCTGGGCTAACTCTAACAGCAACATTTTACGTATCAAACAAACAATCCATAGCTTGGCTGTAGTCACTTGTTGCTAAGGGTACTGCTCCTACGGGAAGGGGAGAATCGTCCTTGTATATCCTGTTCGTGCTTTATGCCAAAATCTCTGAAAAACACCATAGGCGGCCTTCTAGATGCAAAGAGAAATGTCATTTGCCGTCGCCAGCTTTTCGCCTTAGGCAGTCCTGCACGGCATGATTGGTGTCTATGATCCAAACATAGTTCCTGCCAGAGTCCTCTATCGCAATATGCCAGAATCTGTCGTTCAGAGATCATTCCTTGTCATATATTGCTCATCGAAGGCTGTTTAGAGTAGTCGTTGTAAGGTCGGCTAACCAGTCAAGAGTTACGGCTGTTTTGCCCTTGGCCGTAACAATGAAGGACATGACGGTACCGAATTTCCAAGTGCTAAGCCTTGTGCCTAGAGTGTTTAGATAAAAAAAGACGTTGGTGGGGATAATTGTGGGTCAATTGGACTCGTTCCGATATGAAAGGAACAATTGGCATGCCTGGTCGGTTTTGTTGGTGTCAGCAGCAACAAAAGAATGGAGACGTGCCACGAGATAAGATGGTTCACGGCAATGTTACTGTCCTACTTGGACGACTTTTCGATGATGAGTTTGTCGAAGGCTGTTGAAAGCGAACGGACGGCAAAGTGTGTGAAAAATAAAAAAGAGAAGAAAGCGAAAAAGTGAAAAACGACAAGGGTCCAGGGTTAACTCAACTGTCACAAGCCTCTCCCTTTCCTCTTCTTGCTCACTTCAGTAATTCATTCGCTCATTCCTCCTTTTTTTCCTCTCCTCTCCACTTTTATCATTCACCATCACTTTTCCTTCTCGCTCTCACTCTGTCCTTCTTACCATTTCGAAAACAACTCCGCCCTCATCACCCCAACCTACAACCTACAACCTACAGCAATATGGCGGCGACACGCGCAAGCATTATCTGCTATTACGACCTTGTCTCGCCTTACACCTACATGGGCTTCAAGCTCTTCAACCGCTTCCGCAAACAGTGGTCCAACGTCGATGTCACTTTCCGTCCCATGCTCCTCGGCGGCGTCATGAACGTATGCCATATACTCTTCACTCGTACAAATTTCGTTCCTGAGTTGTGACAAACGGGATATCTGCTGACTAACAAGCAAATTGATTTTATGTCGGACAACCCGTTTTCCAGGAGATCAAGAACCAACCTCTTTTCGCGTTTCCATCCAAGAGGAGCCATATGGTAAACAAGCCTTTGTTGCTTTGTCTTTTCTGGGGTGATTGCACTTTTATGATGCCATTTGACACGTTCAATTGCTTTTTACCTTTTTTTTTTTTACACCTGTTGCTGCGCTGTCATTTTTTTTTTTTTTTTTTTTTTTTTTTTTTTTTTCGCTTCGGCACAATATTCATACTGTTATTTCGTGGTCACATTTCAGATTTTTGACTTTTCTTCTTCGGCCTTATTTGTATCTACGCCCTGCTCTTCCTCTCACCTTCGGGCTTACTTCCCCACACCGATCACAATGCCGTGAGAAAAAAACATTATCAAAGGGTCAACTAATGCACTTTTTTTTTTTACTCTGTCTGTTTCGTTTGAATAGATTGCGGACTTGGACAGGATCAGTGGAGTGACAGGAGTACCATTCAAGTTCCCACAAAAGTTCCCTGTCAGCACCATCCTTCCTATGCGTGTCCTCACCGCCCTGCAGATCCATGAAGCCGAAAAGTATGAGCAGTGCATCGACAAGGTAAATAAACTACAAAAGTGACAGACAGCAATTGGCCGAGATTTCTGAAGTGTGATGATGTTATGGGTGCCATTTGAACTAACCAATTTTTTTCCAATTTTCGTTTCTTCTCTCGTATGCCATTCGCGGGAACATATATCCAGCTCTTTGTAAGTTTGTCACACTAACTCTCACTCTCCAATTTGAGGCTATTTACATCGTAACATGAGAACTCATTATCCGACATGTCCTTACTCCCTCCCCTGATGCGTTGCACTATTAGGACGAATACTTCATCCACGGTCGCGACATCTCCCAAGCAGACGTGATCCAACAAGCCCTCAACCCTATCTTCCACTCGGACACCACCAAGATCGAATCTTACCTCCAACGCGCCGCACAGGACCAGGAGATCAAAAAGATTTTCAAGCAGTACACAGATGAAGCGATTGCAAAGGGTGTCTTTGGAGCACCTACTTTCATTGTCCGCAAGGCTGGTTCAGAGGAAGAGATGTTGTTCTTTGGATCTGATCGGTTTGAGATGATTGCTGCCACCTTGGGGTTGCCCTATGCTGGACTTACCTCCGTCTCCAAGCTGTGAAAAGACCGAGAGAATAGGCATCGGTTATAACCAAGAAGCGAAGCAGACGAAGATCCATCCAGAAGGAAGGACCGAATAAAAGCGAAAGATTTTGCTTTTTTTTTCTTATTTATTTAAAGCAATAATTTTGGTTTCTTCATACAACGTAAGTTCCCGTTTCTTATTTTTTTAACTAATCGCTCATCTTCTTTGTTGCAACAATACACTCTCCATTGACACAAGTGGGGTTAGGTTTAGAGAAGGAGGGAGAAAGGGAGAACAGAGAAAGGGAGGGGCGGTTGGTAGGTTATTTACAGGTATCCCTCATCTTTGACCGAGTAAGGCTTGATGTTCCAGATCTCATCCGCGTACTCCTTGACCGAGCGATCACTATTCATCACACAAAGGGTTGAGAAGTGTTAGAAAGCGGTTCCTCTTACAAGACAAAAGTGCGCCACCAAGAGCCACAAAAGTGACAAAAGGACTTACGAGGAGAACTTGCCCATGTGGGCGGTGCAGAGGATAGACTTCTTGGCCCATTCCTCCTGCTTCTTGTAGGCGGCATCGACCTGCTGGTTGGCAGCGATGTACGACGCGAAATCGGCAGAAATCAAGTAAAAGTCCTTACCGACCGTCAAGGTGCTGATCAAGGGCTGGAAGATCTTGGGGTCCTCGAACGTGCCCTTCTCGATCGCCGAGATGACGCCCTGCAGAGCTGGGTCCATGGGGACACCGCGGTATCTAACGTGATGATTGTGCAAGGACAGGAAAAGACAGATTAGTTAAACTGGGTCATTAATACATACAAGAATAATAGAAAACACGACCAAGCCAAAAGAAATACCTCTGGGCGTGACGGAGGTCTTCGACTTCGTGGGCCATGCAGCCAAAGATAAAGATGTTATCCTCTCCAATCTCCTCTAAGATCTCGACGTTGGCACCATCGAGGGTTCCGATGATGAGTCCTCCGTTGAGGACAAACTTCATGTTGGACGTTCCCGAGGCCTCCGTTCCGGCAGTCGAGATATGCTGCGAGATGTCACTGGCAGGGACAATGACTTCGGCGACCGAGACGTTGTAATCGGGGACAAAGACAACCTTCAACAGATCACCGACGGCGGGGTCCTGGTTGACAACGGCTGCAACGCTGTTGATCAACTTGATGACCAGCTTGGCAATGTAGTATCCAGGAGCGGCCTTGCCTCCGAAAATGACCACGCGGGGCTGGACGCTGGCCTTCTGGGCTGCAGTCATCGACTTGATCGTGCGGTAACGGTGGATCACACTAGATCATAGAATTTTTTATGCGCATTCACATTAGTATCGATTTCATATTGCTCATGTGCGAATAAATCTCATTTTCTCAACGACACGAATAAGGAGTACTTACGACAAGATGTTCATGAACTGGCGCTTGTACTCGTGGATACGCTTGACCTGGACATCAAACAAGGCATCAGGGCTAACCTCGACACCGCAACGGTCCTTGATCAATTCGGCAAGACGGACCTTGTTGGCACGCTTGATAGCCATCCACTTCTTCCTAAAGGCAGCATCGCCCGTCTTGGCAGCGAGACCCTTGAGAAGCGAGAGATCCTTGAGCCACTTGTCGTTTCCAAGAGTCTCAGTGATTAACGCGCTCAATTGAGGGTTGGACTGGTGCAACCAACGACGAGGCGTAACTCCGTTGGTCTTGTTGATGAATTTCTCTTCGCCATAGTAGTCGACAAAGTCCTTGAAGATCGTGGTCTTGATCAGGTTCGAGTGCAGAGCTGCGACTCCGTTGACTTTGTGCGAGCCGACAACAGCCAAGTGAGCCATGCGGATCTGCTGGGGCTGAGCCTCCTCAATGATCGACATGCGGTTCAACAGACCACGGTCGTTGGGAACCTTCTTCTCAACCTTCTGCAAGAAGAACTGTTATTTGAACAAAGACAGGCATGTCAGCGGTTAGTACAATTCTTTTTTTCGTTAAGTATCGTAGTGAAGGTGTAAACAAGATCGACAAAGAGCGAAGAGCTCTCACCAAGTTGATGTCAAAGATGATCTGCAAGTGCCTAGGCAAAAGGTACTCAAACATGGGGACGGACCACTTCTCCATGGCCTCGGGGAGGACGGTGTGGTTGGTGAACGCGAAGGTCTTGGTGACAATCTCCCAGGCATCATCCCAGCTCAACATCTCTTCATCGACCAACAGACGCTGGAGCTCGACAATAGCCAACGTAGGGTGAGTATCTATATAGGGCATAGCATAATGAATGACTCAAGACGAATTAGTGTCGCTACGCATGAGTAATAAACACCACCTTTAGCAATTGGCGCGATATAGAGAGAGTAACATACCGTTGAGTTGAATGGCGACCTGGTCGGAAAAGTCGGACCAGTCGCGCATCGACTTCTTGAATCGGCGAACACTATTGACACAAACACATAACAAAAAAACAGATCAATGCTCCCTCTTTTCTTACTTGAGACACGATTTGAATCGCCGCAACGTCACCACATCACTTTTTGAACAATTATTCTCTCTTACATGTCGTGGAGAGAGGCAGCCGTCCAGAAGTACTGCTGCTTGAGACGAAGCTCCTTGCCGGCCATGGTGTTGTCGTTGGGGTACAAGACACTAGTGATCTTCTCGGCGTTTGTCGCGTCCTCAACCGACTTTTCGTAGTTGCCCTCGTTGAAGCTGGTGAGATCAAAGACACGCGTGGGCTTGCTACGCCAGAGGCGGATGTTGTTGCAGTTCTCAGTGGCGTATCCAGGGATGGGGACATCGTAAGCAATGGCCTGGACACTCTGGGCAGGGACCCAGTTGTGACGCGCGACTCCGTACTCGTCCTGCGTGGTCTGGACATGGCCACCAAATCCGATCTGGATCGAGATATCGAGACGAGGCAACTCCCAGGGGTTATCAAAATTCAGCCAGTAGTCAGGGTACTCTGTCTGATAGCCATCAACAATTCTATTCGGTAATGATGGAAAGAGGGCGAAAAGAAGCGATAGGAAAAGAAAGGATGAGAATAAGGAAAAATAATGTTAGATAACAGACATGGATCAAAGGAACTAAGTTTTCACTGTCTCTCTCTCTCTCTCTCTCTCTTTCAACGAATAAAAAACATTGCATCCACATGTTATGCCGCACTTTTGACAGAACAAGCAAACGATAATTATACTGCTTACCTCTGTTGGAAGATACCATAATTGTAACGGAGACCGTAGCCCCAGGCGGGGTAGTCGAGGGTAGCAAGAGAGTCCATGTAGCAGGCAGCGAGACGACCAAGACCTCCGTTACCGAGGGCAGCGTCGACCTCAGACTCGATCACGTCCTCCATGTTGAAGCCAAGTTTCTCGATACCCTCTAAAAGGACGCAGTTGGTTGGTTATCTCTCCTTCGTCTTCTCTTCACTCAAGCACCTAATATGGTGTCTCATCTGCATTGCGCATATTAAAGTCCCGACATGACAGGCAAACAGAGATACCAACTTTTTTTCTTCTTCTTTTGGTGAATAACAGATAATATCAAAGAAAAAACTTACTACCATAGGTGCCCTTGAGGCCCATGTTGAGGAGGGCATTGTCCATGGAACGACCGAGCAAGAATTCGAGCGAGAGGTAGTAGACACGCTTGGGATCAATCTTGGACAATTGCTAAGGAACGGTCAATTGAAAACAACGCACATAGTAGATCTGTGAGTAAAAGGTTATGATGTAGCTGTTGATGCTTGGACCTCTTATCAATTTTTCTTTTCTTTGTTGTTGTTCTTTAATGCTGTTGTGGACCATTGACCGCGTATTATTTTGTCAATTAGAAAGGGACAGAGAGAGGGTCAAAGCGGAGGACGGACATGACGACGGTGGTTGATGGTTGGTAGGGTGGGTATGATGACCATGTCTCTCCT
The DNA here is from genome assembly GCA_029449235.1 of Linnemannia schmuckeri. NCBI lineage: Eukaryota > Fungi > Mortierellomycota > Mortierellomycetes > Mortierellales > Mortierellaceae > Linnemannia > Linnemannia schmuckeri. The sequence continues at coordinate 3,224,901 of JANATG010000002.1, forward strand.
TTCCCTTGCTTCTATTTCCCTTCTTCTTCCATGCCCCTTCATTCTTCATCTTCGTTGCCCTCTTCTGCATCGATCCCATCACATTTCCCCACACGATTGCATTATTTCCCACACTCTGCCCATAAAAATACGCCTTCCTTCTTCCGCGAAAAATAACGCGCGCACCTCATGTTTGCATCATCGTCATCATTGTCAAGAAGAAGAGATATGCAGCAAAAGGAAGAGCAAACTTACTCCCTGGGTCTCGTTCCAGCGGCTGATAAGGCGGTCTCGGGTACTATATCAAACAAGGAACGGGATAAAAAGGTCACGGACGCAACCAAAGATATATGGTTAGTTATTTACTGCACTGTATTTGTCTGCAAACAATATCAACATCCCTCTTTCCTTTTCTTCTTTCTTGCTTCTTCCAATAGTTCCTCTCGCCTCCCCTCTTCTGTTTTTTTTTTTGCTACACACATGAATCAACTCAATGGAATATGATAGATGTGCAAAAAAAAAAAGTTTGGTGGGAGAAGAGAGACATGGGAAGCGAACGAGAAGAAAAGGAAATGGGAGGAAATGCAAGGAAGGGGCTCAGATAGAGAACATTTCGGGATAAAAAAATGCTGAAGAGATAGACAAATAGACATACCTGAGAGCAACGGCCTGGTAGGCGGTAAAGTTATCCATGTTGTATGCAGCACGGGCCAGGGTCGTGGTAACATGGTGGACGATGCTTTTCTGGATCGTTTCGATATCTGTATTTATTATTTTCATAAATAACGATGGAAAAAAAAAATATGAGCAGCAGATAGCAAACGTGCGTGTCAAAATAAGGATCCTTCATTCATACGACGAAGGTGGATAGACATAATCAAAAGTACTTGTTGTTTCTTACCATTAGCCTCCTTCTTGCTGAGCTTAGCCCAGAGATCGACGGTCTCCTTTGGCCACTTGGCCTTTTCAGCATCGAGCTCCTTTGTGGTCAAGCCTGTAAAGCACCGATAACATGTAAGAGCAACAGAAGATGGATGATGAGTGTGAGTGAGCGTACGAGCCCGTTAGGACCAAGAGAGGCGCGTACTCTTTCACGTCTTCCTTCATTCGCATTATTCCTTCCGTCTTCCTCTCAAAAGAAACGCGTTATTGCAAAGAAAGAAGAGGTACCAGTGAAGTTGCGGCGATGGTGCATGGGTCTCTTTGGCACACTGCTGTTCTCGGGGGATTTTCCGTCAGACATCTTTGCGCCGTGTTGCTTTTGAGCTGGTGTAGAAAGAGCGGTGGAGGATTGAGGGGAGTAGGGGAGAGGAGGGGATGAGGAAGGAGGAAGTGGAGGAATAATAAGACGAGGGTTCAAAAGTCACGAAGGAGCAGTTGAGTGTGGAGAAAAACAAGAAAAAGTGAAAAGAAAAAGAAAAAGAAAAAGGAAAAGGAGAAGGAAAAGAATAAGAAAAAGAAAGAAGTGAAATCGAAGACGGGAGGGTTGATAAGGGAAAAATAAAAAAGGGGGACTGACGTGTGTGGGAAGAAAATTCAAAAAAGTCAACCGCGCATGCAAATTCAAGCGTGTATGTTTGGATATGAAGCAACGAACGAATCGGATGGAGCACCTTCTCTCTTTTTTTCTCTTTCTCCTGCTACATCTTTACTTGCTTCACCCTTTCACCTCCATGGACAACACCACCCAACAACTGGCTGGCTGACTTTCTGTTCATCTAACTATACCGCACCTCTCACACACGCCCCAGCTTAAAACGGGCATCCAGGTTACATCGGACAAGTCTCACCTTGTCTGTTTGTGACGTCGTTTCTCCACCTCTATGTATTTGTGCGGCACCATAGGTCTATGTGCAAGGAGCAAGGACGCGTTTATCAAATCAACCAGTGTTCGCCATATGGCCAACCAGACAACCGCAATACTCCCACGAGGGGGATCTGGCTCGTACGTCAAAGTCAATAAATAGCACCCTATTTTAATATTGCGCCTTATGTCTATCGTATACCTCACGATCTGCCAATGCAAAGTCGCAAGAAGAAGGGGCATTGACCACCTTCCTTTAAGGCTAAGAGAAAAGGAGTTGGACCATCAGCAAAGCCGATTCAAGACCTAATGATTTGAAGTCAGCAAAGAAGACCCAATGCGGGAACGCGGATCATTTCGAGGCCTGTACTGTGCACACAAGCGTGAACAACAATTTTTGAGTTTACCCAGAAACCGAAAACCCATTAGCGACAAAAAGTTTCTGGGTTCAATGTGTAAAAGATAAAAAGGGTCACGACATCTCACCACCTCATTCTTTTTTCATTCATTTTATTTTATTGTCTGCTAATCTGTGGTTCTGTTGGTGTTGCATGAGTACATCCCTTGATTGTTCTCTCTCTCTCATTCTTGCCTCATTCAATCAACAGGCTCAAATCGCCAAGGAAGCCCGATCTGCGCAACATCGCTTCCTAAAGGCTGTAATGCCAACCGAGGCGGGAAAGCCCTCGCAAACGAATTATCAACCACCAAGACTTGCCCCTTCACCAGATCTGGGTATCCGATATGGAACTCATTCTTGTCCTCCCCTCCATCGCCCGTCGTAGACGCCGGGTTAATGGTCCACACCTGCTTGTCATCCGACTTGACATATATGTTCGCCCCTTGGCCTGGATCGGTAGGGTCATCGAGTGCCAGATAGGCCTTACTGACTTCATGTTGCAGTGTGGCGCTCACTGCACCCTCCGAAGCGATGGATGCGCTGTCTGGGGAGGGGGCTGTGGTGGTGACGATCCAGATGCCGGTTTCGGGGTGTTCGAGTTCGTCGGGGCGTCCGAGGACGGCCATGGAGTTGGCGCCGTTCATAGTGACGATCAGCTGATGCTGTTCCGGGGAGCGCCAGATCTTGTGGCGGCCGTTCTGGATGGTTTTTGTCATGCTGCTTGTTTGTATCTACCGTTAATAAGATGTACGCATTGTGTTAAGTGTTGATTACATAGGAGTAGTTTTGTTCCCGTATGCGAACGCAGTATTTTACTTGGACAGCAAAAGTGACTTGAAAGAACGTGTCGGCCGTTTACCTCGGCAAAGGGTTGTTGAAGAGGAGTGTGAGCGGAGACGAAAGCGAGTGCGAATACAAGTGTGGGAAGAACAAGGAAGGGTGAGAAAAACATTTGGAGGGGAAAAAGGAGTAAAAAGTATGAACCTTTCATGCGCATGGTGCACTTTTTATTCTTCCTTTGCAGGACTGCTTTGTAGCAAGACTTACCCACCACACGCATCCAGCACGAAGAGTAACATCCCAAGGAAAAAAATGTTTGACCAGCAATGATGATAATGTGCGATGAAATGATGTATTTATTTTTAGTATTCCAAAGATTGCTGTCTATTTCATTCCAAAGAAAAATTACTCGTCCCCGTGGCTCTCCTCAGATTCGGGCTGCTTAGGCCACCATGTAGGAAAGAAGGCCTTGACACGAACAGTGGCTCCCTCACGGTCCATCACATCAAATGTGCTCCCTTCCTTCACATGGTCCAACTTGACTAAGGCTAGTCCAATGTTACCCACATTGGATCCAGTCTTGCCCGAGGCCCTGACAGGCCTTGCAGAGGATGTAGAGGCAGCTGGAGCGGCAGGAGTGGTCTTCTTTGTGGGGAAGAGCTCGGACTGCGGTGGAATCACATGAGACGCGCTCTTGTTAAACTGAATCGACTCGGGTTCACTAGAGAATCAAAACGCGTCAACAGAGGGGAAGGGGTGGTACAATGTTCAGAATTAGCAACCAAGTAAATCTGAAGAGACCAGACACATCACTCATATACATAGAAAAAGAAAGAGACGTACGGATCCTGAGGGGTAAAGTACTGGACGGGCATGATGCGCTTTCGGGTGATACCCTTGTGATACGTGCGAATAGTCAGTTCCTGCCCGACGTAGCATCCCTTTCTAAAGTCAACACCGTTCATATAGTCGAGGTTGCACTCCAATGGCAAGCTTGTTCCCGCAATAAAGTCGTCAATTCCCTCTGGCACACCATTCACGATCCTCCGCACATGGTACTCTTCCAGTGTTCCCTGTCTGTAACCTTCAGGAAGAGACACTATATCACTCAATTGAAAATAGTGTCAGTATACTTTCTCCTTTACGGCAGTTCAATAAAAGTCCCCGTAATCTGATAAAGATAACAAACTTACAGGACTGTCCTTTGGGGACGATAACACGATATCCCATATGGTTGACGGCTCTATTATCGTACATGCCAATGGTAGCATTCATCCTTTCCAGGCGCTCCATGACTGCTTCGTTGCTAGGTGGTGTTGTCGCGTCTTCATTACTGGCGGCGTCGGCGACTGGTTGATCGTCTAGAACAGAGTAGACGTCAAAGGACTCTGTGACGCCGACCATCTTGACTTTAGATCGGAGCACAAAGCGGGCGATGTGCTTGTGAAGCTCGGGTAGGGCTCTGGCATCGCACTCGATCAAGTAGGCGGGATCACTGCCTTCCTTTGTTTCGTTGACAGGGTGGATGAACACGTCGTACATGACTCTGCCCTATTTAATGTTGAATTCGATAGGGGGAAAATAGATACCTTGTTAGATGGAAGCTGCATCCTATTGATCGGCAGGGTCAATGTTGGGCGCTGCGCTTCTATTGCTTTGAATTTGTCGAGTGAAGTTGTTTTTTACTTTGGGACTGAGGAAGGCTGCAAGGAACCCACCACCGCCGTTTTCGATACGGGGCATGTGGTTGGTGATGAGTCCCTGAAGGAATTTGGAGGCGTCCTTGCCGTGAATCTGCAATAGACCTCGTGTTGGCAGGTGAATGTAAGATCCTCCTGTTGCAGAGGTTTCGGTAGACATGAATCTTGATCTTGTCATGAAGGTGTTGGTGATCCGCACATTCAAGGGGTGCTGGTAGTTGTAGGAAGAGATTCTTGCGGCGCGGCAGAAGGCCTTAAGTGGCTCTATTGCCCTGAACTGACAGAATGCGTTCATGTTGGTGTTTGTGAAGGTGGGGTAGGAAGGAGAAGGGAAAGACGGCCGTCGGTTTGAAAAAAACGACGAATGAGAAAAAAAGAGGAATCGTTGGGTCAAACCTGTGGGAAACTGATTATCATTTCAATTCAGGGCACAGCGCAGTCGCGTCCTCAAATGAATTTTTTATTTGCCTCAAACCACTCTCGTCACGAACAAGCATTTGTCTTCTTCACTCGCACACTCAGAATCAATCACCTTCAACAAAAAAGTATTCAAGAAGCAGGGAACAGAGTCGACAAACACGAAACAGTAACAACTCTGATAGAGGAACAAAGAATACAGGAGTGTGTGTACGAATGTGGCTCTACCATGGTCCCCATCTGCTACATGCCTCCATTCCTGCAGTCGCCCAGGGACCACGCAAAGTCATCATTGACTGCTACAACCTGATCGAGTCCGAGAACAATGACGGCCGGGCGACACTTCAGCACCAACGGCAAATAGCCATGACTACCCTCTGCTCTCAGGAACCTAGGATCCTTTGTTTTCAAAGACTATTCTCCAAAGACTGTGCCATGTAGGTGGTTTATGTCGCATACATTAATGTGCACAGTTGATGGAGGGATAGAGTCGCGAAGGCACGATCACCCACACGTAATGCCTCTTTATCTGCCTGACTTAGGATGCAACCTCATGTCTTTGTCTATGACTCTGAATTGGAGCAGTTGGAGTGTCATCGGTTCAACCTGGATTCACAATCAACCGTCGTCAGGATCGGCGTTAGACTCGGTCATATCATCCGTAAGTGGTGATTGCCTGTTGCGTTGTCAAAATGACGTTTGTAATGGCGGCAATAAACTTTGCCTAACCAAGCCTCTGTCTTCACCAATGTTTGACCCATAGGCTGCAGCAATGGATCTGGAACGGGAATCTTGATCGCATCCCGGAGTGATCGGCTTAATCAATCCAGTGGGTTCGATCTGTTTGAGTGGACACCAGCGGAACAGAAACTACTGCTAGGACACCTCGACGCGGAAAGTATTGTTGGCGTTTCAAACAGTCCACCTGGTCAACCGTGGTGCATATTATACACTCATCTGGATGGTCTTCATCGTACCTCTGCAACGCTGGGTTCTTCCATTATGATGAGCACGCTTTCTCGAGATGGTTCTCTGCCCGCCTACCAGATCAACGCCATACCCACAGAATACAAGAGCAACCTTCGGATGTGCTACATTCAAGTCAGCACGTCAGGAACACTGGACACTGTCGGCGACTGTAGACGGATATGGGCGCACACCCGATCAGACGAGCTAGTGTTTATGGAGGATGGGACTCTGCAATGGAGTGTACCGTTTGCAGCAACAGTTCACAAATTGTAAGTGTGCTATCGTAATGCGGACACTGTCGTTGAAGTTTATTGTGCGCGTACATCCACTCATGAACGGACGTGACCTCGCTCTCAGTGCGTTAGGTGAATGTCAGTCTACACAGGATACATCCAAATTGTGCTTGTGTGTCTATACAGAAGTAGGATCTCGCCTGTACGACGCACTCTCCGGAGCGTTATTACAAGGTAATTATGCCTACTCCCGTGATGTTGGTATACTAGTTGTCATCATGCAACAAACTAACGAGAACGTCTATCGGTTCATAGAATGGTCTCAGGATATCCTACTGGCAAATGTTCGCGACGTAGGACTTGACACTGCTGTCAGCTTACCGCGGCACACGCGACAAAGACCCATGGAGTGCGACCTCTACCCAGCCATTGGATCCTTGCGCTCGAAAGCTGCAATGGACACTACAGACGAGAGCAAGGCACGTGCAAAGTCGAATCTGGACTCGGCGCTCGGGACAGTGGGAGAACAACTGGCGCTCAAGCAAAAGAGAATTGAGCGACTACAGGCATCGCTTGTCAGCAAGAGAGAGATTATTCAGAGTTGCCAGGACATGATGTCGGACTCTCTTAGATTTTCACTCTTCTCAGGACTGGGACTAAAGATACAGGAGGACTCTGTATTATCGCAGCGGAGGAGAGACCAGAGACGGAAGCGACTTTTGGATAGACTGGTGCCAATCGTCGGCAGTACAGTGGCGACGTCCTTCCAATCTGAATTTGATGATCGTGGACCTGAGAGGTCCAAAACTGATTCACTGGAGATTTTGAACTGTACAGCTGGCTGGGTCGCTTCTGCTTCAAGGGACTTGATATGGCTCAGAGTCAAGATCAAGAACACGTCAGACCAGGCTTTATTCCATCTTCGATTGTCAGTGGCGCAACAGAACTCTCGCGGGCGTTCTGTTCCTCGACTGGAGAGACAAAGGACTGATGTATTATTGGGAATGATAGAGGCCGACAGGAGATCGCTGGATTACTATGATCTGCTGGACAGATCAAAGGCCCTTGCTCGGATATTGATGGACGCGGTTATGCTCCATTACAGCCTACAAGAGGGACAGGACAATTATGAGTCTTTGACCTCGTCAACCCTTTTGGTCCCAAAGTTCACAAGACAAGATACGCCGCCAGATGCATGGAGGCATTCTCTGGGTAACTGCCATTTAAATATGCTCTTCTGTGAACTATGAGAGGCACGGTTTGGTAAGGAAGTGAATATCTAACACAGCCTTAAAACCTTGAACTTTAACTTCGATAGATGAGTTGCTTCTTCCTGCAAGGGCTGTTTGTTGCCTCGGTAATCTTTCTCGCAGTAGGATTGCACGTTTATTGCAGGATGGAATTGGCCTTTCTTATTCTTCCAAGGGTCATGGTGGGCAGAAGAGCAGGTTCGGATCAGTAGAAGAGGACGTGGTGGCAGAGATAGTTTCCTCTGCTGATGAGACAGGACGGGAAGAAGACGAAGGGGAGGGGAATACCAGCTGGGATGTTTATTTCTACGCCCCGACTGAGGTACTTGCGACTGTTGCGGCCAGGAAGGCGGCTCTCCTCTCCCATCGGTTTCATTGAACGGAACATCCCTCCTCCTCCCTCCTTCGTATTCCCTTTCTTTCCCCTTCCAGCAGTTTCTGTTTTGTTCTGTTCTACTGTTCTGCCCTCTTGTCCGCTGTCCTTTGTCCTCCTCCATACATGGAGTCGTAGTCCCACACCGTGTGACATCTTCACAGTTGTCCTTGTTTTTCAAAAGTCGACGATGACAAACAAGCAGACAGGCCACCGTCACAAGGTCTAGCCTTGGCGTCTGTCCAGCTGGCATAGCGCTGAAAGAAATAAAAAGAAAAAAAAGACAAAAAAGGTCAAATTCACTCAGCCTCACCCTTACCTTTGTTCTTTACTTCTCGTCACCGTCATTCTTTTTTCCTTTTCCTTTTTATTCACTACTTGTTTTGTTTTTGTTCTCCTTCCCACACCGACAACTCCTTCCCCCCTCCAATCTTCAACAACAACAAAGAACCATCCGCCATGGAAGCCCCCAACTATGGCCATGACAATGGCGCCCCTTCCTCCCACCACCAGCCCCCAACTTACACCCAACAGGAAGAGCATGCGCCGCTCATTCCGAAGGCAAACACGGACGGAAAGTTCACCCCTGACGCAAGCTACAAGGACGTCTGGGCCGCCATCCTCTTCATTGGCAACCTCTTTGGCTACTTTGGTTTGACCTACTACTCTGCCAAACACTTTATCAGCAACCCTTTTACCGTCCTCGAAGATGGCTCCTCTATCGCCTCAAACGCCTTCCTCGCCGACCACGCATTTGTTATTCTTGCTCTCACCTCCCTCGCCTTCACTTTCTCGCTCTCCTACGGATACTTTATCCTCATCCAGCGCTACACTGCCGCGCTTGTTAAGATCTCCTGGTTCTTCAGCGTCTTCTTCACTATCGCTATTGGTGTCCTCCAGATCCTCAGCGGCAGCCTTTGGGGAGCACTCTCGATTGCTGTCGGTGTCCTCTGCTTGTTCCTCTACAAGTACTGGGCCTCCAGGATGGCCTTCTCCGTCCTTGTCCTCGAGACCGTCACCTCTGTCACCCGCAAGTACCCCGCTACTCTCGCAGTAAGTGCACCGTGACCCCTTTCTCTGTCCATAGTCCATGCAGGAAGGATTAGTTCCTTGGGAAAGAGGCATTTTTTTCTTCTCGTTCGTCCGTTGTTGTTTACGTGCACGATACATAATGATTCTTGTCGCTCAAACATACCTCCATCGCCTTTTTTCATGCTAGAATATGACCCTTGATGCTCATGCACACGTTCTCCTTTCTCTCCTATCACATTTCATTACTATGTTTAGGTCGCATTTTCAGGACTGGTGCTTCAAATCATCTGGTGCGCGATCTGGATCTTCGGCTTGGTCCTCAACTATCAGTACTTTCAGACTGTTTCGAACTGCCGCCCCGTCGACAACAAGATGGTGTGCGACAACAATGCCCTCTACATCGCCATGATCTACCTCAACTTTGTCATGTTCTGGAACACTGAGGTCATCAAGAACGTGATCCATGTCACCATCTCGGGAGTTTTTGGCGTCTACTACTTCTTTGAGGGCTCTGCTGCCGGTGCCCCTGCTTCGCCCACTCTTGCATCGGCCAAGCGTGCTCTCACGACCTCCTTTGGAAGTATCTGCTTTGGCTCGCTTTTGATTGCCCTCTTGCAGACCCTTCGCTACATTCTCAACTCGCTCCGTTCGGATTCCGACGATGGCATCCAGGCCTTCTTGGCCATGTGTGCTTCCTGCATTCTGTCGATGCTTGAGGGCTTGTTTGAGATCTTCAACAAGTTTGCGTTCACCCAGGTTGCGATGTACGGCAAGCCTTTTGTCCGTGCTGCCAAGGACACGTGGGAGTTGATCAAGGATCGTGGTGTCGAAGCGCTTGTCAACGACAGCTTGGTCGGCAATGTTTTGGGCATGGGTACTCTTGCTGTCGCCCTGTTGAGCGGCTTCTTTGGATACGTCTATGTCAGCATTGTGCAGCCTTCGTTCTATGAGAACCAGGACAAGGACCTTGTCATGTTTGCTGTCATCTTTGTTGAGATGATCCTCGGAGTTGCGATGATGTCAGTTCCCAACAACGTGATTGACTCTGGAGTGACCACTACCTTTGTCGCTCTTGCCGAAGATCCTCAGACTCTGCTCGACACTAAGCCTGAGCTTTACCACGCCATTGCTGTGCAGTACCCCGAGGTCAGCCTCAATGTCCGTGGGCAGGCCGTTTACCACCGCTAGCTTTTTTCTTGCTTCCTTTTTGTCAACAATTAGGGTGATGATCAATCCATACGAAAAAAAAAGAAATAAAAACTGCATTATTAACACGCGAAGAATAGTGCACTTGCGGACGAACCTCTTACAGCATAGATGCCTGTGGAATCATCTGTCAATTCCTAGCAAGGTATGGCTCAGCGCAGCTCTGTCCATACTGTACCTGGATCTCTCCTAATGTTTTCGGGCCGGGAGTTTGATTCGATTGGATATTACTTGCACGTGACTCCGATCACATTTTCGCATTTTGCACTTTTACTTTTCCTCTTACATTTTGCTGAAGTGAACAAGACGAATTTTGGATGGCACACGGTCACTGTGTTGCGTCGGGAACCGGTGGACAAAAAAGCAACAGCAGCTCCTTGCTTCCTCATACCTTAATTCCCTGTTTTCTGTGTTCTCGGGTTCTTCGCATTCACTTTATCCGGCCTCCGTTGTTGCTTCTTTCTTGTCGCTATCCTTCTTTTTGTCACTCCCATCCTCTCTTTCACATTCCTTTTTCTTCTTCTCCTTTACATTTCTTCTTTCATTCCCTCTTTCCTCCTTCCCTTGTCCTCATTCATTTTTTTATTCCCCGCCCATCTCTCCACTACTCAAGGAACCAACAGACCTCCTTCCGTTCCTGACCTCTCCCTTACCTCCCCCTCCTCCTTCTTCATCCACACTTCAACTCTTCTTCAAGAGTGAAGCACCATCCTTCTCTTGTACCATACACACCTCTCCCCCTCTACTTCTTTCCTTTTCAATTGTAAATCACACCTTTTATAGACCTTACTTATCTTCCATCCAAAATGGACCCAAAGACCGAAACAGCCCGTCTGCGTCTGGAACAGCTCAACAGGGCCCTGTCACACAGCGCAGACTATGTCATTGCCGAAAATCCTAACCGATCTGGCGTATTGATCATTTCTGCAGTTAAAAACGCTTCCAGCTCAGGTATGGTGCCTCTTGACACAGATGCCAATTGGAAGGGGTTGTTGTTGCGCATGGATTTAGGGTGGTGCTTGATTGTTTCCAATTGGGTAACGGGAGAAAGGAAGAAGGAGCGAGAAGGTTGCTTGAAGTGAACCGATCGGGTGGTTCGTGGGGGGCTCATTGAGAAGCCCAATTGAATAAAACTCTTCGGTTCTTGTTTTGTGTATATCCTTGAGTTGGTTGCAGTCATCCAGTTTTGCTGTTTTTTTTGTCACATATTCCTCCTCGGCTTGGGTTTGATCCCCTCATTATTTGGATTTTTATTTCCGATCGGCGGGCGGCAAACTGAAGATAATGATTTTCGATGCGAAAGTTGTTGCACCCTTTTTGTGCATTTCACGTGGGTCTCTCTCCCACAGGGCGACACTTTTTTTTTTTTTGAAATTATTAACGAGGGTCACCTTTTTTTTCACTTGAATTGGCGTTGACGTTGTACATTGCACGTTGCACATGAAATAGACTATGGCGAGGTTCGAATTGGCGATGTCACCGTCGCTGTCAGCCCCGCCCTGAACCCAGAGTTTGTCCCCAGCTACGACCAACCTCTCTTTGAGGATTCACAGGTACGATAAATCATTCCATTGAGAGGAGCCGATCCGGGCATGTATAATTTGTCGATCATATAATCAAACCTCGTGTTCTGACCTTCTCATTTTACTCTGTGCATGCTCATGCGTGTTATAGGAAGTCCTTCGTCACCTTCGATGGTAATGGATCAAGTAGACACACTCGACAACACAACAATAGCGCGTCGCATTTGCGTAGGGATTCTCCAATGGACAGCAAACACTAATACGTGTAACTGTGTTTTATCGACACATTATTTAGGATGATGCAAAAGGACAAGTTGGGCCAGGATATGTTCCTGATCGGGTATGTCTTCCATCGCCGCATGCCCTCATTGAACCACTTGAACGCCTACAGTGTACTCTGACAGATCTTAACTATTTAGCTTTCCGTGCCCTTTGACTGATTTGATAGACCTCCAGGCCATCTTCGTCGATCTATCGCACTTAAGTTTGCGGAGTTGTAAGTATTGCCCTTCATGTCAGCATCATGGATTAACTTACAACTAGCAAGATACCTCCCTCAATCTATCAACTGACGACCAATCTGTAAACCTAATAGGACAAACCGTGAGGTAGAGTATGTGCCATTGTCTAAGGATGTCACCGAGAGCGATTTGAAGCAGCGCCGAGAGATTGTTGGTGGAACTGCCTACTATGTCGATCAGGCCTGTGTCCGTGCTGCAACCGAGGGCAGGATTTTGATCTTGGACGGTATCGAAAAGGCCGAACGTAACGTCTTGCCCGTCCTCAATAACTTGCTGGAGAACAGAGAGATGGCTCTAGAGGACGGTCGCTTCCTTGTCCACCCCAAGCGCTTCGATATGCTCGTCAAGGAGGGAGGTCAGACTGCTCTGGAAACGATGGAGAAGCATAAGCTGGTCAAGGTCAGCGACACCTTCACAGTCATCGCCCTTGGCTTGCCTGTCCCTCAATATGTCGGACATCCTCTGGATCCTCCACTTCGTTCTCGTTTCCAGTCGCGTGATGTCAAGGCTCCAGGATTCGAGTCGCAAATGCAACAACTTCGCGCTCTTGGACCTAATGTGCCTCAGGATATGATGGAGCGTTTGATCTCGGTTGCCATGGTTTTGGGCTCTCAGCACTACCTGAACGTGGGAGCTGACTCTTCGACTTCCGCTTCTATGGTCAGCAACGTTACCATTCCTGAGTTCCCAGTTTCGATCGAGAGCGCCATTAAGTTACTGAACCTCTTCCCCGAAGCCCAGCCTCGCTTTTTGTTGGATTTGGTCTACCCTTGGTCATTGCTTCCCACTTGTGAGGCTGAGCAGCGTAGTTTGATCGAATCGACCTACCAGCGATTCGGAGTGTTGGGACTTGGACGCGAGGAGGAAGGCTTCGATCAGGATGAGGGCAACATTATCCGCCAATGCGATTCGACTTACAAGATTGTCAGAATCGAGCGTTCTAGACCCACGACAGCCTGCGCAACCTTTGAGCATACCTCGGGCAAGCAGACGACTGTCGATCTCCACTGCGGACCTTACCCCTTTGAGCCCGCCGAATACTTTGTTGAGACCCCTTACCACGTGTCGACTTTGGTCAGCATGCTCTTGGCCCATGCCGTGGGCGATTTCTGTATGATTGGATCCAAGGGTGTTGGCAAGAGTGCCTTGATGCGTCATTTTGGAAAGAACTTGGGTTACAAGGTTGAATTTATTCCTCTCTACAAAGACATGTCTTCTCGTGATTTGCTCCAGCGCCGTAGCACCACCTTCTCGGGAGATACCATCTGGGAGAACTCTGCCTTGGTCAAGGCCGCCATGTCGGGCGCTTTAGCTGTGATGGATGGTGTTGACACCCTTTCCTTTGGTACCATGGTTTCGCTCCAGCGGTTGATCCACGAGCGCGAGACTGCTATGCCTGATGGTCGCAAGCTGTTGAGACCTTCACACTACGATCAACTCCAGGCCAAGCACGGTTGGAGTCACGAGCAAATGGAGAAGAAAGGACTGTTGCGTATTTCGCCTTCTTTCCGCATTGTTGCTTTGGCCAGACCTGTCTCGAACGGAACCGAGGGTGGCAAGCCTGGATCATGGTTGGCCCCCGAGATTGTGAGCATGTTCCAGTTTGTTACCGTCCGTCCCCTTTCTCTTCAAGTATGTTCTACTCTCTTTTCTCTGACTTTGTCTTGTTTTTTGCTATGTTATTTTTCGTCAATCGCTGATTTCAATACGTTTTGTTGGTTGAATCCTTATAGGAGGAGACCCAGTTGCTTCAGACGGTGTCGCCCGGTGTGTTGCCTAAGAGTTTGGATCTGTTGCTCAAGTTTGCAAACCACCTCCGCAACTCGCCTGACGAGACTATCAAGACTCTTTCCTCGGCCATGTCGACTCGGTAGGATATTCAAAATATTTTCTTCCGCACATTCTTCTTTAATGATTTCAACAAGCTCAAAACCTGACTGACACTACTGCATTTTTATACGATAGTCAATTGATCCGCATTTGCCGTCGTTTGGCAGTGTTCCCTGACGAGAGTCTTCACGAGGCCGTTCACAAAGTTTCACTCTCGCGCTTCTTGCCATCGATCGCCAAGGATGCCTTGAACCAGCTCCTTGCCCACAATGGCATCAACCCCAAGCCTAAGCCCTACAAGGCCAACGAGGCAAGACAGTGCTGCCTGCCTCTCGCGCATGAAAATTCGAGTGAATTCAAGATGATACCATTCTAATCAACGCCACTAAAATTTATTATCTAATTTTAGCTTGCAATTCAAGTGCTTCCGAGCAGAGAGAACCCTCAGGCCCTCCGCATTGGCGCAATCGAGGAGCCCGTCCGTCAGAATTCCAACCCGGTTCTCATCCCCAACATTGTCTTCCACGAGAATCCTAAGCAGACCGAGATTCTCATGGAGATGCTCAAGGACTTCCAGTTAGGAGAACACTTGCTCCTGATCGGTAACCAGGGTGTTGGAAAGAACAAGTTGGCCGATTACTTCCTTCAACTCCTCAGACTCCCTCGCGAGTACATCCAGTTGCATCGTGACACCACCGTCCAAAGTTTGACCGCCACCCCTTCGATCGTGGATGGTGTTCTCCAATACGATGATTCACCCCTTGTCAAGTCTGTCCGCGATGGATACATTTTGGTGATTGACGAGGCTGACAAGGCCCCCACTTACGTCACCAGCGTCATCCGTAACTTGCTTGAGGATGGACAGATGGTTCTCAGTGATGGTCGTCGCATTGTCTCTAAGCCCACCGAGGGATCTGACGAGGAGGAGATTATTATTCACCCCGACTTCCGTATGATGGTCTTGGCCAACCGGCCTGGGTTCCCCTTCCTTGGAAACGACTTTTTCAGAGAGGTCGGAGATGTCTTCAGTTGTCACGCTGTCGATAACCCCGATGCTGAATCAGAGATGTTCTTGCTCCGCAAGTACGGACCTGATGTCCCCGAGGAGTTACTGTTGAAGTTGACTGCCGCCTTTGAGGATCTTCGCGTTCTTGTTGATGAGGGTTTGCTTTCTTACCCTTATTCGACTCGTGAGTTGGTCAACGTTGTCAAGCACATGCAGATTTACCCTGAGGAAGGTATCTCGCGTATTCTTCAGAACGTCTTTGACTTTGACCAGTACGATGCTGATTCGAAGGAGATGTTAATCGAGACCTTCCAGAAGCACGGTATCCCTGTCGGATTGGAGTCCGAGTTCACTATTCAGCTGGGTCGTCAGATCGAGGTCAGCGAGCCAATCCTGACCGAGACGTGGAAGAAGGCTGAACATGAGCGCCCTGTCGAGTGCAAGGTCAAGTCCCAGCCCATCGTTTTCCGCGGCGGCTGGAACGTCACTGCCGGTACTCCTCGTGACTTGGAGCGATCTGAGGGCCGTTCTGTTGTCTTCTCGGAGCAGTTGTACCACTTCAAGATCCCTACCCGCGGCGAGGCTCTGGATATTATCTCGACCGAGAAGGATACTCTTTACGCCATTTCAACCAATCCTGTGACGCTTCACTTTATCGATGCTGCTCACCGCACCGTCCGTAGCGCAGATATGTACGAGTACTTCCCTCTTCAGAAGGCGCCCCCAAGACTGAAGTTAGCTCTGGTCAAGACCCGTGCTGGAGGACGCTTCTTGTGTATGCATAACCCCTCGGATAACTCGTTCCTTTCACTCGACACGGACAAGGACTCGATCGTCTCCGTGATGCTTAACGGTTTGGCCCCAGTTGCCTCGTTGATGGACAAGTCACAGGCCCATCTAGGATACATTGCCTTCTTTCAGGAGAGTCGTGCCAACATTGTTGTGGTCGACTTTAACACGGGCACTCAGTACATTGTTGAGCTGCCTGTCCAGATCGCGGCTTTCCACATGATTGAGCCCAGATTGTGGTTAGTCAAGGACTGTCAGCAGGGTGATTACCACTTGGTGTATGCCTCGACTGCGGATGTGCCCATGCCTGACCGTCTCCAGCATGTTTCTATCACTGGACTTGGCGCCAAGGCCAAGCACCGTTTGACCTATGTCTCAGAGGCCGTTGTCGAACCCGGCACCAACAACACGTAAGTTTACAATTTTTGTTACGACCCTGGTCACGATAGACTGCGTATCTGTCGTTAGCTTTACTGACATGCTGTCTATTGTTCGTATAATGTGTAGTGAAAACCTTCGTATGATGCATACGACGAACGATAGCGTGGTCATGGCTTTGACCAAGGACATGGAGCACATTTTGGCGGAGGATCCCCAGGCCGCCATGGATGTGTTCTCGTACATGCGTCCCATCTCGGATGACAACATCAGGAACATGTACTCCAACCTCCAGAGCTCCAGTTTGTACATGCGAAAGACCCAGCAGATGGCCAAGATCATTCCTTCTCCCGTAAGTTACACAAGCTCTTAGTAACGCCTATGAGTCGCTCCTGCATTACACCATAGTGTGCTAACATTTACCTCGTTTAATGATACGTGCAAATAATAGAGCGGAAAGAGTGAGGGACATTTGGAGTTGTTCTCGCCCTCGGAGCGCCGTATCTGGCGTTTGTTGATCCCCTTGTCCATCCCTGTGACCAGCACCCTCCGCGCCGATGCCCCCATCACTGGATTCAAGGGCCTCCAACAGGATCGCGTCGTCGCCTCGATGACCGAGCTCGAGGATGGCTCCCTTCTGACGATGGACAACTCTGGATTTGTCCGTGTCTGGCAAGTGGACGCTGCTGATCTTTTCCAGTCTGCCAGCACGTGGAAGAAGTTGGTCGGTACTCTTGACTCGCGCACCTTGGCGATCCTCTATAAGGATGAACAGGGTCGTTACGTCAATGCCGATGGCGAGTTAGTCGGTCCCGATGGCAAGGTCATTGCTGTTGGTGAGGGTGGAGAAGGAGATGGCGATTTGCCGCCAGGTATGGATGATGGCTCCAGCGGCGAATCTGGTGGCGGTGGCGGTGGTGGTGGTGGTGGAGGAAGCGGTGGTGGTGGTGG
This sequence comes from Linnemannia schmuckeri, assembly GCA_029449235.1. Lineage (NCBI taxonomy): Eukaryota > Fungi > Mortierellomycota > Mortierellomycetes > Mortierellales > Mortierellaceae > Linnemannia > Linnemannia schmuckeri. Next base: position 3,242,042 of record JANATG010000002.1, read on the forward strand.
TGGCGGAAGTGGGGAGGGCGATGGTAGTGGCGATGGTGATGGTAATGGATCTGGATCTGGGTCTGGAACCCGTGATGGCGCCCCCAAGGACGGCCGCAAGCCCAACTTTGACGACGTCTCCAAGCTCGATATCCGCACGAGTGCTCCTCCACCCAAGCTAGTATCGGATGCCCAGATCGAGATGCACAACATGACGATGCGCAAGCATCTGGCATCGATGGACATGACTGCTGCAGACGCCAAGATCTACATGGCCTATATGGAAAATGTCCAGCGCGAGATCCGTGAACTTCGTGTGATCCTTGAAGGAATCGAGGCTAAGAACAAGGAACGTGTCTGGCTCAAGAACCAGAGCTCAGGTGATTTGGATGATACCAAGTTGATTGAGGGTTTGACGGGTGATCATAACATTTACAAGCTGAGAGGAGATCAGGATCCTGAGATGGGGTTCCAGCAGAAGCCTAAGAAGATGTACTTTGTGTTTGATCTCTCTGCATCCATGTTCCGGTTCAATAACCATGATAGACGCCTCGAGCGTTCCATGGAGGTTGCTCTCAGTAAGTTATTTCCATTGCTTTGTAGGAAACCAAGATAGGCTATGAATTTCAGCGACTTTGTTAACATATTTTTTTTTCCCAATCGGTAATCAATAGTGATTATGGAGTCGTTCAGGAACTTTGAACACAAGTTTGCGTACTCGATCATTGGCCACTCGGGCGACTCGCCTAACTTGGAGTTTGTGAAGGAAGGGAAGTACCCAAAGACGGAGAAGGATGTCTTTAAGGTAATCTCGCAGATGAGTGCTCACTCGCAGTACTGTCTCTCGGGTGATAACACTCTTTCGGCGACCTCGATGGCGATGCGTGAGATTGTCAAGGATGATGCGGATGATTATATTGTTGTTGTCCTTTCGGATGCCAATATTGGGCAGTATAACATCAAGCCTGAGGATCTTGCTCGCAGTAAGTTTTCTTTCTTTTTCTTTTTTTTTTTATTCTTCGCTGTTGTTGTGATGTTGTTGCTGTTGTTGTTGTCAATGGTATATCGCGTTGAGGAAAAGAATGAACCAGGTAAGCTGAACTGGCCACGTACTTTTTTTGTGCGTAAACGTTATAATAGTCCTTCGCTCAGATGACAGGGTGACATCGTCGATGATTTTCATTGGATCGTTGGCTGACCAGGCGGACAAGCTGAAGGGCGCATTGGGATCGCATGCTCATGTGTGTTTGGATACTAAAGACTTGCCCCAGATCATCAAGTCGATCTTCCTGTCCTCGATGATCAAGTAAACCGTCATACTTCAAGTCTAACAAGGGGGGCATTGGCAAATAAATTAGAACTATAGAGAAGTAAACGTTTTTGTATTGTGTAAGAAAGACTGAGTGAAGTGACTTGGCGAGCTAAGTGGAGGGAGGGATATGAGATGAACCCAGGGGGGTGTAGGGGGAGAGAGGATGGGGGCACCTAAACAAAAATAAGGGGGAGAAGAGCAAGACAAAGAAACGAAAAGAAGTGCGAAGAAGGACTATGAGAGACAGAGAGACAAAGAAGGGGTTTCATTCATTCAGTCCCCTATCGGAAGGATGCATTAAAGCTTCACCCCTGAAAACAAACAAATAAAGGCAAAAGGCAAGGTGGGCCCATGAGATGTGATCGATCGTACAAGCCATGGGCATGGGCGCATGGTGGTTGCGGTTGTGGATGCTCATTTAGTATGCATTTTGGACTTCTGCTAGCTAGAGGGGTGGATAGATAGAACCCCATTCTCAAGTTAACAAGTGTTCAAACTGGGCATAAGTATGGCCTTGCAACTGTCTTTACAAGAGTGCGTTCCTAAACGAAGGACCCCTTGCTCAGAAGTGTCGTTAGTTGCGTTAATGTGTTGCTCTCATTCTTATGTCTTTGCTGTTGTTCATCCCTGAAAAAGTTAATGGTTAAGTGAAGACGAATGAATCAATACAACGGGCGCGGCGCACTTCTGTCGTTGTCTCTTTTGTTGTTCAACAGTGCATTCTTTGAACAGACGAGAGAAAGCTGCTCTTCTTGAGCGAAAGAGAGACATGGTCCGAGGGTGCAGCAAGCAAACAAGCGAACGAAAAGAAGTAAAGAGAGCGTGGTTCTTCTCCTTTTTGCTCTTCTTCTTCTCTCTTACTTACAATTACTTTCTTATTTTGCCGCCCTTTTTTTCTTTCTCTCTCATTTCTTTCTTTTTCCCTTTCACTTCTCCACTCCCATTTTTGTCTCTCCTACTGCACTTTGCAGACTCCTTCACTCCCTTCTCCTTCCCTTATTTACCATACCCATGCCCAAGTCTCTTTGTCATTACTTTTGAGTGCCACTTGCATTTACTTTTCTTCATTCCTTTTGTTTTTCTGAATGACCCTGCGTCTCGCTACCTTAATACCTAGTTTCTAAACACACGCTCAATAGAATATATCTTCAACCACAAAATCAACTCTTATTTTTTCAACACGGACCACTTTGATACCTCCCGCCCACCCCCCATAGCCGTCCTTCTACCTATCAACCAACCAACCAACCAATAGCCCACAAAAGATGATGATGAACCTAGCAACAGCAGTAGCTTCCAACGACCTCGCGCTCGTCCAAGAACTCTGTCGAGCTGGCCAAGATCCCAATCAGACCTTTGCTTGCTCCCCTCGCCAATCCGCCTATGCTGTCCAACCGATCATGGGTCGTCAGGCCGAGAACTTTGAGCCGGATGATATTCTCTATGGAGCCACACCGTTGAATCTGGCGGTGTTAAATGGCAATGAGGATATTGTCCGAGTTCTGATTGATGCAGGCGCGGATTTGAATAAGAAGGATGGGCGTGGACGGTATGTATTCCTTGCCTTGCTTTGCTTTGCTTTGCTTTTTTTTAAGTTACTGTCGTTATTTTGCTTTTTGTGCTGTGGTGTAACGGTACAATTGGAGACATTTGGTAAGGCGTACGGGTACCGAACGACACATACAAGGCAAATGAGGATCAAGGAGGGAGAGAAAAAAAAGGCACGGAAACAAAGTGAGATGGTCGTTAAACGAACGAACAAACAGAGAGAGGAGAGAGGGAGCATTAAGATAAACAAACAACCAAAAATGTGAGAGCTATCAAGGAGGCGACAAACAAACAGGAACACGAAGATATGCGCTCTATTAGGCTGGTATATGTGTGTGTGCACTCGAAACAATACTTAAAAAAGGAAGGAGGGGAAAGGGCAGAGAGAGATGGAAAAGGGAGGGAGGCAGAGTCGGCAGTAAAATATATAAAAAAAAAAAGGCACAGTGTCTTGAACCTTGAGGTGAACACAGAGTAAAGGTATTTCGGCGATAAACAATGCGAGTTATAGAAAACATACACTAGGGAAACGAACAAGCACCCTTCTTTCCCTTTAACCACTTTGATGCTCTTGCAAGCAAGCAAGCAAGTATTAGCATTTGAATTGGACGATTTATATGCTTACAACGTTCGACACTGTATGAATGAACTGATAATAGGACGCCGCTTTTGTGCGCGGTGTATGGTCTGGACACACTCACGATTACCCCGGCCAACCTGGCCTTGATCTCGCAGACATCACCCGCACACCTCTCCATCCTCCGCAACTGTATCCTCCCTCATCCTTCCATCACCCTCTCGACCCTCAACGCACCCCAGGATGAGATTAAGGGTATCACCCCACTTTGTCTCGCCAGTTACTTGGGAAAGGAAGTCGTCGTTAAGTGTCTCCTCGAGGCCGGTAAAGTCGATGTTGATGCTACCGATAGGAAGGGAGCCACTGCCTTGATGTATGCCGGTAAGTTGTTCTTTGTCCTTTACCTATCCTATCCTCGCCCGCTGGCATGCATGCTAGCTCCCTCTTCCACCCCTCTTACAATCCTCGCACCAATTCGCACCCTCTTTCTTCATACTTACACCGCATTCCCTTCTTCCACAAACACAGCCCGAGATAGACATATGGCGGTGGTGACGACGCTGTTGAGACATGGAGCTTCGCCCGATCAGACAGATAGCAACGGATGGTCCTCGATCCAGTACGGCCAGATGTATCCCGAAATCGTTCAAATGTTCGAGGAAACCCTCCGGTGCAAACGACCAGAAGTTCTTGTAAGTGCAGATGGAGGTCTCTTTGCTGTTTGTCAAAAAAAAAAAGAAAGCGGGAGAATTGGATATGTTCGGACCTGAGGAGAAGGGGGCACATACGATGGTTATTATGCAAATAGTACGAGATGCAAGCAATGCAAAAAAAACAGATCCAAGCGTCGTTATGCATGTAGTCTTCACCTTATTTCGTACCCCACTCCCTAATCTTGTTTTCACCTTTTCTTCATGGTTGTGCATTGTGCCCTTCCATAATAGCATCTGTTGACTCCTCCTGAATCCCCTCAACCCATAAGGTCCACCGTTTCAGCCCTTGATCGGTCCGCTGATGGATCCAACAACACCGCCCTGCCATACGCACTTTCGCAGAGTCTGGTCCGATACCCTCTTTACTATTCCAAACTGTCCTCGCTCCTCTCCTCCCTACCCGCTGCACAGACAATCACTTCTAAGGACGGTACACTCACCCTTCAGCAATCAACCCCAACAGCAAATGCAGGCCCAAAGTCATCCTCAGAAATCGCCCTCGCTCAACAGATCCAAAGGACAACGCACACTGCGCTCTTGGAGGCCATCAAGCTGGGCGACTTTATGTCGTTACAGTCGCTCTTGATGTCCCCACCTACTCTGAACGAGAACGGGAGGTCGGCTGCTGCTGGAGGGGGAGGGGGAGGAACACCGAATGTGGCTCTTGTCAACCATCATGATCCCCAGACAGGATTGACCCCACTGCACCACGCCCTCAGGACTCGGCCCTTGCCATCGATGGAGACAGTCAAGATTTTGTACCAGGCAGGAGCAGACATGAATGCGCAGAGTCATTACGGACGTACAGCACTTCACCATCTTTGTCGTTTTTCTCTTGAACATGCCCTGTCGCCCATCATTGACGATGCCCAAACCGCAGCCCACAATTCCCAGGCGATGGCAACTGCATCTGCCAACGGCGCAAATGTAGCGACGAACATTGAGGAATCAAGGGCACATCGCAGGAAGAACCGTCATCGAACAGACACCAATGGATCGGCAGGGTCCAACCATTTGACTCCCAACGGAAAAGAACAACCGGGTTCCTCTGCAGCATCGACCACGTCTTCGAACGATCTGTCGACAGGTCCTCGTCACCCACATGGAACTCTCATCGACACGGGTGCCGTCAAGACTGCATCCCCCGAAGAGATCCAGAGGGCGTCCAAGCATCTGGCAGACTGCTGTCGGTTGTTGTTGCGTTTGGGATCACTGGTGAACATTGCCGACAGACATGGAAACACACCTTTGCACTTTGCTGTCGAGTATGGTGGAGTTTTGGAGGTTGTCAGTGTCCTTGTAAAGGAGGGCGCTGATATCGAGCAACGTAACACCAAGGGACTGAAGCCACTCGATGTCGTCCGTGGTGAGCAGTCAGAGGAAATGAGGCGCATCCTCGGTAAGTTATCTCACTTTTTGCGGCTGTATTTTTTGCTTCATTTTGTACTATGGTAAAACTAACATATGTATTGTTACCGTGTCTTGTAGAGAGCGGAAGGCAGCAAGCGTCTGGTGAATCGACAGAGCCTGGGTCGTCAGTAGCCAAGGCGGTAGTCCCAGCGTATCAGGCCCGCGACAGTATCTTGAAGCCTCTGAATCTACCCGAGACCCTCCACGAGGTCGACTTTCAGTTCAACCAGGTCCTACAAAACCTGGAACACTACCAAAACCACACGTCGGTCTCGATCGAAACGTCCCTCCAGTATATCACCGACCAGATTCTTCTCGGCTGGTCGCCCGACAACCAGGGCGCCAACGGTCAAGTCCAGTCGCAGGAGGAATACAATGCAGATCTGGTGTCGAGTCTGGAGAACCTTAAGTTCGAACTGGAGAGCACCTACGAGCTGCTGATGATCACAGAGGAGCAGTACAAGGACGTGATTACGTTTTACGAGACCGAACTGGATGAGATGACGCGACAGAATCTGACTGTGTTGACATCGTATGATTCTGAAAAGTCCAAAGTATCTGGATTGTATGGGATCTATACCCGACTGATTGAGCAGCTGGAGGAGCTCGAGGCAGAGAATGAGGGACTTAAGACAGAGTTGGAAGAGAAGAAGCGTCGAGGACTTGTCAGTTTGGGTCGATTGGTCAATGGTGCGATGGGTGGTTCCTGGTCGGGCACTCGGAACGGAAGCACCATCTCGTTGGCCAAGACAAAGGCGGCCCTGATCAAGAAGAACAACGAGAAATCGTCACTTGTGACCACTGCCTTGGACGAGGAGCACCTCATTGAGGATAGCGATGGCAGACTCGATGGACTTCCTCGGCCCAATATGGTTTTTGCTTCTCCTGCTGCATTGTCTATCGATACCGCCAAGGCGGATCATGACAGCCATGTCAGACATGAAGAGAAGGAGCTTAATATCCCAAGGCCTATCTCTCCAACACACACAGCACACACTATTCTCTCGTCCACGGAGGAGGAGCCCACCATGCACACGATCGCAGTCCTCTCACAGAAGGTTTCTCTGCTCGAACAAGAGTTGTCGTCCAAGACCTGTGATATTAAGGAGCGCGACTTGTTAGTGAGCGAGCTGACGGATTTGATCGAGGAACAGTCCAAGGCCTTTGGTGAGGAGATCAAGTCCCGCGAGGAGCGGATTGACAGTCTGATGAAGATCTTGGGTCGCGCTGAGGAAGGAGAGCAGGTCCAGTCGCTAGTCGACGAGTTGGCGGTCAAGATTATGGTCCAGGAGGATGAGCAGATCAAACGACAGCGTCTGGCAAGTGGCATTGTAACCCCTAATGGCGCCAGCCAGGGCGACTCTTCTTCAGTGACCGGACCCGTGGCGGCTGATTGGTCCTTTGTCCTTAAGGCGTCCGCTTCCAAGCCGTTGGCTGATCAGGGAGAACAGGACATGGTGGCAACTCTCAAGCATGAGTTGGAGCTGTCCAAAGCCCAGACGGCGAGGTTGGAGCTGGCGAATGATAGTCTCAAGGAGAGGTGGCAGCAAGCCATGCATGAGCTTGAGGGTGTTCGGCAGTCGGAGGCAGCCAACTCGGACTTGCAAAATGGTGGTGATGCCAACGGGGCAGGAGCAGGTGGTGCTGGTAGAGCAAGCACAGATGGCAACGACTGGGCGACCGCATCGTCGCTGATCACCCGCCCCCGCACGACCAAGGTCTATGTCTCAAAGACACCCCATAACCCACAGGACGAGCCCCTTTTTATCACGATTGATGAGAATGGCAACCCGCAAGAAGAGTTCCCAAGCCTTGAGGAGATTGAGCTGGTCTTTGAGATCCTAATGGCGAACCTGGCCGAGATCTCGCGGGATGCTGAAGAAGCTGACGCACGTCTACAAGAATGCAGCCGGGCCAAGGAACAGATCTACCGTAAGTGCCTCTACCTCGACGGCCTCCAAAAGACGCTCGACGAGAATGTCGAGAAAATTGTCTCGCAGCCATTCAAAGCCGATACCCAGCCCAACTTTATGAAGGAGCAACTCAAGCTCCAGAATCAGCTCAATGAGCTCATGGACCAGGCCGAGTCTGTGACGACCTACTACAACAAGCTCAAGAAGGATCTGCAGGACTACAAGGAGGAGAAGCAGTCGAAATTGAAAGATCTGGATCGTGTCAGAGAGTTGATGCGCAAGATTGGGCCCCAGGAACTGTTGAGAGGTTTGCTGGTCAAACTCGAGGGGTCTCAACCAGATGATGCGGCGGCAGAGAGACGAAGGGAGGCCATTGCGGCGGCAGTTGCTCAAGGGATGGAACTTGCTGCAGAGCTGGCGGCCGAGGAGGATAATGCGAATGCTGAACGAGCGAGCTCACAATTGTGGAGGAACTCTTGTAGTGTTATCGATGAGGGCGATGATCAGGAGGCGATCGACTCGAGGCTGTCGACGGCGTCTATCGACCATTACACCCAGTCGTGTTCCATTAGCGACCACAAGCTGTTTATCCAGTCCCTGTGCTCGACTCTCTATGCCCTCCAGATGACAACGACGCACCAGATCGTCAGCCTCAAGACGTCGCTTGCAGAGTCGAGGGCCTCGTTGGTGTTGGCGGATCAGGAGTTGTCGAACCTGAACGACCAGATTGCGGGTCTATATGATGAGGTCGGCACTCTCAGGAACCAGCTCCGAGGCCTCCAACAGGAACTCGATCGATTGATCCAGCATCGCAAGGCCGAGGTCGAAAAAGTGTGGGAGATTGTGGGAGAAGTTAAGATTACCGGAGGCGGGTTGAACAAGGCCTTGGATGATGATGATGAGGGATCGGTCTCAAGTGCTGATACAGCCCGCAAGAGCTCGATCCAGAGCCGTGCCCTGGCAACGTCTTCGCGATATTCGACTGCATTGGGTGGATCAGGACTTGGTCAGGGCGAAGGCAATGGAGACAGCACCGGCACCCTTGTCAACAGCATCAGCGATGGGAATGGTGTTGGCGGCAATGGGGGAGGACCCAAGGCTGGTGGTGACCGAGACTCTGTTGCGCGGTCCCTGTCGATTTCTCGTGCCGAGCGAGCTTCTGTCCTTCGTCGGGTCTCTTCTCCCCCAACACTGCCTGAAAACGATGAGGACAATTTCTCGACACCACCCTCTCGGGCAAGCTATGAATACTCTGACCGCGGATCGATGGGCGGTGCATCGGAGCTGGATCGTCATGCGCTGATTTCGGCCGAGATGGACAAGTTACGTTCGGTCCATTTGCACCTTCTGTCGACGATTACAGAGTACAAGAAGCAGATCACGGTGGTCAAGGACCGTAACCTGAAGTTGGTTGCGACATTGTTGGATCGTGAACGGGTTCGACTTTGGACCGCTGATGGACAGGATAAGGTCATTAGTGCGATCGTTGGGCAGCATGGTGGAGGACACAGCAGTCATAGCCAGTTGACGAACGGAGCTTCTCCTTCGGTCGCTCAGTCGGCGCACAGCGGTGGTGGTAGTGCGAATACTGTGGGAGCTGTCTCAATGGGCGAGAGCTACGTTGCACCTCCCGGCAGTAACAGCAACGGTGGATTGACGGGATCCTCATCGACGAACCATCTGCACCCAGGCGTCGCTGCGGGCACCAAGAAGCACCACCACCTGAGTTTGACGGCTGCCGAGGACGGGATCAAGCTACTGAGGTGCCAGTTGGAGAGGATCCGTCAGTGTGAGATGACGCGGTTCGCTGAAATGGGTGTGGGCCTGACGATGAACTATTCGAGTCTTTATCCTGGTGGGGTTGTTATTGCTGGCAATGGTGGCCCAGAAGGAGTGAGTGGTGGTGCAGGAGGAGTTACGGGAGCGGAAGGAACGTTGATGCCGCCTGCTATTGGAGGTCGTGCTAGCGGCAAGAATGGTGAGTCAACGTTCTCGAGGTTTGAGGCAACTTTGTATTCTGACCTTGAGAACCGGTACGGCGCATAATTGCCTAGGATTGGAAAATATTTCTATCAATTAAATTTTTATGAACACACACTTGGAATGTAAAAACAAAGTGGGCTGGTGGACGTGGATGTTAATTGATGGTGGTTTTCGTGGGAGTAGTTTTCGGCTTCACTCATTCATGTATCCTTGATTCACATCTGATTGGATGCGGGGTGTGAGGTGTATAGAAGGACTGATGCTGGCTCCCGAAAAGATGTCGGTTTGGTCCTTCGTTCTTGATGATTTTTTTTTCTTTTTTTTTCTTTTTTTTTTTTTTTTGAAAGGTCAATGGGCCTAGACTCCCGGATGCAAGGGCCGATGGAAATTTGGCTTTTCACCCTCGTGGATTGCACCCCTTTTTACCTACCGATCTGAAAAAAAAGGCGATGCCTTGCTGTTGTTTACTTTTTGAATCTGTGCGACATCTAGCAACGACGTTGAACCACTTGCTTGATCAGGGATGCCCTTGTCTTTTCTTTTCTTTTCTTTTGGAGTCGATCGAAGGAAAGGAGTTTATTTTATTTGTCTACTCTTCCCCTTTCCTTTTCTTTTCAACTTTTCTTTCTTTTCACTCTCACCTTCATCCACTCGCGCCTTTCCTCTTTTCTCTTTCCACGTTTTTATCTCCTTCCATACTCATAATCCCCACACTAAAATAACATATGGATGGAAGAAGACCACTATACCAAACCCATAACGGCGGCTACGCCTCCCTTTCTATCGACAGCAGGGATCACTTCTCGATGGACATTTTAGACTCTGCAGGCGATTTTCATCCTGCCAGTCATCACCATCAACAACAATGGCACCAACCACAAGGTCATGCACACGGACAAGGACAGTGGGGACAAGTGCAGGAGTATACAGCATCAACAGCATCAAGAGGAGGAGAAGGATATGATGATGCAGTGGCGTTGTTGGGTCATGCTCAGGAGGAATCCGAGTCTCCGCGGAGGGTTGTGTTATATGATCATGAGGATACTATGGACGAGTTGCCTTCTTCTAACGCCGGTAAGGAGTGGATGGGTTGTTGAGGGATTATCGTTCTGTTGTGTGTGCGAGATAGGGGGGATGAATGGATGCAGACCGCAGCAAAGTGCAAGATGAACTGACACATTGATTTTTATGTATATATATGGGTGCTTTAGCGTTGAGGTGGTACTTCGACGAGTATAAGGTCGATGCCTCAGGAGGACCGCCCAAGAACGAGTCCGAGTTCCAATGTTGTATTGAGTAAGCATATCTTCATTTGACAGCAAGTTGACAGCAACAAAATGGGGTATAGGGACGATGGGTGGAAGGCTGACTTACAAGTGTTTCTCGGTTGGAAACATATCCTTGATATAAACTAGACCACACCCGCCAGTGACCATAACGGCATCGACAAGGAGCATTCGAGTGAGTAGGTTGAACCTCTTCCTTTCCTTCCCCTCTCTTTGCCTCCTCTCTCTTTCCCTCCTCTCCATCCATCCTTACTCCACTGCGTCCTTTTAGTCTGTTTGTTTGCCGTTTGCGCTCGGTTTTGTGTATGTTTGCCTGTGGTTGTTCTTGTGAGCACAAAGAAAATTTTAACTGACACAAGCTTCCATCTATTTCTCCCGTTCCTCCCTCCCACCCTTCTCCCTTTACTCCAATAGTGGCGACTGAAGGCGAGCGACTTTGATGATGGGTTGTATGACATTGTGCTCGGGATCTCGACGACAGCAGGACAGCAGCCTATTGACTGGATCGAGTCCATCACCTTTGCCCTCTTCAAGCGGGATATATACAATGACTGGAAGATCGAGCCCAGCGAGGCAAGAGGGGCATGCTTAAAAGTTTGCTTGTTTTGAATTTATCTGGCAGAGTCGACAGTCGAGTGTAACCTTTCCCAAATTTGGTTGTGAAAATTCTAGATTATTACGCAGCGAGAGTTCAAAAGGATGTGCGGAGCAGACACTGAAGCAGGAGGGGTGGGAGGGTTGTTGAGATGGAAACTGCATCAGCAACTTACCAGGACTCGGGACAGGCCTCTCCACTCAGTCACCTTTGAACTGGAGATCCGGACTTCTGCAGAGATACCCTCGAATGCAGGGGCGATCATGCTGCACTTTATGGATATCCGCAGGAACCTCTATGGCCTCAACCTCGATGGTAATGAGCTCCTCCATACCATCAGTGCAACATTGAACAGTTCATGGACAACGATCCTTACCGTTCAATTCCCAACTACTTCTTCTAGACCCTTCGACGAGGCTGCATAGGCCGTTCTTGTGGTCTCTCAATGTGAACCAGGGACATTATCCAGAGGACGACAAGAAGGTCAAGAAGGGAAAAGAGATTCTCCACTTTGCCATCTCTGGCAATGGCTCTCACGCAGCAACACTCTCTTGCGCAGATCGATATCTACTTTTGGATCTTTGGGACATCAGGGATCCCGCGGAGCTCAGCATCATCTCGGGACAATCTGGAGTCGACCCTTCTCAACATGCTGTCCAGGCTGGCCCTTACACCCCGAAATCTTGCGCAGGGATTCATGTTCCTTTCCGCAAGGTCACCAAGGGCGCGATTGATGTTTCGATTTCTTGGGATGCTTCACAGGTGGCGTTGGTCGACTCTTCTGCGGTCCACTTGTCGACGGATGAACGAGCGACCTACAGGAGTATCTTTCGGGTGTTTCAGCATTTCACGGATCAATCGTTGACTCCAGGGACGGCGCCCCCTGGGCGAGGGAACTTAGTCCCTGCGACGACGTATCAGCATAACCCCCAGTTGCGGAATTTTTTGGGGCGTGGCAAGTATCATATTAGTTCGCGCAAGAGTCCCAAGGTCAAGAAGGAGCTGTTTATTGCATGTGATGGGCAGGCGGTTCATGTGTTTGGCGTTTATCAGTCATGGACCCATCGACATACCATCTTGCTGGATCTCCCACAGGAGAAGGATCTTTATTCGTCCAGGCTGTTTTCGGGGCTCCGGTTCCGGTACTTTGCCTGGAGTAATGAGTCGAATGAAGTGTCGGTTTGGGATGTGGAGGACGGGTCGTTGGTGTCGTTTTTCACTTGGCCTGAACATTTGGGCCATCGTCGGTTTGAGGGCAGGACACCAATTACATTCTCGGACGATGGTTCGATCCTGTTGATGTGTCAAAAGGGGTACATTACGACTAACTGGACAGCATCAGGCACATTGTTGAACTCGTTTGTGGTACCTGACCAGGAGTATTACCAGTTTATTCGGGACCTGCAGTTTATCCGAGGAGGGAGCCAGATTATTGTCAACATGTCCTTTCAGGATGCCGAGTATGGTCGTGGGGAGTTTGGGCTAATCCTGGATTCGGTCAACATGTCGGTCCTGGACAGGTTCTCGATCCCAGGGGATTACTTTGCACAACACTCACCGGTTGTGGGGTCTGGGCAGTACTTGGTCGCGGCGCACAACTCCAACCTGGATCTGCTCCGTCTGGACGATAGGATTGTCCGTCCGTTCTCGAGGTCAGATCCGAAGTGTGGGCGGTGTACTGACCTGGTCAGACCCTGGACGCTGAGGTCCGACTATACTTCCCCGGCAGGGTTACAATTCAAGGCCGAGATCTGTCAGGCTGCAGTAGGGGCTGCTGCTGCTGTGATGAGACAGGGCAAAGATGATCGAGGGTTGACAACTGTAGTCGTAACGGTGACCGACAGGAATGGAATGTTATCCGTTCAAAAGCCAGCAATCCCTGTGAGAGGGTATGATATGCGACATATCAACGCCGTCTTTCTGGAATCGTGTTCTCGACTCGTCATTCGATCACACCAGTTCCTGATGATTTGGGGGCTGCCGACAACGCTGGAGGGCGATCTGACCTTGTTGCTTGCGTACAAGGCGGAGAGGATTCATTGGAGAGTATGCCGGCACCAGCAGGTCTATGCACAGGACTACATGGCGGAGGAGATGGTCTGGTGTATGCCTGTCGAGCGACCCTTCTCCCGCAGAAACTCGATCCGATTCCTGGACGGTGTTATTACGTTGATAGACATCTTTCGGGGCACTACGGGTGCCTGCAGGAATGAGGTCCTTCGATACATTGGTCGACATATCAACAGTTACCCGAACCCGGATGACCCGACGGAGAGTGTGCTCGCCAAGATCTGTATCGAATGGCGACCAGAGGTGTATGACTCGTTCAAGGAATTTGTGGTCGCGTTGCTGGCGTCGCCTCATGGATCCTGGGCGCCCCGCATCGATTTTGACAAGCGATCCAACCCGCTCTGTATCCTCCTCGATAAGACGACTACCCAGCCCAAAGCCATTGGACTTGCAAAGGTCATTATCGACTATTGTATCCAACAGGCCAAGGCCGAAAAGGACCCCCACTTCCTGTCGCCCATCATGCAGTGTCTCCCCGAATTGATTGACCAAGAACGTCCACACCAGGAACTCGCTCGAAAGACTCTCCAGAGACTGGCCTACATCCCTGTCAAGAGCCGATCCTTCATCCTCGATCACCACTCGATCGCTTACCAACCTGAACTCCGTTTCCATCCCAAATTCTGGTGGCACGCCCAAGGGCGGTCCCTCCACGAGTGCAAGGACCCTGTTTTACAGCTGACAACCATCAAGCATACCAACTCGATCAATGACAATTTCACACGGAGTCTTTTTGTTACATCGTTCGACCTGCTATGGCGGAGAAAAGACGGTAGCCCAGTGTCGTCGTCGACTGTCCTGGCGCGAGAGATGCGTGCCCAGAAGAGTGCTTCGTGGTTGTATAACCTGGTGTTTCAGATCTGGCAAAAGTTGAAGTTGAATGGGAATGCCAAGGTTGAATGTCATCCATTTTCACTCCAGGCATTTGATAACCCCGCCATTGCTGCCCTCATCCGCTACAAGTGGTAACTTGTTGTCCTTGCTTTCTTTTGTGTAGGAGTTGATTTTGTGAACATACGAGTTCCTTTGTGTACACTCTCACCAATACTACCGTTCTCTTTTGACTTGTCGATTAATAGGAACACGATTGGATTCAAGTATTGGTTGGTGAGGTTCTTGTGCCAGTGCTGCTTTTATATACTGGTCCTGGTGACGGTGTTTATCCAGGTCTATAGCAGCAGTCATCCGGTCCTGATGCCTGTCTACGTTGCGATCATCTCGGTCGCCAGTGTTTTTATCTGGCTCGAGTTGCTCCAGCTTATCAACGAAAAGAAGAAATACGTCTCGTAAGTCTTCATATCCTCTACACTGCTTTTTTCTTTGGCTTGCTGAGGGATCCATGTTATTCGACAGTGTGGCAATAACAAAACAAAAAATGCGGTTCTTTTAGATCGGTGTATAACGTGGTGGATATAGCGACGTTTGGACTCCCGCTGGCGGGGAGTGTGAACCAGCTGCTTATTATCTGGGGCAAGTCGAATGCGGGAGGCAATCCTGGTCTTATCAGCTTCTCTGTTCTCTTCATCTTTCTCCACTTTGTAAGAATCTCTTTTTATTTTTCTCCGGTGTCCTCAGCATATCTAACTTTTGTCCATTCCATACAACTAACTTGTTTTGAGAATTCAATACTACAACTACCAGCTGTTCGAGCTGAGGGTGATCAAAAGTGTGTGCCATTTCGTAACAATCATTATCCGAGTCGTCTCTGAGATCCGAGTTTTCTTCTTCATCTTTGCGGGCGGAATCCTCGGTTTTACCATCGCGATCTTGCACCTCCTTCGAGCATGTATCTACGAGTCCTGCCCCTCTGATGATGAGTTGAATGCAATGCTCCCCGAGAACCAGGCGGTGGTGTTCCCGAGGAACTTTTATAGCGCGATTTCGTCGACGTACTTCTTTATGGGCGGGAGGTACAATGCGATTGATAACCAGTTGAGTATGGATAACTGGCCTTTCCATACAATGATGATTATCTATTTCTTTTTCACTGTTATCCTCATGTTGAACGTGCTTATTGGTAAGTTTTGAAGCTTTTTTTTTTTGTTTTTTTTTTGTTTCGTGAACCATCTGATAACAACGGCGTTATTGTCATAGTCATGACTGATCACCTCTCTTTCTTGTTTCGTTTCTGATTTGCCACCAATTTTTGCCAAACCATAGCGCTGATCAATTTGGCGTTCAATGAGAGTGATGGAACGTGGCATCTGACATGGCTCGAGAACCGGTTGCGGTACATCGAAAGCGCTGAAAACATGTCCTATCAGATCCCAGGTAATATTCTCTTTTCTACGATTTTTCATGAATCAAGTATACACCCAAATCACAGCCCCTTTTATTACCTAAGTTTCTAACATCCGTTTTTTTCTGTGATACAAATAGGGTTCCGAGAGACACACGATTGGTTCCCGAGAGAGATTTATTATTCGGCGACACCGCGGCAGGTCAAGGACTACGAACGCGACCTTCAAGGTGATGACTCACCTTCTTCTATTGTCAGTGCAACTACAACTACAACCCTCCTAAACCAACAGCAGCAACAAAGTCAAGTGGTCAGCAGGAGTGACTCGATGCTTTCCCAAAACCTGACACGCCCTTCTACTGAAAAGAACGACACACCTGTTGAAGGGGAAGAAGAATGGAGGAGGCAACGAGAGATGGTTCTGGAAAGATTAAAGGAAGAGATGCGAGAAGAAGTCCGGCGCGAGTTCCAAGAGTCTCAGTCGCAGTTGGAGCAGCGGTTACAGCTACAGATGACGCGACAGCAGGAGCTGTTCCAGGAACAGTTGATTGAGCAGCAGCGGTGGCTTGTTCAGTATTTTAGTGGTGTTAGTGCAGGAGGAGCTGGAGGTGGAGATGTAGGTGGGATGTAAAGGAAAGGGGGAAATAAAAAGGGTGTAGGCGAAGCAAATGATAATCATAGCGCCCATTCACATTCTGTAGGTTTTGTCAGTGTCTTTTTGTTTTTATACTGACATTTGTACTTTTGGGGATATGAGAAGGTGTTGTTGTCTCAGTGTTTTTCTTACCCTTAACCTTGAGTCGGGTTTTGACCTTGGTGGCTAAGCCTGGCTCTACATTTTTTATGTGTTGGAGAAGGGTGGCGACTTAGGATAGAAAGGGGTCAGGAGCATTGGTAAAGGTTTCCTGTTTTTTTATTCCGCTCTTTGATGAATGAGCTTTTGTACTCACTGTCCTTTCATTACGAACCTATCGCACTCTTGCCCTGCCACTCCCATCAAGGTGTCGATTCGACTCTTCTTCGTTTTGTTGTTCTCTATAGCGTGAGATAAGTGGCTATGGCGAAATCTATATCTCGTTTTCTCGATACACAAACAACAAAGCAAGCAGGCAAGCAAAACAAAAAACAAAAAGAACGCGGATTATTTGTAGGCGCTCACTCTCACACTCAGGATGTGTATTCGCCGACGATTGCTTACTCTTGCTTTGCAAGAGAGGACAAGGTAGACGGTAAGAGAAACAAAAGAATTTTCGCTCATGCCGCGGGAGAATTTGTGGGTCCGTTCATGCCCCACCCTGTTTTTGCTGTTTTGTTTATACAAAATGTAGTGCCCTCTGGTCTGGGATTGGGCAAATGGATGGCGGAGAAGCAAAAAAAAACAGTTGTTGTCTGGCAGGGCCCACAAAAAAAACCTGTCTTTCTTTCTCTCATGCAGTCGGGGGGAGGGGGAGAGGTAAGTGTATGTGAGCCAGAAATAGGATCAACCCTCAGGGAAGAAAGAGGGAGGAGGGAGAAGCATGAGAGACCGCATACCATCTTATTTTTTGATGTTGCTGCATGTAGAGGGGCACAGAGACCCACAGAAAGTCGAAAGAGGAAGAGAAGAGAAGGCCCATGCTGAGACGAACGGTGCACTAACCTATGGTCTAAATTTACAAGTGCATATGTTAGGTTCCTTCTGTCTTGCCGACAGACTGACAGCGAAGCAAAACAGTCCAAAAAACACAAGCGCCCGAGTAGGGCGGACACACGCAACAGCCTGTCGATCTAATCCAAGGGACGGATCCTATCAAAAGGGCAGAAAAAGTTAGGGTTCCGCGGGTAATGTTTTAGTGGGGGGTTTTTTTGGTGCGACAGGACCAGTGGGAGAATGAAAAGAGGGGAGGACAGGGGACATTGGCATTGGTAACTGCGCGATCCAACATGGCAACATCTGTTAGTGTTCTCTTAGTTTGAAGACGAGGAGGATGGAAAAAGTCATTCTCATGCCGGTATTGCGAAATATGTCAAAACTCGGTTTGCCATGGTGATCGAGGGAGGAAAGAAGAGACTCTCCTCCCTCTACTGATGTTCATGCCATGCCATGCCTTGCCTTATTCCTTTCCCATTCGATTGATAAAGCGTTACCCTGCAGTCATTTCGCACAATAAAAGATTATATTCAGGTAGGCAGTGCCATTTTTAGGTTGCATGCAAGCTATGACGACGAGTACATGTGTCCCCTTCCCTTTCCCTTCTCCCCTCCTCGTCAATGCAAACTCTCAGTTTCGGTAGCTATCTATTTTTTTTCCTGCGATGGATGGCGAGTAAGTAACAGAAGGAGATGGCATCCTCTTGTTTTCAGGGCCGAAGGTAAGGGTTTAAAAACAATGAAGAGCGACAGGCCCACGAGCTTTACATTCTTGAAAGAAATGGAGATCCTACCGGGCGTATTTCGGCAAGGACAGGGGGAGGAAGGAACAGGGGTATCACTTCTTCAAAATCCAATCGCAGATTCATTTTTGCATTGGAACTCTTTTACTCGGAAGAGGGCATGGAAGGATGGTGAGGAAGGATCGGAGAACAGCTTTATTTTTACTCGCTTGAAGGGAAGAGATGTGGTTGGAGGAAAAGAACAGGGATGGTGGATGATGCGAACGGACAGAAAGCCTTCCTCTTGTGTGCTGAAATGCCCATGGATTATCAAATTCCCTTCTCCCTTCTCCTTGCTTTCTGCGCAATTCACAACAACTAAAAGTCAGGCCAGGGCGAAAGGAACTCCGTTATTTTCTTTTCTTGTCACACCATGAGAACGGACACAAAAACCTTTTTTTTTTTCAAGCCAAAAGCACAAGATTTGTTATTGTCGTTCTTTGTAAAATAAAGGGACCGAAGTGAAGAGAAGGGGATGAAAAAAAAAAAGGCTTGTCGCCATGCCAATGCTGACTGACGTGTGTATTATGGCATCCATTGCTGAGAGGAGTTGTTTTTTTCCCCGGTAGGTTCAAAACGTTTGTAAAAAAAAATAATCAACAACAAACAAATAGCGCGGAGATCGACCCCTTTTGTTTGAACGGGACGAAAAAAATAGCGCGAACGGCGACAACGGCAACAACTAACGACAGGTTCACAAGGTGCTAAAGAAAAGAAGCACAAACGGATTTTTCTGGATTTGCCATTCAAACTACGTTTACCATGCTGACAAAGTACAGAAAGAACAAAAAAGAAAGTTGGGTTTATATTTTATAGTTTTCTTTCAAGGAGGCCAATTGGGAAAAGAATGAGGTCCCAGTCCCGACGCTCACCTGTCATGTTTATTTTCTATGCAATCTCTCATCATTGGCGTCCGAAGGGAACTAATGCTGGGTACAATGCCATGCCTGGATGATTCTCTTTGTCCTTCTATTTCTTCTCTCTTTGTCTTCCTCGTTCTCTCTTGTGTGAACTCAAAATGAGAGAGGCCGAGGAGAAGCCGCAGAAGGAAAGATTGTTGCTCAGAATGATGAGCAGGGGTGCGAAAAAAACTCATTGAACTATTTTTTTAATTGTCCCATCCCTCATTCATATTTTTTGATCCCCGTTACTGGCCCAGGGATGCGGGATGAGAGAGAGAGTTAGAAAAAGAAATGAGCGATGAGCGATAAACGGTCTCTGCGACCTGCGGCCTACTCATCATGCTGCAAGAGAGCGAGAGGCGTTGGGAAGAAACCGAGCACGCGCGACGCAAGAAAGGATGTGAGGAAGGGGAAATGCTAAAGAAGAAATTTGCTTTGCTAATGAAGCAAATCCGCGCGAAAATAAAGTACACACGAGGAAGAAAGCGAAAGTGAGCACTGAAATGAGTGAAAGACGATCGAAGCAGTATAACCATTGAACACCAAGTTAAGAGTATTTGGCAGGCATCTTGAAAAAAACCCCCAAAGTAAGAGCTGCCTGTTCTTCCGTCCGTTGTTGATAATGATTCAAGGGTTGGCTAAAGAAGCACATAGCAACTTCAACTGCAACAGCAGTTGCAGGCAACAACAAAAGGGCCGATGTTCATGCATGCATTTTTGCTTTTTTTTCTTTCCTGGATGTGGTCTTCCAAGTACATCCTCATCAACAACTAAGCAAACAGCAACAACAATCCCGTAAGGTATTTTTGTCGTCTATGGGTTTTCCCCTCCGTCTCTCCCAGCAGTCATCTATTCATTACCATGGCACAACTAGCAAAATAAGAAAAACAACAACAACAAACAAGAAGTAAGGACGCCATAGCTCACAATTGCTTGGTCTGTTGCATATGATGGGACGAGGAAGAAAAAAAGGGAACCAGAAGGATGAAAAAGCATAAGTAAGCTTTTTCCAGTCAATGAAAAGGGAGGAAAGACTAGACCTCCCATTGAACTCCAATGGTTTGTGTGCTCACCTTCAAGCAGCCAAATTTATTTATATAAACCATTGAGGTTGAGAGCCATCCTTCCAGGGTCATCATATTTTTTTTTCTCTTTTCTTGTTTTTTTCATACTCCACCATTCTCTTGTACCATATCATACCTTGCCCATTCATCCTCCACCCGAAGACATACTTTTCCCCCCTAATCTCATACACACACTCTCTCGACACACAAAAGCATTCAGCTTCCTGTACTCATTGTTATCCGCTACCTTTTTGCTTCATACGTCTCCTTTCTACTCTACCACAACATAACACTTTGTACCCTGTACTTACAAGTTCCAATTGTCGCGAGATATCAATCAAATAGATCCAATTTCGCACCACCAGGACATCCTTCATCTCCGCCACACACATACACATACTTTACCAGCAACAAGTGTAAAAAATAGCTTCTTCGCTCACTCTGTACTGGCCTTTATTTATTTGTCTTTGGTATCCCTCCGAAACAACACCAACATCAACTTCTTTCAACAAGGACCTTCCAACAATTGTCCTTAGTATCCAAATATCATCCGAAGGAACACTTCATCTGCATAATTTTAAGTGGTCGATTGCCGTGCCCCTGTCTATTACTAGTCTTATCTGTTGTCTGTCTGTCCCCTGGAAATTAGCCGCCAGTTCATCCCCAGCACCCAACTACAAAGGAACGAGGACAATTCAAACAAGCAAGTGTAAGTGAATTACTAGTAAGCGAGCGAATAGTGAGTGTGGTCATGTCCCTTCCCTTCCGTACCATTGTCACTGCCCTGTCTGTAAGCCCGACAGACACCACGCCTCTTGTTTTCTTTTTGTTCATGTTCCTTATTTTGTATACCAACCAATAACCAACAACCTACTTCCGCCCAGTGAGAGTCAGACGGTCCAATCCGCTTGTGCCCTGGGCGTCCGCCCTGTCCGAACCCATCTCGCCGTAGTCCATACCATTACCATACCATACCCCTTCCTCTTCCCTCCCCTTTCCCCATCACCAT
The DNA here is from genome assembly GCA_029449235.1 of Linnemannia schmuckeri. NCBI lineage: Eukaryota > Fungi > Mortierellomycota > Mortierellomycetes > Mortierellales > Mortierellaceae > Linnemannia > Linnemannia schmuckeri. Next base: position 3,263,053 of record JANATG010000002.1, read on the forward strand.
CCAAGCCATCCATCAACCCCCTTTCCCTTTTTCTACCCCTCCTGGCCAAGTCCCTTGGTTTTTCCCTTCTGTTGTTCTTTTTACTTCCCCCTTCCCCCCTCTCCTTTCACGCTTTTCTCTTTTTCTTCTCTTTTTACCACCCGAGTTCACTCGTCCTCTCTTCTTCTTTTCTTCATCCTCTCTTCCCCTTTTCTCCTTTCTCCTATCCACACTCACACCGGGGAGGAACTACTCACGACTTCCCTTATACCCTATTTATACATCCCATTAACCTCTCTCTTCCTTCTCACATCACATCACTTCACTCATCACTTCTCTTCATATACAGAACCGCAGTTCTACCCCCTCATCATAATGGACATCCAGAAGAACAAAGCCGCCATGGCTTCGTTCATCGCCTCCATTCTGCTCGCTGCACCCACCATGGCACAAGTCTACATCCCCAACAGTAAGGATACTCACTCCCTTTTCCCTTCTCTCCCCTCTCGCTCACACCTATACATCTTCTCACCCGCATACATACACATACTTTTTCGCCCTTGCTCTCGCCCTCTCAATTGCCTGCACTCTGCACCCTTTCATCGTACATATATCATCCCTCGCTTCCAATTGCCAATTGCACGCCTTTCCCCCCTATCCTTTCCTTCCCTTCCTTTCGCCCGTTATCCCAACTTGTACTGAGCATAAAGCGAGGTCGAAGGGGTATTTTTAAAATGGCTAAAAAGCAACGTCAAAATAGTTCCGTTGGGACCGTTGGGTTCAGCAGGCTTGATTTTTTTTTCTTTCTGTTTGCCCTTTTTGGCGCAACCCTTGCGGAATACCAACACATCTTTTTTTACTTTTCACTTTTTGTCTTTGTTTTCCTTGTTTGTTTATTTTGCTTGGTGCTATGGATTAGTGACATTGAAAAAAGAGCAGACATCCTCGAGGACATCACGTATCGCATATCCCTCCCTTGCCCAGCCCACCACAGTCTCCGTTCTCTTCCTCTTGATCTCCCTCTTTGACTATGGCACCTTTTGTGTATGCGGTTCGCCTTCTCATCCATTCATTCCGCAGGATAGACCCCCCCCCCCCTGGGCCTATCTTTCGGCTTGTTCCCTCTACCATCTAAACAACAGATGTTTGATATTTCTTTTCTTATTTCTTTGTGTATCCTTTCTCACTTCTTTTCCCATCCACCCCATCCATTCAAAGATGGATGTGCGATATGTGATCAAATGAATGGAGTTTATTCTATTCAAATCAGTTACTATGATATATCAGACCGTTTCTTATTCGCCGGTGATATATTTATTTTCCAGGAACGGGAAACTTTTTGGGTTGCCGTGTGGTTTCAATCAGTTGTTTCATGTGAGACCCCTCCACTCCCGCTCCCTTTTGGTACCTGACTGAGCTGGTCAATCAGCCTCATGGTCACAGCTCGGCGCTCGAACCGCTTTTTTTTCTTCTAGTGCTCCTATTCCCCACCCACTCCCAATACCTCTCCATTAGAATAGCACCCTTATGCCTCTCTCTTATGGCCAAGGATATCGGTTCCCATCTTTTTTCATTTTCGCCGCTACACTGGGCTCCCCTCCTTTCTCCCATTCATACTTGCCCTATCACACGCAGGGCTCCCCTTTCGCGCTCATATTTTTTTTTGCCTCTCACTAACTCGAGAACCGAACGCACCAGACACAAAAAAAATAGTGCTCATGCACTTTGTTATTGCTTTTTATTCTCTTTTTTTTCTCTGTTCTCTTGGTGTGCTCTCGATCAAAAATATCAATACAAGTCAGACAGACGGCTATTTTTCTTTTGATTTTGCGACTATTTTGCGCCTCCAGTACATCATATACGGCGTACGTACAGTACGGTGTGTGCTGCAATAGATACACCCTCATATCCCTCATGCATGACGCTTACCATATCCAACTCTGTCTATTTTTTATTTTATCCCCTTCTGTCCCTATTTCACCATCCTTCCCAGTTGGTGATGTCCAGAGCAGATGGCACCCAGAACCCCCACCAGTGCTCCAAAAGCCATGTATCGTCATCGATAAGGTCAAGAACATCACCTACATGATCGGTTACGACGCGCAGGGCACCCTCGTCTTCTACGCTATCGAGCAGTCCATGTGCTCCGCCAACTGGTCCAGCATCCCCTGGATCTCCCTCCCTTACCCCGGCGGTGGAAAGCCATACTACACCGAACAGTGCTTCCTCACCTCTACTAACCACTTTGCCGTCCAGTACCTCGGCGGTATCGCCATCTGGGATCACTGGGGTCGCACTTGGTCCTACCGCAACATCCCCTGCACCCTCACCTACCCCAACAACGCCGCCTTGGTCTACCAGAACCAGCAGGCTACCATTGATGACATCCTCATCAACTGGGTCGATGCCAAGGGTACCGGCCACTTGACTGGTGTTCAGCTCTTGAACGACTCTGTCAATGCCTGTAACGAGTTGTCTACTCCGTAAGTGTTTAACCTCCCTTTTACTCTTCCCATGCATTGATGGTTAGCCATGCATACAAGTACTAACTCATCTCTGCTCTCTTCCTTTTCATATCTTTTTAAAGTAACGTCCCCAATGACATGACCGTCGCTGGTGCCCCCAACAACGGCCAGACCTACTTCCTCTTTGGACCCAAGAAGTCCTGCTACTACACCATCACCGCTGCTGGCACTGCCTCCCAGAACCCCGTCGAAACTACCAGCGAGTGCAACCCCCTCCCTGCTTTGGACATTCGTGAGCCTCGCACTGTCAATTACGGTGGTGCCATCTGGATCTTCGGCAAGGTAAAAAAATATGCCAAAGTGCACCCACCCGCTCTAATTATGCGGTATCTTACCCTGTCACACGCTGCTTATCTCTTGCCAGTCGATTGTTCCACAATCCAGATCCATCTCAATGATAACGTATCTCTAACCCTTTCAAACCATCTCAACTCTTCTATCTCTCTCATAGAACAATGATGGTCTTGGTGTCTGGTCCGTCAACGCCACTGGCTCTCCCCCATATACCATCATCCCCCGCTCCCAGGGTGCCCCTGTCAACGGCAACTACACCGTCGCTGATTGCGGTACCGGTATCATCGTCTATGGTGGATGCGCCAAGCCCGATGGATGCTCGACCAACCTCAAGCCCGGCGAGCCTCTTCCCCCAACCACTCCTACTCCTCCTACCGTGATCTATGTTCCACCTCCCGGCGGAAACAATGGTGGCGGTGGCGGTGGCGGAAACGGTGGTGGTGGCGGCGGCGGCGGCGGCGGCGGTGATGGTGGTGGAAACGGTGGTGGTGGTGATGGTGGTGGTGGAAACGGCGGTGGCGGTGGTGGTGATGGTGGTGGTGGAAACGGCGGTGGCGGTGGTGGTGATGGTGGTGGTGGAAACGGCGGTGGTGGTGGTGATGGTGGCGGTGGTGGTGGTGGTGGTGATGGTGGTGGTGGAAACGGTGGTGGCGGTGGTGGTGGAAACGGAGGCGGTGGAAACGGCGGTGGCGGTGGCGGCGGCGGATCCTGGATTCCTCCCCCACCCCCCGGTGTCCCCACTGGCATCCCCTCCGGCGGTCCCACTATTGTCCCCCCTACTGGAACTGCCACCATCTCCGGCGGCACTCCTCTCCCTACTCTCCCCGGTGGTGGACTCCTTCCTCCTGGTGATGGCGGTTCCAAGACCTCGGGCGGCGGCAACAACACTGGTGCTATCGTTGGTGGTATTATCGGAGCTATCGCTTTGATTTGCTTGATTGCTTTGCTCTTTGTTTTTGCTCGTCGTCGCAGAAGACGCGATCAGGAGAACGAGTACGGTGTTCCCGGCGGCCCCGATGGTCCCGAGATGACTCACAACAATCATCACGGCGGCGGTATCCCTCCACTTGCCCCGGTTGGCCCTATTGGCGATTTGGATCAGGTTGTCGTTGAGGACAAGGACCTCCCTGGTGGACCCTCTGGCAACAACAACTACCCTGGCGGCCCCTCTGGCGGTGCCAACTTCCCTGGCGGTCCTTCTGGAAACGGTTCGGGCGTTCCTCCCGCTGGCGGTGCTCCCCATGACCACACTGGTGCCATCCTTGCTGGCGCTGGTGCTGCTGGTCTTGCTGGTGGTCTCATTGGTCATCACAAGAACAAGTCCGAAGAGGAGGTCTCTCACGGCCATGTCGCTCCTGTCCCTGTTCCTGGCGGTCCCTCTGGCAACAACAACCACCCTGGTGGCCCCTCCGGTGACAACAACTACCCTGGTGGCCCCTCTGCTGGCAGCAATTACCCTGGCGGTCCCTCTGGCGACTCTTCCTTCCCTCCTGGTCCTTCTGGTTCTGGTCATAACGTTCCTCCCACTGGCGCTACTCCCAACGGCAAACACGACCACACTGGTGCCATCCTTGCTGGCGCTGGTGCTGCTGGTCTTGCTGGTGGTCTTATTGGTCATCACAAGAACAAGTCTGATGAGAAGGTCACCCACGGCCATGTCGCTCCTGTCCCTGTCCCTGTCCCCGGCGGTCCCTCCGACAAGACTGAAATCGATGATGAGACCGAGACTGGTCGTGGCTCCCACGTTGTTCCCGTCCCCGGTGGACCTACCGATACTACCAACACTCCTCGTCCCACTGGCCCCGGCGGCGTCGTCCCTGTTGGCGGCTCCTCTTCGACTACCACTACCGAGACTACTACAGAGACTACCACGTCCGGCGGTCGTACTGGTGGAATCTTTGGCGCTATTGCCGGTGCTATCGGTCTTGGCGGCACCGCCGCCGCCGTTGTTAACAAGCACAAGAACGACTCGTCTGAGAAGATTGTCACTAGTAAGACCACTGTCACTACCACCAAGAATGGACACCGTATCTACACCACCACCGGCACTGGCGGCCGCACTGTCATTACTGAGCGCACCGAGACTGGTACTGCCCGCCATGTCTTGACCGGCGTTGTCCCTGGAACTACCACTATCCGTACCATCACTCAGCGCACCGAGTCTGGTGAGGAAGTCTTGATCCCTGTCGAGCACCCCGAGGGTGACGAGCGCCATGTTATCGAGGAGCGCGACGAGAACGGAAAGATCCGCTACATCATTGGAGGCTTGATTGCCGGTGCCATCGGTGCCGGTGTTGCTCGCCACGTCGTTACTTCCCGCACTGAATCTGAATCTGGAGAGACCACTCGCATTATCCCCGGAGGCACTACCACCGTGACTTCCTCGACCCGTATTGTGACTGAGCGCGGCCCCAATGGCGAGCCCCGCCAGGTTATTGTTGGTGATTTCAGCGGTAACGCCATCCGTGTTATCACTGAGCGTACCACCACTGGCGAGATCCGATTCATCCCCACCAACGAGCCCACCGGCGAGCTTCATCACGTTATCACTGAGCGCTCCGACTCCGGCGCCATCCGTTATATCATTGGAGGCATCATTGCTGGAGGCGCCATTGGTACCATGACCGAGCGCACTGAGTCTGGTGGTGTCCGCACCATCCCCGGCGGCGTTACCTCTGTTTCTTCCTCGACCCGCATTATCACCGAACGTACCTCAACTGGCGAGATCCGCTACATCATTGTTGGTGGCTTCAGTGGCAATGCCATCCGTGTCATTACCGAAAAGACCTCATCTGGAGAGATCCGCCTTATCCCCACCAACGAGGAGACCGGCGAACTCCGTCACGTTATCACCGAGCGCTCCGAGTCGGGTGAGATCCGCTACATCATTGGCGGCGTCATCACTGGCAACACCGTCACTCGTGTTATTATGGGACCCCGCATTGTCACCGAGCGCACCTCGACCGGAGAGATCCGCTATGTGATTGTTGACCAGTACAACGGAAACGCTATCCGCACCAAGTTTGAACGCCACGAGGAGACTGGAGAGTTTGTCCACATCCCCGTCAAGGAGCCCGAGGGTGAGCTGCGCTATGTAACCGAGGAGAGGACCGAGACCGGAGAGATCCGCAAGGTCATCGGCGCCGTCATTACCGGAAATGTTACCACCACTACCCGCACCGTCTCTGGCGGCACCGTCGTCGAGGGTTCGTCTTCCACCACCACCACCGGTGGCAGCGGCGAGCAGATCCGCATCGTCTCTGAGCGTAACCAGGCCGGAGAGGTTACCTACTACCACATCACCAACGGACCCGACGGCCAGGAGATTCGCACTGTTGTCGAGCGCACCGAGGATGGCGGTTTCCGTATCCCCGGCGGTGCCATCATTGTCGGCGCCGGCGCCAAGTTGATTGGAAACAACCATCAGTCTACGACTACGACCCGTGTTGTCGGTGGCGGTCAGTTGACCCCTGCTGAGCAGGCTGCCAACAAGACCCAGATTACCTTGAAGTTGTCCATCATGCGCTACGAGCGTGCCGATGCCGCCTCTGCCGTCCCTGCCGCTGCTGTCGGAACCGTTCTGTTCTCCAAGTTCAAGATGATCGGTGCTGGTGCCGTCAACATTGACGACACTGCCTACTCGCACGTTGAGGAGACCAAGGGTACCCAGGCTGCCCGCACCGTCAAGTGGATGAAGGTTGAGCCCCACTGGAAGCGTGAGGCCGGTATGCTCCAGCACCTCAAGTCTGAGCGTTACATCTCTGAGCTCTACACTCTGTACTCCCTGCCTACCTTTGCTGAATACCGCTATGTCTCGATCTTGGGCTCCTTCTCCCGCACGTTGGAGTCGTACATCCAGACCGAGACTTTGTCGTCCCAGCAGATCCGCCAAATGACCCTTTCGCTTTCCGATGCCCTCCGCTGGTGCCACGAGCACCATGTTGTCCACCTCAACGTCCGCCCTGCCTCGTTCTACCTTGAGGGTGTTCCCGGCGCCGATGCCAAGGACGGCAACGGTCAGTTGGTCTGGAAGCTCTGGAACTTTGGCCATGCCCGCTTCGTTGGCGAGACTGTCGATACTGCCGTTACCACTGTCACCTATGCTGCCCCTGAGATTCTGAACGGACGCAAGAAGGCTGATGCCAACGTCTTGGCCTCCGTCTCGATGGATCGCTGGTCGCTCGGATTGATCCTCTACGAGTTGCACACCAAGAAGGCTTACTTCTCGTCGTCTAACTTTGCCGAGTTCCAGTTGACCAGCGAGGACGGTGCTGCCTTTGAGCCTGCCCTTGAGGCCATCCAGGAGAACGATGCCCGCCAGGCCATCCGCGGTCTTTTGGAGACCGACCCCGAGAAGCGTTACACTCACGAGACCCTGCGTGAGGTTTACTTTGGCAAGCTGTAATGCAAGCCAGGCCTGCTTCTGAGTTTTTTATTCCCTTTTGTCCTTTATTTTACATTCACCATCGATTCCCCACACAAAAAATAATCCCTAATCTCATTTTACTACGAAAATACCAAAAACACGATGGAGCGCATGCTCTTTACGTGGCCCGCCGGAGAAGAAGCATCTTGAAGAAGACATTTACACACATATAGCAAATTTATTATCTACAATTTTATAAAAATATATTTTTCAACAATTGAATTCATTTTGTGTCCTTCAACTTATGGAAGAAGCTTGATACGCATACCACTTTTGCTTTTGGAGAAAGGGAAGGATGAATGAGAAAATAGAGGTATTTATCATTGCTCGCTTGCGGATTGTTGAGAGGGGATGGGCATGGTCAGACGGTAGATCGCTGCTCCGATAAATACTAACAAGCGAAATGAATTGAAACGAATGTTTTTTAAAAAAAAACAGGCTAACTCAGAAACTTTCATTGAGGAAGACTACTAGCAATGCTTACCGGTTCCCATGGCACCGAGACCGAGACGACGGGTGACCAGGTTCTTGGGAAGTTGTTGGGCTTGATAGAAGGAATAGAGACCGAGACCGCCAAAGCCTGCACAACCGACTAGCTTGCAGGGCATGCAGTCAGCTGGGGGTGGTGTTGATGATGATGAACGGGGCTGGTATGGCATTGTGTGGAGCGGTTCTTGTGTTTTGGAGCTGATATTTGTTGTTGGCTTGTGTTGGTATGTGGAAAATTGGTAAAGTACATGTTAGGTTGAGTCTTTTTTTAGCTTGTGAATGAATCTGATCGTTTCTGTGAGCGAGCGAATAAGTGGGCGAGTTAGACGAGGCTGGTGTATCGCTGTACCTCGGCGGCCAGTTGAAGAGTGTCTTTTGCCATGGTGAGTGAATGAGAATGAAGAGAAAAGGTAAAGAGTAACAAACAAAAACAACAGAAGAGAGTGCAGAGCGGAAAATGCCACAAAAGGTCAATTTCTTGAACACTTTGTCCTGCCTGCGATCGAGTGACTGCTTCAGAGCGGAGTAAAGTAGGTGCTTGACTTTTTCTTGTTTTTTGCCACCATCCCATTTCTGCTCACCCGCTTTTTCATTGCCCCTTTTACTTTTCCTCCTCATTTTCCTTCCTCGAACACACTCCTTCGTTCATCGACGTTCAGCTCTTCCAGTTCCCTCCCAAAAAAACTAATCCGGACATCGACTTGTCTTTCTTTTCTAGAGGACAACTCTTTGCAATTCCAAGTGAACGATGGGCGACCGTGAGGTGTCGCAGTTCCACATCCATGGGTTCACCGCCACCACTGCTGCTACAGCTTCCCGAGCAAACAACTTCAAATCCGACCATGCGATTCAAACGATATGGGAACCCGTTTCTCGGGGTGCGAGTGAGAAACAGTGCAAGGTCATTGTGATGGACTATACCTCTTACTGGGAAGGGACACGTAGGTTTTTTTTTTTAGCTGCTTTACTTTTATTTTGCGCTTTTTTTTTTTTTTTTTTTTTTTTGGGAATGTAATACCACTTTTTTCGCGAACGCCACCACTCATTTTTTTTTTTGTAATGCGCCTTGATTTTTGTTTTTAGTGGTGAAGAAGGACTGGGAGGAACAGAGACAGATTCGTTGCGAGGATCAGGTCAACAAGAGCTTGTACGAGTCCTTGACCAAGGATGCCTTTAAAGGCGTCGCGAAAAACGAAGGTGACCGGTGGGACCTCTCGCTCAGTGTCCGGCCTTCCAAGACCTCTCTGGATGATCTGGAGGTAATTCTCTTGATAGTCTTGAAGGAAGATGTCAGTTGTATGCATTAGTATGTCAGGACTGACTAGAGAGCTTGTTTTTTTATTGATTGTCACCATATAGCTGACGTGGGCAGGGTCGGTGACGAATATGATCGGCGGAAGAGAGACAAAGCAGAAGGTAAGGAAATTTACACTAAGCGAAACCCTGTAATATAGTCATCGTTATTAGGAGCCGAGGTCATTAACTTATTGTTGTTTGAACGATATAAATATTTTGATAGACAATCTTGGGCACTATGACGTTGGCGAAGGTCCCTGCGGAAGAGTCCAAGATAATCCTGCGCCACTGGATCCGCACCACTATTGATGAACGCCAAAAAGTCAAAGTACGCCGTCATTTCATGTCGTTTGTTGACATATGCATTATTATTTTTTCTTGCGCGACGAGTTCGTGCAGATACAATACATTTTTTATTGATCTCTCCTGTTAATTATTTTAGGTTTTGAGTGAGGGGCTCAGGGAAACGGTTGCTAGCTTGGACAGACAATACAACGAATGCAGGGAACTCTTGGAAGATTTCAAAGAGAGCAAACTGCGCGCTCAGAACGATATGCTTGAGAAAGTAATTGCGCAACTTTGTCACCTATATGATATTGTTCTCATATGAGACTGATGGTTCCCGAGAGATGCATGAAACTAATCATGAATTTGTTGGTGAATGAGAATAGTTCCGGTTGCTAATCAACACAAAGAAGGAGAAAATTGGCCAGTTGGTCAAAGCAAATACAAAACTCGAGGACAAGCTAGAAAAATTGCAGAATGGTAAGAGCGCGCGCAATTTCCTATTGTTTAGAATCATTGTCGGATTGCGGACCAAATTCATTTTGTGCAATTACTTACTATGTTTTGTTACTTATTACCGCATACATAGCACTACGGGAAGAGCGTCGACAGAGAGCCATAGTAGAAGGCAAGGATGTTCCTAAGGACGATACAGATCTTGTGGACATCAAAGAAAAAGATAATTCGGATCAGGGGGAATTGGTGGTAGCTCAAAATGGTACTGGTCGTGGAAGAGGCCGTGGACGGGGACGGGGACGAGGGCGTGGTCGTGGTCGAGGAAGAGGCGCTGAAGTTGTTGTTGAAGAAGACTCTGGCGAAGAATCTCCAGAGCCCAAGAAATCGACTGTCAGGCCTCGGCGGGCTGTACCAAAGAAGGCACAGGGTACTACTGCTCAATTTGAAGATGCCGATGAGGCTGGACTTAAAGAGCAAGAAGTTTTACCACATCCGCAAGATGGATATGGCTGGGATGAGGGTAACGCTGGTGGTCAGGATAGTGCTGATCGTGATGAAGATCCACTTGTTCGACGAGAACCTGAGCAGGCTCAGCTCAATTCTGGAATAGGTTCATCCAAGGATCATCATGGCGGCGCTCGAGATATCATGAGCCGCGTCTCCAGAGCTGCCAACCTTGGTAAGGACATGTGCTCAAATATTTGCAGTGTGATCTTATCTTCATATGCTTAAAAGTTCTGCTAATGTCGTTAGTTTTATTGTTTTAAATATGCAGGTTTTACAAAGAGTTCCGGGATTTCAGAGAGTGCGTCTTCATCAAGAACATCATCTCCAGCGCCACTGCATTCCAGGACACGTGTTATCAAGCGGGAAGAGTCAGACTCTGCGAGCAAGCTTCTTCTCGCAAACCATCAGAACGAGGACATAAACAACGGCAACAGAGAGGATGGCAACGATGTGTCAATGAAAACTGAACCAAAGGAGCCAATTCGTGGTCGGATTGTTACAGCGGTCAGGAAGAGACACCGGGAAGGGAGCAATGACAGCAGCAAAACCAGTACAAGCACAAGTGATACTAACATGCGAAAGAGCCCTGCCGAGACCAGCTCCCGTCGCATTGTTGGAGTGTAAGTACCTCTACACGTTTTTTTGCACTTGAGTAAAGGATGAGGTAGACAATGAGAGCCTAACAACACTTTACGTGTTTGTACATATTTCGGTACAAAATAGACGCAAGGCTGGAACGAGCAAGATACCGGCCATGAAGCACACGTTTGATGCGACACCGCGTCCGTCTTTGCGATCTGAGCACTCAGCCGAAGGGCAGACATCGAGTGGAGATCTCAAGCGCCCAAGGTTGTTGCGAGTCAAGGATTCGGATGCAACGCCCTTCTCGGTCGAAGAGCTGTTCAAGGGCATGGAGTGAAGGAAAGAAGGAGGTTGTTTTGAGCATTGATTCTATCACATTGCCGCAGTTATAATAAAAGGTGCGTTGGCTGCGTCAGTCGTTTAAACTTGTGGATCTCAAGGAGTTTTCGGAGCACTCCCCGCCTACCTTTCCGCACTTGACTTCGGTCGTCCCTGGATTTTTTGGAGATGGCGAGACGACCGCAGAGTTCATAGGACGGAGCACAACTGGATGACTTCTCTCAGTCTGCAGAGTGCCGTCAAGGCCTCTGTTTTTAGAGACAGATTTACTGAGGCGCTTTGAAACACACCGCCACGCTAGAGTCGTTCCATTTGATTCAGGGGCTCAGGTTCCTAAGCAAGGGCACCCAACGCCTGTTTTGTTCTGCCTCCAAGCTCAAGAAGCTGGATCTCGTTAACGAATGTTGATTACCGGGGGAACCGAGCGATGATTTTGCCACGCGCGTTCTATAGTTTCCTATTGTCTGGCGTCACTCCAAGTACGCCCCTTCTCGGACATTTGCTCATCAAAGAAATTCATCAAGGCCGGCCATGCACAGAGAAAGGAAAAGAATTCAGGAAAACGAGGAAAGGGTAGAGGAAAGGGGAGAAGGAGAACAATAGGAAATCAAGCACGAGATTGCTGACAGCATGATTTTGTCACTTTTTTATTGTTCGTCTTCAAACATCACCTCGTGCATGTAAATTTGCTCTGCGGAATCTTATTATTATTTCGTGGCGGAGGGTAATATTACATGGGAACGGGGCAAAGATGATACATAAAAATAGCTATTTTTTTGTGTAATGTGTATTTTGCTCTTATGATTCATCAGCACATATTCTACCTACTCAGGACAATAGCTGCTTAGCTTTGCCTGGTGTTTCATTTTTTTGTTGTATTATTGAGGACGAATTTTTCTATTGTACGCGAAATCTAACCCGCATTGAACTATAAAAGACATCCAACGCCTTTCGAATTTTGTTCGTCATCAAGCCTATTCATCCTTCAATCCACCCCTAAAACGCAACATTAAAAAAAAAACTTCCCGCATACTCATAAAAAAAAGCATTGAAAAAACAATATGAAGTTTAACACGATCTCTCATCTGTCATGGCCCGTCTTTATTATGGTCCTACTGGCTTCTGTCGGCATCACTTCCGCCATCCCAATCTCGACCACCTTGGACCAACCCCGGATCCTCGAAAAAGTCAATGGTCCAGTTGTCTCAATTCGCGTTCCCAAGCGCGACCTCCCTTCCCCCGCCGCCGCCGCCCCCGAAGAGGAATCTGAAGATGAGGTTTCTTTGTCCAAGCGCCGTATGATGGTCTATGGACAGATCAGGTACGTCAACCCCGCTCATTACAGGAAGCGCGAAAACCCCTCCACGTCCGAGTCCGAAGAAGAAATTGATCCCAAGCGTCAAATCGCGACAGAGAATCCTTTTGACTCGATCATCCGCGCTGTCACGCGCAACCCTCCTGTTACCGTCTCACCTGAGGGAGAGAGGTTTGAGCCCGAAGCTGAGGAGGGGGACGTCGAGCTGTCAAAGCGCCAGGAACGTTTCCATCCCATCTACAAAAAACCCAAGGAGGTCTAAGTGAGTGAATGTGTGGTTCCATAAGGTTTTTATGTGAGGAATACATAAAGAAAGATTGAGGTCCTCTCTTACCAGCACTACTCTCTCAATCCCTTTTATCGAATTTTATATTGTCCTTTAGTTTTTTCTACTCTGTAAATTTTGGCATCGTTTTTTGTTTTTTTCCTTACGACTTAAAATGTGTGGGCCATACTCTATTGTATTAAAAAAAATAAAATATTATCAACGGATAATATGAATACGCGTTCTTTTCGTAACTCGTTTTGTGATTATGAATCGCGATATTTGACGCGTAATAAGCCTGCTCCTCAGACTTGAGTGATACGTATGCAGCCTGGTTCCTTGTATTTTTAGATCTAGGTAAACTTTGTGTACTTAGGATAAAAGGTGACTTCAGAGACCTTCGCTTTTTACCATTGTTGGTCGCAACTTTTGCATGTTCTATTCCTTGCAAATTGCATGCATGAATAAATTTTCTTACTAGCACGACGAACGGAACAAAAAGCTATCACAGCTCCAAGAAAAAAAAAAAGCATGCTCTCACATTACAATTGTTTGCCCGTCGAACAATTGTCCCTCTTTTCTTTTCCTAAAATAACGCCTACAATGATTCAACTGCTCTTACAGCTATTGTATCTGTGCGTATTCTTTTTTCTGAATTCTGCTATTTACCCTATGTGTTGTGAGGGAATGAACAAAGATAGAGAGGCTTAGGCTTATGGCTTTTGTTGCCTTTTGTCCTCTCCATTCACTAGCATGCAATTCACGGAAACGTCTTGAATTCCTCCCTCTCTCTCTTGCACAGTCCCCACCTTTTTCCTATGAGTGTGATCCATGTTCACCATTGCTTTTTGCATCCTGTTATATGATGTCCTCAAAGAGTTCATTCTTTTGCTCTTCATCTGTATATCGATACATACACGTCAATCAACAATAGCGCAACAAAAACCATTTCACCCCTCTCTTACTCTTTCCCTTGTTACACATATCAATCTCTCATACTTAGAAGATGAAGTTTAACAATATACCTCTTCTGCCCTTGTCCATCCTAGCGCTCTTGTTCATCTCAGCCAGCACCATTTTCACCTCGACTGTACCCATCGGTCAAGCCTCTGCAACTCCTGTCCTCACCCATGCCTTGCACAAACGCAAAGACCGCAATCATGGCCTCGACAATATTGACCGTGGGGTGAACGGTATTTACATCCGCGAAACTACTGCTGACTGCTAATTGAATGCGCCTGAACAAAAGGTCTGTAATTCGATTAAGCGTCACCTTGAGTCCCTTGAGAGGGACAACAAGGGCGTAGAGGAAGTGACAGAGAATGGGGCTACTAATATCGCCAAGCGCCGTATAGTCCCATATTAGTCGAGGAGACAAGTCGGTATTGATCATAATAAAGAGCGGGACCTTACCACTACCACAACTCCTGAAGCTGCTGAGCCCGAATCTGGAGGTCACACTGTCGAGTTGACAAAACGCTGGCGTCGAGTGCAAGTTCCATTCTACAAGATGATGGTCGATTATCTCAAGCGCGACGTCCTTCCTACCATGCCCGATGAGCTTGAGAAAGAGTCTGAAGTCGAGGGGAAGCAGGAGGAAGAAGAGGAAGAGCCGGAAGAAGTAGAGCTTTCTGAAGGAGAAGATGAAGAAGATGATGAATACAAGTATGAGTAGAGTATCCATCTTTCCAGCTGTAAGACTGCGTTCTTTGACTAGTCCCTGAAGCATTGGGCCTGGTTGTTATTTTTGTCCGTTTCTCGCTCTTCTTCCTTTGATATTTTACGTGTGTCAACGCTCCCTTTCCTCCTTCCATTGGGGTTATGAATCCTGCTGAGGATACATGAGAGCGGGTATAAGCATTGAGAATGAATACAACCAAGACAACCATTGCATTCGCCTTTCACTTGGCAGTCACCTCGTTTTCTCTCTCATGTTTGCATTTCGAGTCATTTTACATAGCTCAAGAACAAACATGACGATGTGCTTTTTTTTCTGAATTTTTCTTTTCGATCATGGGAGTGAAGGAGCAGGCAGGCACGCTGCTGAGCTAAGGGGTCGAAGCAAGACTAAGACAGAGAGCTCGGTGCCTGCCTAGATGGTAATCGACCTATTATTGAACGGTAACCACCTTGGGCTGAAAACGAGGCGCCAGGGTGTGTGAAAAGTCCCACATAACATTAACAGATATGTGCATGTCCTTAAGTTTTTACTTTTTTAGATACATACGCCAGGAGCTAAAAGGAAAAGGATGATCTATCGGTTACCTGATCTTGCACTCGGTCCTAGACTTCGAGGCTATCCGCTGATTTTAGCAATAGGCCTGATCTGTAGCTGACCTCTTTATTGTTTTCTCCTTTTCGTGCTTTTTTTTTTTTTTTTTTTTTTTTTGGTTTCTTGGCGGTTGCGACATTGAACCTAGACAAATGAGAAGTAAGTCCCCCTGGAGGAGATACCGCGTAACAATAGGAGGCAAGCGATCGATTGAGGCTTGGTAAATGTAGAATGACAAAATGGAAGGCGGAGGAAGCACTGTTATTGTTCATTGTCCAGCTTACCTGTCTCCCTCCGCCCTCTTTGAAAACAATAGTAAATCATTCGGTTGCTGTGCCACCGAAATATCAAATTATCTCGTGCAACGTGGTGGCAAACCAGTCCAATACCCCCCAGGTATCCCCTATTCTCAATTGTTCTTTTTGTTTTGCGAATGAAGCAGTACCGGAAATAATACACGTGGAGATAGGACGCTGAGACTAGACTGAAGGTGACAAGAGCCCGTTAGCTTGTTTTATTTTTTTCTATTGTCGGCGTGGAATTGTTTCCTCACTTTTGCATTCAGCTATAAGACTCGTACGGTTCCTCTATTTTTCCTGCTCTTCTTCAAACCACCGACCCACTTCTCTTACTCAATAAACCCGCGAAAAAAACTCCCTGCGCACGCAAAAAGAGGTACACTCGCAAGCCCTCTCCCTATTCCCTTCCTAACGCATCCAAACACATCCGCCCTTTCCTCCCACACTTCACGAGAATGAAGTTTAAAAACAACAGCCCTCTCCTGTGGTTGTCCGCTTTCCTGTTCCTTTTGGCCATTGCCGGTATCAGCTCGAACGGCCTGGTCACAGCAGCTCCAGTCACAGCTCCCGTCGGCGGACCCGATACTGTTCCCCAGGAAGAATACTGCTACTATTCCTCTCAAGGAGAGCCAGTCTGCAGCACTAACGTGCTCGATCTCTTGGCCGCTCAGGAGAAGGATAAGGAGGCGAAGGAACCCGAGCTTGAGGTCGCAAATGGCGACAGGGTGTACAAACGCAGAATACCACCCCCCTATTGGAAACTTGCTGGTTACAAGAAGCGCGACGTTCCTAACGAGTCCAAGACCGAGCCTGGGTCGGAGGGTGAGAGCGTCGAGCCGACCAAGCGCGCTTCGCTGCCACCGCCTTATTGGAAAATGGCTGACTACAAGAAGCGCTATATTCTTGAAGAGCACGATCCCCAGACCCTGGCCAAGTGTGAGGATGGAGTTGATCTAATCAGGCGTCGAATGATGACGGATCTCCCATGTGGTTGGAAGGTCAACCCCAACTACAGGGCCACAAAGCGCGACCTTGCCACCACCGCTTCTGAGGAAGGCGGAGCTGAACTTGTGCCTGGGTCCGAGTCCGAGTCCGAGTCTGAGTCCGAGTCCGAGGCTGTCGATGGTATTGGTTTGTCCAAACGTCGTATGATAAATCCTAATATTTATCGATGGATTATGCTTACAAGAACCAAGCGTGGCCTTCCCTCCACCACCATCGCTCCTAAGGAGGAGTCCGAGTCCGGGCCCCAGAATGGTGTTAACTTTTCCAAGCGCCGAATGATGACCGATCTCCCATATGGCTGGAAGGGCAATCCCGACTACAGGACGACGAAGCGCGACCTCGGCGCCACCACGTCTTAGGAAAAACAATCACACTATAATCCTAAGTCCGAGACATAAGAGAGAAGTGTCAGTAGTCCAAGCGCCTTCAGATCCCTCCAAGCCTTGGAGAATTGTCAAGTCAACTTTATCAAGAAGTAGAATTCTCACCTCCTCCTCTCCCTTCTTTGTTTTAACGAATAATTTCTTTCATTATGCTTTCTTTGCCCTCTTTCTTGTTCTTAGGGCTGAACATGTTCATGATCGAATAAATCTATTCTACTCTAATTTTTGTCTACACCTGAGTTGTGCCGCGCCCATTGATGTATTGATATCCTTCAGTGGATCGATATCACGACCCCATCTTAACTAATCACAGCTTCTCGTCCTTCCGCATCGCAGATCCCCCCCATATCCTTTCCGTAGTTCATAATTATGATCAACTAGGGAAATCGCTTCGTTAACTAGAGCCTACTCTTTGCAAACTTCACTTCGGTGGTCTAGGCATCCCCTGTGCCTATGTTGGTTTATTTGAAACGGTTGACTATTCCTCTATCACCCTAGCACTTTTTCGATTTCTTTTTTTTGTGCTCCGACATGAAGGACCAGGAAAAATAATGATGCCATGCAAAAAAGAAACCACAGGAGGAGCACGGCGTTGTAAATACGACGCTTTGGAAAATGTATCGCGGAAGTGACCAAGTGGTGATTCACAACGTAATAGAAGGTGAAATGGAAGGAAGGGCGGACTGTACTGGACTGACAACATGGACAGGGCGCGTGTTTTTTTATTTCTGGTAGACGGTCTCTATCCACTATCCAATTTATACCTCAACATAGGAAACTGAGTCTTCCTCAATTAGTGGTACTTGACTGTCAGTGACGCATGCCTCCTCAAATTTGACTCATCTCTACTCTCATCCTCAGTGGAGAGTATTTCTTTCTCTTTGAGGATATGGGAACAAAGCAAGGGAAGGGAGGTGGGACAATAAAGGGGAGGCAGAATGCTCACCTTGTTAATGACGGTCATTGAAATAAGTGTCCTTCATTTTGCCTCCCTTTGGTTGTGTCTCCAGCATATTCTTGGTTTGATTATTTTGTAGGGGGGAGGCGGGTGCTCCGCATAGAGGGAAAAAGGTCAAAAAAGAGATTTCCAGTGGTGTTTGCATTCGCTTTCCTTGTTTCATCATACTACCACACCCTAATATGCGACCTGCTTCTAGCTTGAATTGATTGTTTCCTACTATGAACATTCGCCATTTGTGGTCATTCAGCCAAAAGTGTGACCTTATTCTTGCCTCTATGGTCCTATAGTTCGTGTCTTCCAACGTATAAGACAACTCGTGCCGCCCCATTGCTTTGAGATATAAGATACCTTAAGGATCCAAACTTTCTAACTTTTCTCCTCATCCAACACCGTCCTCAGTCAATTCAACTCTGCAGACACTCTTACACCAAAACCAACAAAATACACAGTTGCTCTCTTCCAACCCCTCTCTTTCCGTTCACCTTCACGAGAATGAAGCTCAACAGCACCCCTATTGTGCCATGGTCAGCTCTCTTAATCCTGTTTGCCATAGTTGGTACCAGCTCGAGCGGCCTGGCCTCTGCAACCCCGTTCACAACTCCTCCTGCCGGATTCGATACTCGCACTCCCACCATCCGCATTGCTATCCCCACTGACGCTTCAGACTCCTACTCGATTCAGGTCGACCATCCAGTCGCCACTCAGGTCGTTCACATGCATCAGAGCGAGGAGGATGATGACCACCTTCGCCACTGGCTCAATCCTACCATGAAATGCTACGTCAGCCCTCAAGGCATCAAAATCTGCAAGCATACCAAGCCTGGCGTTGAGCCTATTAAGGAAGATGAGGACTCTGAGAAAGAAGGCAGCGTGGAACTCTCCCAGCGTCGAATGCAGGTTTATGGAGCAATTCGATGGGTCAACCCCGCTGACATCAGAAAGCGCGACCGTCTTTTTACCCCCAAGCCCAAGTCCGTGAACGGCATCGAAGAAAGTGTCCAGGTGTCCGAAAGTCGTTTGACCAAATCGATATTCAGTGCACCTGCCATTGGCACCATCCACTTGAATTATTAGAGTAAATGATTAGTCCTTAACTTATTTTGATTAAAGTAGAAGTGTAGAAGTGGAGACTCCTTTCCTCTCAGCCCTTGCTCATGCTTGTTTCCTTTTTTTCCTGCTCTTCCTCCGCACCCCCCCCCCCTCCCCCCTCCCCCCCCCCCTTTCTTCCCCTTTGCTCCTTGGTTTTTTCTCTGCGTATGAATTCCAGCGACCTAAATCCCAGCCTGGGCACAGCTGTTTTTTTAGCATTTTGCAAATTATAATGAACTGGCAAGTCTTTTGCAAACGACTCTATCTCTTTCGACCTTTGGCTACTCTCGACATTTTTTGTTTCCTTGTCTTTTTCTCCTTACGCTTAAGTCACTGATTGACTATGCGCGTGTAACTAAATTGTGAACATCATCCCACTTGTTCATGTGCGCCTTTTTTACCGGTCCTTGAGGAGCATTATATAGCACAAACGAAAAAAAACGCGTAGGTTACAAGGGGCTAAGGTACAGATAGTTTATTGTCAAATGGCTGGTTCTTTTGGATATGTTGTTCACGCGTGATTTTGTCTCATAATATTCGTTTTTAATTTTTTGCTTACAGCAACTTTATGCGCTTGCACCAAAAAAAAAATATAGCGAGGATCATGTAGCACTGTCGCTTGAGTCCTTGTTCCCTACTTGTCCTGTCTATTTTTATATCGCACTTTCACCATCTACTTACAAAAAAAACATGGTAGAAGGCGCACTTTGCTTATGTGCCTGATGACACATTTTAACGATACATGTCCCCTTTCCTCACCCTACTTTTTTTGTCCCGCGCATGTACCACCCATTTGCCAATAAAGAGCACCCCGGAAATGGGCGTAAAGAAAATGACAAAAGGAAAGGAAAGAGAAACAATAGAAAAAATGAGGGAGGCTGAACCCTACTGGAGGTCACAGCATGATAGCAGGTTGGTTATTGTTACTCTCTTTTTTTGGAGTGGGTATATGCCCACTCTGGGATGCAACTGGTGTTAATATGTCCGTGGTCTGTCCTTGCTTACCAATAACTGTTCGACGCACTTTCACCTCACAAAGCGCAGCTCACTAAGAAGTCAAAAAGCAATTTGCGAGCTGTGGAACCACTCCATGTTTGTCATCTCCACTGTCGTATTTTGAAGCAGTTTGTCCAACCACCGCAATTTTCAAATGCTAATGAACTTGATCTCACGCCATCCATAACTGTTGATACTCTCCTGTTCACTCCAAATTCTCTCCTGGTGGCTTGTGTCGTTCATAGTCAGAGTGGTCCATGGCCCTTGTTTTCTCCTATCACCATTGTTCAATGTGTGCCTATTGTTCCCAAAACCAACGCCTCGTCTAACTTGATTTCCTTCCTTTAATCGTTCTTTACAGAAGAGAAGGAGAACAGAGAATGGAGAAGTGAGGAAATCGGGAGAAGCGCAGAGAATAATGAAGAGAAGGAAAAATGGGCAGGAAAAATAAGTAACAATAGCTGGAGAGGCGAGATGCGGGCTTAAACAATGCAACCTGCTTCTCTCCTTGACATATATATTGTCGGAGGTAGGCCACGCGCTTCCCCCCCCCCCCCCCCCTATATCCTATGTTCAGACAGTATTTGCCTAATTTCTTTTTTTATTGTCTCTACCTTGAGGCAAATCGAAACCTTCACTATTGTTTTCTACACAAACAGGCTGTCAGAACCAGAACGTATTGAGCTATAAAAGACATCCCATGATCCTCCATCTTTTAGTCCTTCATTAACCAAACCATTCATCAGTCGCTTCCACACCAATAACGTCCAAATACATACTAAAAGCCTCTCACCTACTCCTTCCAAAACAAGCACAAAGAAAAAGCGTCAATATGAAACCCGACAAGATCTTTCACCTGTCGTGGTCTGTCCTCACAGCCTTGTTGGTCACGATCGACACCACCTTTACCGGCTTAGTCTCCGCGGCGCCAGCCCTTCTTTCCAGATCCCTTCCCAAGATTGGCAACGTCATATCAAACGGTCTCCCTCCCGAATCTGATAGTCCTAATGCCTTTGACGTCCCCACTGACACCAAGGATCCTCTCTCCAAGCGTCGTCTCGCACCGTATTGGTCGACTAGACAAGTCAGCGCTGAGCACATTAGGAAGCGCGACTATCCTTCCGCCGCCATCACTCCTGAGGAGAAGCCCAAGTCTGAGTACGAAGGCGGTGTTGATTTGTCCAAGCGCCGTATGATAAATTCTAATATTTATCGAGCGATCATGCTTTCAAGAACCAAGCGCAGCCTTCCCTCCACCACCATCGCTCCTGAGGGGGAGTTTGAGTCCCAATCTGAAAATGGTATCTATTTGTCCAGGCGCCGAATGAGGAAATCTGGGCAAATCCAAACTGTCCACCCTGACGACTATTGAAGCGTAACCTCTCCATCACCAACTCCATCCTCGAGAAAGAATCTGAAGACAACTATGAATAGCGCGACCTTATCGGCGTCGCTCGCTGAGACACTCTATCCCTCTCTGTTTTCTCATTCAACTTCACTTTTACTTCTCTCTCCTATCTCCCGTTTATCATTCCTTTGATATTTTTTTTTTGCACCAGAGGGGCCATCATCTGATTCAACATTAAAGATATACACGTATTCAGGCGCTAGCATGCACTGACAATTGATGGATGTGGCAACACAAGGAGAAATTTTGTCGATCAGCATGGAGGAGAGTGAGAAAGGCCCCGTAATCATTTAAGCTAGGGATTGGAAATGAGTTCACTCAGTTCACTCTCTAGTTAACGCAATTTCAATTATGAGTATTTTGATTAACAAACCTTCTATAATTGACAATGTCTGAGTTGATCGGTTATTTTATTGTTCAACTACAGAGGGTTTGTTAGATAAAATACTCATAATTGAAATTGCACTAACCCGAGAGTTAACTGAGGTAACTCATTTCCAATCCCTAATTTAAGCGCCACCAATTTCCACACCTCTCGATTGGCTCTTCATATCACCCACCAATTGCCTCTTGTCAAGATTGGGAAGAGGCAACTGAAGAATAGAAACAGTTGTGGAAGGGGCGCGATGCCAATAATCATGCAGATAGTACGATAGAGTTGTCGCCTTTTCACTTTCTGGAGACGTCTGTGTTTAAGGTTAGCTTCCCTTGCTACTACGTCCGTCCTACTTATTTTCTAGTCTATTTTCTTGGAACCGCTTCGTGTTTCTAACTTATATAATTGACTCCATTTCTTTACACCAAAATATAAAGAGACAGGTCCCGCCTCATTTTTTCTTTATTAAATCATCAGTCCTCTCATAGACATTCACCCACCACCAATTACGAGCACTGACGCGAAAAAAAAACGCGAAACCTCTCTCTCCTTTATTTTCACCCATACGCCATCTCTTTCCGCTTACCTCCACCAAAAATGAAGTCCAACAACGTCCCTCGTCTGCTCTGGTCCTCCCTCGCGGTCCTCTTGGCTATTGTGGGTACCACTTGTACTATCATGGCATTCGCCGCTCCAGTCCAAGTTCGTCACATCGGATTCACTGCCACTACTCGCGCCACCATCGCAATATCCCTATCAAGGCCCGCCTTCCGGTTGGCAGCCCTGTCGTCTACAAGCGCGAAATTTTTATCACCACCACCGCTGAGGCAGAGGCTCCCGAGTCCGAGTCTGAGGATGGTATCCATTTCTCCAAGCGCCGAGTGATGGTCTATGGAAGGGTTAGATATGTTGGCCATCCCGACTTCCACAAGCACGACTTCCTCTCCACCGCATCGCCTGACGATGAGAGACCTTAGCCTTAATCTGGTGAGAGTAGGATCGAGTCCTCCAAGCACTTTTTTTATATTAGAGTAGAAGTAGATACTTTTACTTTACCCAATGTGCACTCCTTACTTTCCTCCCTATGCCCCTCGAATCTTTGATGGGGTGCATGTTAAAAGTTATTTTTACAAATAAATGCTTAAAAATGTTACTTCAACAATCACACAGTCCTTTGCGTAAACACGGTCAGTGCTACAGTCAGTCTATCGTCCTCCCATTTAGACGAATTAAAAAAGTGTGGTTAGCCCACATTCCTCTCGTACGAATGAAATATATATGAATAGGTGCAACGCCACACACTGTTTCCCTCTGCATCTTCAATGACAACGGTCAGCGCCGTCAGTATTTCTTCAGCGCACTCTTCCATGTCTCTTGGTTGTGTGGATTACACCCTTCATGTTCACAATCACTGACTGTATGTGACTCACACACTCCAGTAGCATGGTCTTAACTGCGAAGTGAAACTGAAGTGATATCATTGCCTAGCAAAAAAACAGAATATTTACAAATCCCAACATAAAAGCCAAGATGAACACCTCCCATATGACATAGGGCATCTACGCCTCCTGTGCGCCGTTTACGCTCCATCTTTCTAGGTCATTTTGCTGTCTTTTTTTTTGCTGCCTCTTACTTGAAGGTTACCCTCACATCAAAGAAAGATGAGGAAAAAGTCATGCATATTGGCAGGCACCTAATGTGGTAGCAGAGGCTTTTAAGTTATGATGCAAGGAAGTGGAGGGCGCTTAACAGCATGCGGCGTACGAGAAAAGGAAGGCGGTTGAGTCTATTACTGTCTCTTAGTAGCATTAGACTGCCACTTTACTCCGGACTCTGCTATCTCTTAACAAAAACACTTAACCGTTTGAGTACTTTCTCCCTCTTTTAATTCTTCGCCTCGGGCATTGATTGCTCCTCTAAGCCAAGAAAATTTTTTAGAGCGCCACCACTTTTCCTTAATCGGCCTCAGAACCGAAGTATCGTTCCTCTTTCAACGGTGCAGCGTTCTCCCTTTCCTCCACTGATAAATGGAAAAAGTAACGCCCTTACTTGTCTAAAATGGAGAATAGAGAAGACAAAAGAAGAGGAGGCAAGGCATTAGCCTTAATGCCATGGGCGTCCATGAACCCGCCACTTTACCCATTGTTTCCAACAAAGCGTGTTTCTTTGCCACTTTGCAATTAATTTTTTTTTTTCTGTGAGCCCTTCTCGGAACATTCAATTTTCTATACTATCCAAACATGGTTACACATCAGGTTAAAGGAAAGACGAGGAGAGAGGCTCTTTGCTTGTTATTTTCCATTTGTTAGTTTCTGTACCCCATTTTGTGAATGTATGGCGCGCCATGCATTGCATGCTCTGCCCAGTTTTGCTAAATTACTAACATGATTCTCCCATTGACAAGGTGATGGCAAAGCAACTTGTCCGGCTCTTTTCCATCAAGTTATAAAAGGACTCAACCCTACATCTCATTTTTCTTTTATTTTCTATTCATCGAACTTATCCACCTCCTCTTCATATCCCTCACACCGATCAACACTTACACACATCAACGACTTCCATAAAAAGTCCTCGTCGCGACCCATCTCTCCCATTTCACATACCCTTGCTTTCTACACTACACCCTCACAATGAAGTTCAACAACATCGCTTATTTGCCTTGCACCGCTCTCTTGGTTTCGTTGGTCACCTCTGGTCTGATCTCCGCCGCTCCAATCCCTCTTAGCTCTGCCAGACACATTATCGCCACCCAGCCCATCCACACCACTATCCCCAACAAAACCCACCTTCCAATCGTCACGCCTGTTCTTTACAAACGCCAAGCTAGGGTTAACAGAAGGCTCTCTCACGGCTACATGAAGCGCGACCTTTCCGCCACCGCCACCCTTGAGGAAGAGGTGTCCGAGCCCAAGTCTGAGAATAGTGCTTATCTGTCCAAGCGAGGAGCGAGAGGCGGAAGAAGACCCTTCGATGAAATGAAGCGCGATTTAACCAGGACCGCCGCTAACTAAGGATAAGGAGTTCAAGCGATAACGTAGCCCTGCTGTCGAGACGCGTTCGAGCTGGTCTCGAGTGCTTGATCGGGTTCTCCAGATCTTCCTCTCTTTTTTCTTTTAATCCTCGTCATTTTTGATGAACTTTGAAACTACTTTTCCTTCCTTTCCTTTCTCTTTTACGCTCTTTGATCCTATGATAATCATGGACTATAGTTTAAAAGTGAATCAACTTTAATTAAACAACGTGTACTCACTGTGCCCATGTAGTGTTCTCGGCTTAAGCTCACGCTAAAAAAAAATGATGAATGGTGGCGAGAGAAGGAGAAGAATAA
This sequence comes from Linnemannia schmuckeri, assembly GCA_029449235.1. Taxonomy (NCBI): domain Eukaryota; kingdom Fungi; phylum Mortierellomycota; class Mortierellomycetes; order Mortierellales; family Mortierellaceae; genus Linnemannia; species Linnemannia schmuckeri. The sequence goes on from JANATG010000002.1 coordinate 3,287,928, forward strand.
GGACGCTAAACTCTCACTCGTGAACCCATAGATGGATTTCGGACCCCTGTTGTTATTATCAAAAATGAAATGCAAGCAGTTCAAGGTAAAGTAAGTGATCAACCATCCTTTTATTTTGGACCTTGAATCGTTCTTTTCCTTCCATTCCGCCTGTGAGACTGATCTGTCCCTTGTGTTTGCGACCTTTGACCGGAACTTTGTCCTCGTTACCAAACCTAGCGCCACCAACTTCGGCCACCCCATCGTCTCTCGGCTCTGAGGCAAAATAGTTTCGCCGTTTGATAGGGATGATGACCATACGCTCTCTTTCATATCAATTAATCCCTTTTCTTTTGCGTGCCAAGAAACGAAAGCTGTAAAGGAGGAGGAGAAAACATTTGGACATCGCGCAAAGCCCCAATTCTCTAACAGATATTTTTCTACATCTGCAGTTTGATTTCACTCGTTGTTGTACACAGGGCTCTTTTGAAGGCGTAGGGAAGGGACGCCAGGAAGTGAAGGCGGCAAGGTTGCCGAATCAATTTTTACGTTTATTCGTATCATCAGGTGATTTCTGCCTTCTCGATGCATTGCTCGATGTCAAATGGTCGTTGCGTTGCGAGGTCCATAGGTTCGAATATGTCGGGCGAAGGACGCGTACGACAAAAAAATATTAATTTCGTGGCTCTCATCCTTGTTTCATGCAGGTTTTCTCCATTATTTTTCTTAAGATTGCCACTTCTGTAATTGTTCCGCTTTGACCTCCTTTCGACCATTCGTTGTTTTCCAGATTGCAATGGAAACAACAACGCCCTCTTTGTGCCGTGTTTCTGTCTTTTTTGTATGTCCACCACGAAGGTTTCATCATCTTCCAGTCAAATAAGCTAGCCTCCTCTTGGGCCAAGTTATAATGGCATCTTCCCCTTCCCCCCTTTTTCTCCATTCTTATAACACTCATCCTATCATTACGCAAGAACAATCCAAAAAATTGCCGTCAGTCTTACATTTCCTCCTCATACCATCCCTCGTTCTGCTTTATTTCACAATACAAGAGATGAGATGCAGAAACATTTCTCTTCTCCCTGGTTCCGCCTTGGTGGCCGTACTCATTTCAGCCAGCAGCACCGTCTTCACTACTAATTTAGTTTCCGCCGTTCCTCTCGCACGATGTCCTTCACGCCCAGCTGCCGCCACCACTACTACCCCTACCGCTCGGAAGACCTTGCACCCCTCCTATGACCACTCGATTGACCCGACTGAGATTGTCGTCTCCAATTCATACTTCAAGTACAATCATCTCCCCGCATCTAAAGAGGAGGAGGAGTCTGAGCAAGAGGGTGTTCATTTCTTCAAACGTGGGTTGCGTTTTTTGTCTATCATGTGGGAGCCACACGATGAGTGGTAACATAGTTAGATTTTGTATAATGTATTCTCCCGTTCCTGTCCCTCTCCTTTTTATCTAACCTCAAATTTTCATGTCTACATATCTCCTGGTGAGAACAGGCGATAACGTATTAAGAAATGGCCACCTGATAGAAAACCAAACTTGACGCATAGAAAACGATATGTGAATGCATACTCATGGTGCATTGATTGCCTGTGTTAGATTCAAGAGGTATGAAGAAAACAAAAAGGGGAGAAAAGAAGAATGAAGACTCGGCAGTGGTCCATTAACCAGCCTAAAGTGGCCCAATGGTTTAATTTCGAATGTTAGAAGTGTCCATTCCTTTCTCCTTCGATGTTGGAATAAATAAAACAGAGTCAGTATCAATAAACCTTTTTTGTTTATTTCTCTAGTTTCTCTCCTCCCCCCTTTACCCTTTCTCTCTTCTTCTCGCTTCCGTCCCCGCTTCCTCACATTATCTTACTCATCATCCAGCCTCATCTCTCTCCCTCACTCCACAAAGCGATTACTCCAACTCCTCCTCCCCGTCCACTACTAAATAACACATACATATACACACACAGCAATGAGGATCTCAACCTTTCTCAAAATCGCACTGTCCTTAGCTCTCGGCCTCGCCTTCACCCTCCACGCAACTGCAGCACCAGTCCAAGAATTCGATCTCGAACAGCTTCAAAAACGACACAGCCACGACAACACTGCTGATGCCAAGGTCAACGAGGGAGTTACAGCGTCAACAGATACAACTCAAGATGACGCCGTACCGACGAAAACAGCTACCATCATTCCTTGTCCGGCGGCCTGGAACCCTTACTTTGGACATGGCCCTGTCTGTAGCAAGGCTGCGGGAACAGTGCAGGAGGTTGAAAAGAAGAAGCCTCAGCCTCTTGACTTTGGGCTCGGTCCTTGAATGATTTTGAGGTGTACAGCGCCGTTCCATAAAGAATTTGCGAAAAAAAATGAGCAACAATTTTCAGTCTCAAGTGGTGAAAAGGATTTTCTCGGTTTACGAAGACACTCAACAGGAAGCGGGAAAAGCTGACCCCCCTCCCTCTTTGCCTTGAAAGGGATAGATAGCCACAAGGATAGCCTCAAGATACCTTGGAATGGCCCTATAAAGTCCCACAATCCATCCTTTTGACATTATCTTTTTATCCACGGTTCCTCTCACCCCCGTTTGCACCAGAAAAAACCTAAAATCAAAATAGCAAATTCTTTTTGGTATGTCGCTGTACGTGCGTGCATGGGCATGCTCACATACTGGCGTTGGTGAACAATAGTGAGTGCCCATTTTTTGACACTCCATGAGCCCCTTTTTTTTTTCCGCCTTCCTCTTCTTTTTATCGTTTTTCTTCGAAAAATAAATGCATTCAACAACATGCCTGTGAATGGTAACCATCGTACACTCTTTTGACCATGTCTTTGTCTATGTCAACTGTGATGGAATAGATTACCCATTTTATCCGAGGGTACCCACTTTATCACCCCAGTACTTCAGATATGCAGTGTATCATGGCGCTTATATATTTATGCTATTATCAATGCTTCAGCCCATGACCATAAGCTTAGAACTTAGTATGTGAACATAAAGAAGAACGCATGATCGGATTAAGTTTTCGCCGGTGGGTTAAGCTGGACACAGTTTGGTTAGGCATACATACCACACACAGACTCCAAAATATTTTTCTTATTTACTTTCTACCAACGAAGTGATCCTGCTCTTCTGACCTGGATAGCTGTTTACTATCCTTGTGCGAATGACCTTCTGCTATTGCTCCATCCTCCTAGTGTTCTCAACAATCGCGCTTTTGTTTAACCATGGAGAGATAGGAAAGAAATAATGATGCCTGATTTGACGGCGTAACAATAAAAAGTAATCAAGGGATGAGTATAACGAAAGAGGGAAAAGGAGGGAATGGAAGAAAAACAACATAGCGAAGAAGGAGATAGGCAAGGAGATAATAGAGAATAGGAGTGACGGTGACAAGAACGTGAGTCCTCGCCGCGGCTAACAGTATCAATTTTTATTTCCACTAATCTTCTTTTAACATTCTCCCACCATGCAAAGCGCTGCTCACAAGAGCTGTCAAAAGTTCTTTGCGAGAAATGGTATCATTTTTCCTTTACTCTTCACATTACTACGGCTTTAGAGCAGTGTTGCCGCGACCACGTTTCTTCAGCCACTCATAAAATTGATATCGTAGCTGCTTGCCGTTCGTACTTCTGAAATGGGGAGGGAGTGCAAAGTAGATGAAATCGCGGGAGGTAGAGAGTGGTAATGAAAAAAGGAAATGGCAAGACAAATAGCTTGCTATAGGATAGGCGAGAACGGTGACTTGGAAAAATGCATCTACCAGTCATTTCTTTACAGCAGAATTACAACGTCTCCAAAAGGTGAAATAGCACATCTAGACACTTTTTGTTGAGTAGCGCATTATACCACTCCTCCCTCCCTCTGTATTAAAACTATTTACCGTGACTCATACCACTTTTTATTGTTTCTTGTGAAATGCCCAAGGACAGGAGAAAGGCGAAAAAGAAAATAGCAAAAAGAGAAGGAGGGACAAGAGAAAATAATAGGGCAAAGGGGCAACAAAACAATCGCTAAGGTCACTGCGGTCTATAATATCAAATCGTGTTTTGTTATTGTTTCTACGCATTATTTTTTTTCGCGATTTGTGCTCATCTCTTTACAATTGCCATTGGTGGCTGTTTGTCTACCTAATTCTTGCTCAACTGATCTGAGCCTCTCACTAAGCACAGGAACACAGCTCTGGACCAAAGTTGTCTGTACCCAATTATTTCGAACTGATTTTTCATTCTACACTAATGATCCCGCCCCTAATGTTTTCAAACACCCCCTACATTGTCAGCCTTCAATACCCAGCGTATTCTTCCCAATTTCTTATACATGAATTTTTCAAATGCTCGGTCTATTAATTGTTCTTTCTCATAGAAGAAAGACAAAAAACGAACAATAAAATAAGAGGCGAGAAAAAAAAATACTACTTTGGGATGTTCTCCTGAAGGCCTATTGTGCTCTTTTATTTCAGGTGTTGCACTACAAACTCGACTGTTGTTCTCCTTAAGGTAAAAAACGCCTTCGTTATTGCTTTTAACACAACAAAACTCAACTCGCCTCGAGTTATAAAAGAACATTCCATGCCTCTTCATCTTTGCTTTTATTCTTCATCAATCTACTCATCGTTTGCTCTACTGCAAGAAAGAACAACTCCGGTCACAACACGAAGTCCTTCCTTTACACACTACGCAAATAATACCCCCCGAAGACAGTATGAAATTCGACAAGATCTTTTCCCTGTCATGGTCAGTCCTTGGCGCGGTCCTGTTGACCTCTATCGGTGCTGCCTCCAACAACATGGTCTTGGCAGTTCCAGGCCCAAGTCTAGTCGCCGATCTAGGATCAATTCGAGTCAGAGGCCAATACCCTACTGGCGTTTCCAAAAGAGCCATTCCCGCTAGCACCGAAACTGTTCGCATTGCAGTCCCTACCAAAGGTCCTTTCCGCTTCCGTCCCCCTCTAATCGACCTCCCAGTAGAATCCCCTGTCCTTTACAAGCGTCAAGACGACGACATCACCAAGACAGTGCCAAAGAGTCATGAGATGGACCCCGTTGAGAAGGACAAGGGACCCAAGAGAGTCCCACTCTCCAGGCGCCGAATGATAAATGATGCGTCAATTCGATGGATTAACCCTAGTCATTTCTAGAAGCGCGACCTCCCCTCCACTGCCACCACCACCACCACCAACACTCCTGAGAAGGAGTTCAAGTCCGAGTCTGTGAACGGTAGTGATTTTTCCAAGCGTAGAGCAATGCCTAATTCGTGGATTCGTTGGATCAGCTCGGGTGGCTTCAATGTCTAAAGAGGAGTCTGGGTCTGCGTCCGAATCTGCGGATGGTATTGATTTGTCCAAGCGTCGAGCGATGGTCTAAGGGAAGGTCAGATATGTCGGCTATCCCGATTTTTATTTGCGTGACCTCTCCACCACCACCACTACCACCACTAACCCCTGAAGAGTAGAAGGACAGGGACATGTTATACACTTTCTAAATGAAATAAAAAAATAACCTTTTTTTGAGGAAAGAAGAGTTTTTTTAATTTGTATGATCATTTTGGGCTGGTTAGCTATTGATAGTTCGGATCACGACCACGTCCTGGCCAATCGCAGACCTTTCTGATCATCCCACACCAAGGATCCAGCTACGCCTCCCACCAATAACAACAGCTCTTCCAACAGCACCCTCACCTCTCCTATCAAACCAGGTACCAACTCTCTCGCCCACTCCATCGCATTCTTCAAACCCCCAGTGGTTGTGGGTCTGTAAAGGCGCAGATATTCTCGAAAGATGGTCGTATTTCCTGATGACAAGAAGGAGGTAAGGGTGTTGAGAAGGTAGATGAACGACTGGTGGAGATGATGTTGATGTCCAAAGATGAAGATTATGATGCTGACGAGAACGAGTGTTGTTGTGAGGCAGAGGAAGATGGTTTTGATAAGGGATTGGAATGAGTGGAGGTCTTCTTGTAGAACCTTGGCTAGCATAAGAGAGACAGGAGCAATTGGTTTGGATAGCAGTGCTGCGAGGCTGTTATCGTCGTTTTCTGTCTCGAGGAGTAGCTGCTCTGACGTATGTTGTTGCTGCAGCTGTACCTGATGACAATATTCTTTCTTCTGCTCCTTGTCGACTTGCCCCTCATTCAGTCTGTCTATCCTGTCTCCCTTATGTTCTAATACTTCTTGTGAAATGCGTGGCTGCCCTTGTTTTTGAATCTGCACCTGCTCCTGAGTACGTGCCTGGCCCAGTTGTAAGGACAAAGCACGTCTCTCCTCTTTAAACGCGCTCTGTTTCTGGGTGCAAGTCCGCCTCAAGATCTCAAGCTCCTGACGTAACTCCTCCAACGCGACCTCCAGCAACTGTTCCTCCCTGTTCGACAGCGCCGCCTCTTGAATAGACGCAAACTCAATCTCTTTCTCCTACAAAGAACATACACGACATAGAAAAAAACCGCGTTAAAAGAAAGCCACCCCTTCTTGTCTTTAACGTCACGTCACTCAAACGACAAAAAAAAATCTCATCCTCTAACCTTTTCAAGTTCCAGCCAGAGTTCAAAAACAATACGCTTCTGGTCCAAAAGCTCAGACTCGGTCTCCTGACACTTCTGGATCACGTCCACCATGACTTGAACGAGTTGGTCGATATGGAGCGCGAGAGCCTGTTCTTGGTCCCGGAGGAGGGTTGCCGTCTCGGTCCAATAGTGCAGTTGGGAGCGGCCTGAGATTAGTTCTAGGGTCCTTGGGGAGATGTAGATGTTGTTTTTATCGTCCTTGGTCTTGTTATTGGTGGTTGAGATAGTTAGTGGTGTTGATTTGGGCGTAGCCGCGGCGAGTGATAATGAAACGATCGATGAGGTGATGGTAGTAGGGGAGGCAGTAGTAACGGAAGAGAGTGGAAGTAGGGCCATTGACGGATAAGGGACCACAACACGACCATAACCACAGCCGCCATTAACATCCTCTACTGTGTCAACTAAAGGGTTTGGAGAAGGAGGGAGCGCCACTGTCCACGGTTCGCGTGTGGAAACAGGAGCAGCAGTGGTAGCATGGATCGAGATATCATCGTCTCCGAATTCTTTCTCGGTATCGATGGGTAGTTCCTCTAATGCTAGGATAGATTCGACCACCTGTACTGCCTTCCACTCAGGCATCTTCGGCTTGACGGTGGTGTTGCTGAGGGTACTGAGAGACCCCTTGACGCTATAGTTATTATCGCCGTCGCCGGCCTCGTCAGAAGCGTCGTCTTCAGAATCGTTAATGAGCGTCAAATTGTCATCATTATCATTTCCTGTCCTGCTGGAGGGGATGATCTGGATCTCTTCCATGAAGCGCACTCTTCGACGAGGAGAGTCTGTAGACGACATTGTGCTGATGACAGTCTCGGTGTCGAGTTGATCTGGTTCCTGTGTTCCCACTCTGTTTGCGGCATCCGATGTGCGGTCCTCGACAGATTCAGTAGGCTGCCAGTACCAACCATCCAACCCGTCGTCGCCCGCAGACATCGTCAATGGCACTGGCACCTCCAACTCCGGTCCATCTCCCTCCACTACCACTACCGCTCCCACCTTTAACTCCCCAGATCCTCTCAGTTGACTAGTAACAATCGACAGTTCTGTGTGTCGGCTCTCCGCCTTCTCTGATGGTGACGGAGAAGAAGAGTCTGTAACAGCCGCTGCTGCGTATCCTTGTTCCTGAAGATCGAAGAGTGGGGTATCAAGTCGACGGTTACGATCTGTACCGTCGTTATTGTCGGCAGAGAGTGTCGGGAGAGAGAGTCGTGTCGGGTCCACCTCGTTCTCCATGGCGACCAGTTTTGGAGTGAGATAGTGCTGCTGCATAGTGGGGTCGATATCGGTCGTGGAAATGATGGCGACCCTGGGTATAGGCATATCAGATGCAGATGTAGGGAGGTCGCGGGGAGGCAAGGAGGAAGAGGGGAGAATCGTGTATGGAGCGCCCAGAGACGCCTTGTTAGATGCATTGGTCAATATGGCTGTATGATTGTTGCTGTTGCAAAGGTTGAGATAGTCTGGTGAAGGTAGATCATCGCACTGCACTCCATTCCCATTCGGACTACCACTACCACCTTTACCTCTCTCCTTGCCCAAGTCCTCTTGCTGCTGCTGTTGTGAAGCGACGGAGGAGGCAGAGGCGGCTAGCATACTCAACATTGGCAAGAACACTGAAAACGACTCCGACGTCCTCCTTTCACCTCCCCCCCGATGTTGCTGTTCCTGTCGCTGCTGTTGTTGTGTTTGACAGTCGGTGAGATAAGGCTGAGGCGACTGTTGAGAGTGATTGAGGCGAGGGAGATTTGAGTCTGCACCAGCTTGCAGACCGACTCCGACACGACTACTGCACGGTGGGGAAGAAAAATACGACTTTGATGAAGCGGTAGTGAACAACTTTTGATGATGGCGCGGTTGAGGGTGGGGGTTAGGGGCAGTGGAGTGACGGTTGTGAGATAGGGATGCAGGCGGGACGAAGGAATAGATGGTGGTTGGTTCGTTGACAAAAGGGCGTGGAAATCCGTACAAGGATTTGGGTGTCTCTTTTCTATGATTAGGGACCATGTCTGTTGAAGGTGTGGTAGATTCGTTGTCAGTTGAAGAGTTGATGTCACTACTGTTTGGTGGTGAGAAGTATAAGTGACTAGATGATGATGCGGCTGAAGAAGACGGTGAAGAGCAAGGAGCACCGCTGTCAGATGGTGCCTTCGGCATTGTCCCTTGAATAAAAAACAAGGGTTTGGGAGAACGTGGGTGAGAGAAATGGTGAATAAAAAGAATGAGAAAAAAAGAGGCTTCAGCAAATTCGTCGAGAAAATCAAGCCAGAGTGTTGATTCTTGATTTCTTTCTGAAAACAACTGTAAAAGCGTACACACACCTATTGCATGTGAATCGCATGGTCATGAAGGAAAGAAGTCAGGTAGGAAATGGAACCATTATAGGCAGGAAAAAAAAGAGAGTTGGACAGTCGCGTTTGCTGCCTACGTCGAACGAACATATCGGAGACTTGTCAAGACCCGTACTCAAAATGTTACATCCGAAAATTTGAACGGCCTACGTCACTTTCTCACCGGCCAACATGGATAGTCAGGCGCGCATTTGATGTAATTTTTTGCAGACTCTTTGAATCTCCGCATAGCCGGATAGCTAACGATGGTGTTGGTTGTCAGTCAGGACATTTTTCTTCGATTGGCAGTCAAGTCTTGTTTCCATTGCTAAATTCTCCCATCCAGGACTCTATTGATCATTCAGAGCAACAAGGTTAGTCATGGGACGTGAAGAGCAGCACGAGTGATCAGTGAGCCTTTGGTGATTGACCAACAGCAAACACTGTGCCACAAAAAGAGCAGAACGGTCAGAAAAGGAGGGGGAAGAGGCAGGGGGATAGAGCACTGACCACCTTAAGAGAAAGTCTAAGCCCAATCTTGCTTTGTTCTTGTATCTTGGCTCTGGCATGCCACACACAGATCCGTTACGATGGGAGTAACGAAGGGAACTAAGACAGAGGTCGGAGGCAAAAGTTGCTCAGGCATGTATGCTGATGATGTGGGTGAGTGACCTCCATGCATGCATCGCTTTGTCAATTGCCACAAATTGAACCACGCACATTCCTCTTCTGGAAGTAAAACCATCCGCAAGAAGAAAGAAAAAAGGTCGGGTGATGCTAATATGGATGGGGGAATAAAGAAGAAAGAAGAGGAAGCAGGATGATGTGGGTGACGATGTACCGTATGCTCGAGAGACTGACATGTGTGAACAAAATTTAGACCATCCTTGTCAATAGTATGTCCTTCTTGCCCTCCAGAACGACATTGTTGTCTTGCTTGCCTTTTCACTCTCTCTCTCCTTGTGCACAATGACGAACCATTCCTTTCCCTCCTTTTTTACCTCTTATATCTTCTATGAGGTATTTTCTTTTTCAGCTGTCGGCAGGAGGTCTTTTGCCCTTCGCATACCCCAGTATGCACGCTCCGACCACGTCCTATCCACTTACTCCCTCAACTCACAATCCACAACCCCTTTGCCCCCTTTCCTTCCCTTCCCATCGCATCCTCCCCAAGTAAGCAAGTCTTTCCATCGTTTTCCTAGTCCAAAAGTACAAATGCCCAATTACTCACATTCTCCCATTCGAATCAAAACAGCTAACTAGTCAGTACTCAGTCAGACAGACAAACGAGAGCAGGAAAGATACAAACAAAAACAAGGGCTCATCCTGTTTTGAGTCTGCTACCAGCATCCATTTTAAGATGTTTCGTTAACCAATCCGGGCGAGATTTGGGCCATGCATCATCTTTGGAGGCATGTTTGCGGGTGTTTGGATGTTGACAAACACAACAACAAACGCTTATGCTTAGACCTCTTTTCTTGTTTGTTTTGCGGTATTGTGTTCTCTCTTTCCGTTTTATTTCTGGGAAAGAGAGAGGGGTATTCCAGTCTTGATAGAACATGAGCTTCACTGCCCAATTGGAGTGAGAGGAGGGTCATTTGGCAAATAAGGTAATCAGATTTTGTTCGTCAGTCCACAGGCATAACTCAAATCAGTGAGATAGGGGATGTCCTTCCTAATCCTCTCTCTCCTTCCCTCCAGTTGTGTAACCGTCGACTGTCGAAAATAATCATTCGATCGACTTCCCCTTCCTTCACCAGTCCAAGTCCAACCTCCTCTTTGTCTGTCTGTCTTTCCCCTATATGTCCACTTCTCATCCGATTTAGATCAAAGAAAGGGAGAGAGAGGGAGATATCTATTTTCTTATTTTCTGTCTCCAATCGATTCTATCATGCTCCATATCGTCTGTTTTGTTTGTTATGGTGCGAGTGTGCGAAGCTGGGTCTCAACTATTATCGTCCTCTTGACATTTTGACAAACACACAAAACAACCGCACCCCTTCCTTTTTTGTTTGCTCGTCTGAATGATTTGGTTAGGCACGAGATACAAGTACTTAAAGAGAAACTCGTGTGCTTAGAACAGAGACAATTTTACGAAGGAAGATGGATGATACACTTTGTTGACGAAATCGAGTGAAAGAGCTAAAAGGGTAAGAGAGAAAGGGAGGGAAAGAAATAAAAAAAGATGAGAGCAAAGCAAGCAACAAACAAAATAGACGAAAAGGGTAACATGTTTCTACAAGTACTTCCTTCGGATCCGGGGGTATAGAGGAACAAACAGGGAGGGAAAGAAGGTGAGGAAGTGAGCGAGTGAGTAAGCACGTTATTGATTGCTCCTGATTGCGGATGTCTTTCTTCTCTCACTTTCTTCTTCTTTTTCGTTCTTACTTTCTTGGGCAAGGACATAAAAGAACAAAGCCGACAAGAGGCCAGGTTAACCATTCCTCGGGAAGAGAATTCCTGTTAATTGTCATTGCCGCAAACCTGTTGTGCAGACTGAAGCCAGCCAGCCAGTCAGCCTCTCTTCTGGCTGTGGTAGGCGATAAGTCCGTAGCGTGGGCTGATGCACTTTTTTTTTCTGACTTCCATATTTTTCCTTAGTGTTCTTGTCCTTGGCAACAGGAATGAAAGGCTCAATGACAAAAAAAAAAAAATCCAATGAGTGAAGCCAAAAAGGGGTGAGCATCTGTCATTGTCTTTGAATTCGTATGCGCTCTCTCTCTTCCTGGCTGGAAAAATGAATGACCCAAGCAGGCAGTAAGCTATCATAGACTCACCCCCACAGCCGGGCTGCTTGGCAAATGAACAGAGAGAAAAAAAAAGTGAGCAGTTGAAGAGAAAATGCAAGGCAAGGCCAAGAGAAGGGCTTGTCCTTGACTGGCTTGTTCTATTATCGATACACATGCCCAAGAGATGAGGAAAAGAGCGAGAGAGGAGAGAGCAGAAGAATAAGAAACGACAGACAAATCATAAAGGACTCGATGGCAGTAAAATAGGTGCGAGAGCAAAAAAAAAAAAATGTAAAAAAGTAGGGGCTATTGCCTAGCATTGTTGGTATTGTCATTGAGATTGGCATTGACCCGGTGAACATTGGTCCGTTTGTTTTGTTTGTTGTGTTTGTTGCGGTTGTTTATGAACACTTGTTCTCTTATGGGCTGAGCAGTGGACAAGTGGACAATCGTATTTAAATAAAGCTAATCCCCTCTTCCCCCGAGACCAACAAACTACTTCCAGCTCCTTCCTTCCTTCTCCCTCGTTACGTATCTCCAACTTCCTTCCCGCGTTATCTCATCCTTTCTCGCACTCTCTCTCTCTTCTTCAACTTCTTTTGTATCTTTGTACTCTTTGCACTATCATCGTTGCCTTCCTTCACTCCACCCCTCCTCCTCGCTGTGATTTAACTAACACCTTATATACCTTTTCTCACTTTTTGGCTCCTTTGCCTTCTTTTTCTAATCAGTCTCCTTTGTCAAAGCATCACCCATCCTTCCCCCCTTCCCTCCTTACATACATACACCTCTTCTCTCTCTCTCTCTCTCTCTCTCTCTCTCTCTCTCTCTCTCTCTCTCTCTCTCTCTCTCTCTCTCTCTCTCTTTCTTTCTTTTTTTCACACTTTCAGCTTTCTCACTTTTCACATTTCTCCCCACTTGCACGTCCATCTATTAGCACTCTCTCTCTCCTACTCTCCTTCCTGCAAACTCCCACCATCGCTATCCCCTTTCTCTTTCTCCAATTCGTCAACTCAATTTGACCAAATATCCCTATAGCATACCTTGCATTACATCCCGCTCGTTTTTTTCCTGTTGGTCTGTCCATCACCTCTTTTCTCTTTTACTTTTCCAACAACGACCCAATTGACGCCGCACATTTGCACCCTCATCACCTACATATAAGCATACGCTTCCTTTCTCTCTTTTACTGTCATCACCCTTATTCGAACATTTCCCGTTATCATAATGGAGGTCTGCAATTGCCACACAAGGTTTGTCATACCATCCTTTCTTCGCTTCATTTATCAACAATAGTTGGTGATAAAACACGCCTTTCGTATCAAACAGACACTTCTTGACGACAATACAGGACAAAGGCTTCGAATACTCACCGTCCTTCTTCTCTTTCTCTTCATCTGCTCGCCTTTCACATCTTCGCATCCTTGTCCTTCTTTACATCCAACTCTTTTCTTCGTACCACAATACAGAAACATGTCATTCCTCGATGAGATATTTGGCACGGACGGACGGAAACACAAGGACGAGGGGATCTGGAACTGGGTCAAGAACCAGCGCATCAAGCGGAAACTCAAGAAGGCCGAACAGGCCGCCTTGCATACCATGACTCCTGCTGCTGCTACTACCACGTTCTCATCTGCGTCTTCTGCAACAGGAGGCCATACTCATAACCATCACTACCACCAACATCACCACCTCGAGTCCACACAGCATACTCGCTCGCGGTCGGTCAGCTCTGCAGCAAGCACCTCCCACGCGTCCTTTTATTGCTCCCCACGATCGCCTACTTCCACCTTCACTCCCTCAACCGCCCCCACTACGGCTTACTCTTCTCCTCGCGGCAGCCTCTACTTTCGACGACCGGCTTCTGTCAACTCCACCGCGACCACAGCGGTGGGATCAGTAACCCCGCCTATGGACGTCAGCAGCCCAAAGACACACCGACTGCCCTACACACATTCCAGACAGAGAGCCCAAAGTACCTTCACCTTGCCCGCCGTTGCCGCGGAGTCGTCCCTGCCAAAGAGGAGTGCGTCTTCTCGGCAACAGCGATCTCAGCACTCTGACGATTATTATCAGAGCCATAACCTTCATTCTCATCATATCCATGACTACTATGATGATGACGAGGGACACATTCGGCGCTCGGCTTCCTCCAGATCGGCACCAACCTATTACTACTCCCAGTCCGGTAATCAGTGCTCTCAGCACTCTCAGCACTCTCAGCAGCAACTAGTGGAGGATGATGACTATGCGAACCTATGTGACATTGACTCGCTCTCCATCTCTGGCCAGTCGTCGTCGTACAACAGCAGTAGTGGGAGTATCAGTAGTAGCAACAAGGGGAAGGGTGTCCAACGAGACCAAGAAGAGACTATTGACGAGATCACGGAGATTGATGGGTGCTCAGGCATTGCGGCGGGCTCCGACCTGTCCTCCCCCACCAGCACCAGTCCCAGTCGTCGTCGTAGCATGGTGATGGTTGTTAATGATGGGAATGGTAGTGACAGTAGTACCCTCTTGGCGGCGAGACGGAGGAGCGAGTCGACCCATTCCTTCCACCACAGGAAGGAGGACAGCTGGTGGTGGGAATAACCATTTGATTTTTTTGTTCGCTACCTTTTTTTCTTAGTCCTCTTAGTTCGTTATTTCCTCAAAAGGACAGGGCACTCTTTTTTACATACTTCTTCGTCTACCTACCTATCATACCTACCTGCATCCTTAATCATTCAAAAAAAAGCAATAATAAAACCAACAAAAGCACAGATTGCTTATGTGCGCCTAGATCTTCCAGAAACCTCATCGTATCGCGTGAGAGAAACTAGGAGTTGTGTAATCCTTCTCCACATCAGAAGAGCATTCACTAGCTCAACACACACCTAATAGATAGAGCGAAAGGAATGCGAATCCTCCACGCGTGCTAATCCAGGGTTTCTATGAGAACGTTTAACTGAGCGTGCAAACTGAGGTTCGTCCTAACAAAGAAAAAAAGCGTTGAGCCCTTTGCAATCACAACAAGAACAACAATAAAGCAGCAACAATGGTGCGACAGGTGTGACAAAGTGGATGTGCAAACACGCCTTGTCGAGTATCAAGTAGTTTCACTTTCACGAACATTGTAAGACAATGCAAACCATTAAGGGTCATTGAAACGGTTGCCGTTCTGTACGCCAAAAAATCAACGCGGCTTCAAGTTCTGCCTTTTCCAGGTCCAGCGCAGACAGTGATACCAAAAGGAAAAGAAGTCCCGTCCTTGTCCTGTCCCTGTCTCTCATCATCTCCGCGCTCTTTTCTTTCTCTTTCTCATCATCCCACTTCCTGCACCTTCTACACTTCATCTCTCTCTACCTCTCGCAACCAAACACCTTTCGACCCAAAACAGGACACTGCAATGGACAACCCCATCTTGGCCGCCGTGAACCAGACGCTCCAGGCCTCGTCCCGAGCGATCGAGGCCATCCCCGGTTCAGAGATCGTCATCAACTACATCAAGAACTCGTATCAGAACGATCCCTTCCGTGTCGTCCTCGAGCTCGGCCTTGCCGTCTTTGCCGTCAAGTACATGCTCTCCAAGAAGTACCGCATCGATCCTAGCCATATCAAGTTGACTGAGAAGGTAGGGAAACGATACTCAGGAAAGGCTGAACAAAAAAAAAAGCTGAAAGAGGTGATCAGGGATCGTCTTATGGTGTCCTAGAGAAAGAAAGATGCGATTGCGAATGAGGAGTGAAAGGGGTTCAAGGAGAAAGCTAGGAAGGACGAAAATTGATCTCTCTCTCTATCTTTCTTGTGTTCTGGGTGTTGTTTTTTTTGCACTTTAGGAAATCGATGAGCTCGTCGCGGAATGGCAGCCAGAGCCATTGGTCCAACCCTTGTCAGACATTCAGCGGATGGAGCTGGAGAAGACTCAGGTCATTGCTGGGTAACGTCTCCCTCCCTGTTCCTCTCTTATCCTTACAGAACACCCACTTTGAACTGACTGGCTGGATAATGCAATTGAAGGACAGGAAGTGTCTCTTTTTCTTTTAGAGACTATTCTACTACTGCAGCCTCACTTCAGCACCACCACCACTACTACTACCCCGCTTCACACACACACACACACGCCTTCAGCATCCAAGGAGGACCCCTGTTGGTCAATTGCTCCCTTTACACTGAAACTAATGCCGGACGGGACCTCTCTCTTTCTCCTTTTCTGCTCTTTTCCTCTCTATGTCTCTGTTTTTTGTTGGTCGGTTTCCTATCTTTGTAGCCACCAAGGACCCAAGCCCAAGATGCTTTCGTCAGGGAAGAACCTTCTCAACCTTGCCAGCACCAACTTCCTCGGATATATCAACAACGAAGACATCAAAGTATGTATCCTCTTTTTCTTATCTTACTCGCGTGTGCGGTGGTTGATGGGTCCGGTTGAATATGGTTCCTGAGATGAATGTCGATCGTCCTTCCGTTCAGCGGAGCGCAATTTTTTTTTTACGCTTTTTTTGTGACGGTAATTGAACCCATTGGACATCTCTCAAAGTTGGGAATGCTGACCCACTTGTACCTTTTTGCTATTGTTATGGATATGTAGGAGAAGGCCATTGAGACACTGCGCAACTATGGTGTCGGATCCTGCGGACCTCCTGGCTTCTACGGTACCCTCGGTAAGTCCTTCAACTTGTCAAATAACCAAGTCCTTCGCGTTCCCTTTCAACCAATCGTGTTTTGCTCACCTTTTCCCCCTCTTCTCCCACCTTGGTTACTCACTTGTGCTTTTTTCCAATTTGAATTTGGAATAGACGTCCATATCAACTTGGAAAAGGACATTGCTCGCTTCTTGGGCACCGAGAAGGCTATCATCTACTCCCAGAACTTTTCGACTATTTCCTCTGTCATTGCTGCCTTCTCGAAGCGTGGAGATATTATTGTTGCGTAAGTTTTTATTCTTTTGTGCATGCTGTTCCGAAATCAGGAATTTGCGCAGTGTCGGGAGCAAGCAAACGGGATGGCGTGGTTTGCTACGGTGCAGATGTACATAACCTTTGTATCGTGTCCTAACTCGTTTATATATTTCGACATAGTGACGATGGCTGCAACTTTGCTATTCAGAAGGGTACTCAGATTTCGCGCTCCAACATCAAGTGGTTCAAGCATAACGATATGGCCGATCTGGAACGCGTCCTCGAGTCCATCAAGAAGGAGACTACCACCGTAAGTTTTATCGTTATTTTGCGCCTTTTTACGCAATTGATTTAAAATTGCCACGAAAGCATGCATTGACGTATCAACTTTTGTTTATGTTTGTGACTATAGAGCAAAAAGAGACCATTGACCCGCCGATTCATTGTGACAGAGGGGTTGTTCCAGAACTATGGAGATATCGCACCACTGGACAAGATTATGGAATTGAAGGAAAAGTACAAGTACCGTGTGATATTGGATGAGTGCAACTCTTTTGGACTTTTGGGCAAGAATGGTCGTGGTTTGACGGAGGTGTTCAACATCTCGCCCAAGCGTGTTGATATGATTATTGGATCAATGGCCAACGCCCTGTCGGGCACGGGAGGATTCTGTGCAGGATCGAAGGAGGTTGTAGAGCACCAGCGTCTTTCGGGTCAGGCGTTCGTCTTCTCGGCGGCCATGCCTGCAATGTTGGCCGTCTGCGCGTCGGAAGCGATCAAGATCTTGGAGACACCCGAGAAAGGCAACAAGTTGTTGAAGGATATGAGTGATAATGCGGCTGCTTTCCGGAATGTGGTTGTCTCGGCCCCTCAGGCAATTGAGGTCAGCTCTGATGTTGGATCGCCTATCTTGCACCTCCGCTTCCCTAAGAATGCTCTCTCTGCTGCTGGTATCACTACACGGGATGACGAGAAGTACCTTCTCCAGGAGATTGTTGATGAGGTAAACTACTCTCTCTTGCCATTTTGATTACTATTCTCAGAGGGTTTGTAGTAGCGTCTCACCTATATTACTTGGCAACTGACTTTATCCATTTCTCTTTCCTTTTTCCATCGCCTCTTTCTTCATGCGAACAATAGGTCGCAGTGAAGGACGGCTTGTTGATTACGAGGGCAAAATACGTCGAGAGCCAAGAAATGTTCCTTCCTCGCCCCTCGATCCGTATCTCGATCTGTGCCACCCATGCCCGCAAGGATGTCGAGAAGGCCGCCCAGGCCATCAAGGCTTCCTTTGTCAAGGCCATCTCCAAGCGCAAGTAAAAGCAGCAATAACAACAAACAAAACAAAACACATATGTTAGATATTTTTAATTGTTACTTTCCTCTTTTCTTTCTTTCGTTCTTTTTCTTCTCTTATTGTTCACACCGTAATATTTGCTCGGGTAAAATAAACACCCGTTCTAGTCTCTTTATTTCTATGGTGGTGGGCGAAAGACGACTTCTAGTTGGGGACGGGTGCGTCCATGATGTTTTCAGACGGAGGAACTGTGGGCGAGGCGGCTGCAGATGCAGATGCAGCGATCTCGGCGGGAGCCTTGGTGGCCATCGCAACCATCAACGCCGGCAAGTACTGTTCACAGAACGACGAGAAGTAGAACTATTCGACCAAAAAAAATGACAAGGAGAAGTGGTTAGTAAAAATGACTGGTGATCAACAATGCACACCTCTTTCAAAATTTTCACGTCCTGAATTTTCTTACCTCGTGCTTGCTGTTATGGTCACCAACAAAGTTATGCGCCAATTCATGGGCCATGGTAAAAAACCAATAGATCAGAGCCTCGTCGCGAGCAGTGATAGTCTTACCCTGGACCTGCTTCTTGGCCAATCCAGCGCCATCATCATGTCCCAACGCGACGAAATACCTCCAGTTGAAGAACAGCGACCCACCCCGGTTAAAAGCGATCGCCTGACCCTCGGGGTCGTAGTAAACATGCATGGTCTCAGGGACGAGGTTAAAGACATCCTGGGCAAGGACCATCAGAAGCCTGACGAAGCGCGCCAAGGACTTGAGATTCTCTTTGGTCATGATTTCGTCCGCATCACAATCCTTATCAAGGTAAAATTCCAGCTCCCCGGCATGACCCGCAAAGTTGAGTTGGTGACCGGGCTTGACATCACAGTAGGAGCTGGTAAGGACCTCGGAGACTGTCGACGCCGTGGGCTCGCTGCGGATATCGTCTCGTCCGTTCGATCGGCAGTTCGCGACCGCAGATTTGAGGGACTGCTGGAGGTTTTGTTGATAGTCTGGTGCAAACCCCTTGACGATCGTATTGGTTGGTGGCTGTGGTGGTGGCGTGTTGGCGCCGCTCTTGATCGTCGATACTCCAGATCCAGGTCCCGAGCCTTCGATCCCTGAAGCAACGCCGTTTGGATTGGGAGAGGTCACTGGCTTGCCAATGACACTGTCACGAAGAGTCTTCAGTCGGCTAAAGAACGACCCACCGCCGCCCGAAGAAGAACTTGCAGTATGGTTGGTCTGAACAGGTGGCAGAGGAGGCAGTGTCGAGATGGTCGAAACATTCGAATTCGAATCCTGAGTCGGAAACGATCCTGGGACATGTGGAGCAGCCGCCATGTTGTTGTTGCCCTTGCCCTGGTTACTGTTGTTAATTCGTGGGTATCCAGAATCCAGCAGCTTCATAGTGACCCGCTGGACGTGATCTTGATTTTCCCTGGAGATGGCATCCATCAAGAAGGCCGGGTCACAATCAGGGAACACCTCCTTCAGCTGTGCCAAATACTCGGCTGTCTGCTTCGGTCCCAGTTTCGCGTTGGTTACCGCCTGTGCCGCTGCTGCCGCATCCGCCTTGGCCGCCGCCTCTACTCGCGCTTTCTCTGCCCTCTTTGCATTTAGAATGCGGTCTACTTGGAAGCCCTTTATGGAGTAATATGAAAAAAAAACAATTAGACATGTAAATAGTGCTTCAGTTCTAGAGCCTTTAACAAAGAATGACAAAAATGAGAACAAGAATTGTACCTTGCGCTTGAGGTTCACGAGACTGGTGAAGAGAAGGTTGGACCACCAAATCGAGTCGTTCAGCTTCTTTTTCCTGAGCAGCAGCTTGGCAAGCGCGTCAGCAATATCAAAGTAGTCCATGTCGCCCTTGGCTGTCACCAGCAGGTAATAAGCCTTGGCCTGGTCCTGGACAATACACGCCGTGGTTGACTCGTTATGAATCGCTCCGGTGGGGATAAACTCTCGTCGCAGTTGAATCTCAGGGACCTGCCGTACCTTCAGCTTGGTCGTCAACCAGTCCAGGTTGAAGCTCAGTCGGCTGGGTGGGTGGTCACTCAGAAGTAAAGGAGCGCGCTCAACAATCAACTCTTGCAAGTTCTCCGATCGACGTGTCACCGCAAGAGCTCCTTGAGGGCGGCAGGTCTCCTTTACCTGTCTCGAGATCCAAGTACTGCCAAGGGCCTCATAGAGTGTCTCGAGATGGCTCTCCATGGGTGCGCCAAGTGGTGTGAAGATCTGTTGAAGCACAGTATCGTCGATAAGGTAGATGTCACTGGCTTTGGCCAACTTGTACTGAACAACTACCTGTCCTTGGTTGGCGCTCGACGATCCCTCTTCGTCGTCATCGTCACCCTTTCTGTCAGCGCCGGGCTTGGATCCTGCATCCGTCTCGTCTTCCACATCCTGATTGATCCGCTTCTCACCCAAGAGGAAGGGTGACCTCATCATCTCGGTAACTAGAGCCTTCTGAGTCCGGATAACATGCATGTGAGAAGCGATCTGTCGCAAGATAGACTTGTAGTTCTCAACACCCCCATTCCGGTTCAAGAAGTCATGAGGCGCGCGAACGACCAACTGAGTCAGTTCAACAGGGGTTGGTTCCTCCTTGACACCGCACGACTTCAAGAACAAGTTGGCGGCACGACCGAAATCGACTGTCGTTAGGAGATCTGGATGGAAGGCCGAGTCTTTCTTGTCAAAGTAACAGCTCTGTGGTTCGACAAAGTTACTGCCGCTGTTATCGAGGGGAATAAACTTGAGCATTCTCAGAGCGGACCAGTGGTGGTGACCAAACTCTCCCTGGAACTTGCCAAGGAACTCAAAGACTTCCTTACCCTTCTCCTTAGTAGGTGGAGGTGATTGGGCGAGGCGCTCCAGCAATTTGGCGGGGAGGGGATTTTCCCTGATGCCTAGCATCACAGCGTGGACACGGAGATCCTCCCTCAATACGGGAAAGCTCATCACGCTGCAAGATGGATTCCAGAAGCATCCCTACGGCAAGAAAAAAAATATATCAATTAGTCTCTGTCTTTACATATTCAAAGTTTGTCAATTCTGCGCTCGTATATCATTATTAAATTCATACCTCTGGTGTCTCGAGTGTACCAGTTGTGGTAGGGAGGAAGGTCGACTTGACCTTGCTAGGGCTGTACTGGAGAGTATACTGGGTCTTGAAATTCTCCAACAGGTACGCAAGTGCCTTTGCCTGAATGTTCTTGTCAGTGGGTGGAGATGCCAATGTCAATAGAACATCCAAGGTAGGATGTGTAAGCAAACCAAGCTCAAACAACAGCTTGGCTTCATCGGAGGTTGCCCGCCAGCGACCCTTCCATTCGATCATGGGAAGTCCAAGCGCCGCAAGCACCTCGTTGGGCGCATAGAGGGCATTGGCAGGGTAGCGCTTGACTTGAACGGGAGGGGTGGGTGGTGACTCTGTAGTATCTCCCTCTGCCTTGACACGCTGAGGTGGTGGAGTGTCTGGTTTAACTGCATCGGGATCCTCCTTGGGGAAAATGGGGGTGGCCTTGAGACGCTTGATCTCTCCTGACGAAAGAGTCTCCCTGACAGAAGCAAGATACTTGACGAGCTGCATGTGGTCCCAACTTCCAGCATTCACTAGGCGATCAAACACCAGTTGCAACTCGACGCTCTATCACAATTGAATTATAGCGTTATTGAGGGTTGAAATAAACATTTATCGCCAGGTATTCGTCATGAGTCAAAAGATTTGTTCTTACCTTACGAGCGCCCATGGAAAGCAAGAGTTTCTCCAGAGGCTGCTTGGTAAACACCATGACGGGAAGATCGGGGAATAGCGTCACAGTGCGGAAATACGACTCGTTGGGCATCTTCATTCCGTACTTGGTAGGGATACACTTCTTCTGCGACAATAATGCAACAATCGCCCGCTGAGAGTTCTCATGAAGTTGACCCCATCCGCGAGACAACACGAGCAGGACCTTCTCTGCAAACACGGGAGACACCTCAAAGTCGGCGTCGTTGATAATAAACTTCGTCCACTCTAACAAATTGAGTTCCTGCCATGAGTCCGATATCCGGTAGAGCTCAGGCTGCGTGAAAGTCTTGGTAATGTCATAGGGCAATGTGTTGGGTGGCAGAGGCATATCAATCGGGGTGAGCTTGGGGTTCACGAACCACTTGAGACTGGCAAGAGGCTTGACTGTATCGCCCGAGCAGACTAGCGCCAGCTGGAAGAAGGCGTTGACCTCAGCGTCAGGGATGACGTACTTGGAGCTGAAATCGATCCACCACTTCAACATCGCGACCATCTGTGCCTCTGTCAGTGTTCTGCTCTCCAGTTCCAACAGCACATCCTTGAATGTTATCCTCTGAACCTTTCCGGCCTTCTCCAGTTTGTCGATAAACTTTTGACTGCCAGTGTAGACATTGGTCGGGATAATCGGTAGTTGTGTCAAAAAGGCAGCCATAGTCGGTTCAGGGATGCGGACCTTGTCCAATGTTTTGACGCCGTTGGATGACAGGATAGAAAGCGCCAATGTCGACATCCTAAAAAAGTACGCGTCGATGTAATGTCCGACTTGAGGGCTTGGGGTACTTGGATGAAATTGGAAAGCCTGCAGTGCATGAAGGGCACGCTTCTCCAACCAGTCTCTCGCCGTTGCCGTCGCTTCGTCGTCAGGTTGATCTGCTCTTTGATGCGCCGCAATCATCTCATTGTAAAGGTTGCCGATCTGAAGCAGTTCATCTAACGGTCCACAAAACATAACCGCCGTTAGATATTGCTTGTGAAATAGGAACAAAACGACAAGCTCTGATATGTTCTTACCTTCATAAAGCGCTCTGGAAAGCAATCCGGCCATGGAAAGAAGCTCGTGGTTCCAGATTTGAAGGGTCTTGTCGACAAAGTCCAGGCTCTCACGCTCGACGGTAGGGATGAATCGACCAGCGACATGACTGCTGAATCCCGTCGTCTGGTGGGTTGGGAATCCGATGAATATCCGTCCTTGTTCTGGGAATGGAACCAGATCCTTGAAGATTGACTTGTTATCCGCTGATGCTTGTTTCTCGTCATGTCCCACATACAGGATCTGGATCGCGGTTTGACTGGGAGGGTATTTCTTGGTCGTGCGTTCCATCTCATTTGAGAATTGCTTTGACACTCTGACATCAAGATTTCCCGAGGCGGTTCGCAAAAAGATGGTCGTCGATGTGTGTGTGACCTCCCGCGTCCATCGTGAGACTTCCATTTTAGTGGCGTCCAACTGCACGCTTTGAAGATCGACCGATTTGAGTGTAAAGATCTTTTGCGGCGAGGTCATGTACATGGTCTTGGGGAGGGTCATAGGGCGGGGCTCTCGCATCTTCTTTGAGATCCTCAAGATGCAGTGATGATCCAAATAGACCGAGATGTCGCGAAGATTGGCGGTGAATCCAAGCGAGCGAGCCAAAAAGGGTCCAAATTCGTCCATGCTCAACATGTCCATGGGCTCGCGCAAATCCAGGAGGAATGTCGTCCAACCGTCCTTTTGGTTCTCATCGTCGGGAATTCCTGCTCGCTTGGCGTAAAGTTGGTCATTCCTCCAGTAAAATGCCATACACTCCTTTCCAGATGATACGCTACAAGTGTTCATAAGCAAAGAAGGAAGCCCCGCGAGTACATTTGTTCATTAGCAGTGGTGCGGACAAAAATGTATACGTCCCATTTATAGTTCATGCTTGACACTTACAATGGCTCCTCACAGATGGAAAAGAGAGAGTACTAGAGAATAAGGATAATGTACAAGAAATGAGTGACGTTAGCACGCAATCATCGCAACCACTTGTCATAGTAACTTGACATCGACTGAACTTACAAAGCCCACTCCGAAGGCACCGATCTATACACAAATGAAGTCAACAATGTTGAAAAGGCTGGTCAGTAGTGTAAAATTTTCCATATGGAAGTCAAAAAAAGGCATTTGAATGCATCTCTGATTCAAGATTAAAAGAGGGCTAGAACCGTGTGTTACCTTGGACTCGTCTGGGTTTCCTTCTGCAATCTTCTTGAGTCGGTTCCAGTCCTCTGGTCGAAAGTCCATTCCGTTGTTCTTGAATAGGACTCGAGTGATCTTAGCGCTCAAGTTGGGAGCCGTCTCCTGGCTGTTAGGTGTTGCGGTCTCAAAGACCACTTCGATGCCCTTTGCGCCAGCATCGTCTATAGTGGATCAAGTTGCAAGGTAGTCAGCATATAGTTGGTGATAAGCTTTCATTGCCATCTTCAGCCCAAGGATCACACACATACCAGAGTTCTGCATCAGCTCGCGGTAAACGACATATTCAGCAGAGTATCTATGTTCCAATAACAAGAAAGGGCAAATACAGAAAGATCATGTGAGAAATCCTTGGCATGATCTTTTCTTTTTTTCTTCTTGCTTGATAAACGTTGTTCGTGACACTGGATGATATTCTAGGCGCAGCAGGGGTACACTGCAGTACGAGGAAGGGGCCACGTAATTGCATCGTTTTGTTTTCGCTGGAACGCAAATTGGCTAGATCTCCTTATGACATTAATCACGAGTTTCTGAAAAATTCGGTCGATGCTACGCCAAGGGGTACGTGTAATGTATCTTTACCTGGCGAGAATCTTGTCGATAAGATGGCGCTGATTCACTACATGAACACAGTAAGGATGTCAGCAAAGAGCAGTGAGCGGCACAGTTTATTTTTCAACAAAAAAAGGATGTAAAGCGAAAAGAGAGTGTGCAAGTACCTTCGACCCGTTCCTCAGCTCCAGTGTGTGACAGAACCTGAGAACGCAATGCGTCCAAGGCTGACTTTTTTGTGGCCATGCGCTGTAGTCGTAAGTAATGTGTGTCTGTGACGTGTTTGTGTTTGAGTGTCTAAGGAGAAAGGTGTCTATAAGTGAGAGATGAGGGCGGTCAACGAAGGGATGATGTTGGGCGAAGGAAGAGGAAGAAAAGAGCAAAGAGAAGGGAAGAGATGAGCCTCCGACTCGCCTCCTTGGTTACCTTCTTTTTAGGACTTCCCACTAAGTGACGGCCTTTTGAAATTTGCCACCAAAACGATGACCTCAAAAAAAAAGACTAAAAAGAGAAGCGTATGACATCTTGATACGATTACTCATCTTTCTTCTTCTTGCCTTCCATTCAATTCTATTTCGCAAACATGCCGACCATGGCTATGAACCTCGAGGCACGCGAGGCTTTGTCAACACTTATCCTTGCCATCACTAAGACGGGTGACCTTTACCTTGACCCAGAACAAGTCAAAGTGCGTGCTCTACCTTTGAAAGAAAAACATGAGAGGAGTGGGACAGCTTCAATTGACACTTGTCTGACTCTTTGGCTGTCCCTTTCCCTTTCCTTTTGACCTTTTAGCAAGTCAAATCCATTTGCAAAAAGTCGGACGTCAACGTAAGGACTGCTTACGACCTTCTCATGATCCAGCTCAAACGCAAGCACGCACAGGTACTATTATACATTCGCTAAGAAGAATATTGCAATTTATCTCATGAATGGAACTCGAATACGTTGCAAGGCCCACCACAAGTAAAAGCAAAAAAGCTGACGTATATTTATTCCCCATTGTTCTTGAAAGATTCGCTATTCAAGCACACAGTTGATCGCAGAACTCTTCCAGAGATCACACGTGTTCCGGGAACTTTTGGTAGCCGATTATCCTATATTCCTGCAGCTGACTGTCGGGATTCACCAACACCCTCTGCCGCCTCCTGTTGTCTTTGCTGAAAAGACCAAGAAGCTCGCCATATCTCTGACAAACGAGTGGCATGCCAAGTATGGGCCCGTTTATAAGCAGGTAATGCTGGCACAGGTGAAGCTACTCTCTTGGCGTTGTTTTTAACCAATATGCTTTTCCATGCTGTTCACTCTGACAGTGCTTTATTTCGTATTCGTTGACTTGGATAGATTGCTCTAGGATACGAGTTTCTGAGGTACCATCTTAAGGTTGACTTTACGAATTTGGTCCCGGTCACAGATGAAGCACGTAGTGCAGAGCAGAAGGCGCAGGAAGAATTGAGTCGAAGGATCCGACAACGCAAATATGAAAAGGCGGCTGTGGAGATTGAAGAAATGTCAGATGATATCCAGGACAATGTCCGAAAGATGGTATGTCATACGGCCTCATTGTTTTTTGGTATGTGCATGCAGTCGGAGAATATGAAAACGGAATTAATTAAATGCTGCATTAATGCATTTTGAGGGAGGTTAGGGGTCCTGCTTCGACATTTTGGTTCCCAAATTAGACGATGAGAGTGCATTGAACGCTATCTTTGGAGCGCCTAATGGAAGCAACAATGACAAGGAACAAGATACCCAAGATGGCGATAATGAAAACGAGGACAGCAAGATGGATATTGACGACAGCGACATTGCAGAACAAGAAGCTGCTTGGCAACAATACGACCCGATGGGAGTTCACGATAATGCTCTAGGCACAAATCGATACAAGCTGACCATCAACGTCAACAAGGACAACCCGGTCGAAGTTCTGGAGTCGGAAGACAATGCAGAGGTCTTTACAACATTACGGGAGTGCTATCGTCTGATTGTGAAGAAGCATTGGCCCAAGGTCACGGAATGGATGGACGTGTTAATGAAGGCAGATCACGAACCGGGAGAACAACGTGCGGAATATGATCGATTGCTCAAGAAGGTGATCGATTTGAAGAAAAGCGTGGCCGATGCCAAGGGTAAAAGCGAAGATCTTGGTGTCAACATGGACACCATGTACGGTACGTATCGTCTGATGTGAAATTTGAATGTACTCGTTGGTTTCTTCAATTGGCTAAAGGCTAACTTGACAGTATGCACTGGTAACTAGGTCCACATGAGCAGGATTCTGACGAGGATGATGGGGAGCTTGAGGAGGTGGAGGTGACGACAACAAACAGCATCAAGAACAACTTAAAGAGCAAAGGAAAGCAGCCTGTCAAGAATCAGCAGAGGCCTGTGTTAACGAAAACCAAGAATTCTGTCTTCTTGATGCATGGACAAGATATTCTGGAGGATGATCCTACCTATGCTGGCGGTACTTATGTGACTCCCGTTCGAGCTGTTGCACGGCCAGACACTAGCAAGGCAAAGGATGTGGGGTCTACTCATGCACCAGAGGGCGAGGAGACTAGAGAAGGTATGAGCGCCATTTTTTTATTGTGTGTACAATATTATGTTACCGAAAGGTGTAGCTCACTCAATCTTCGTGATGCGGCTGTATAGAACTGTTGGCTAGGGCACCTTTGGTTCCCTGGGACGACGACTTGGCTGTTTGGGACAAGAAGGATATGGCTTTTAACACTTCAGGACTGGAGTACTCCCATCGGTTCCTTGGTGTTGGCGATGGAAGCAACTTGGTCTCTCAGGATACACTTGATCGAATGAAAATGCGGACTCGAATCTACAACCCAGAACTACCCAAAGAGATCAAGGTATATGTCGTGCATGGTTTTTTTTTTGATGATCGCGCCTCAATACCTGAGATCGTTGATCTAATCAACGGGCTTGCCCATGTTGAATAGGCGTGTCGGTTCCCGATGAGTAATGGGCGTCTTTGCATGCGTCGAGATTTGATACGATGTCCTTATCATGGTCCGGTCGTCCCTCGAGACGAGCTAGGTCAGATTCAATTATCCCCCGAGGACGGTGGGTTTGTTCGCCCAGGTGAAGAGGAACTTGATGACGAGCAGGAAGCAGCTCTCATCGAGAGAGCCATCGCTGCCGCTGCCGCACCATCATCATCCTTATCTTCATCAGCGTCGTCGGGTCGCCCTGCCTCTGGCAAGGCAAAATCCAAGGACACCTCTACATGGGAGGATATTGAAGACGATGTCCATTTAGCCCTCGGACTCGAAAAGATTGAGGTACCCCGAAAACGAGGTCAGGGTGTCAAGAAGAAGAAGCCCGCAAAGCCTCCATCAGCCCTTGTGAATCTTTCCAAGCCAGTCGACTCTTCGCGGGCACGACTCCTGAGACGGGTTGCGAGCAAGGCCTCAAAGGATTCGGTGACCCAGGACGAACGGATTGAAAAGTCGTCGTCTTCCCGAGATGCACGACTTAATCGATGGCAGTAGTAAGGAAGGGGGAATGGGAAAGTTGCAAATAAAGGAGTCCTTTTTCTTCTTGACTGACAGACTTTTTGGTTCTTACACGCTATTTCAAGGCGCATCGTTCTTTGGTTTTGTTTGTTGTTGTGAGGGGGAGAGACAACTCACATTGGATGGGCGGAGGAAAGGAGGGGTAAGGACGAAGGAAAGAAAAAGAAGGAAAAAAAGAAGGTTCAGGACCCGTTTTTTCAATGCCCCCGATCCTCCGTGGATCGACAAACCAAACGTACTTTCTTTTCCTTCCCCCTTTGGTCAAAATTTTATTTGATTAGTTAGAAGAGGAGACGTTGTTTTTTCAATGGGCGGAGTCAAAGTCATTCAGTTGCATGGATACCGAAATAACAACAGCAAGTCAATGGCTAGTCGGGTGTATGGGCATGGGAGGAAGAGGAGAGGAGCGAGGGAACGGGAGAGAGGGAGTCCAATGAGCGAGCGTGGTTGGTGTGTCTGTCTGTGTTGTATCAATATTTTTTTCCTGTCCTTTGTCCGTGTTTTGCATAATTAACCTTAACCTGGTTCTCTCTCTTTCTAACCGAGAGCCAAGCATGGTCCATTGGTCCACGATTCAAGAGCCATGGTCGATGGGTCTCCGATCAACACCAACACATAACACATAAACACAAACACTGAGCAGGTCACGCTGCTCCTCCCCAACTCGCTCGCACCTCTTTGTCCATCCAGCCACTCCCCCTCGCCTTACGGTCATGTTTTCCGAACGTTTTGTTCTTGTCCTCCCATCATGCTAATCTTATTCAATGTGTGTTTGTTGTTGTTTATGTCAATCAATACTGCATATTACCGTTTGCTTTGTTTGTTTTTCGTTGCTGCAGCTCTGAAGGTATGCCTCAGTTACTCCTATTGCCTTTCCCCTGTGAGGCGTTACTCTCATTCTCATCTTCAGTCAGTCAAAAAACTCCTCCGCACGTTACTGACATTACTGGCATGTACTCGACTGTACTGTACATAGCATGTGCCTTTTTTTTCTTTTCGCACTGACAGTCCATGGTTCTTTCGAATCTGGAATTTTTGTGTATATGTTGATAATGTGTGCAAAAAAGAACAAAAAGAAAAAAGACTTTCTTGTGATGCATGACCAAGGGAAGGAAGGAAAAAGGAAAGTGTATTAATGAGGGAAGAAAGGGTGAAAGGAGGAGAAAGGAAAGGAGGAAGGTGGATCTATCTCGTTTTTATTCAAGGCAAAAAAAAAAAAAAAAAAAAAAAAAAAAAGACGCATGGTTGCACCATGGTCCAACCTTTAGTATTTTTTTTTTCTGTTTGTGTGCTTGATTCCAATGAGGCATTGGTGAGAGAGGAGGGAGAACGAGTTAGCCAAAATGTCCGAGGAGAAAGAGGCAAGTGGAACGGTTACCCAGACCAACACTATGTTGTTGTTGTTGATACTGTGAACGGCCGCGCGCTATTTCCATCATTACCATTGTAAGATATCATATCGATCGATAGGCAAGGCAAATGTCAATTCGAGTCAGCAAATGAATGAACAAAGGAGCCCTTGTCTTTTCTGCTTGTTTCTTTTATGGAACTATGCGGCAAGATAAAAAATGTAATAATGGGAAACGGGAAATTGCATTGGAAGTGTGGGGATGGAATGAATGGATGTATCAGGTGGAGGCGCTCAGACCACCTATCTCATACTCACTTGGCGCTTGAGGTGGATATTATCTTTTTGATTGATGATTGAGAGACCTCCTGTGTCAGTTTCTCGCTTCTTTTGATGAGATTGTAAGGGTTCTTTAGAAAGCTACTGGTCTGTTTGTTCTATTAAAATGGCTGCTGTGAACATATAGAGTGGTAAACGAGGCTCGACGACGAACGTGTAAAGCGAATGAGGTCTAGATGGTGTTCCTCGTCCGGAAACAAGTGCAGGCTGTCTGCCGTGTAAACAAAAAAGTGATTCCCTTTCTTCGTTACCAAGCCTTTTGAGCGAGCTCTCTTGTTAATTTTTTTCCTTCTTTGTTGTTGTTTTGTTGTGTTGTTGAATGGATTTATGAGTCGATGAAAGTTATTTGTTAAATGTTGGTTGCACAGAAATGCAAAGCCGAAGGGAGAATACAAATTGCAAGTCGGGTACTAAATGCAAAAGAATAAGAGAAGGGAGAAGGCAGGAACGAGGTAGGGAGAAGGTACAGTAGGATGCTGTTAACAGAAAGTATGTAAAAAGGTCCGAAGTTGTCTGGTCCACTGGGCATTCCATCGCCATGAATAAGAACAAAAAATAAATATACCTTTTTTGAACTAAAACATGTCCTTCTTGAGTGCGTTAATGCGGGCCATGGACGACATGAAAATGGACATAGGTATGAGTATGGGGTGCGAGATGTGGGGTGTGGGTTTTGACTACCACTGAACATGCTATTCCCATTCAGTCAGATATATATCTGTCAACCATTCAGTCGTCCATTGAGTTATATTTCATTGCTCTAGTATTTTATTTTCCTCTCTTTCTCTATCTCTCTCTCTTTTTTCTCCTCTTCCCTTTCCCTTCACTTATTATCATCATCATCATCATCATCATCATCATCATCATCATCATCATCATCATCTCTCCTCCTTTCTTCATCTCCTCCTCCTCATCTTCACCCTCTTCTCTTCCTTCATATCTCTCTCTCTCTCTTTTTCTTTCCCCCTCTTTCTCTCTATTACTTTCGTTGTCATCCTTTCTTCCTCCCTAATCTACCTCTCCCTCACTATCCCCTTCCTTCATCTTATTTTTGCATGCCCTTCTTCGGATCCTTCTTTGCCTTTCCCTAATGTGAGTTTTCTTTCTTCTTTTGTCAGCAGAGAAACACACTTCTAATCTCGTGTCCCTTTATTTTTTATTTCCTTTTTTCCCTTTTTTATTTCCCTTGCACCTCCTGTCAATCTGTCTGCTTGTGTGCTCCTGCGTCAGCTCCTGTCCTTGGCTCACTGTCTTCCACACACACACGTATATATATACACACACATCCTCTCTCTCTGTTACTCTCTCATATCATACCGTTCATTCCTTCCTCGCAATACGCTCTCTATTTTGTTATGGTTTTTCCTTCAAGCTGGTTTTAATAACTCGTTTTGCTCAAAATCCGAGTTGGGATTCCTGGTTATCTTTTTTTTTTTTATCAAATTCTTTTGTTTGTATGAGAGAAAAAGTGTTTGCTCCTAAAATGTGCCATATACCCTTGGCACACCATCCCGACAATTCTCAGCTACAATACAACCTACAGACTACAAACGACAGACTATAAACTACAGCAATCAACTCGGCTAGGTCCGAGTTTGAAGAAAACAAGGAGGCTGAATGACCTGATGAAGCAAACAACATGAACAAAAAAAAGTGAGCAATGTGAATCCTAAACCAGAAACAGCAACAGCAACAAGTCGATCCAGCAAACCAGTCTTTCTTATTCCTTGTCCACCTCGTCGACTTGTCCCTTTTTTTGTTCCTTACTAGTCCTCCCTTACATTTCGCGCGTCCGTTCAAACCGTGCCTTCTTACCTCCTTCCCTCAATTGCCAATTGACTAAACTGTTTGATTGATTGGAATGATATCCGGGGTGCCTTCTCCTTCATGTTCTGTTCCTTTTCTATTGTGCCTGTTCTTGTTCTTTGTCCTGTCCTCCTCACTTTCTTTCTTTCTCTCTCACTCCCCACTCCCTCATATCCCACCTTCGCCTTCGCCCTTCTTTTCTCTTGGTCTCCTCTTCCTCGCCCTTCTCTCCTTCTCGTCACCTACTTGTTTCCTCAGTCTGCGGACACTTCTTTCTTCGAACACAGCCCTGCACCCCCGGACCTCCTCTTTCTCCTCCTCCTTCTCCTCTTTCTCGACCATTCTTCTCATTTTCCATCCTCTCGGCTGGCTGTATATTACATTTCCTTGCTACGACCTTCTCTCTCCCTCTCCTTGTCATAATATTCGACATGGATTGATATCCATTCCAAGCACCTCACTTTTCACTCAATCTGACGACAATCCCCCTTATTTTTTTTCTTTTTCCAGTGGTCAAAACATCCCCTGTGGAAAAAGAAAAGATCTTTTTTATGTTCTCTACCTGTACATTCATTCACTTTATTCTTTTCTTCTTGCTTACTGCTGCACTTTTTTTTTCTTGACTTGTGAGTCTTTGATGTTCTTTTTAACTCGTTTGTTTTATGTGTGTTTTCTTTTTTTTTTTTTTTTTTTTTCCTTTTCCTCATACTTTGACACTCTGGCTGCAACCGCTACCTTCATCTATTTATGAAAAACCAACTCTTCAGTGTTCTAACATGTCTTCTTCCTCTCTTTGCGTCGTCTAGTTTCCTCCCAGGCATTACTATACCCTTTATTACCCTTTATTCTCCTCTACTCTTCCTACTCTTCTGCTCCTTCATCACTCCTTTTTTTTAATTCTTGCTTCAACGCCTCGCTATCTCATTCTCAACTCACATCTCCTCCTTTCAGAAACATTACGCCTTTCACCGCTCGATCAACTCACATTTAACCTAGACAACAGAATCAACACAGGATGGGCAACTTTCTCTCACAATTCAGCGTCCTCGTCAACAAGGATAACGACCCCAACTTGCCCAATGTCCACCTCGACTTTGAGAGTAACTATCATTATTTTTCATTCGCGATATGGTCTCCTGTTCGGCTTTGTCAAAATCAACAATTATTGTACCTAAGAAAAAAACTTATGCGGTCACCTCGAATGTTTTTTCTCAACCCTAGGCTCCTCAATGTCATCAGAGGATGCTGCATCGTACTCCAACGTGCTGCATATGCTCGAACCAACTGCAGATCTGTTGGAACTCCTCCGGACTTATCAGGGTTGTGGAGAACACATCCGCCAGGTAAATCAACGCAACAAAATATTTCATAGTTGACCAACTTTGAACTGGTCATCGATATCCTCTTTTCTATCTCTCCTCCTAATTGCTGCTGACAGAACTCACAGCGGGAATGGTAAGGAGAGACGACAAAAAAGCAATTTGGTTAACGAATCAAAGGATAGCAGTAGAGATGAGCAACGGACGACAAGGGCAAAGGAACAGTTTGAACTCCACAATGGATCAGATTGGTTCGAAAAAAGGGGGTAGTCAAAAGGGATGGAGGGATACAAGTGAGGATGGGTAGGTGGAATTCATTCCCATTCGCTCCTTTTGACTGTTCACTCCCCTTTGTCTTGTCGTTATTACTCGCATTACTCGTCCATCGGGGCCGTTGTGCAGGCAGAGCAAGAAAGAAACGATTTGATGGAGAGACATTTGCAAGATAATTCGTTTTGGAGCAAATAGTACAGAGGGCTGTGTCCAGTATGCAGCGCATTAACAAAGAGGAATTGTGGATAGATGTGGAGTGGTCTAAACCGGGACTGCAAAAGCAAAAAGAGACGACAGGGCGGAGGGGAATTGGAAGAGAGAGAAAGAAGGGGGGAACAAAGAAAGGAATGACCGTGAGCGGTCGAGATGACTGGAACGGGAAAGTAGGACCACAATGACTTTTTTGTGATGAATTTGGCGTCCTTCAGGGGATGGCATAAAGCAACGACCAAGACAAATTTCATGCATCTCGCCGACAAGCAGACAGACAGCTCGTTAAAGGCGGCATAATGACAGCCATCAGGAAAACCAGGAAGTGTCAAGTGCGTCTGGAATGGACCTGATAAGAACCCTTTTGTTTGAACTGGATAAACCAACCATGGTCACGCTATTCTCCCTCGACTGCATTCAGAATTATGGCTCTCAATGGTCATGAGTGGAATTGCGCCATGGTCTATCAATATCACTATCCTATCGCCTACAATAACAACAACAACAACAACAACAACAACAACAACAACAACAACAACAACAGCAGCAGCAGCAGCAGCAGCAACAACAACAACAACGACAATAATAATAATCACAATGACAACATTAACAGCAATCCATTCTATGGGAAGGAGAAGGGGAAGAGGGGAAGGGGTTGAGAGGAGAAAGAAAGGGAGGCCTCAACACGTGGATGCTTGCATTTATTTTATGCATCTTTTTCACTTCGCTGTAGTTGTCGGTTAATGCCGACAACGAATTGACTGGGCCATATTGTCCGCTGCTCCGATGTCATATCTTTTTTTTCATATGGAGAAACATCATACCATGCAAGAAGGAGGAGGAGAGCTCATACTGCGCCTGCTTTCTGGACCATTGAGCCTGCAGAACAACGTCAACGAGCAGGAACTGGAGCAATCAGCAACAGGAGGTGGAGGAGGAGGAAAAAGAGCTAACAGCATTTAGAAACAACAGCAAGAGGAGGTTATGCCTAGACCACATACTCCACACTTTTAGCACACACATTACATACATGCACATACAGATGCTGTGATCCAGCATGTCTATCCTTTTTTTTTCTATGCCATCCATTCCCTTCTTTCATTCTAATTCGCATTGCTTACTTTTTTGACTCTATCTGATAGGCCATTGGATCTCCCTCACCTGAGACGGAGGCAGAGGCCTGGAAGCACGTCAGTGCTGCGGTCGCCAAGCTCAAGATGTTCTACAAGTACTCGACCTCTATCGGTAAGCATTAGCTGAAGATATTTTAATGACAAATCAGTGGTCAATGCTTATTTGTTTCGCCACCAACTGGAATGTGTGTTTCGCGCCAAATGACGGAATTGTAGTCACTAACACTATTATGTTTGTTAACCTTTTGATGAAAATAGAAAACTGTTTGCCTCAAATCCTTCAGACTCTTTGCATTGGAGACGTCAACAAGAACTTGGAGAAACACCAGACACTTGCCAGGATCCTGTGCCAGCTCTTGGACTTTGTGTTTGAGTTTGACTCGCTCAAGATGAAGACGCCCCAGATCCAGAATGACTTTTCATACTACAGGAGGTGTCTCTCACGCGGAAAACTCTCCAACGACGGCGATATCAAGTCGGCCATGGATGAGGACGAACTCGCCAACAAGGTGTCATTCTTTTACGCATATCCAACACCCATGCTCAAGACGGTGACAGAGGTGACGACCGCATTTGTGGACCGGCATCGTGTTGTCAGGAGTGTCTCAGAGTGCTTGGCGACCTTGGCTGGCGTTTGTTACAACACTGTCAGCAACCTGAAAAAGAAGCCTCAACGGCCAGAGACGACAGCATTTTGTTTGCGGGTTATGGTGATTGCCATCATTATCTACGATCACATCGACCCCCAGGGAGCGTTCAATAAGTCATCGCCCATCAACATTAAGTCGTCTGTCAAGGCGATCCACTCTCATGGCAACTCGAGCGATACTCCCAACCTGATCTCGGCTCTTCGATACAACACCAAGCACCTGAATGACTCGAGCACACCCAAGACCATTAAGACCCTTATGGCTTCCTGTGCATAAAAAAACGAGATACCTTGTTCCTTTATTTCGTATTTTTTTTTATTCATTGTATTTTCCTGTTCCTCTTCCTTTCTCTTGTCATTTTGACCTTGTACCCTTCGCTCCTCCCTTTTGAAATCAGATGAATGGTTTCTCAGCCTTTTTTTTCCATTAATTCCTCCCTCTTCTTCCTAAGGACCAGTTCTTACCTCCCACTATCCTTGTCTATTGCAAATTCCTTGCAAGTTTTACCTCTTATCTTCATAATTCTCTCCAAATACCATGCGTACAGCTCTCATTTTTTTTTTTTTTTTCATTTCTTTATCCTCCTCTTCCTTTTCCTTGTACGTTCCTCTTTCTCGTTTATATTTCCTTCATCGTTCCTTGCAAACATTCAAAAAATAAAAATATATGACACCCCACGGCACGCGGTCTCTTTTGGTCTGCCTAGCCGATGCAGTCGACTTTATGTGCTTCCCTTGCCTCTTTGACAATGATGCCTGCAATGAGTAAAGGTGTCAACGATGCACTTCTCCATAGTTTGGCCTGTGTGCGGCAAGAGGTATTGTTCTTTCTTGTTGGCCCAAAAGCCCAACTGGGCTAGGTGAGGGCTGTTGTTTGTTCTTGCTGCCCACTCTTTGTTTAACCTTGATTTTCGCCGACGATCTGGCACTTCAATTCCTCGCGGAGGGTCAAAAAAAAGTCTTTTTCAAAAGTCGACTTTCTTTTCGTCGTCAAAAGAACGAACGAAAAAAGAAGTCCAGGAAGGGTCACTTTACATACAGCACATAAATAGACGTTTCCATTCGCCCTTCTCATTCTATTTCAATCTTCACAATCACTTTCGCATTCACCTTCTTCCATTCCTCCCTCTCCCTTCGACTTTTCCCTTCAAATCTACTCTCCTTCGTCGACTTCCTACAGTCAACAAAGCAATGGCGCGACCAGAAAGGACATTCAGACCGGCAGACCTAGAAGAAGATGCACCACCGCCATATGCAGCCACCGCACCCGAATCGGGCTCGACAGTGCCCGACCCACAACAGTACCAACCATCTTACCCAACCCTCGATACTTCATACATCGTCCAACAGCAACAACAGCATCAACAATTGCAGCAGCAGTTATCTGTAGGGTTGCCAAATACACCGCCACCGCCTATCCATTATTATCCCGTCATGTCGTCCGCTCAGGCGCCTTCGACGACGACAACGACGACAACGACGACAACAACTGTTGCACCACCACCATTACAGTATCCGCAATACCCAATGATCTCTACTGCTATAGGAGGTACAACAGGTGCGAGTCCCTATCCAATATACCCGGTTGCTGCTTCTCAATCGACAGTATATCATGCACCACAGACGTATCCAGTGATGATGGGTGGAGGCCATCCGTCGCCATATGGGTCTTCTGCAGGACTGAGAATGCCAGCAGCGCATACACCTGCACAAGGCGGAGGTGGGTCTGCGTATCCGGTTCCATATCCGTCATCAACAGGGATACCACCATCTCATTATGGTGGATCGCATTTCCCACAGTCTCAGTATTATCCCACTCAGTTTGCATCTCCACCAGGACCTTCTCCTCCTCCAGCAACAGCACCAGCAGCAGTAATAGGATCACCAGCAGCATCAACGGCGACAGCATCAACATTAACAACAGCATCGCCACACTTTTCGCCCTCACCTGCACATATCGTCGCCCCACCGCCACTTCCACAACACCAACAACTACTACAGCCCGCACTCGTTCCAAGTACGCCCAATGTCGCAGTCACGACACCCGCTGTACAACCGACGGCGCCAGAGGAAAAACTGATCGACCTGGACGATTTCAATGGTCGGTGGGAGCAGCCTGAACCACCAAGAGCACCGCATGCTTATACCTCACCCGTCTTACCGCCCATGTCGGCTCTTGGCATTTTGTCACCCACACCAGCGCCAGCACCAGGAGCATCTCATACGAGATTAGCAACATCTCCGGCATCATCACTACCTTATGTTCCGCCACCAGTTCCACAGCATGCACCGCCGCCGGCTGCGTTACCGGATCTGGTCACGTTGTACAAGTGCCGAAAGTGCGGAGCGACACTCGATTCAGATACTGCGGTTTGTAAACGGATACATGTGGGCGGACTGAGCGGCGAGTGGCAAGTTAACCAGGCGACGGAGGCTGATCTGAACGAACGCAGAAAACTAATCAATCATGCCAATGAAAGTGGCGCTGGAGTTCCAAACAACGAATCGTCGTCGACTTTAGGGAGCCAAGGATCGACAGAGTCTGCAACGTACGACTCGAGTCATGGAACGGACGATGTGTATCTCAATCATCGGCAGTACAACCGACCCCGCAGGAGTGAAGAGTTGGTACCTCCACATATTGTGAGTCCACCCGCTTTGGTGAATGAATCTTCTTCCTCGGGAGGAGCCTTGGGTCGAGCGACGTCAACGGTAAACCCTTCGACACATCAGTATCATTCGACGGCATCGACAAACGACAACCATGGGACGAACGGTGTCTATATCCGACGATCGTTCAGTACACAGAATCCAGTGACATCGCTGAAGAAGCTATGGAGGGATACTAAAAAGGAGCTGTTGACTGTTCAGCAGCCGCCGTACAGTTCGAGGAATCATGAGCTTGTTGCACCTCCGCCTTTGCCACCGCCCACGCTGATGCAGCAGCAGCCATATCCACAGCCTCCTGATCAGTATCGACCGTCGCCAATGTACCATCATCAACATGCGGGAGCTGTACCACATCAGCAGCAGCAACAGCAGCAGCATGATCTTTCGGGATACCCTGTCCTAGGCTCCTCCACAACGACAACAGCAACGATACCAGTGGTGAGCACGAATCCGTTTGATGATCCACCGACACCGGCGTACAACCCTGCACATGTTCCGGTCTACATTCCTGAGCTTCCGATGCGACAGCAGCAACAGCAGCAGCAATCATTGCCAGCACCTTCCGCCCCTCCTCCTAGCCATCTCTGGTGAAGTATGAAACCCGTTCAATTGGGCTGTTATGACCTAATAAAGAAGAATAATGAGTCGCCAAGCCCAAAACCAAGTGAAATTTCCTTTTTTGACGCCCTTTGTCGAACATCAACGATGACATTTTTTTTTTCTCGTCGTTTCTTTTTAAGAAGAGCGTTCTTTTTTTATTTCCTCTTTCTTTCTTTCTTTTCTCATTTCATTCCCAACACAAACAAGACCCTTATACATTACACAATGAGCAACAACAACAATAACAATAGCAATAACAACAACAACGACCAGGACACTCCCTCGACCAATACCAATGGAAGCAACAGTCGACCCATCTTCACCCTGACGATGGACCCAAACGCGCTCGAGCGCGAGATCGACCAAGCAACCCAAGCCCTCCATTCAACCGTCAACTCGCTCCTCAACACCATGCAGTCCTCTGTTTTTGGCGGCCTCGAAACCCTCTCTCGTGAAATGTCTGCCCTCGAGAAGTCTTCCCGGACCTATTTGGAAGAACATCCTCTGGACAAGATGGTTGAGAAACATGTGGGACATCATGCATTCCCTTGGAGTTTGAGGACTGACGGGCCCAAGAAGAGGTACCGGATTACGATTGAGGAGTTGCCGCCGCTTACGGAGGCTGAGATCCAGGAGCAAAAGGAGAGGAAGGCGCTTTCTGTGACCCGAGGAGGCGCTAGAGAGAAGGGGAGTGTGGAAGGAAGGGATGGCGAGGATTTTACAATTACGCAGGGCAAGGTTGGGACGGTTGATGAGGGTAAGACGGTGATCACTGCAGCTGTTGCTCCGGGTTTGTTGGATTGGTTGTTGTTTACAACTCATGAGGATTCGTTCTTTCGACGACTTGGATCTGGCGCTGGAGAGAGTCAAGTTGGAGGAGGAGGAGGAGGAGCGAATATTCGGGAATTGAAGGATGACACTGCTGCTGCTGTTGACAACGCCGCTGTAACAGAGGAGGGACAGAAGGCAGGAGGAAGCGGAAGTGGAAGGGTGCCGGCGTTGGTAGAGAAGGTGAAGCAGGTCGGAACCAGTTGGGAGAAGGATGCTCGACACTGGTGGCACCGTAAGCGCTCCAACGGTCAATCAGAGTCGACTTCTGCAGCTGATTTGTCAACGGATCAGCAGCATCATTTGTTTTCAGGAACGAGTCAGAGTGAACAGGATCAGGAAGAGGAACGACTTTCGCACCGGTGGCCTCGCGGTCGTAGCTGGGGACGAAGTGAGGTAATTGTTGCCTATTTGGTTTTTTTTTGTTTCCTTTATCGTGCGCTTGGATGGGTGTGCGTGCGTGTGAAAAGCATGATTCTTTTGAATCTCAGTCATTTTCTTTTTTTCACGCGACGAAAAGAAAAAGGAAGGGAGAAAGAACAGAATTTAGGATGCTAATTATAAAGCCTTTTTCTTCCTTCCTTAGTCCTTCAGCCAGACAA
Organism: Linnemannia schmuckeri; assembly: GCA_029449235.1. Classification (NCBI taxonomy): domain Eukaryota; kingdom Fungi; phylum Mortierellomycota; class Mortierellomycetes; order Mortierellales; family Mortierellaceae; genus Linnemannia; species Linnemannia schmuckeri. The sequence goes on from JANATG010000002.1 coordinate 3,327,564, forward strand.
CAGTAACTCGCCCCGATGGAACAGTGGAGCACCGGACTGTGAATACTCTCAATGGAGAGACAGAGACGGTTGTCAAGATCCAGCACCCTGACGGGTCTGTGGAAGAGACTGTGACTCGTCAAGGAAATGGACACGGTCGTGGAGATGGAAGACAGCGCCTCTTCCAGTGGAACAATGGAAGGAACGAGGAGTATGAAGATGACCGGGAGCGGGATGTGATTGCTGCGGTTGTTGCTGAGGCGGTCTCTACGGAAAAGGCGGCCGAGTTTGAGAAGCAACAGCGAGAGCAGGAAGGTGGTAGGAGCTGGCCACCTAAGGCCTGGTCTCGTCGTCAGGGACGTGACGACTAAGTGTTCTTTTTGTAGAGAGCGACTCGAACCGTGTGTCAAAAATCGGATTTGGTACAGCCCTCCTTTTCCCTCCCTTCTTTCTTCTGTAGCATAATTATTATTTTTTTTTTTTGCCTTTGCCCAGTGTGCAATTATTTGCTTGTGTGTCTCCTACTTCTATCCATAGCACTTGAGTACTTTTTCTTTCTCCTTGGGCTTTTTTTTTTTCCTTTCTGTTCAAAAATACATTTCATTCAAAAAAGGACATGGCTTTGAAATAAGTTTACGTTTATGAACGATTAGATAACAAAAGATGAATGAGAGAGAAGAGACAGAAAATGCAAATACATGCGTATCATGATCCTAAAAGATCAACTCTATCAAAGTGTGCAGTTGAGAGCTGATGTCTTTGGGAAAGGGAAGGGGTATTGGGATGAACGGGCTGCTGGGAGGGGAGAAGAGGAATGAATGCATAATTTTGTGTGTAAAGAAAAAACTACGTTCTTTTGGTTGATGGTTTTTGCAAATTTGTTGAGACGAAGAGGAAATGTCATTTCGTGTGTGTTTTTACAAGAGTGCAAAGGCAGCAGCGGCACCGAGGAGGGCGGTAAGAGTCTTGGCGACAGCAAACGACTCTTGGGCAGCACTTCCAGGTTGTCCCAAGTTCTGACCACCCTGGCTAGCACCACCGGAAGACGCGCCACTTCCACCCTGGCTTCCACCGCTACCACCGTTTCCACCGCTCGCACCACCATTTCCTCCGTTACCACCTCCGGGAGCAGTAACATTAAACCTGCCCGAATAAGCGTTATTAGGGGTCAACAACAACTGGAGCGCATAAACACCGGGCTTGGTATCCGCAGGGACCGTCCAGACCAAGTTTCCAACAGACTTGGTGCAGTCAATGGTACCGACTTTCTTGACATAGAATGCGTTATCGATGTTGTTGGAGTCCATGAAATCGACCTCGGTAGCCGAGGGAGTGGCAGAGACGAGGGTCGAGGGAGGGGTGCAGGCCATGGTCCAGGAGAAGGTTTGGTTTGTCCCTGCGGCGTAGGTGATGCCTTCGCCGACGGGTTGTGTGAACGAGATGTGGTTCAGGGTTGAGGAACCGCCGGGTGCGGCGGCGGAGACGGTCAGGGCCAAGGCGGCGAGGGCGATGAAGGACTTCATTTTTTTGAAGAGTTTGTGTTGGGAGAGGGAGAGGTGTGGAGGAGGATGAGAGATGCTGGAGGAGCTGGAAGGGTTGAGGTGAAGTCGGTGAGGAGGGGAGGGAAGAGTGTTTTGTAGAGAAGTGGAGAAAAGCTTAGTGATCTGGTAGGAAAAAGAGAGAGAAGAAGAAAGGAGAAAAAGAAAATATCTAGAAAAAAGAGAAGAAATACGCGAACGGGATGCCATGGTTTTAAATGCGAGAAAAACATTACAAATACCCGGGCACAGTCGCGATAGTAGTAAAAGTTGCAAGGAGCATAGCGATACATAAGAGTTGTAGGCTTGGTTACCATGGTAGGACAGAAAACAGGCAGCAGCACATCAAATGACAATAATAAACAATATTGCGAGGAGGTCCGGGGAACCTCCTTGGACAAATTGTTGAACCTTGTTTTCGCTCATACCTTCTTCGCTCCTTTTCTCCCCCCTCTTCCTTTCTCCTTCTCTCCCCAAATGGCTCATTTCCATTTGTACAAATACAAAACGCTAGAAAAGGTGACCCCATGGGACTAACGATGTGAACTCAATTCTAGCCTCGTAACTTTTACATGGACTTCACGCTACCGGCGCTATTAATAAGAAAGAAAAACGCATATATGTATCGTCCCTTTTTTTTTTCTCCTCGTTGCGACTCTCCTTCAAAAATTCCCCCCGTCTCTCCTCCATTTCTCTGTCCCCGCGAATGTTTTAAAAGGACTGGCTCCAAGTTCCTGGATGCATGTTGTATTATATTTGATTCTTATTAGCTTGAAGTGAGATGATGCACGATGGCCGTCGCCGAAGAAAAAAAAATAAACGAATTTATTTCGCATAGAAGGGATACTTTAACGAAGTAGGAGAAAGGAGAAGTGTATAGCTTGTCCTAGGAGAAAGGGAGGGTTGAGCAAGAGTTGAAGAGAAAAAGGGCTCTACACCTTTTATTTTGGCTTGCTATTTCGTCTATGCTTTTGGTAAACGAGAGGAAGCTCGTAGTAATTATTGGACGCATTTGTCCCGACATGGAGCGAAGAAGGAAAAAAGAAACGCAAGAGTAGTACTTTTTTTTTTTTTTGTTCGCTAGACATAAAGAGATGAGAAAGGAAAAAAAGGAGAGAGAACAAAAAAAAAAAAAAATCGACCTCAGAGTCATGTTGAGAGAACGAAGTGAGTTTTTTTTTCAAATGTGAGCCGTGGCATGGAGGGGACGGCATTGAGGAAAGGCGAGAACATTTCATTCAAAAAGATAATCGCAAGCGGCACATACCTCATCCGAAGGAACATCGTTTCAGGAAACTATAACTGTTTAGGTAGTAGGCAGAAATGCATGCTCATGTTTCTGCCTTTTTTTTTTTTTTTTTTTTTTTTTTTTTTTAGTTTTTGGCATCGACGAACAAGCGCGATAGAGATGCCAGATATGATCACGAAGGAGCTACAAACAATAATCTGTGTGAGCATCTATGGCTACGACAATGGTATGCTACAGCGAAAGGGAGAGGACATGTTTGTGATGACCGAGTCTGTCAATGAGAGGCCTGGGAGAAGGATGTTCCTTGCCCTCGTTCGTAACCCTGTCAGCAAAAATCGTCCGAGAGAGAAAAAAAAAAAAACAAGGTCTAATTATCGGCAAATATAGAGCTTGAGTCTAGGCAACAAGAAAGATGCGCGCTTTGAGAAACGAGATAAACGCTAATCAGTTTGTGAGCTCGGGAGATAGAGAAGACGTGAAGGAAACAAAAGAGACAATGGCTCTGGATCCTTTGGACAATATGCGGTGGCAAAAAAAAGGTGCTAAAGAGTGTGGAGGGGATGAGAGGAGAGGAAGGGGGCGTTGAGAAGTGAATACCATAGCGTTGCAAGACGAGGGGCACTAAGATAGAAGTAAAATGACAGGAAAGCGTGGAGATGAAGAAGACGAGTGGTTGCTCGTTTGTTTGCTTGTTAGCTCGTTCGGTAGACTCGATATTCTATCAGATACTGAAAAAAAAGTGGAGAAAAGCCTTTATTACCGAAAGACAAAAAATGGTGACGAAAAAGTCCGTGCGCTTGAATGAGGGAGCGATTTTTTTTTTCTGGTGGCCAAATGAGGTTCTCAACTTTTTGGCAGTGTGAAGTCGTCACGACAAACATTCTACGTCAGGATAGCTGTTCGGGGAGGAACAAAGGCTACGGTATCTTTATAGTTTCTTAGGTGTGCCTGTGATTGTATGTGTGTGTGTTTAGATATCGTGATCAAAAGCCACGCTTCTTTCAGGAGAAGGTATTTGCGAATAAAGGTGACGATGATGTCTTCTATGTGAGTATCGGTAAAAAAAAAAAAAAAAAAAAAAAAAAATGCGGAGGTGGGGGCAACTCTAGTTGTCGGCACGGGCCATAAACAAGCGCAGTACCTATACGACGATGATTAAAATTTCCAAGGAGCTTCTTTTGTCATATCTCACGAAACCTTCTGGAAGGCACGCGAAGAGACAGAAAAAACAAGTTGTCTGGCCTATTTTTCTTAACATACTACCGAGCAAAACAAAAAAGAAGAATAGAATGTGTAGCGGCGACTGAAAAATGTGGAAAAGATACGCGTTTGTGATTAGTCGCGCCTATTGGTTAGTGATCCACACGGACAATTGAACGTTCGATCGTCAATTACAGAAAGCGAACAAAGGGCTCGGCGCACAAAAAAAAGGATGAAAGACACATGTTTACTTCTCTGTTTTGCTTGTCTGGATGCAAGATGCAAGGAAAAATGCAAAAATGAGAGACAAAACAAATAAACAAAAGAAACTCCATGCGAAGCAAAGTTAATAAACAAACAGATCGTCATGTCAGAAAATAATAAGACGAAGAGGTGATCGAAGAAAATGTGAAGAGGAAGAGATAAGGAGGAGGGTGGGCGCCCAACGGTCTGTTGGACACAAAACACTTTTATTAATAAAATTGGTCGATTTGATGGCGAATCATGCAGAAACATGCACCTCTATTCTTTTATCTTCTGTACTGTTACTGTTGCTTTTTTCGTTGCTCAAAGAAGACGAAAGAAACCTGTCTGGATGTCAAAAGTCAGGGTTGTGAGCAAATGAAAGAAGTAATAACGGAGCAACTGGCGCGCAAACTTCATGTGTTTTTTCACTTCAAAAATGAAATCTACCAACACCTTTCAACTGACCCCCATACTTTTTTCATGAGACGCTCTTATGAATTTGTAGGTTTCATTGTCAAGCATGCGACTAAGTGATAGACAGGGAGGTGAAGCACGGCATCGCATGGTCGCTGACAAGTGAAAGTTAGAGCGAGAGAAATGAAGACGTGTGAGGTACTCTTTTTTCCTTTTTTTTTTTTTTTTTAAGTGAGAGCGTTGCCTTGTTGTTTGGTTGCTTTTTTGGTTGCATGGGATTTTGGGAGTGTGAAATCTGTCGGAGTTTCCACAACGACACTTTTTCAATTTCTCTTTTTTTTCCCCACTCTTTTAATCATGCCCGATCCTGCGCCCAGGCGGTGACAGTCGCTGTGGGCTTTACCAGTGTTGGTGGACGACGACAACGATGAGAAGCGATAGACAGATGAACGACTCTCAGAATCTGTTTCGCTCGTTTTTATATGTGAATAAATGTGGAAAAAAAATAGTTGAGATTGAACAATGGCCAATCTCAATTGACAGTTAAAAAATAGAAAGCTGCTTGGTTCACAGTCCATTTTTATGATTTTTTTCAGGCTTGATCTCATGTCGTTGATTACGATGAAGAAAATTTGTAAATGAGAGAAAAGTCTCTTTATTTCTCTCAGATTTTTGAGACAACTGTGATCAACGGGAAGCCAGCCAGAGATCAAAGTAGGTGCCAGGAATAAGGAACAAGACATGAGCAGGGTATGGAAAAAAAGGAAGGTAGGGAACATCCAGATGTACACGCTTTTGAAAATATGTAGCAAGCATGTTCATGACTAAGCATTCATTTCAGCAGAGACGACGGAAATGAAAGCTTGTTTTTCTCTCCCTCTTTTGACAAACATGACTTGGCATGGCATGGCATGTTCCTCTTGTCTAGGCTGTTGCTTGATGAGCCATACAGATTGAGGTACAAGGGAAGAGAAAAAAAAAGAAAAAACGTCAAAAAATACAAACAAAAACAAACAACAACAATAGAGGTTGCGATGCTTTCAACCGACCAGGGCACCCCTTCCTTCATACTATATTTGACCGCGTTGCCACCATCATCCTTTTATTTTTCATTAACGCCCTTTTCTCTTCTTCTGTTCTTCTCTTGTTCTCTCATCTTCCACCGTTTCTCATCCCCTTTGCTTTTCCTTTCTTTTGTTTCGTTTGTTCAATCGCTCATTCGCCATCCACCACCATCTAACACGCTTCGCTCATTCACTCACTGACTGGCTCCCTTTTTCGGACAATTGATTCGAACTCCAGTCCAACCTTCCTTCCTCCACTCATTCGCTCCCTCCTCTCTTTTCTACTTTTTCCTCTCCCTTTTCCCTTTTCCATTTTCCCTTATTCACACACTCTATCTACACCCACTCACACTCGCTCACAGTAACCCCTTCCTTACTTTACTTTCCTCACCCCTTCCCCTTCCCCTTCCCCTTCCCCTTCCCCTACCCCTTCTTCCCCCTTCACATAGCTCCTTACCCCAAGCTGGACACAGGTACAGCCTATTCTCACTCACACTCCACACACTCCACTCTCTCTCACTCTCATCATCCCCCTCCCCCCTCTTTTCACCCACTCCACCTCACTCCATCGTCATCATCTTTTCATTTCAACCAACGCATAAATAACGAAAAAGCTAAAAAGAGACTCATCATCTTTCTTCTGCTCTCTTTTTTTTTTTTTTTTTTTTTTTTTTTTTTTTTTTTTCTTTTTTTTTTTTTTGTCCTCCTTCTTTCTTAACTGACGACTACTCCTACTACCAACAAAATAGGGTCCGCAGAATAGCAACACTGGCAGGCATCAGTCATCCCCCGTTCCTCCCTTCGTCGTCCTCCTCCTCCGCCCCTTCCCCCTCCCCTTCCTCCTCAAGGTCCTCTTTCGAGGTCGTCGAACACCCCACCACTCCTCCTCCTCCCTCTCTTCCTTCCCTCCGTCTCTCATTCTCACCACTCTTTGAAGACGAAATGTCATCCCCACCTACTTCCGACAGCAACAACAACACCGCCCCTTCTTCCCCTCCTCTCCCTCCTCCTCCTTCCTCCCCACCACTCTCCATTCAGCAACATGCCGTAGCCCCTACCAGCTTCAGTATCGGCAACAAGCACTCGTCGTTTAGCTCAAACAAACATTCGTCCTTTGGCTCCAATAAGCACTCCTCCGTCGGGTCAAACAAACACACCTCGAGCAGCAGCAACGGCAGTCTGGGCTATGCCCACTCCAACAACCTCCACCATATCAGCGGCTCGTCCACCAACGGAACCAACAGCGCCAGTAACTCTCCCTCCTCAACTCCTCGTAGCCTCGTCTCCTCTGCCTCTTCTCGTCCTTCTCAGATTCCAGGTAAACTCTTGCCCTTTTTTTGAGATCTGCATAACAAAAAAGGATGGCAAATAATTGGATGAATCACAACCAGCATATAAGCAGCAAGCAATAAGCAAAGGAACGACAGGAACTTGCAGGAACAGAAAAGGAGAGAGAAAGAGAGAGACAGAGTACTGCTCTTTTTCTTGCAGGATTCCTGCGACAAGCTGTTGGCTGTCGCTGTTGTATAGTGTCGATAATGGTTGTATTATGCAGTAGACGAGCAAACAAAAAAAAATGGCGGAGAGACTCCTATACCCTGCCGCTACTTTTGAATGGTATAGTGGAGGTGGTGCTTTGCTGTGCGAATGAGAATAGAGTGATCAAGGAAAGGAGAAAAAAGTTTACAAGAAAAAGAAGCCAGGGAGTCACCTCCATCTTACTGTTGTTGTTGAATGGCGGTGGTGGTGTTTGCAGAGTATCGAGCGAACAAGCTTGCTGTTGAATGGTAAAAGTGGTGGAGAGTGAATGATTAAGAAAGCGACACTTCAACTTTTCCATCACTTCGTGTGTCTCTACTCTACTCTCCTTCTCTCTACCCCTTGTGGCCAGCACGACTCAGCTGGGGTCGATTGTGCGCGTAGCTGTGATCAACCCGAGTGGATGATCATCTGACTCGAGAGGGGCCTCCTATTTTCCACTGGCTGCCTGCTTGCCTGCTTGTCAGCCAGTCAAAAAAGTTCAAAAAAAAGGGCGAAAAAGGAAGTGTGCCTGTTTGCCAGGAAAGAATAGTACCTACTTTCGCCTATGACCATGGTGCAAAGCAACCAGTTCGTCGTTACTTTTTTGCTTTGTCTGTTGGTTACTGCCTACGGGGTCTCTTTCTCTCTTGCCTTCTTTTTTGTTCGTCTTGTGCTTGCCCCTCACTTTTTTTTTCTTTCTTTCTCTTTCTCCCTCTCTCCTCCCTTTCCCCTTCTTTGCCATACCTTACCTTGTCTTGCCGTGCCGTGTCTTTTCTTCCACATCTTCCTTTCTTTTAATATCTTCAAACACAAACCACTATATTAACGCACTCCCTTCGTCCCTCCCTCCTCGCCTCGACAACCAATTGGAAAATATGGCGGCGATAGACGGTCTCGTCCCTCAACGCCAGGCACCACCACCCCCACGGCCCTCCACCTCCAGCAACAAGTCGCTTTCACTTCAACTGTCGGCAGGATCTGTACCACAGTCGCCCGCTTCATCTTATGGCTCGACACCTGCTTCGCCCCTCCACCTTAGCGAACACAACATCAACCCCAAGGAGACCAACACTCAATCCTCCAGAGACCATATTCAGCCTCAGGTGCCAGCCCCACCTCGTGTGCCCCCACCCAAGAAGGGTCCACCTCCACCCCAAAAGCCCTCAAGACACAATAACGACTCTAGATCTCCTCAGGACTCAATGCGCTCCTACCCTACCGAGAACACCATTAGCTTGACCACCCACCACCACACGTCCTCGCCAAAGTCCTCCTACAGCAGTCGTTCACACCAACACTACGACTCTTCGTCAGAGTACTCGTCCAACCGATCGACCTTCAAGGGCGTCTTTAGTAATATCGTCAACTCTATGACAGGTACGCGCATGTCTTGAATGAGAAGGATACAGGCGTAACAAACTGAAAAAACCGACAATGTCCTTGTTACAAACCCCGGTACTTTTTTTTCAGCTCTTTGCTTTGCTCTTGTCTTCCTCACGCTCACTGTGCCCCTCTATTTTTTTAGACTTGCTGTCTTCTGATAAGAAGATGGAGATCTCTTCTCCGTACAACCCTGTCCATTTGACCCATGTGGGATATAATCTTGACACAGGAGAGTTCACAGTAAGGAACAGCTGCCCTTTTTTCACTTGGACATAATTGACTGATTAACGTTATCGTTTACTCTCGTTGCCCTTCCCAGGCACAACATGTTTTCTCTATCCTGCTCGCCTTTATTTTCTTTTTGCGGTTGCAACGGGTTGGTCCGCAATTTAATCACAAAAGAAAAGCGACAGAAACAAAGGAAAAGAAAGTAATATGATGGGAGGAGGAACAGCCAAAAAAAAAAAAAAAAAAAAAAAAAAAAAGCGCACAAACAAAAACCAACAAGAATTCACCATCCTCATTTTCCTTCAGTCTGGGCTCCACAAAACGCAGGGAACAGGGACAAGGCGGGAGGACAGGGGGGAAACGTGCTGCAGCACCCAAACACGCTGGTATCAATTTTACTCACCGTTCAATTTTTTTCTCATTGTGGGGAACTTTTTGTACAACTTGATAGGGTCTGCCCAAGGAATGGCAGCAATTGTTGCAAGAGTCAGGAATCTCAAAGCAGGATCAGGCCGCCAATCCCCAGGCAGTCATCGACATTATTGGATTCTACACCGACAGTCAGGAGGGCAAACAGAACGATGCTGTTTGGCAAAAGTTTGGACATAATCCTGCCGACGGCAAGCCAGGAAAGCCGACTTCATCGTCGACCGTCAACAATACTCCGTCCCAGAAACCCCAGATTTCAAAGGAAGAACGCGAGAAACCCACTCCTCCTCCTCCTTCTGTACCACGCCAACAAGGCTTGGAGAATCCTGTAAGGCCAAACTTCGATTCTTCTTTTGGTTGTGTTCCTATCTTTTATTCAGGGACAGGGTGAGAATTCGCCAGTTCGAAACGATGAACTGGAAGAACTTCACTGACCGTTGTCGTTTTTTCGCTCCTTTCTTGGACTGCTTGCCTTTTTTTGACTATTCTTAGCGACTTCCTCCTACGCCTCACCAGGCCAAAAAGTTGCCCGTCAAGCCAACAGATTTGGTAAGAATAAGGAAGAAAATATAGGGGAGGAGGAGGTGTAAGGGTCATGGACCACATGATGGACGAAAAAACAGTGGTTTGTTATGCAATGGCGCGTTATATTAAAAGGAGGGTGAAGGAGCGTAGGCTCTTTGCACACCCCCTTTTGAGCGTCATGCATACAGCCCACAACACACCATCGTCATCACCACCCACTTTCACCTCCTTGGCACAAAAAATAATAGGCGATTTGCAGAAGGGCTGATCTCAACTAACTGTTGATCAACTACATGGTTATGCCCATTCCTTCAAATAGGCTCCAGTCGAGAAGACGGAGGCATTGGAAAAGATTGACACGGATTCGAGCCCTGCTTCGACTCCTGTTGTCTCGCCCGTCGTAGCACCAGCTCAGCCTCAGCCTCAACCACCCCGGGTACCTCCAGCCAAGCCCAAGAAGCCATCAGTGCCTGTTATTGCCCCTCTTGCGGTCATCCCGCCTTTCAAGGGTAACCCTTCGCCTTCATCCGCTAGTCAGCAACAGCACCACCAACAGCAACAGCAGGCGCCACCAAAGCGCCGCGAGAAGAAGCCCGAGGTCAGCTCTCAGGATGTGATTCGTCGTTTGCAGGCCATCTGCACGGATGCAGACCCAACAAAGCTGTACCGCAACTTGGTCAAGATCGGTCAGGGAGCTTCAGGAGGAGTTTACACCGCCTACCAGGTTGGCACTAACCTGTCGGTTGCCATTAAACAGATGAATCTGGAGCAGCAGCCCAAGAAGGACTTGATCATCAACGAGATCTTGGTCATGAAGGAGTCGAGCCACAAGAACATTGTTAACTATATTGACTCTTTCTTGTGGAGGGGAGATCTCTGGGTCGTCATGGAGTACATGGAGGGCGGCAGCTTGACTGAGGTTGTCACCACCAACGAGATGGCTGATCCTCAAATTGGGGCCGTCTGTCGCGAGGTACTTTATTCGTTTATGATTATAATTCTGGTTGTTGGTAGGGGTAATTCTTGTCATTGTTTAGATGCTAATATGTGTCTTCTGTTTGTTTCATATGGTATTAGACTCTTTTGGGATTGGAGCACTTGCATTCAAAGGGCGTCATTCATAGAGATATCAAGTCGGACAACGTGCTTTTGTCCCTGAACGGAGACATCAAGCTGAGTATGTTCCCTGTTTCTTCATGTCACCTTTTTGTGGTTGCGTTGAGCCTATTTGCGCTGTTTCCAGCTGTTTAATCTTTTTTTTAAACATTCCTCTTACAATAGCTGATTTCGGATTCTGTGCGCAGTTGAAGGAGAGTCAAGGAAAGAGGACCACGATGGTCGGCACACCTTACTGGATGGCACCCGAGGTGGTGACGCGGAAGGAGTACGGACCCAAGGTCGATATCTGGTCCTTGGGTATCATGGCCATTGAGATGTTGGAGGGCGAGCCTCCATACCTTAACGAGAACCCTCTTCGCGTAAGTGCCAACTCTTTTTTCATGCTCTTTTTTGTAATCATCTCGTGTAGTGCTCATTTATTAATCGATCACCTCTTTTTTAATATCATTATCCAACAGGCACTCTACTTGATTGCGACGAATGGAACACCGGCGCTGCAGAACCCTGAAAAGCTGTCGTACGAGTTCAAGGACTTTTTGGCACAGTGTTTGGAGGTTGATCCCGAGAAGCGTCCTACGGCGAGTGAGTTGTTGAAGCATCCCTTCTTGGTCAAGGCCCATTCTGTCCGGACATTGGCTCCTCTCATCCGTGCTGCCAAGGAGTCTCAACGCCACTAAAAAAAAAACTACAGAATCAGGCGGGTGGGATAAAATGACGCCAGACGTTTTTATATAGTATTTTTGCCTCCGCCAGCAAAGAAAGAAAAAGATCCAAAAAAACCAGCATAATACCCTTCCAATTTTTTTTTTGTTCCATTTTCGTTGTGTGGATATTTTTTGTCTATACAATGGGTGTTGTTTATTTATTTCATGGATATGGTTGAGTCAAATTACAAAAAGGCCGAGATGATTTAGCATCTCTCGATAACGACGGCGATACCCTGACCACCACCGATGCAGGCAGAACCGATGGCGTACTTGCCCTGGGTGCGCTGGAGCTCATGGGACAAGTGGGCCATGATACGGGAACCTGAGGCACCGAGGGGGTGTCCGAGAGCAATGGCACCACCGTTCAAGTTGGTCTTGGAGCGGTCCAATCCGAGAACCTTCTCAACAGCCAAGTACTGGGCAGCAAAGGCCTCGTTGACCTCGATCAAGTCCATATCCTTGAGGGTCAAACCAGCCTTCTTGAGGGCTCCCTGGATGGCAGAGACGGGGCCGATACCCATGATGGAGGGCTCGACGGCGGTCACGTGCCAGGAGACGACCTTTGCGAGGGGCTTCAATCCGTGCTCCTTGATGGCCTGCTCCGAGGCGACGACGACGGCACCGGCACCGTCAGAGATACCCGAGGCGTTTCCGGCGGTGACGGTTCCATCCTTCTTGAAGACGGAGGGGAGCTTGTTGAGGGACTCGATGGTGGTGGTGGGGCGGGCGTGTTCGTCGTGGCTCAAGGTCTCGACGGCCTTCTTGACCTTGTATTCGACGGGGGCGATCTCTGCGTTGAAGCGACCGGCCTTGTTGGCTATTTAGGGGATAGGAATAATTGCAAAGATTGGGTTATGAGTACGCGGGGATGAAGAAGATGATGATGCAGATCACGTTTTCTTTTTCCTTTCTTTCTGAAGAACTTTGTTCACTTTCACGGGATAAAAAATTGAACCACAAAGAAAGAGTATGCAACGTAATGTACAAGGAATCGAAAAAAAAAAAAAACCACTCCTGCAGTTGGCAAAGAAAGGAAGAAAAGAAACTTACCAGCGGCCCAACGCTGCTGGGACAAGAGAGCGTACTCATCACAATCCTGACGGGAGATGTTATGCTGCTGAGCCAAGTTCTCAGCAGTGATACCCATAGGGGTCTCCTTAGGGAAGCGATCGACCAAAGCCGCAGCCAAAGTATCCTCCAACTTCAAATCAACTCCAAAACGAGTACCTCCGAAACGAATACCCCTCAAAGCATAAGGAGCGAGCGACATGGACTCGGATCCACCAGTCAAGACAATGTTGGCATCGCCAGCAATGATCTCATGGGCAGCGTTGATAATAGACTGGAAGCCCGATCCACAGAGACGGTTGACGGTAAGGGCGGGAACAGTGATGTCGAGGCCGGTGCGGAGGCCAACGTGACGAGCGAGGTAAGGGCCTGCGGCGTCGGTGTGGGCGACGTTTCCGACGATGACCGAGTCGATGGGGACTTGCTTGCCGACATCTGCGAGAGCGGCCTTGGAAGCGAAGGCACCCAACTCAGCAGCAGTGTAGTCCTTGAGCTTTCCGCCTGTTTGTTTTTTCGTTGTTCGTTGTTGAAGTAATCCGGTTTGATAGTGTATTGATGTTGATGTTAGGTGAGTTGGTCGGTTAGTTGGTGGTTGTAGTTGACAAGCGAGATAAAATGGCGACGAAGACAGGTGTCAAAGAGAGTTGAAAAAAGATGAAGGTGAGAAGAATGATTAGTCATCGTTCACTCTTGAGTTGTGTTTATGGTACTTTTCTTTCATTACGCAGCGTGTCGTTGTTCCTTCATTGAGTAGCACAGAAAAGAGACGAAGAAGAAGCCGTACCGAAGGCGCCGAAGGGGGTACGCTTAGCAGCGACGATGAAGACGTTGGCCATTATGTATGAATATGTGGGGTCGAGGAAGGGAAAGTGGGGAGAGGGAGTGGAGTGGAGAAGAAGAAAAGAAGCAAAGTTGTCGAACAGTTTTCAGGGCCAAATAGTACATGTGTCCGGGGAAGGGTATTGGACCAACAGCCAATCAGAGGTCAAAGCGGTGGGAGTGGAAGGACAAGATCTTAAGATCACGGGATCTGTACCACTGGGACGCGACACGTGAAAAATACTAACGAGGAAGGAAAGAACAAAGGAAAAAATGCTCCGTGTGCAAGGAAGGGCTGACAAACAAAAGGAACAGAGAGTCCTAATTGAGCCAACCCGAAAAGAAAAAAGGCCATAAAGTCATGGACACAACAACTACACCAACAACGACGACAACACCACAGGGATCATCTCCTTCATCACCTCCAAAGGGATTTGTTGCTGTTCATGTCGGTGCAGGTACTCCTTCCATTTCTTTTCTCCTCTGAGTGCAAGAAAATAATATTTCGCAGAAAAAAAGAAAAGGAAAAAAAAGGCCCGTCAAGTGTTTCAACGGTCCCCTGAACACGCGTATCATTAATTGCCCGCTGAACGTTTGTGATCTGGTATAGGTCACCATGCTGCAGTGAGCAAGACCCGATATCTCGACGCCTGCAAAAGGTACTACATGCCCCTTCCCTCTTCACCCTCCAAGCTCAAGCTTGTCTTCTAATGACTAATGCCCTCCGGTATTCCTGCTAACACTCTTGCTAACCTGATATCGATCGTCATACAAAAACAATATTAGAGCATGCATAGCAGGCATCCAACTACTGCAGCAACCACCTACCACATCGGCCAAGACAACAGAAGACGCAGGAGTGACCGCAGCGGCAGTAGTAGAGTGCATGATCAGAATACTAGAGGACGACCACGTCACCAACGCTGGGACAGGATCGAACCTCAACCTCGAGGGGCTTGTCGAATGTGATGCCTCTCTCATGGATGGGACTACCCTCGGCTTTGGATCTGTTGGCGCCGTCTCAGGTATGCTCGATTCACACTTTGATCCAAAGGCGTGAAGGCAGGAGATTGATGGTCTAATGAGGGGCTAATTAACTTATAACCCTATGTCGTCACTATACTTTTCTTGATAGATTTCAGGAATCCAATCTCAGTAGCAGCAAAGATCTTACAGGAATCGGATCAAGGTCCCCTATCACTAGGCAGGATCCCGCCCATTATGCTTGTTGGACCAGGAGTCGCGCAATGGGTCGATACTATGGGTTATTCATCGTTACATTCAGGACTTGAAAGGGTTCCTCGACAGCCTTCGGCGGACGCGTTGACGAAAGCGCGAGAAATTATATCAGAAACTGGAGCCGCAAAAAGGCATGATATTGGAAATTCGGAAGTGGTAGATGGTGGTTCAATAGGTGGTTCACTTGTCACGATGGAGGCGCTCCAACGTTATGTGCGGTTCCGAAGCATGCTCAACAAGGCAGCAGCTACGACAGGGTCAGACTCAGGGACAATAATATCCTCTAGTGCTCAAATGGGACAACCACAGGAACTAGGATCAAGTATGGACGGCGATGACAAATCACGCAAAAGAAGCAGAGCAGAGAACGCTGCACCAAAGTCAAGAAATTCAGAGTCAAGAAGTCATAAACAACAACATGCACAAGAGGCCTTTGAAATTGACGATGATCAATTACAAGATACAGTGGGCGCGATCTGCATCGACAACCAAGGATGCGTCGCCGCCGGAGTCAGCAGTGGAGGTATTGCTATGAAGTTCCCTGGCCGTGTCAGTGAGGTAAACCTTTTGTAGCCTCAATGGATATTGCTATGATTTTAATCAATTGCGGACGAAAATAAAAAAAAAAAAAAAAAAAAAAAAAAAGGCGCTGCCGTCATATCTAAACGCTAACAGTGGACTTTATGAAAAATTGATTTTGTTTCACGAAATAGGCGGCGCTGTTTGGAGCAGGGTGTTGGGCACAAGACGCGACAGAGGACACGGATGGGTTCGCATGCAGTCTAACAGGCGCCGGCGAACAGATCGCAAAGACACTCCTGGCCCGGACATGTATGGAGACCTGTCTCTTGCACGACGATCTCTTCGAAGCGGCACATGAGGTCTTAAATAGGTTTATGAAAAGTCCACTGTTGAGGAGATACCCGGAAAAGCATGCCGGATGGATTGCTGTCAGGGTCGATCGGGACTCTGATGCCGATGGTGGTGTTAGAAGGGCAGAAATGGTGTTTGCTCACACTACCCGGACCATGGTAAGCTTGAGAGGACGTATTGTTTTCTTTGACAGATTCTATACATGATTGTAGTACGGATAGGGTTTCTGAGAGGATCCTTTGTTAATTTAGTCTTGTGCTTCGCATTTTTTGCAAAAAATTATAGGGAATCGGGTATATGTCAGCTCAGGACCGCAAACCGACGGTAATTTATACAAAGTGCAGTCTCTTTACACCGAAGGGAACGTAAAATGAGCCGACAACAAATGTGCAGAATGTTACGTCTGACCTTTGCCTAATTTTCAATGACGCTCTCCTGCACTACTAGACGATCATGTCCAAAAAGAACCCTGAGTCGACCAAAGTCGTCTCTACACGCATGGTCAAACTGTAGCAAGTTTCACTGCAGGGGGAATTTTTTTTTTTATTTTCAGTAAAAGTGTTGATTTTTTATGGCGATGTGACATGTCCGATTTGTTACTACGCCTGTTTTTTTTTTTTTAGCTTTACAACTTGCCTAAGGATGTGGGGTGAGCATAAGATAGAGGCAGAGGAGATCAGAAATAATGGCCAGAAGATACCGAGTCATTTAAAGTGAACAAACATTGAAACAGACTCTTGGTGCAGTTTCTGTTCTACTTCAGCCAAATATACCTTTGAGGATGGCGTTGTCGGGATACTTGACCTTATCGAACAAAAGCCACTCCAGCCAGCTGGTCTTCTTCTCTGTGTATGGCTATGATTGACATACCGAGAAAGAAAGCGATCAATTAGAGATGAAGTCCAGAGAAAGATCCAAAATCAGCTAAAAATACAACTCTAAAGAAAACTTACAGGATAACTGATGGCGAGGGCCTTTTGCATGCCCAAGTTCTTGACGAGGGTCGCACGCTCATGCGAAAAGATGTCGAAGGTCCGCTTGCCATGGTAGTTTCCAATACCCGAGGGACCCGTACCTCCAAAGGGCAGAGCCGTGACCATGAACTGGATCAGAGAATCGTTGATAACCGCACCTCCTGACCGCGTGTTCTCCAGGATATGATCCGCCAGCTTCATGTTGTGACTGTAGACATACAATGCCAGGGGCTGGTCGTTCCTGTTGACATACTCGATCCCCTCGTCGATGGTGTCCACCACCCAGATGGGCAGGATGGGTCCAAAGATCTCGGACTCCATCAGAGGGTCGTCCAACTTGACGTCGAGAACGATCGTGGGTGCAATGTAGAGGTCGTCCTCTTGGGTGTCGCCTCCGACCACAATATTGCCGCGGGTAGTGTCCAAGAGGCGCTTAAGGCGGTGAAAATGGTTGTTGTTGATGATGCGGCCGTAAGATTGTGAGGTCTGAGGGGAGGCACCGTAGAATTCCTGAATGGCGATCTTCATCTCCTTGACCAGCTCCTGCTCGATCCCGCGTTCGACGATGAGGTAGTCGGGCGCGATACAGGCCTGTCCGGTGTTGAAGAGCTTTCCGAAGGTCAGACGGCGCGCTGCCACTGCAATGTCCACGTCCTTGCTCACGAATGCCGGGCTATTTGCGTGAGAAGGATGACGTGAAGAAAAAATTAAAGGGTGAACCACCTTTTGTTTATGCACTTTTTAGTTGTTTTGTATGTATGCATTGGTCGCTTTGCCTCTTATTTCTTTTGAGAATCTCTCCTTTACCTCTTGCCTCCGAGCTCAAGGGTGACGGGCGTTAACTGCTTGGCAGCGGCAGTCATAATGACTTTTCCGATGTTGCCGCTGCCGGTATAAAACATATGATCAAACTTTTGCTCCAATAACACCGTAGTTTCTGCAGCAGCGCCATTAATAATCCTGACACTCCTGGGATCTAAGTACTTTGGCAACAGTCTCGTCAACAACGCGGCCGTGTGAGTCGAAACCTCAGACGGCTTCAAGATCACACAATTACCCGCCGCAATGGCACCAACCGCGGGAGCAAGCAACAAGTTAATTGGCAAGTTCCAAGCTCCAATGATCAAGACGGTGCCCAGTGGAGTTTTTCGGATATGCGGCTTGTTCATCCTGTTCAAAAGTGTCGTCTTGACGGATTGAGGGGCGGCCCATTGATCAAGATGTTTGATGGCGTCGATGGCTTCCTGACGGATGGCGCCCGTCTCGCCGGCCATGAGTTCTTGGTGTGGTTTGCGAAGGTCGCGGTAGACGGACTCTTTGAAGAGGGCTTCGTTCTCAGCAATGAGATTGTGCAAGCCCTTGAGCTGTTCTTTGCGGTAGGCCAGGGGGCGGGTGAGACCTGTCAGGAACGTTGCTCTGAGCTCTTGCACGATCTTTTTTATTGGTTGTATGTGGAGTGAAAAGGTTGTTGTGTTAGTTGACTGAGTGGTGGGAAAGTGGTGGGTGTGACCTCTCTCTCTCTGAATGAGTAAAAGTACCTTTGGGATGTCGTCGATGGGAGTAAAGGTTAATTCGGCCATGACGGTGATGAAGAAAAAAGAAAGTGTGTTGTCGTGGAAAAAGTGGATTGGGCTGAAACGAAAAATGAAAGAAGGAATGAGAAGGAAAAAAAAGAGAGAAAAAAGTGCTCTATAAGAAAGAAGACGTTTCCTCGGCTCGGACCACCCATCCTCCCTTGGAAGTTGGAGAGGAGGGATCGAACTCAGCCCTTGGATTTTGATATACGGTGTGAAGCGAGAAATTCAATTGGCAAATTGAAATTGAGTGAAAGCCCCTGGTGTTAATCGATCCGTTATAAAACGATAGGTGACTACTTTGAGGACGATCACTCTTCATATCAAGTGTGAAGCAAGAACAGCCATGGTTGTCGACTTTGGGTCTCTTCCTTAGCTGTGCAACTCGTAATGTCTTCCTTCAAAAGAAGGAGAAGAACTGGGGTGATTTCCAGCGTGTGATTGCAAGGTTAACGCCGCCTTGCGCGTCAGTCTGTGATCGAAAAATGGCATGGTGATCATTGCGCGTCCATTCAATTTTTCAGTCACAAATTCATCACGCTAATGTGGGAGTACGGTAAAACTAAATTTGTGGATCACATGGATAATTTTTTCCGAAGGATTGACAAATGCTTCTATTTCCTTTTTTGCTTCCAACCAGTGGGTTTATTATTGTGTATTCTTTAGCATGTTCAATTAGAAAGGTGTATGGTACACGGTGTTACAAAAGTACTTGGCAAGGATGAAAATGCGTATGTGGAGGAAGGGAAAGAGAGGAGGGCTCATAGTCCAGGCTTTGCACGGCTCTCGATGAGTTCTTTCCCATTGGACGCCACCTCGATCGGCAACTGAATCTCCTCCAGGGTCTCTGGACGTGACACCTGGTTACGACTGCCACAGCTACTGCTCCCATTGACATGGTTGATAGTGCAATTCTTGAACGAACTGTTGATTGTAAACAGCTCGTCGTCATCATCTTCATCGAAACTCAAGTCCTCTTCACACCCAACCATCGACACCCTAAACTCATTCTTCCTCTCCTCCTTCTCCTGCTTCCTATCGCAAGACAATGTCGATGAGGATGCCTCCTTCGATCGATGACTAGCACAGAGCGCATCCCACTCCTGCATCCACTTCTCATCCTCCAACCGAGCCTCCTCTCTCCTCCTCATACGAGTCCTCTCCAACTCCCTCACACGGCTCTGCTGCTCCATCTGTGTCAACCGACTCGATAGCAACTCCAGCTTCTGATGTGTCTCCTCCAGCATCCGAGTCTGCCTCTCGAGCGCCTCACGGACTTGATGAATTTTTTGGGTCATCTGCGAGAGGTTCCCCTGAATCAGACGGCGGTTTTCGCGCTCGATCAGTGTTGCGGTTCGGAGGAGGGTTTGCCATGAAAAGGTTGAAGGCTGTGTGGATGAGGGAGAGCAACCTGGGTTGGTGTCGGTGATGGTGTCGACGACGGTGAAGCCACAGCATTCCCGGGCTTCGCGCATAATACTGTCTTCGATGGCGGAGTTGAGAGCATGTCGACGCCAGAGTTGGTCTACATTCGCAAGGTGGTTAAACCTCTGACTGATCTATTACCCGTGAAAGCGCAAAGAAAAGATATGATGTGGTAAATATATGAAGAGGTGATTTGTTCATATTCCTATTTAGTAAGATATTAGCGAGCATGTTCTTTACCAGTTTGGAGTTTTGTAGCTCTAAAAGGGTGAGTTTGCTCATAACCAACAGCTGGATTTCTGTCGGTAATTCTATTAAGTGCAAAAAGGACAGGCTAGGGTGCACGTTAGAAAAGCACTTTAAAGAGAGGAAGGATCATGGCTGGGTGCCATGCAAATGCCCCCTTTTTTTTTCTTGCTTGGAGACTCACTTGCCAAAAAAGAACATCCATTTCTGAGGTGATAGTGAGTCTTTAAAAATATTTGCCATTCGATCCTGTAATGTATGCGTTGTTACTTTTGGTAGGTGTGATGACGAACAAAGTGGACAGAGCTGAGTGGGTGGTTGGAATAAAGAAAAAAGAAAGAAAACGCGAAAGAAAACAAAAATAGGGTCGTTGGTCCTCAACGTATTTTTCTTCAAGGTGTGGATTATGAAATTTAACCCTTTTTTTTTTTCTTAGTCAAAACAGGAACATGGAATAGGGACGAAAATAGTGTGTCTGACCTAACAAAGGACCAACGCCTGACTCCACCGTTGATTTAGGGTCGTTGTCGGCGTCAGCGTCTCGGAGGAGAATTATGTCACATTCCAGATCAGCCTCAAAAAACGTATGAACAAAAAGTTTAAAGTTGCTTTGTGTTTCTCAATCCTAAGGCAAGGTCATCGAAGAGATCTCCTGTGGATCTGCCTTTTATTTCTCACAAATAATACGTTGTATAGAAGGTACATGGTAACTGGAGAGTTACGATAGGGAAAGGAGAAATGAGTAAGCTCGCTTACGCGGAAAGGGATCACTTGTCGGGATCACAAGGAGGACCGAGTCCTCGGTGTTTAGGCCAAGGTTGGAATCCTGAGCATGGAGGAAGACCCGATTCAAAGTCTGTGTTCAACTTGTCGATATCAAAGTCCTCTCTTACTACCAGAACCATTGGTGTAGAAGGAGGATGAACTGGTGCTGCATGTGTAGTGCAGGCGATTTTTATGAGTGCGATCCCGATACAGGCAAGGAATGGAAAGTAGGTGAAAGCAGGCCGCATTATGCTTGGTATTGGGTGAAGAAAAAAGAAAGAGATTGTTGTGTCACAAAGAAGGGTGAAGAAAATGTCGATGGTAGAAAAGGAGCGGATGAAAGATGAAGGAGTAAAAGGAAGGAAAGTCGAAGAAGAGGAGCAGGAGTGAGAATGAAGGGAAAGAGGTGGCAAAATAAAAAAGAAGAGGATTTTCTGTGATCATTTACTGCGTCTGACGTGAAGACCCTCCTTGACGATGTTTTCAGGAGGTGCACAGAAAATGTGAATAAAAGTCAGCGATGGTCAAGGCTCTCATATATTTGATCGAAGTGTAAAGGGAAGAGTGGCATGATAGGAGTCAAGGGGAGGAAGGAGTGAGCAAGACGAAATATGGGGTTCCGTTTTATATGCTTCGTTGCTTTGCTCCATCCAACCTTACTCGTTGTTCGCAAAGGAAAGGTTGCAAAAATCACATTCCTTTTGCACATCCGTTTCTTCACAAACAAGCAGCCCGTACGCACAAAGGAACAACTTTTTTATTCTTTTGTTCTTTTGATATAGTATCCCTCTTACGATTCAACAGCGCGAGGGCGGGCGAAAAGATGCCTGCAATCGTTCTAAAGTTGGTTGGAGGAGGTGGTTGAGCGCTGGCATGCATAACCACGTCCCCACAATGGGTTCCAATGCTCTGGACAAGGGACCTGACCTGACTTGTTCTTAGGCTGACCGTCATAGCTCAGTTCGGGCGAAGACTCAGGAACTGGGGCCGCGTCGACGATGGCGAAAGGAGCGATTTGAGAGAATGTGATTACGACTAGGACGAGTAATGTGAGGTTGTTGGTGATAGTGAGTCTCATTGTTTTTTTTGAGAGGAGTGAGATGGATCTATTGTTATTGATGCTGATATTGGGCACGCAAGAGTGCCGGTAATGGGATTGAGAAAGGGTGCTGGTAGTGGGAGTGAAAGTGAGGAGGTGAATGCACGGGACGATCAGCGAGGACTAAAGCGAGAGCGAAGAAATGAGAAAAGAAAAAATAAAAGGAAAACAAAAAAGAAAAATGACAAAGAAAAGGAAAAAGAGAAGGATATGTGGCCATGCTACCTTTTTCATCAGTGTTACTATAGTTGTACGAGGTCCAGATTTTAAAGGAGTCAAAAAGTCCGAGTTGCTCATGTAATATGTAAGAGGGGGTTAAAAGTGGAGAAAATAATGTCCGACAAGGAGGTAAGAAGATCAAGGAGGAGAAAGCGCCGTTTTTCTTAGTTCCTTTCCTCAAGTAAGGATGCTGTACAGCAACATCCATTTGAGAGGATGGAGCATTTCTCTTCCTTAATCTGTTTGTTCAATCCTTTTGCTCGGCCGTTCATTTGTTAATGTTGTTTATTACTACTTTCTTTTGCTGGAGAGAGATGTGCGTTGGCACGCTCGCCCATGACAAGCTGATACTTCAGCCATTTTGGCCGCTTGGCGACCTTGTTAATGTCTCTGAGGATAAGAGTACCCATGTTGAGCTGCTGTTGTTGATGTATTGTGTACGCGTTTTTGATGCGCCGATGAGGGCTTGATGGTGCAAGAGGATCCAGTAGGAAAGTTGGTCTCGGTATCCCTTTAAAGCACCTTGGGTTGGGAGGGCTCCACAGGGTCTAACATCTGAGGCGGACACCAGTCACTTGGAGATAGATCGCTGTTGCTGTAGAAAGAACTGGGCCCAGTGCGAGACTTGATGGTGCAAGGTTCTCCAATGGGGAAATTGTACGAAATAGTAGGGCCTCTGCTGCTGTTGGCATCGTCGTGGGCGTCCGTTCTCTTGACAGGTTTGGGTTGTTCAGGAATCTTTTGTGGTTGGCACCAGGCCCTTGGAACAAGATGGCAGTTGTTATTGGTGTTGATAGGGATTGGTGTGGAGGAGGTGAACGAGATGATGGTGGTGATCGCGACCATGACGGCAAGGCTGAATGGAAGGGAGAATCTCATGGCTGCGTGTTTGTTAAGAAACGAGAAAAAAAGGTGAAGCGATTTTTTTTTTTTCGTTGATGAGATCCAAGGAGGGAAACAATTTGAAGGAAAAAGGGAGAAAAAAAGGAGACGTGCTTGCAGTATTTATATAATTAGGCTTGAAGGAAGGAAAGTGCAGAATGAAGATATTTTACAGGGCCAACCAAGGACAGATATCGTTGTTGATCAAGGAAGAGCTGAGGCTGAGCAAGAATAAGGATTTAAAAGGTAAATTGGAGAGGGAGGGATTAGCTTTTGAGATTTCTCGTTACTGATGGCCACTTGCGGAATCGTCTGGGATCATGGATTTCAAGGTCACAAACAGCACCTCTTTCTGTCAGCGTCCATTTCTCCGAAGACGTAAAAAACAGTGCATGTATAACTTTGTTGCATTGGCAAGTTTAAGTTTCTTCATCGTCCTTTTTTTTTTTTTGACCTTTCTCTTGTCATGGACTTACTAGCAATCCTCAGTTCCTGCTTTGGCTTAGCCTGACTGATACACAAAATTTTTGGTTTTTTTGTTTTTCATATTTTCATACACATAGGCGCGTCTTCGTTGCTGAGAGGAGCAAGATATTTTTTGGACCAAAAGAAATAGAAACGATGCCGTTTCTCCACAGACTATATTGCAGGAGAGAGAGAGAGATAGACAAAAAAGATAACATATTGGAAGGGTATAAGAATGAAACCCCCGACTACCTTCTATGATCAAAACACAGAAAGGCACAGAACGAAATGTGAGAGCGCGATTATAACTCCTTGATCTTTCTTTTGTTGCCTAATGATGACAAATAGCTCTTGCTACTTAGCCTCAATATACAAAAACATGAGGGAGATAGGGCTAATGAGTAACGTAGACTCGATATGTTTTATTAGTAAACAAGTTGGATCGTCGAATATCCAGAGGCAAATCAAAACTTGACCTTGATGATTTGGTATGGACACGGCAGTGCAAGGAAAGAAGGGAAAGGAGAGGCTGTACGGGGTGCTATTGACATATGTTAATGAATCTATTAATGCATATGTTTCCTAAAAGAATTTTTCTGGAACTGATGCAATAGTAACGTTAGTGCTTGTAGTACGCGGCATTCGTGGGAAGAAAACGAAAAACAAGATGAAAACCTACAAGTGGAAAGACTGATACTGAATTACTCATAGAATGTCACGATCTATTACTTTAACCCGTTCTTGGCCGTCAAGGCAACAAATTTGGCGCCGGACATCTACTGAAGCGCGAGAATTTGACCATCGACCTGCTTAGAGTACTCAACGTAAGCAGCTCTAGGTCTTGTTTTGATGATACGCCAATGTTCCTGGCGATCGCTTGTGATAAGGTTACTGCCGTCCGTAGCCTCGATGGACGGACCAGGAAAAGAGAGAGATAGAGGTCTGGACTAGGATTGTAATACTGGCAAGTGTTCAAGTCGGGAATTATGCTCGATACATTCGACATGTGACTGGTACAATCGAGCCTTGGTTACCATCAATCACTTATATCAACGATTTTCGCTTCGCCGGTTTCACACACTAATCAGTCATCAGTGGCCCGTGCGTGTGAACCTTGCCTCATCTCTGCATCAAAAGGGTAGATACATTGAGGAGACTGTTGGTTGATGTCGTCTGCTTCCTCATTTCTCCCGTTTGGGAGCAAACCCACAAAGGAAAAAGGTGGAAAAGACCATCCACTCATCCTCTTACGCGTTCAATGACGAAAGCGAGAGAAACCCGTAGGATTCACTTTTTTCTGTACCACGCGACTCTCTTGGCCAATGAGATCACCCTCGCATACTATTTTTTTTTCCTTTATTCATTACACTTCTTGTTCTTTCAACTCGAACATTTGTTCACTTCGCTTCACGTCACCCCATTACCTTTCCTTGACCTCAACCCTCATTGACCTCCCAAAACTCATTTATGTCTTTGTCTTCTCTTACTCTTCTTTCTTTCATTTATTTGAATCCTTCTTTCATTCACGCACACAAATACCACTATTTCCTCCTCCACCTCTCCTAAGCCATCTATTCACACTCACTACCATGTCGATCCTTGAACTCCCAGACGAGATCCTCTATCACCTCTTGACCGTACGGCACACACGCACTCGTTGCTCACTTTGTTTTCGATCAGTCATAATTACCTCCTACCCCCGATCAATAACCATTTCACTAAACAGGCGATTACCTCTCTTTTTTCTTCTTTTTTCTTTCCATCGTATACGCACTCGTAGTATGCTGAGGACACGGACTTTCCGGTAATCATTTCTTCCCTCCTTTACCTCTTTTCTTCTCCTCGGCCTCTTGAGGCCCATCCATCATTGTGAACGCCATAAAAAAATTTTCCCTCCCGTTTCTAAAATTAATTTTTCGTCTTTGCGAGAACTATATCCTTCTCTTCCAAAGGACAGCGTGGTCGCTCGCATCGACGTACGCTCGGGTCATTTCGTTCCTCTTTGTTATTCTGCTCCGTGCACTCGATTTCGAACCATGCGCTGATTAGACTCTTACGTCCCATCACAATAGAACATTGCACTGTCATGCAAAAAACTGCGTAGTCTCACCATGGACGGCCCCCTCCGTCGACACATCCTCCTCATCCGCACACCAGCCCGCCTATCCGTCTCCCTCTCAAGTCGTCCCACACGCGATATTCTCGTTAGACAAAACATTCTCCGCGGGATCCATATCCACCAGCATATTCAGCAAGGGCAGTATATTGGAGGTGCGTCCTCGGTCCGGTCGTATCATATGTCGTGTCGTTTAGAACGACAGATGGTCAGCATTCGGATTGCGAAAAAGTTGAAGGCGAGACCGGATTGGACAGAGATGGTGGAGAGGGGATTGATTCCGGAGGAGATGTTTGTTATGCAGGAAGAGTTTGAGACGAAGCGGAGGTGGAAGGTGTATCAGCAGCAGCAACGAAATCAACGGCAACTTTTGCAACAATATCAACAGCAAAAGCAACAGCGCAATGAGGAGAAGGTGGTGGACGAGAAAATAGAAAAGGAGTGTGGTTACGACAGAAAACTGCCCGATCTGCCGCGGTGTGAGCCCATGCAAGTTGATGAAGTACATCCAATCGACATCGATAGTAACACCGATCAACAATCTCACCAACCCATGCAGGAATCCAACTCAGCCTCTACCATCTCTTCCTCGTCATTACCGTCACCAGAGGGACAAACAACCACCCGAACACATCGCCAAAAGAAGTCTATCAGCAACGTACTAATCCCCAAAATCGAGCTCCTCAGGAAAGCGATGGACCGGGACCGTCTCTCTCGCTTGGTCCAACGCCGCCCCTCTCCCTCAGAACTCAACCAATCCCCAAAGACAGCTACCATCCTGCACGCTTACCATCTGATCGCCTACGCCTCGACCTCCAAGGACCTGGTTCCACTGACGACACAATTAAGTTTTTTGCTCAAGGGGGAGAGGTTGGGGCATTGGCTGTATCATCAGAGACCTAGTCTCGCGGTAGTGATGAATGAGCGACACATGTTGCGGACGGAGGTGAGGACGGCTTGGATGGTCTGTCCGGGTGTGAGCAAGAAAGTCCGGTTTTATGAAGGGTTGATTCAAGAGCGGAGGCATTATGAACAACAGCTTCAAGAGTTCTTTTTCCAGCACCAGCAGCAACAACAGCAACGACGACAAGCACGTTCGCAACAACAGCAGCAGCAGCATGAGCTTTTGCCACTCGCCGTTTCATAACATAGCCATAACATATACACTATATATAAGCCATTTAGCATGCATTTTAAATGAAGCATTGTCCTAATAGTCATAATCGCCAGATCCATTCTGTGCGCTGTTCTCCCATGCCTGAACTCGCTCATCATAATTCATCTTCCTCGAGTGCCCAGAACCAGGAGCTCTGCCCACCTGCCGCTTCGAGCTCAATTGGCCGTCCAAAATCCCACCATCATCATCCTCGTCATCACCGTCTTCATCTTCCGCGTCAAAGTACCGGTCCTCCACATCATGATCCTCCTGCTCAAGATCATCCAGGTCTTCGTCAAAATCGACCAAGGAGTAATCAAACTGAGAATCCAGTCCGTCTAAGAACCGCTGTTTCATCAACAGCACAAACTCTTGTCGAAGACTCTCTTGGTCCTCTTTCCGCTCCTTAGTCGCCTGATCCAGCTCGGGCGCCTCGTCCTCTGAAGAGCCCAGTCCGTTCCCGCTCTCCAATGCCGCAAACCGAGCTCGACTCTCGGGCTGCTCCAATGTCATCGCTGCGGATGCAAATGTCGACGAGACGACACCAGGAACGGGACTTGGAGGGATCGGTGGCGTGACACTGGTCGCGGCCAAGAGCTGGTCGTCTGCAACGTTCTTTAAAGGTCCCTTACGATCGTCCTTTTCCACTTCCATGTCCTGATCATCCGCTTTTTCCTGGCTTTGAGCAGAATCCTCCATATCGGCGTCGTCGACGTCGCTCTCGGTGTCAAACTCTTCCTCAAACTCAGATTCCGAGACCGCAGGTGCGACTGCAGAGGCAGTCCGATCATGTGAAGCAGTAGACCGCTGTTGATGGTGCAAAGACTTTGCGATGTCATGAGACGACGAACCCTCTCCTGCATTACGTTCTTGTGCCGCCCTCCTACTCTCCAGCTCCTGCTGAAGCTGCTTCTTTTGTTGTTTCCGTGTCGGGTGATCGATATTCCACAGGATCCGGTCAACCAACCCAACGTCCTTACCGAATGGTTCCGGAGATGCCGATGACTGTCTAGTGTCCGTGTCTTCTCGCTCGTCATCCGCATCCTCTGCTCCTGTCACTTCTCCCTGGTCATCTTCCTCTTCTTCTTCCTCGCCTTGCGAGTCCCGGTCATCATCCTGATCCATGAAACGGCCAATGTATTGCCGGTACAGATCTGGTGCACGGGCTTCCATCTCTGCGTCTGAAAAATATGTCGATTCCGAAAAACTGAGGTTGGACATGGATCCAGAGATGGATAATATGCTGGCCAAGGTCGGGTTGCGAGTATCTCGACTGGATTTACTCTGACTCGCTCCTGCGGATGATGACGATGATGATGATGCACCTGTCGAGGGATTCTTGGCTCGTGAGGCACTAGAGGCGGAATTCGTAGAAGAAGCGACACCGGCAACACCGGGTGATTCACTGCCATCCGGAGGCGCAAGGTGACGGAGCAAATAGTTCAGACGCCTGTTCCGGCGAGTGTTCTGTGAGAGTGTAGACCGTGTGAAGAGGTCGTTCTGTCCTGGGTTTGGTTTCCGATCTTCCTCTGGGATGTCCCTGTTATCGCTGTTGGTTTGTTGTGCTGACAAATTAGGGTCGATTTCCATATAGTTGGTGGTCGAGGTTGGGTTGTAGCCGTGCGATCGATTGTGAACACTGCTACTTGCGGTTGTGATATTGTCCGCGTTGTTAAGTCCTGATGGCTGCCTCTGACTCTGTCGCTGTTGCCTTGATGCCTTAAAGTTGGCGTGCTCCATGAGTTGTTGTAACTGTTGGTAGAGCCTCGTGAGATGATGCCTGACTTCATAGTCGACTATGATTTGAAATAACAACGGATAATGTTAATATGAAGCTCAGTAGTTGTCCAAGTTTGAGTTGAGTGGGATCATTGGGCGATCGTAACTATTACGTACCTGCAAGGGGGTTAAACAAATCGAGAATGTTCTTTGCAGACGTGAGGGACCCAACTTTATGTGAAGTGCTGTTTACGCCATTGGACTCCTCACCAGTGGCAGGCTTTGTTTGTGGCCGAGGGTAGAGAATCACAGATCCCCACTTGGCCAGAAAGATGGCTGGGTCCTTTTGGAGGGTTGCCTCAATTTTTGCGCGCTTGAGGTCCTTGGACAGCAAGGGTTCGTTGGGTCGTGTTGATGTTGGGAATCCCGTTTCGAGAGTATCAAGGTATGGGTCGAGATATGCGAGTATAGCTGCGATGGATTCCTGTGACAGTGCCATTGTGAAGAGAGCGCGCAAAAGTGTGGGTAATGGAAAAGAAGTGAATGAAGGTGAAAAAGAAGTGCGCACGCACTTCTTTCTGCACAATGTGCAATGTGACTGCTCAGCCCCACCAAACAACGAACTCAAAGAGAGACAGAGTTGACTCAAAGGCAGCAACACACTTTGTCGTTGTCCAGAACTGCTTTCATCACCAAGGACACACACAGACACCAGGAACAAACATCAGGCAGAACAACAGGAGACAGATTCGTACTCATAACAACAGCAGAAATGGCAGAGGAACGCAAGCTGCCATTCGGCATCACATCCGTCATGCCAAGCACTGCACAGGTAAACACACAAATACCAAGTGACCCTTGATAGCCATCAATATTAGGACCACCTGTGAAATAACCCCAACCCGCTCGTGGACTTACTCACCGACCTTCTCCATAACACAATAGACAATCGCTGATAGCAAGGTGACAGGATTCACTATCGGCTCTCAGAAGCGCACCAACCCCTTCCAGAAGCACAAGGAAGAAGCCGAGATGAAACGAAGGGTACAGCAAACCTATCCTAAAGGACAACCACTTGGCATTCTTTCCAAGCGCTCATTTTTTTTCTTAGTCTGGCGATACCCATCAGCCTTCTTTTAATCTTTGCTCCATGCTTTTCATTTTGGTCCGCACCTTTTGTTCTTATTTGATCTTTCTCGTTTGAACACAAAGAACTCATCATCCTGAAACACCCAACACCATACACCACGCAACCGCCCCACCTTTACCTCTGCCTACGTACCATGATAGAAAGAAGCTGAGGAGGCAGAGAAAGTGTTGGAGGAATTTACTGCGTCCTTCGATGTGGACAACTCCAAGCAGAACAAGAAGTTTGTCAAGGGGAAATCGACCTTTGTTCCGACAGTCTGTAAGTCAAACCTCTATACGCCTGAGTTGTCAAAATGTATGTTAATTGAAGCAGGGTAGAACTAGCATTAACCTAATAATTAACTCTTCGGTTACATTCAACATTAGCCGTGTTCGGTCAAGACGAAGACGAGGAAGAGAATGAGGCAGAAAAGGAAGCAGTTGCAAAGTCGAAGGCAGGACAAAAGCCACCAGGATTTGTTCAGGCTTCAACTACAGCGACAACTGCGCCAGCGATGACAGTGCCTACAAAGTCGCCTGGGGCCAAGACAGCACAAGAGCAGGAGAGTACACCTTACATTCGCGACGCCAAAGCCCGTCGGAAGAAGGAGATGGATGACCATTTGGAGGCAATCAAAAAGTACAACAAAGTGATCATTTTGATTTAACTGCTTTACTGAGTCAATTATATTTTGATGAATAGCCATGGATCTGACAGCCGTCTGATGTGTAACCTGGAACCATGAAACAATAGGGCTCAAGCAGAACGGGAAGAGCGTGCAAGCAACAAGCTAAGTCGTCCAGCTGCTGGTAAGAAGAACTCGAATGTTGTCATATACACAGGATTAAGCCTTTTCTACTGTCAAATATGTTCTTGTGTCCCGGAACCTCACAGCTGGTTGTTGTACCATTTTTTTTTTTTTTTTTTTTCGTCTGTTAGGTGAATACAAGATGGGATCGAGAGACACGGGCGACCTAAGCACGTCAAACCTATATGTTGGAAACCTACACCCACAGGTTAACGAGGAACAGCTCTGTATGGAGTTTGGAATCTACGGACCTATCGCCAGTGTCAAGGTCATGTGGCCCAGGACACAGGAAGAGATTGACAGGGGCTGTAACATTGGGTTTGTTAACTTTATGGAGCGTGCAGATGCGGCAAAGGCGTTGAGGGAGATGGAGGGGAAAGAGATTCTCGGATTCCCTGTGAAACTCGGCTGGAGTAAAGCTGCCCCTATCCCTGCTGAGCCACTTTTTGGTAAGAATAAGGGAATCTGCTCAAGTTTTGTGTATGGTTTACATGAAGAACTTTGGAGCTAACAAGCACATATATGGTATTGCTTTAGTTCACAAGGATTACAAGGCACCACCAAAAGCTCCAAAGGTCCAGGTCAGAAAATCAGTACCCCCTTCAAGCACGGATATCATTGTGACGAAACCAACGGATCCCAAGACACTTGTCATTATCCATCGCGTGGTCGAGAAGGTGTTGATCAACGGAGCTGACTTTGAGGACATCCTCATCGAGAAGGAGTTCCGGAATCCGACCTTTGCCTTCCTGATTAACCTCAAGGTACATTTCTTATGACTATATACATGTGTATTAAACATATAGAAACCTGTACCTACAAAAGTGCCTAACCACTTCCTCTCATTTGACAAATAGTCGCCAGAACATATCTATTACCGTTGGAGGTTGTATTCGATGAAGCAGGGAGACACGGCGACGCGGTGGAGGACAGAGCCTTTCAAGATGGTGGAGGGTGGGCCGATGTGGGTTCCACCACTGATGACATTCTCGGACGAGATTATGGAGGAGGATCAACGTCTCCTGGAAGCACATGAGGACGAGTTCGAAAAGGCGATCATCAGAGGAACACTCAGTCGAGGTGAAAGAGGGTTCTTTGAGGCGCAGTTGAGAATGATTACGAGTCAGCGGCGGTCAATCGGCCGAGCCATGTTGTTCTGCATGCAGCACGCTGAAGCCGCAGACGAGGTATGTTTTTGACAGCCAGGATGATATTTTGGACAAGAAGTCAAGGGGCAATATGTATGACAAGGAAACCTGCGTTTTGTTAACATTTTATATATTTATATTTCATGTTGCTATAGATTGTGGAGATCTTGGTAGAGGCAATGATTCTGTCGACGACCCCACAGCAAGTGCGGATGGCGCGTCTGTACTTGATTTCAGACATATTGCACAACAGCAGTATCCCTCTACCAAACGTGTGGAAACTCCGATCGGCGCTCGAGGTCAAGTTGCCCGTGATGTTTGAGGGTCTTAATGTGATCTATCGCCAGATCGATGCACGAATGAAGGCAGAGCAGTTCCGGAGACAGATTACGGGTGTCTTGGGAATCTGGGAGAACTGGATTGTGTTTCCTCAGCATTATATTGCACATTTGGGCACTTTGTTGGTTCGAAAGGATGTTGGAGCGGGAGCAGGCGAAACAGGACAGCAGCAGCAGATGAGTGTGGATTCGCATACGCCTTCGACGAATGCTTCGACAACAGCTGGATTCGGGCGGTTGAGTACCTTTGAGGCGGTCGAGGCAGGAAGTAATGATATTGATGGTGAGCCAATGGGTGACGGTACTAATGTGGATGAAGATTTGGATGGTGTGCCTTTGGATGAGGATCTGGATGGTGTACCCATGGACGACGATGACCTCGATGGTGTGCCACTTTAAGCCGCGCTATATTTTTTCAAATGAATGTGAAGATCGTTTTATTCTTCGAAATAATGGATATGTGCAATGGTGTGTGTATGTGTGAATGAATGAATAATGAACAATGTAAAAATTGGGGTTACTCTTCCCATGGTATTTTGCTGTGCTTTGTGTCTCTCGCGCTCCCATTTTACTTTTGGTCGCCCAAGCCCAAGACCTCAGCAATCTTGTGGAAGATCTCAGTATTGTCCTGGACACCGGCAAAGAGCTCAGATCCGGGACCCGAGGCGAAGATGGGCACGTCCTGGAGGGAGTGGACTCCAACAGCTTCATTGCCGCCCAATGTGCCTGCCTTGTTGATTCCATGGGGGGCGTCCTCGGGGTTTGCTTCGTAAACTGTCCGATGTAAAAGAAAGAACCAAAAGAGAGAGAGAGAGAGGAACGATGAGTGATCGTTGCTTTCTTTTTCAGGCCTTATGCATATATACCTTACAGGTCGTGCTTTGAATGCACAGAATAAAAAACTAAAAGAAAAAGGACGACGTACCCTTGAAGTGGTGGTGAGAGTTACCCTGGGCAACGGCGGGCACACGGGTACCATTGACGTTGACCTGAAAGTCCTCACGGTGGGTAGGGAAGCCGACAGTGCCAGCGGCCAAGGTATAGCGGACGTTCCATTCGTCGGGGAAGCCATCGCCATC
The DNA here is from genome assembly GCA_029449235.1 of Linnemannia schmuckeri. Lineage (NCBI taxonomy): Eukaryota > Fungi > Mortierellomycota > Mortierellomycetes > Mortierellales > Mortierellaceae > Linnemannia > Linnemannia schmuckeri. The sequence continues at coordinate 3,360,307 of JANATG010000002.1, forward strand.
GGCGTCTACGTAGGAGGGCCAACCTGAGTTCTTGTAGGTTCCAATAGAATTCTTCTTTTCGATCTCTTCAGAGTCTGAGAAGGAGTTGAAGTACTGGGTATCGACGGAGCCGTAGACATCGAACGAGTGGCTAGTAGCAAAGGGAAAGAGAAATAAGCGCTGAGCGTTAGTGAATGGCCTTGCAAGTCAGTGGAGAGTAAACAAGAACACGGATGAAGGGGAGCGTATGGGCTTACCCATGGTCGGCGGTGGTGAGGATGAGGGTGTCCTTATCGAGGTTGTTGCGCTTGAGCCAGTCCTTGGTCTTGCCAATGGTGTTGTCCAATTCCAGGAGATCAGCGAGGGCACGGTCATAGTCAAGGGGGTGCATCATCGTATCGATAGAGGCAGCCTCGGCCATCATGAACCAGCCCTCCTTGCGGTAACGCATGTCAAGAACCTCCAAGCCTTTGATGACCATGTCGTCAAGGTTGGGTTGGTTCAGAGCAGGCAAGTCCGAGCCACGAGGGTCCGAAGCAGTCTGGTTGAGGTTATCCTTGTAGACATTACGATCGAGCCAGACGTTCAGATTGCCCGAGTGAAAGATTCCCAGGAGAGGACCCTTGCCCTTGTAGGCCAACAGTTCGTCGCGGTCAAAAACAGTCTTGTAGCCACGCTCCTTGGAGTAGACCTCGTAGTAGTCGGTGCCGTTGAGAGACTTGCCACCGTTCTGGCTATGGAAGTACTTTCCACCTCCTCCGAGGATCACATCTGCAACGACGGGGTCCTGTCCATGGATCATCTGGTCGACAATGGTGGCGCCTTCGCCACGTTGGCGGGTATGCGAGAACACAGCTGCGGGGGTCGCATCCTGGACCTCTGCAGTGGTGACGATGCCGACACCGCCCTTGCCTCCGTTCTTCTTGGACCGGCGTCTCAACAACTGAGCGAGCAGCTCTTGCTTGGGATCGTCAAAGGGACTAGGGGACGAGTCGGGATAGACACCAAGGGCACCGGGGGAGGACTTGTGGCCCGTGTTGTAGGCCGAAGCCGAGTTGGCAGAATCGGTGATCAAGGAATCGATCGAGTGGGTCATGACATGGCCCAAGACGGGGAACTGGTCCATATGCATCCGCTTCTGGTAAAGACCCGAGACGTGGGGCTTGGAAATCAGACGGGCGGCCGTAATCATGGCAGTCGTCATACCATCACCAATGAACAGGATGACGTTCTTGGCCTTACGCTTCTTGGAGGCCGCATTGACATTCCAGATCAACTGCGAGGTCTTCTGGTTGCCTGAGGCCATGTCCTGGTACTTGAGGAGGACCTCATAGGTGCCTGGCTCACGGAGCCGGACGTTACGCCAGGCGGACGATGCAACATTGACGGTTGTTGAAGCGTTCTTGTCGCCGGACTGGGACTTCCAGTAGGCGGATGCGTCCTTAAAGTAGGAAAAGTTCCAAGTCTCGGGGGCGTCGGGCTGGACCTTTGTGAACTTTGTGAAATCAACTAGCTTGTTGTTGTTGTTCTTGCGGGCCTTGGTGTCGGCTTTGGAGAGCTTGCGGATGTAGAGAGAGTATTCGGTATCGGGCTGGACCTGGTCCTCGCCGTGGACCTCAACACGGACATCGAACTTTGCACCAGCAAGGAAATTGGTCCTATTTGAAACAAAATATGGTAAATTAAACAAAAAGAGTCGTTAGAGTATGATTATGGGGTTATATCGTGTATTAACTTTTTTGTGTGTGTGCATGCATACGATGTGAGAAAGTGAAAATTTACCTGTCTGGGGGGAGGACACAACCAAGGTCAGGACAGGCACCGAGACGAGAGAACTGGCCAGGGTGGTCGAGTTGGGCTGAGACAGCAGAAATAGCTGTGGCGAGGGAGAGCAAAACGAACAAAAGAACCTTGACCATTGTGATGAAAGGGGGATGAAGAACAACTAATCGGAGAAGGTGTAAGGATGAGGAGAGAAGGTGAGGAGAGGAGAGAAGGTGAGGAGAGGAGAGAAGGTGAGGAGAGGAGAGAAGGTGAGGAGAGGAGAGAAGGTGAGGAGAGGAGAGAAGGTGAGGAGAGGAGAGAAGGTGAGGAGAGGAGAGGGAGAGGGAGGGTGAAAAGGAGGATATGGCTGGAGTGACCTGAAGAACAAAAAAGAAAGGGATGCACTGATTTTTTTTACGTTGTGACCATTGGGTCTAAATACGGTGAGGTAAGGTTGGGCGAAAGGGAGATGGATTTTGTAACAGTAACAGCTCAACAGGCGAACGCAATTGGAACCTAGGATACAGGAACGTGCTCTCGAGTAATGATGCTGATGATGATATCCGTACTCAAACCGCCGTAGAGTTAAAAAGTCACTCTGAAGGAGAGGGATACAAAGGGATTGAGAAAAAGAAGGGTGAGAAAGAAACAACTGAAAAAAGTGATTTTCGCGATAAAGATAAATACGCTAGGTCCCGCTAAAGTGCCAACGATGATAGCCATGATATGGCACACTATATTTTTCTCTGCATTGTTTCTCAAGGCACGCTGTTTCTTCCAGCTCCCTTTGCTGCAGCCTTGACTCTAAAAGTACTCATTTTTTTTTCTTGCAACCAGCGGATAGCAGCCAGATATATTTACCATGCGCCATCAGGGAACCTCTTGATAGGGGCTTCATGCTTTTTTGCGGGCGTGATTTGGATTGGCCTTTTCCCGGCATCCCAACCTGCAACCACCAGTTCAAAACTCAAGCCAAAAGGATATTCATTCAAGACGCAACACCCATATGGGATCATCACGCACGGTGATTGGCTGGATACTCTTTCCCATCGTGTGCTAGAAAAAAGGTGCATCGTCAAAAAAAATGAAGCCAGGCAAGTCAAGGGCGGAGAAAAAATGCATCCCTGTGGTATGTACAAAAAGGATGTATTCTCGAGGGTTGTGAATACCGAGGAATGGTGGGAGATATGATGGGAAAAAAAAACACAAAGTATTTCCTAGGAAGCTGGTCAAGACAATTCTAAGGCACGTTCGTGTCCTTATCTTGCACATGGATTTTCATCCCTCACTCGTGCCTTGAGAAGATAAAGAACATTGGTGTCTCTTTGATGCTATGAAATGAAACAACTCACCACCCTCAACCCTACCCTTGTCGCTCACAAAAAGCCACAGAAAGCGCTGGAAGAATGTCTGACATGTCACCTACTACCGGTAGTCATCCTGCGTCTCATCCTTTTAGACACCTAGCTGCCTTTTGGCAACGATTCGCTCACTAAGTGCCTTCTGCTGCTATCACCACCAGACCGCCATGTTTTCACATCAAAGCCTAGTCACCTCCTAACAAGAGGCAGGACCAGCACATGTTTGTACGATTTCCATTTGTTTTTTTTTTTTATTTTTTTCACCTATGCCTTCATCATCTGCATACTTGTTTCTCTTCCGCTTCTTCCTCCTCATCTATATCTTTCTTCTCAATAACATTTGCCTGCATTTCTTTTTCATATTGATGGATCATCACACCTTGTTTGCATTTCTTCTACGACTTTACCATCATGTCATAACCATCACACCTTTTTTTTCTCCTTTTCTTCATCGCCGTCATACTTTTTCCTTTCATATTCTTAATACACTATTGAAGGATAAAAAAAAATAGGGCAACCATCTCTTCGAAACACTTGAATATGTTTGTATGGGAATGGAATATGAAAGAAAAAAATAGAGGGCACTGTCACCCATCCATTTATGGAAGAACGAAAATGAGATATCAAACGCCTCACAGCAATGTATTTTGACGGAAACCATGTGAGTTCGCTATGAAGAGTCAAGCTGTTGCTTAAAGGACGAGTAGGAGATGTGGATTCACGCCCTGTCACCGCACGGTCCCTACGATCAAAACTCATAAAGATCACGTGCAACTTGTTCGGAAGCACACTCTCCTTCCTCCCTTCCCACGCGTTTCCTTCCTCCTCCTTTCTCCACTTACACACCTCGTTCACAAACCCACACATCAAACCAACAAACATGGCAACAGAATCTAGGACTAACACCGATGCAGGCGACAGCCAGAACAGCACCACAAACCCACAAGGAGTCCCTCGCCCACCGCGCATCCGCCGCCATGATCGCATCGTCACCTCGGACGAAGAAATGAAGGAATTCAACAAGGGTTACTACGCCAAGGCCCAGTCGCAGTATCTCGACCCCTGTCAGGCGCAGACAAAGGCGTCGATGAAGTGCATGGACGAGAATGGGTTTGATAAGAAGAAGTGCACACGATTCTTTAAGGATTATTCGGACTGCAAGCGGAAATGGGTACGTTTTGGCCTTTTTTTTTTTTTTTCTGGATAGGCGCGGGAGAATACGTAGAAGCGCAAGTGAAAGTGGAAGTGGAAATTGCCAGAGAAAAAAAAAATGCCTTTTCTGGTTTGCTGCTAATGCAAAAATTGTATTACACAGCGCAGATCCAGGGACGATTTTTTTTCTTCGGCCGACTCGTTCTGCGCAAAAGCACACGCTCGGGCAATCAAAAAATTAAACTAATGTCCTCTCATACTTTCACTACTTTTTCCTTCATAAATTGAATAGCTGGAGACATTGCGTGAGGATCGTAGGAAGAAGAACCTGGGTATTACGGACGACGACGATGTAATCACACCAGAAATCAAAAAAGCGACCGCTTCAACTTCCTCATAGTCTCTTTTTTTCCTTTCTGTATGTATTCAACCAACAACTGAACATCTAAATCAAAGCAAACGAACAGATACAATAGAGCGTAATTGAAGGCTGCGAGGCTTTGGTAGTGTTTTGGTTGCAAAAGAAAAAATGACAAATGCTTCTATTATTGTAATGTTTGAAAGGGTGAAGAGAGGACAAAGAAATACACAAGGGGGGAAACCCTAAAGAACCCAAGGAACCAAAAAAATTGGAAAAAAAAAACATATCTACAGACAACTCGCCCTACTATTCCCTCCATCGAAAAAAGCCCTCAGTTCGGCTTCTCATAACTCCAAACTGGCCAATTAATCGGTGGACTGGACGACACCGACCTGTGCTGGCCGGAGAACACGTCCCTTGATCATGAAGCCGATCTTCTGGACATCAAAGACAGTGCCAGGCTCCTTTCCGGGCATGGGCACCTGGAAGTTGGCCTGGTGCAAGTTGGGGTCAAACTTCTCGTTCATGGGGTCAAACGACTCAACGCCGTACCGCTTGAAGGTCTTGAGGAGCTCATCACGCGTCATGGCGACTCCGGTATGGAGCGACTTCAAGTGGGTGTTGGTCGACGACTCGGCAAGTTCTTCCTGGGGCACATTCTTGATCGCCATGTTCAGAATGTCGGCGGTGTCGAGGAGATCCTTGGCAAACTTTTGGATAGCATAGTCCTTGGTGTTGGCAACCTCCTTGGCGGTCCTCTGACGGAGGTTCTCCATATCGGCGAGTGTGCGCAACAAACGGTCCTGTTGGATATCAAGGAGATGGTTGAAATGAAGGGATGGTTGTGTTTGTATGCAAGGGAAGATGGGATAAAAGAACGAGGAGAAAGGGAGGATAATAAGGAGAAAAAGAAAGAGATCCAAGAAACAGATCGAGTTAGTCAACGGTCCGATGCCAAATAGAAAAAGAAAGCGTGTGAGCGCTTTCGCGCTTCCATTTCTCTTGCAAGAACAAGAACAAGTTCAACAGGATACAAAACATAAGATCAACCAATTGATTCAGACAAACCAGGCTGTATAGCTATCCTCTTCTGCCGTTGACTCTCTTTCCCTCTTTCTCTTTCTCTCTCTTTCTCTCTCAGTTTGCTTATTTGTTTACCTTGACCTCAGCGAGCTGCTTGTCCTTGGCAGCCAAAGCCTCCTCGTGAGCAGAGTTCTTCTGTTCAGCTGCAGCCTCAGTAGCCTCTCCTACTGGTGCTGCTGCTCCTTCCTGCACTGCCTCCTTGGTGTCCTTGTTGTCATCCTTGTTGTTCTCTGTTGAGTAGAATCGCTGGCTCCAGATAGCAGAGGAAGGTCTTGATGTGATGGTGGTAGCGACGCGGGCGGTCTTGAAGGCCGAGCTCTTGAGTGATGACGAGAAGATGGCGAGCGACATTGTTATACTGGTTCGTTGTTGTTGGTGATGTGAGGGTGGGGGAGTAATAAAGAGGAAGAGAGAAGGGAAAAGTAGGAAAGGAGGAGTAGAAATAGAAAAGGAAAGAAGGAGGGGAAGCGGGAAGTGAAGTGTGAAAGAGGAGGAATGGTCGGAACGGAAAAGAATCCAATGGAAAGATCAACTGCTGCACTCTACAGTCCACTGCGGATACAGCACTCTGCTCCAGTTTGCCCTTCTTTTGTCTAACGGAAGTCTTCTTTTCCCTTTGTGTGCCCAACAAAAAATAACAGGCGCCAAATTCGAGAGGCAAACAACGACATTCAGCAGTCACCCCTCTATGTTTACATTGCGCTGAATGCAGTTGCCTTTTATGGGTGAGCCGCCAAAAGGTGTGTCATTTTTCCTGAAGAAAAACTCTCTTTTTCTTTTCTACTCCCCGACAAGGAGACATCATAACCAACAAAAACGATCGACAAGAAGCAGGTTCTACGTCTGTGTCTCTATATGAATGGAATATGCGCGCTGATGTATTTGTCTATGCTAGAAGAAGGGTAACTTAGAAGGAAACAACCTTCTTGGCAGCCTTGACAGGGGCCTTAACCATCCGCTTGACCGCCTTCTGCTCCTCCGTCAGCTTCCGCTTCTCATCCACAAAGATATGGAAATCATCGTCATCTGCACCCTGGACCAAATCAATCTTTCCCAAAGTAACAGTACCAACTTCCTCCTTGGTCAACGTACAATCCCTCGCCAAATGATCCACCTTGTTACAGAATCGACATGAACCTCCCTTAGGGTACAGACCCTTCTCGTTCTTTGGGCAGGCACCCGCCAAATGTCCCTGTTCCTTGCAGACAAAACAGGTTGCAAACTTGAACTTGTTTCCGTCCTTGGACAGCTTTTTGCAATCCTTGGTTGTGTGCTCCAATGATCCACAGCTATAACACATCCCGACTCCTGTGCTCTCCTTGCAGTTCTTGGCGCTGTGTCCCGTCTTGCGGCATGCAAAGCAGACCTAGTGATATTATACGCATGCAATCAATTAGATCAATTAGCGTTTTTGATCGTTGCATACTTTACGTAGAAAAAGTGTTGTTCTGCTTGCTTCAAGATCAGCAATGTTCCTGCGCTTCAATTGCCTTTTCCCGACTTGATCATTGAGACTTACAGATGCATTGCCCCTCTCTTTCTGTCTTCTCAAACGTCTCCTCTCAGACTTAGCAGACTTCATATCTAACAGGCATTATAAAATAGATCAAAAAAATAAAAAATTTAGAAACATACCAATCTGACAAGCAAACCATATGATGACTTTTATCATTCTCTCCAAAAAGAAGAACGAAGTAATACCTTGATCTGGCGCGGCAGGCTTGCCATCCTTGTCCTCCTTAGCACCACCCTTCTTCTTGTTATTCTTCTTCTTCTTGGCAGGTCCTGGTCCTGCACCCTCACCCTGTGCTCCTCCTGCTGCTCCTGACTCTATGCTTTTTTCTTTTGGTGCTCCCGATGCTGAATCCTCTGCTTTCCGCTTCTTGTTGTTGTTCTCACTCTGGGGCTTGGGTGCAGCAGGGGCAGGAGTGAGGGCAGCGGCGGGTGCGTTCTGAACCTGCTTGGCGGGCATCAGGGGGGTAACTGCAAAGGCCTCTCCGGAATCAACATGGCGTTTCCGTTCCAGCTTTGTGTATCTTGTCATATTGTCTTGAGTGCTGTTTGGGGGATGGTTGATGGGTGTGTCGAAAGGAATGAGAACGAAGCGAAAGCCAGAGTCCAACCAAAGGTATGGCGTTTCTTTTTTTTTTTTTTGGTAAGCTTCAAAAGCAAAACAAGTGACTGGCAAAATCAAAAAATGTTAAGGGGATTTCAAGCACATGAAGCGTGTTGGCTTGATTAAAACCATGGAAAAAAACGTGTGGGGTGCAAAGTCAACTTTTCCCTTTCAATCACTCACAAGCATACTGCACAACAATGTTGATTTCAAGTATGGCAAGAAAGCAGACTTGAAAAAGCAGAGAGAGGAATATGCTATATGATACAATGAAATGACTATGTGTTTTGTTATGGTGACAGCGGTAAATTGACCGAACGAAAAATGATGTTCGGCGCTATATAGTTGCCCATTAGCTTCTGATACTGAGGGACCGAGTAGACCGGAACCCACGCTCATCTTCACTCAACTTCACAGACTTGACAGACCGCGCCCCGCGATCCCGAATCGGTGGTAAGAAGTTCAGCAACGGCCTCACTTGCGTCTTGTCCACCGACGCGGCCTGGATCCAGCTTGGCAAGTTGAACACAAGTTTGCGTTTGAAATCTGCACTCCAGCTCTGGCTATTGATCATATTGGCGACCTGGCCTGATGACTGGACGGCAGCCTTTGTTGCGGGCAGGCGTTCCTCTTGGTAGGCCTCAAAGGCTAGCCGAATATCGTTGTAGGTGTAGGGCGACTCAAGCTTGTAGAAGAGGTTTGTCAGACAGATCGCATCCATGATGGCCTGCTCGGCTCCTTGACCCGAGAATGAGACAAACTAAATAGAAGAAGAAAAGTTCGAGGATTCAGAACGTTGTTCAGTAGGTGGGGTTTTTTTCTCGGTCTCAGTACGGACATTTACAGAAATCAGCATGGCTCCTGAAGATGAGAGTAAGCCCGTAGGTGGATATAACCAATGGAGAAATAACGAGTTGCTTTTCGTACCTTGTGGCAGGCTACGCGAGGTCAAGATGATCAGGTATTTCATAGGAAAAGGGTGACAAGAAAATGAGACGGAAACAGATAATAGGAAGAGGCATTAAAGATTGTGAGAAACCGCGATGTCATGGTCAGAGGACAATAGATTCTAGAAAAAGAAGTGCCTTGGAGGAGTGTGCGTTTGGGTCGATCAAAAGACATTTTTGTCATTTTTTACCTTCGCCGATGAGCACTGTGCGGCCATAATGCCATGTCTTGTAATGCTGTTGGAGGGAAGGCAAGGGAGGAAATGCAACAGGCGTAGCAAGGTTAATGCGGTGTTGCACCAAGAGTCGGCACTCAAAGCGAATGATACAGAGCAGCATATACACTGTAAGGTGCATACCTTTTCTTCCACAAGGATCTTGGTAATGCACTCTCGGGAGGTGTTCTTAATCAAGTCTGCAAGGGTGCCGCCAAACGGAATCTTGAGGTCCTTGATCAACAGACACGTCCTCTCAGCCTCTTCTTGTCCAAACTGCGACACCATAAAGTTCTCGTCGCCGGCATTGTTCGTCAACAGTGGCCCAGTTACGCTCCAGTTGACCTTGTCCCCTGACGTTGGAGAGATCCACAACTATTGACACAATAAGGCACAGTTTAGATGCTGGTGTCATTAAATCACGCTGTGCCATATCAGACTTCAGCAGAAGGAGAGCGGCAAGTCTTACTGTATAGGGCGAATCTTTGCCAATGACAATGTTACACTCGCCAAACTCATCGTTGACACCTTGGTACTGGCTTGCGTTCAAGGGGTTGGTCAGACCAATGATGGCGTTCTGTGTAAACTTGAGCGCCTCCATGTCGGACTTTGGCAAAAATGCCTTTTCTTTCAGAGTTCGGTAGAGGTTTTGTCGGACAGCTGAGTGTGCGCCATCCGCCCCAACAAGGACCGAAGCTTGCTCGATGTGGCCATTTGCACAGCGGACCTGGACTCCGGCATCTCCACTGACGACGTCGAGAACATAGCGGCCCCAGAGGATGCGGTCGTGGCGCATTTTTGAGATGAGAATTTGACAAAACTCTGTCCGCTGAACAATGTATGAATAGAAGCCGTATCTACATAGCCATTTGAATAGGGTGCAGAGAAGAGATTGCGTGAGCAAATTGAAAATGTGGTCTGGGCATGAGCATGAGGTAAGAGAATATGTTTGACTGGGTATATGGGCCAGGATAGATGGTTGCACAAACAAATGTACAAACAAACACGCATAGTTTGTTACATAACAAAAGGAAGAACTAAAAATGAAGCGCAATGGTCTAGGCTCTTTTTGTTGCTGTCGTTACTGTTGTCGTTGTTGTTGTATACATGTATTGCCTTGTGGTAGTTCAAGCGGCAAAGATACCAACAACAAACAAAGGACAGAACAACATGGCAGGAACTCAACAATCGCGAAAAAACAGGTAGGATAGGGAGCAGAAAACGCTCAGTAGACCCCTGGAGAGAGTTTGGGCCTTCAGAGGTAATGCTCAAACATATGAAGTTGTTGCTGTTTACCTATCCTTGGTAAAGGTACAGTCGAGTTTGCCAACAATGGACATATTATGTTTCCGCAGATTGATACACGAGATTGGTTTGGCAATCTCCATGATCTCATCCAACAGGCCCAGCTGCTCCATTGCATGAAGAGTATTCGAGGTCAATTGGATGGTTGTCTTGGGCACCTGGAGCTTATTCATCCTCTCAAGGATCACATAGTCGATCCCTGCTCGCTCTAGACAGTAGCCGAGCATGAGACCTCCTATGCCTGCTCCTACAATCAGGACCCTGAATTGCGGCTTCTCGAGTAGGCTGGAGTATGGGTAAACGGAGGAGTAGGAAGGTGCTGTGGATATAAAGGAGTCTGTTGTTGGCAGTGTTGACCTCGCACTAGAGGCAGTCGATTGTGATCGTTTTGAATTCGGCATTATCGATAACTGAGATGTGGTGAGATGTGATTGATTAGAGAAAGGAGGAAGAGAGAGTAAGGATGGAGGGAAGGAAGGAACGGGGTCAAAACAGAGAAAGAGAAAGGCAGCAGAAAGTCGGCTTGGCTTGTTGTTGTTGTTGTTGCGGTAGTTATTGTTGAGATGTTTTTGTAGGTGTGCGGCGAGAAGTATGAGTGGGGTTGATAAGGATGGGAGAAACAGAAAAGAAACGAGAACAAAAAAAGGTACGCCAATCGAAAGAGCGAAAATATCTTGGAAAAGTTATAGTAAAGAACACTTCGATGTCAACAAGGGGTGAATTGTGATCAAGGCTAAGGCTCAGTGAGGCTAGAACCAAACAAGGTGTCAAGAAAAAAAAAAAGGTACCGAGGGTGGGCTTCAATAGAAGGAAGAAAGGAGGTGAACAAAGGAAGTTGGGTTGGGTGGAGTGGAGTCAAGTCGAGAATGAGTATGAATGAAAGAAAAGAATGGGAGGAATGAATGGGAGGAATGAATGGGAGGAATGAATGGTGAATGAGAGAGGTAAGTGGAGGTCAAGGTGAAGGTGGAGTTGAGGGTGAAGTTAAAAAATAGAAAAGAGAATTGAAGGAACAATAAGAGTAAAGGCGAAAAGGAACTGTCGTGGGCGTTGTTTGATTGTTTGTTGTTGTTGGATTGTGAAAGTGGGTCCGTTGTGTATTGTTTGTGAGGGTGTCGGTATGTGTGTAAGTGTATGACAGTAGAGAAGTGGTGAGGCAGTGAAGAGAACGAGGGTAGAAAAAAAGGAGGGCACAGAGCAAAGCAATTGAAAAGCAATTGAAAAGCAGCAGACAGCGGGGGCTGTGGTAGAGAAGGAGGGTATTTAGAGGAAGTGAGAAAGAGAAATAAGAAGAACGAGAAGAGAAGGAGAAGGAGAAGCAGAAGAAAGAGAAGTAGAAAGGGAAGGAGAGATGAGGGGGAAAGACAAAAAAGCGTGAGCGGAGGAACAAAAAACCAAAGGAATAAGTAGGGGATAGGGAGACAAAAGAAGCTATTGAACCACACTGTCCACACAACTCTACTCGAGACAGACTTCTTTCTTCTTCCTCTTTTGCTCCTATGCCTGAAAAGAGTGAGGAACCTCTCCTTTCTACTCCGTCTCTTCTTTTTTCTTCTTTCCTTTCGTCCTCCTGTCAGACTTCAGCGCCAACAAAATCACAACGGTCGATCCTCGGTCAGGTCAGCATAAACACAACAGTTAATTGCGCCATCTCCTCAATCGTCAACGCACACAACGTGTCTATCTATCCTTGCTGTCAGCACACACACAGATGCCTGCCCCTCTATCTCGTTAATCACTGCGCAGACATGGCCCGCCTTCCTTCTATCTTTCTTTTCCTATTTTGCCTCCCTTCCTTTTGCTTTTCTGCTAGTCGCCAAAATGCAGGGCGATGTCTTTTCGCCCTTTCGCTCTTTACGTCGATCTACTTTGATTTTATTTTGGTTTGGTTTGTGCTCATCTCTTCTTTTGCCACTTCCCATTGTAACGTTTGCATACCATCTAGCATCGCAAAAAGCAAAACGCATCTTTATTTTGTGCAACACCGTGCGCCCACCTGTTGACAAGACCCTTGTTTTACTTGCTTTGTCCAAAGCAAGCACTTAACGTCCCTCGTTCCTTATTACCCAGGCCGGCCATCCTCAACTTCAATTGATAGCATAACTGTGCATAATAGATCTTCATTTATCACACACCCCTGCAGTGTGGCAAGAAAAATTAGAAATAGCAAACCACCTTGCGCACTTATTTCCTTGGTCTTTGTTCTCCTGCTATCCTTTGTCTGCCCTACAGAGGGTACTCCTTTCACATACATGATCCAGAAGTCCGGTGACCTTATTGCAGCTTTTATTGAGACCTCTTTCACTTTCCTATCCATATACCGCAGCGTACCATTTCAGAGACCTAAGTACTATTCGCATACGTATACCTACATACACATATAGGGTTGATACATGGGTAGGGCTACCAGTATATTAAAATGAGTGAAGCGAATATTCATCGGACGCATCGGATAGAGACCATAATAATGCAAGCAAACAGCAACCTGCAGCCCAGTGTATCCATCCTCATTCATCCTTCATCCACTCCTCGCTCTTATTGCAATAGGATCATCTACATGTCGCCTGCCTGGAAATGAAAAAATTGCAATTGAAACTGAAGTGTAGAAGAGGCAGCCGGTCCCTGAAAAAAAAAAAAAAAAAATAGATGAGTGAGCATAAAGGTAGGGAAAATACGGAATAGAAAGAAGGAAACATGAGGTGCGCAGGATGAGTGGATAAGCCATAAAAGTGAGAAAACGAGGTGAGGTGGTGAGCCCAATAGTCACTCAGCCTACCACATGCTCCATCACTCAACTACTCAACTTGGAGAAGCGAGAGTGTCTAATGGGATGAAGGTTTGGAAAAATAAAGGAGGGAATGCAAAAAATAAAAAAGCATGATAGGTTTTGACTGTTGTCAGTATCATCATCATTATTCGAGTGAGAAGAAAGAGATAAAGAACGTAGACGAAAACACAAACTCTACCCAGCCCGTTCTCTCCTATTCAATGTCCGTTACTCTCCGTTGTTCAGAACTAAACGCCTTTCTCGTATCTCTTTCAAAAACCACCTCGTTCCGTGGGATGCTTTTTTTATTTTCTAATCCTCCTATGCATTGTTTATCATCCTTTCTCTTTCAGCCCCCTCATCACTCCCCTCCCCTTTTTTTTAACACTCTTTGCAAAACGTGAAAATGATGGAATCCTTCTCTGGATCATAATCCGTTGTCCGTTCAATTTTTAGGCTCATCTCTCTTATCCTTTCTCGACTATAAAAATAATATGAAAACAGATGCATGTTCCATACTCCATGTGTTTGCTAGCATAAAACAGCTAAAAGAGCGTGTAGATGTTTATATAAGGGGTATAGAAAGCGGAAGGGAATACAACAGCAGTAGCAGGCTCGATTAAGTCCCGACTGGCTCAGCTCAGCAATTTGTTCTGAATTGTTATCAACTTCTGGAGCCTGGAACAATAGAAAACTCAATGTGCCATGTGCTAAACCATAATATCGATGATGTATTTCCGGTCTGCTTGTCCCTGTGAGCAATTTTTTTTGAAAAAAAAAAAAATGGATCCTAATTGAACCAGCCAAAATTAATATGCGGCGCCACGCATATTGAAAACCTTCCATATTGTTCAGGTACATAGTGACAACCCTGGACGGTGCTCCTACAATGAGAAAAGCAAGACAATGTGGCTCATATTATAGTGAAGAGCTGGTTGAGAGGGAGGAGGGCGGGCGCCGCGGAGTAATGAGTTTGTACCGTAGATAGGCCAGACAACAAAGCAAGCGGGTGAATTTTTTGCCTAGTGGCAACTTTGCAAAAGCTGCATCAGTGCCGCCGCGCCGGAGCTGTTGTTAGAGGGAGACCTCAGGTGCGGAGGAGAACGAGAGGTGTGGACTGCCCTTTCGGATACGTGTCACGTGCAACGAGGACTGTTAGGGTCTTGAGGGGAGTTGCCCTTGGTTGGCCGAGGCGTTGGCGTCAGTGCCGGGTGTGATATGATCACTCATCGAGGAAGAGGGAGAAGAGAAAGTGGAGTTCCCCTCTACAGCCCCTGTATTCGAGGGTGCGTCTTCAGGATCGATGGTCATAACTCAGATAGCGGGCAGACAACGAAAAGGATGTATGTACGTGTGTGTGTGTGTCCCTTCTCAATATCGCGAATAAAGACGGTAACTCTCAAGATCTGCCCCTGCTCGTATCGTGGAAAGAAAGGTGCTTTATGTTAATAACTATTCTCCAAAGACTAGAAACTACTACTGCGCCAATGGTCAAAAGGGTGTAGCGCCTACCTGCTCGTATCGTGGAAAGAAAGGTGCTTTTCCAGACATTCGCAGGCAAATGCGTAAAATAGCCAAATGGCCACCAGAAGCTAAGCCACTCCAAATCATCACAGGATTACTTAGGTGGTATTCTCGTTCTGCGGACGTCGAATGGGTAAGCCCCCTTTTCTGCATCGATAATAGAGACTTGACTGACTATAGGAAGTGGATGGCTGTTTCTAATAACCTATACTCAATGAAGCGAACCAAAGGATTTCAACTGCACCGGATATCAATACCACTAATTTCCTTCGCTTGTTCGCTACATCTTTCATCATTGGCCCCTGATTAAACAACAAGTTCAAGTACATCATCCTAGGAGGAGAAGGGAAGGAAGTATATTCCTGCATACATGTCCATTAGTAAACGACTGAATCTATTATACAAGAACCGGTAGTCCATACATAGTCTACACCATATTTTTCGTTTGCATTAAACATAGGTACTGCCTAGGCAAGTAGCAAAAGACGAGAGGGTCTAGACGCCCTCTCGCTTGTTACTCACATTTGGTCCGCATAGCCAGCGAGCGCCTTGATTTGAATCCTCTACGGACCCACTTTGTGCCCTCATCAATTATCCATCAGAAACAAAGGGGGGTCACTTTCTTTCTGTCTATCTCTTTTTTCCTCTTCAATCAGCCTACACTCCTTTTCGCCAAAAAATGCACTTTTCATAAGAAAAAGTGCATTTTTTACTGAATCAAAAAAATATAAGGATGTTATGCAGTCCAGCATATTCCAGCTTGGATTTACGGATCACATAGGCATCTTCACCCCCAAGCAGATATGTAATCCGTAGATCCAAGCTGGAATATGCTGGACTGCATAACATCCTTATATTTTTTTGATTCAGTAAAAAATGCACTTTTTCTTATGAAAAGTGCATTTTTTGGCGAAAAGGAGTGTAGGAGGAGGAGTAAGGTATCCGCATTTAGTAAATGCATTATTATCACCCCCATCCATTGGTGGTTGAGTGTTAGGTCGATGTCTGAGAAAAGACAGAGGGTATGGATGAACAAAACGAGTGGGGAGGGGGAATCAGTGAAAAGTTATTTCAGATCTGAACCCCTGCTCAGCTAGTCATATCGACGCTTTCCCCTGAAGGTTGTTTGATGCTTATTCTGCTATCAACCCTCGTTTTTTTTTATTCTCTGTTATGCAAAGATCGCCCTCGGTCGTCGTGGTTGGAAATCGACGAAAGGTGAGGGATGTATATCGGTCAGCGACCATAGTACAACCAAACATCGTCGTGACACAAAGAAGAGCAAAAAATCGTCAAAGAAACAAACAGCCCTCTGCTCATTCTTGATCTTCTCCTTTCATCCTCCTCCCCGCCTTTTTGGTAACTCGATTTGTTTGCGGATGGTTGCGTTGGTCCTAGGTCCCCTTTGTTTTTTTTCGGTCAGGGTCACTCGATCTTTCTCCCAGTGCAACGTTCTGCTGTGCAATAAAGTACAGTGCGTTTTTCTTCGACTGTCTATTTGCTAATCATCTTCCCTTGTTGCGTTGTTCAGACTACACCACAGTTTCATACAACGCTTTGGCGCCAGGGTTTTTTTGGCACTAGTAAGTCGGAATAACAAAAGGAATCAAGTATAGGCCGTGCTTCAACAACCAAAAGAATGTATGTAGCAAAAAGAAAAGAAATGAATACCAACAGGGAAAACAAACAAAGAGAGGGACGTGAAACACAGCCAATTTCAGTTCCCGGCCCTGAGGGTTGACTCACATTTTTCCCTCCCTCTGCTTGGCTGTGAATCTCGATAGCTGATTTCTCTGCTACACAAGGGTCTGACGAGGATGAGCAGATCAAGACTGCGAGGGAGCGGAGTCGGGTTCAAAGGAAGAAGAAAAAATGCAGGGTCCCCAATGGCACTTGACCAAAGTTCCTTACTGACAGACACGCCGACAGAAAAAGGACACAGGTACGAACAGCAACGAGCGAACTTCTGATGCTCCTTTTAGAAAACTCTTTAACGCTTTGTGGAGGGTGGAAAAAATAGAGGACTGCCTTTAATGGACATAACACTTCCGCAAACATAGCTGAGAGAAAGAAGCTTCCATTTTCTCTCCGCTTCAAAAAAAAAAAAAAAAAAAAAAAAAAAAAGGCAAGTCCATTGATCACCATTCCATCCCTTTTTGCGTTGGCGCAGACGAACGTTTGGATCTCAGATGGTCAAGGGACCAAAAAAGACGGTTGTGGTGGCGGTAATCAGGCGAGAGCGGGACACAGAACAATAAACTGACTGACTGACTAACTCACACACTGACACTATACGCCTTCAGACACACAGGCAGGACACGCCTTACTTGGTTTCTTTTTCACTCACAAAGGCAAGGAAAACTCAAGCACACAACATACACAACTAAAAAGACATTAAAAAGTGGCGACAATCTTTCAAGCCCGGGGCACTGGCACAGGCAACTCCAAGAGTCAACTCCTCTCTGTCAGTACTCAATCCTCCACTACAAAGTTGATTGAGATTCAACAATTCAAAAAAAAACAAACGCCATCGTTTTTCGAATATAAATACTAACGCCAATGCCCACCAAAACAAATCCTCACTCACTCACCCTCATCCTCATCTCCCGTCCTCTCCAACATTCTCTCTTTCCTTACCTACCTCCAAGCCTACATCTTCACAAAATGGTCAAATTCATCTCTACCCTCTTGGTTGCCGCCACTTTGGCCGCTGCTTCCTTCACCACTGCTGCCCCTGTCAACAAGACCGCCGAGCCCAAGGTCAAGGCCGCTTCTTCCGATTTCTCCGGCAAGGCCACCTGGTGTAAGTTTTCTCTTCGCACCCTTCCCCCCCCCCCTCTTTCTACTTCTTCTACAAACCAAGCACCCTTACTCTCAAACACCAAAAACCAAAACCACGGCACTAACTCTTCCATGCTTCCACTCCATATTAATCCCTAAATTAGTCACGGGCTCGTACGGTGCGTGCAACTATCACTGGGACGGCAACAACGAGAACATTGTCGCCCTGAACGCTCACCAGATGGGCTCCCAGTCGTGGGGAAACCCCGAGTGCAACAAGCGTGTCCACATTAAGAACAAGGCCAACGGCAAGACTGTCGAGGCTCGTATCGTCGACAAGTGCCCCGGTGACGAGTGCGCCTACGGCTCTCTCGATCTTTCGCCCAAGGCCTTCAAGACCATTGGCAATCTTGACGCCGGTGTCCTCGACATTGAGTGGTACTACATCTAAGCTACTGGTTAGCGTACTGTTGTTATTCCTCCCCCCTCTCCCTCTGCCTCTTTGATACTTTAGACTCTGTGAGTTTTCAAACTCTCTTTCATTATTACCTCGCCCTCCCCCAATACCTGTAAATTATCATCATCTCCTTGCATTGTTTCTAGGCAGGTCCTAGAATTTTTCACGCGACACTTTTTCCACCTTCATCCATCCAGCATTTTCATTCCCTTGTATTCATACATGAATAAATACAAATTTTAATCAGAGTTGTCTTCATGAAGATGATTTACAATGGGTTATTTTTTACTGAAGAAGTTATGACAAAAGCGCTGTCTAGTAGGATTTTGAGTACTACTTATAATGATTGTGGCTGTAGGGATGTGCACTAATGGGCACCCTTTAAAAAATAAGATATTTACGCAATGAAGTAATAACATAGGGGGGAAGTTTATTTCCCAATTACGCGCGACGGTAAGCCTCACCACCGGTAGTGGGCGCGACTTGATTTCCAGTCGAGCTGCCGACTGCATTCTTGTGACCATCAATGACATCAACCTTGACCGTGTCGCCTGGGGCAGCTGAAGCTTCAGCCCTGTGCTTAGCTAAATTCGCGGCCGTGACAATATCGAAATCATAGTAACAGAAGAAAATATACAACGCCGACGCCATGATGCCGCCGCCGAGTGGTCCGATCCAATAGATCCAATGATCGATTGTAAACTGTCTTGAGACGAGGGAAGTCGCAAAGGCACGGGCGGGGTTGATGGAGGCGTTATCATAGCGAGTGGCGAACAAGTGGCAGGAAAAGAGGGTGAATCCGATGGGGAGAGGGGCCATGAAGGAGGATTTTGAACGCTCTTCGGTTGTCATGAGGTAGACGAAACAGAGGATACAGGTTAGCCAAAACTCGAGGAAAAAACCGCGTGCCAGCGACTCTCCGTTTTGCTAAAGATCAGATTTTCGTGAGTGAATGAATCAATTAGAAACATGATGAAAAAGATAAAAAAAATTTGTGAGTGACACACCATTTGAAACATCGATCACTTGCTTCGCTCTTCCACTCCAAACAGGCGAATTAAAAAAAAATCCCCCTCCTTTCGGACACTTACAAGGTAGTTAATGACTCCAAGCTTAACATTGCCGGGGGTGTTACCGCGGGCCATGGCGACACCAAGACAGGCTCCCAGAAGCTGGCAGACAAAGTACATGCAGGCCTTGGCAACACAGAGGTTGCCGGTGATCAAACACGCCAGGGTGATGGCGGGATTGAAGAGGGCGCCACTAATTCGTCCGAATGCCCAAGCGGTCACCATCAGACCCATTCCGAACGCGAATGCAATACCCAACACACCTCTATTTTTCTCATATGAAAGTGTAAAGAACAATAAAAACAGGATACGGACATGATTAACATCAATGATATGAAAGAAAAGAAAAATATTCCTGTGGGTATGCAAATATATCGAGTAAAAAGTACACGATGGAAGAAAAAAAAAGAAGACTTACGTTCCCTCGGCGGTACCGCGGGAGACGGCATCGGCACCTCCGACGGCGAGGTATAAGAACATGGCGGTACCAATGAACTCACCGATGGCGGGAACGAACCATCGCTGAAGCTCGGAGATCACCTTGCGGTTACTTAGGTTGAGGTTGCTGCTGCTGCTACCGTGTCTGTTGACGTTCGGCATGGTCGGCATTTCGCGTGAACTTTTGCTTTTCTAAGAGGTGGGAGAGGGAGAAGACGGAAGTATTACGAGCGGTGTGAGAAGGGAGTAAAGAGCTAGAAAAGGTGTACGCATACGAAAAAAAACCCTTTTATATCTTTTAACAAAGCGCGTTGACACCAACCTTTTCGGAGATGATTGTGAGGCGGAAAAAAAAATGTTGATCAACACGGAGGTTGGTTTCGAAACAATGAACCACACTAGTCGATCAGTGCTCTCTGGCTGGATGAGACAATGTTGAAAAGTTGAAAAAAGACAGAAAAATACCTGGGGCATTTGGACTCTCACGAAACGTGGTCTTTGTCCTCTCAATTTGTAGCAAAGAGACTGGAGTGAGCCACGTCTGAAGGCATATTTTTATCCTTCCCTCATTGTCAACAGCACACTCACAAGGAAATAAAATGAGAAAAATGGATGTCTCAGTGTTCTCCTCATGTCGCAGCCAGATTGTACTGTAGGACAAAAAAAAGGGTTTCTTCTTTCTCCTCCAAAAATACTCGCGTTTGTTCGGATTGGTGTGAACTCGAATGGATCGTTACTTCTTGCATGACAATCACGGAATTAAAAAATAAAGATTATTAAGGGATGCGACACAAAGTGGCTTGAGAATAACCTTAAATCGTATAAAAACACTAGGATATTTTTTATTTACATACAAACACGCTAAGGTACTTTCAGACGATGAAGACGAGGAAGACCAGAAAGGGGTGAAGTGTGAAAAGGTGGTGAGGAAGATACACAGAATAATAAACAAGTAAGAAGAGGAGGGGAGGGTAGGATTTTTTTTTGTTTTAGCGAGCAAGGAGAGGCTTGTCGAAACCGAGGATTTTTGCCAAGGAGGAGCGGCGTCTACCACCGGCCTGCATCATGTTGTCCTTGGGGAGGGGCAGTCCGTCCTTGTTGTGGGTAAGGTTCAGGTTCCTCTCGGCCTCACGAACACGGTCCATATGTTCAGCCTGGGCGCGGCTTATATGGGCGTATGGTCTATTTAGGTGTTGTGCAGTCAGTAATGCAGTCATACAACGAAAAGGGGAGAAAAATAGGCCATGTTAGTAATGGTTGCAGGAAGGGTCTAGTCGTTAAGGTAAAGTCGAGAGGACCTTAAATCGTTGTCTCGGAATTGACACCTGAACAAACAATCAAAAATTGGCAACTCCAATGTTAAAAAGGAAACGAAAAAAAAAAGTTTTCATCCCCTCACTCTTAAGAGAAATGCCCCGTGCGTAGACTGAATGTTGCTTGGTCTAGCCCATCGTTGTTGTTGTTGTTGACAAAAACGTACCCTTTGTGTTCATCACCACCAGCATCGGTCTTGTATCCGAGGGAGGTAAAGGCAGATGACCGACGACGACCCAGATTAGCACTACTACCGCCGTTGGGTTGTGAGTCTGGCATCAAAAACCTTGCAATCGAGCTCCTTCGACGACCACTGTTGCTGGTGTTAGTGGTTGCAGGCTGAGAGACAGTCTTGCGCATAGGGATCTGTTGGCTGTTATCGACACCGATCATGCTGTTGAAGAGATTCCCGACAGAGGACCTGCGATGAGCTTGGCCTCCAGAGCCAGAACCGGATGTACGCTGACTGGTACTGGAAGCTGGTGCTTGGAAAGGAGCCATGTTCACAGTATTGTTATTGGTGCTGGTTGTAACAGGAGTCATGCCGTAGCCAGAGTCCAAGGGACCATAGCCAGTGGTGTTCAAGGGTTGAGAAGGAGGAGGAGAGTTGGTGCTGGTTGTGAATTGGATTTGTGTATGTGGGGCGGGTTCCAATGGATGCGTGGAAGCGTAGGATGATGTGTTGTACATCTTGTTGTAATCTGGTATCTCATGGATCTGGCTCATGATGGCTATAGATGTGTTAATTGGAAAAAAGGGGAAGAGGATGGGAAACAGGAGAAGGAATGGGATACTTTGTAAAGAAAAGATTATTTGGTAGAAAGTGTTTGTCTTTGGTTTTTGTTGAGCGATGTCTCGCACTCTATATACCTGTTTTGTCGAAGGCTGTTGACGAGAGAAGCGAAGAAGAAAATGATCACACGGACACGTCGCTTGTTGACTTTAGTCTCTTTCTCTTTTTGCATTTGTGTGAGGTAGACACTTGGTCCTGTCGCTGACGAGAAGAA
Organism: Linnemannia schmuckeri; assembly: GCA_029449235.1. NCBI lineage: Eukaryota > Fungi > Mortierellomycota > Mortierellomycetes > Mortierellales > Mortierellaceae > Linnemannia > Linnemannia schmuckeri. Next base: position 3,381,948 of record JANATG010000002.1, read on the forward strand.
TGGTGGGAAGAAGAGACCAAGCCTTCTTGATATGGTCAGGTCGACGACTGGTTGTTTGCGAGGTTCGAGTTGATGCTACTCTTTGTCTTTTTTTTCGCTTTATGGCCTGAAACACTGCCAATCAGGAGACAACTCTTCCCCTTTCTAACAACCAGGGATTCGACGAGAGCTGTCTTTTTTTTATTCTTTTTAGGGTCACGCCGTCTCCTCGACAGCAAGAAGCAAACAACTGCTGCAAGCAAGCAAACCCGACAATAAGACACACGACCGATTCCCAATCTCCCAATTGCTTTGCTTGCTTACACCACAGCCACAAGCCTCAGCCTCAATCTCGACCATTGCACATTTAAAAACATCTAATGTCTCCACAAATAGTCAATTGACACATCAGTGCGTACTTTGGTTATGAGAACACAAACAATGCACAGTTGATTGATAATGACATGCTATTTCCTTTCCTCACCGGGTTTCTAACTGCTACCTATTTCATTTCGCCCACATCTTTCTTTTTCCGTCGCTCTCTCTCTCGCTCTTCGGAATTTCGTGCCACCATATCTTTCTCCGATCAGTGTTGTCTGAACGGGCAAATTTCACCCACATGCATTCACATTCATACAGTTGAGTAATAGGGACTGCTTTCTTCTTCCATAAGTCATTACGGGCTTGCTTACTGATTGGCCCGAACTTTCCATGCTTATCTGCGATCATTGTTTCTTTTGTCTAAACCAATCCTCCTTGTTTTCACTTCTTTCTTTTCTTTTTTTTCTCTTTTTTCTCTCCTTCTTCTTCTTCTTCTTCATCACTTTTTTCCCCCTTCCTTATCCTCTCTTTCTTCCACCAAAAGCCGGGATCAAGACAATACCCACTCACACGCAAGCAAAGGATTCTTACAGGAACAACAACACTACCACCGCAACACTCAACAATAAGAACCAACCAACCAACCATCCAACCAACAATGGCATCAGTACCAACAACCAACGGGGTATCCAAGGCTGCTCTCACCTACATCCCCCCTTACTCGCGCACAGAATCTACACCCGGCTCCCCAACCCCCTCCGCCCACTCCTCCCAACACGATGGCGGCGACGATTTCCAACAACACCCCGACTACCTCCGCCTGATCCTCACCGCCCGGTGCTACGAGATCCTCAAACAGTCCCCACTGACCCACGCCGTCAATCTCTCTGCCCGGACCCAGAACCAGATCTACTTCAAGCGTGAGGATCTCCAGGACGTCTTCTCGTTCAAGATCCGGGGCGCCTATAACAAGCTTGCTCATTTGACCGAGGAAGAGAAGCGTAGGGGTGTCATTGCCTGTTCTGCAGGCAACCATGCTCAGGGCGTGGCTTTGGCTGCCAAGACCATGGGGATCAAGGCGACCATTGTCATGCCTACCCCAACCCCGGAAATCAAGTCGAGGAATGTGTTGAGGTTAGGGTCGACCGTGATCCTGCACGGCAAGAACTTTGATGAGGCCAAGGCCGAATGTGAGCGGTTAACAAAGCTGGAGAACTATACCAACATCCCGCCCTTTGATGATCCTTATGTCATTGCCGGTCAGGGGACCATTGGAGCCGAGATCTTGAGACAGCATAACTTGCACGAGATTGATGCGATCTTTTGCTGCGTTGGTGGAGGCGGTTTGATTGCGGGTGTGGCGGCGTATGTGAAGCGGGTTGCGCCGCATATCAAGATCATTGGATGTGAGACCGTTGATGCCAATGCGATGACTCAGAGTTTGAAGGCTGGACGCAGGATTGAGTTGACGGATGTCGGTCTGTTTGCGGATGGTGCTGCAGTCAAGGTTGTGGGTGAGGAACCCTTCCGACTCTGCCAGTCGTTTGTCGATGAGATGGTCGAGGTCACCAACGACGAGGTACATTTGACCTTTTCCTCTCTCCGCATCCCTTGCACCCTCCTTTTTACCCCCTGTTAATTTTAAATCTTGTTTATCCATTTTGCATATGAAACTAACGTGACTTTCGATCTCTCTATCCCTAATTCCAACAGATCTGTGCGGCGATCAAGGACATCTTCGAAGACACCCGCTCCATCGTCGAACCCGCCGGAGGACTGGCCGTAGCGGGTTGCAAAAAGTACCTCCGCGAGCACAACCTAACCAACAAGACCTGCGTCGCCGTCACTTCGGGCGCAAACATGAACTTTGAACGGCTCCGCTTCGTCGCCGAACGTGCTCTCCTTGGTGAACAAAAGGAAGCCCTTCTTTCCGTTGTCATCCCTGAAAAGCCAGGCGCCTTCCTGCAGCTCTACAAACATATCCACCCCCTCATGGTTACCGAGTTCTCGTACCGGTATGCGCCTAATAGGAGGGCGCAGATTTACATGTCGTTCTTGTGTCAGGACCGCAGAAGGGAGGTGCCATTGATCATGGACCGGTTGGCGAAGGAGGATATGCAGGCTTGGGACATTAGTGAGGATGAGATGGCAAAGAGCCATGCGAGGTATATGATTGGAGGACGGTCTGAAGCTGAGAATGAGAGGATGTTTAGGTTCGAGTTCCCTGAGCGTCCTGGTGCGCTGTTGCAGTTCTTAGAGGGCCTTCGGGCTGGATGGAATGTTTCTCTCTTCCACTACCGGAATCACGGCTCTGGTGAGTCCTTTTTGATCTTTTTCTTTTACTTCTTTGATGCATTCTTTAGTTTATTAAGCATGGATTACTAACGCATGTCCTCTTTCTTTTTTTTCTCTTTGAACTGAAATAGATATGGGCAAGGTGTTAGCGGGTTTACAGGTCCCTGAGGAAGATAACGAGGAGTTTACAAAGTACCTGGCTCAATTGAATTACCACTGGGTCGAAGAGACCAACAACCCCCTCTACAAGCAGTTCTTCTGCTAATGCAGATTCCCATCATCCTCTCACCACCTCTCATCATCTAATACCAGCAGAAGCAAATAAAAGAAATTCGAGGAATCAGACATTCGACTTGCGGGTGCAAAAAAACCCCCCCTGTCTATTGTTCTATGTTCTAGGATTGTACTACTAACTTCTTGCATCCACGTCGAAAAGAAAAAAGGGACCTAAAGCTCCTCTTTGAGCCAACGAACGACATCCATGACCTTTTGTGCACCGCCAGCGGGGGCAAGGACTTCAGGGGCTTCATCCTTGATCCGCTCCACAGCCAGATCCAGTCCCTGAACATCATATCTCTGACCTTCCATTCCGATCCCGAGAGCCGTCAATGGCAACGAGGGTGCGTTGATTGAATGGTCCATCGAGTCCAAGTCTACCTGCGTAATCAATCCTTCCTTTGACTTGATCGTCACATTCTATCGTTGAAATGGAAAAAAAAAAAAAAAAAAAAAAAAAAAAAAGTTAGTTTAGCGACCCCTGGAAGGAGTTAAGCAAGATAGAAAGCCCGCTTGGGCAATTAATAATAACAACGACAATCTTACGACAGTGCCCCAAGGGAAGGTTTTCTCAAGCTGGTACGAGAACTCCGGTGTTTGACCATACATCCACTCCCAAGTCTTCATATCATCTCGAATCGCCTTGACAGCCTCCATGCCCTCAATCATTTTCTGATCCACAACTATAGGTTCTCCCTCAAGATTCTGACGCCAAGTATCATAGGCATATCGTTTCAAAAACTCTGTCCGTGTAGCCTCACAGAAGGAGAGATGGTCGATTGTGAAGGAGGACTCGCGCAGTCGTGTGACGGGCGAACGCACAGATGCGACACCCTTGGTGACGAGGCTTGTCCGGTCGACTTTGAGGTACTGACCCAATGAGGACAGGTCTGTGTCGATCAGCATTGTTCCATGGTGGTATGCTCGATGTTGGATCAACTTGAACGCCGATCCTGAGATGTAGAAACAATTGAACAAAAAAAAAGCGTGTTAAAACATTAATTATTATTGCACTGGAAAGAGATAGACTGAATATCTCACAACCTGACAGGAACACATATCTTTTTGCCATCGACGACAATGTCATGGCGTTCATTCACAGAGGCAGGGATGTCAAGCTCATGCAACGCGCGGCAGATCAGCTCTACGTTTGTCCTGCGGTCAAAAACCTCCCTTGGCATCATAATCGAGTAGTTCGTGTTGCCCATATCCTATTACACCAGGAAGGTAGGTATGTGCAGGCCAATTAATATTATTCCTTGCCTGGTAATGTTCGATTCGTATGTTCATATGTGTGCTGTCTCAGAGAAAATGACTTACATGGTACACGGTTCCGCCTCCACTCTTGCGTCTCACAAACGGGATACCATCACGCGCCAACAACTTCAGGTTGCATTCCTTGAACGGATTCTAGAGCACAGATTTGGCCACATGGACAATAAATTCATTTTTTTAGATCCAAGAGAGTTTATCGTAAAGTGTTCCTAAAAAAAAAAAAAAAAAAAAAAAAACGAGTAATTAAATGCCTTTTGTTACCTGATTCCTCCCGATAATGACGGATTTGGAGTTCCTGTAGAGAAACAGGATATATGTCGATGGATCCGAGTTCCTGAACAGCCTACAATAACAGTGACAAGAGATACATATGCGTTGTCAATTCTCTGCAAGACATATCATGCATTATCTTTACTGTTCTCACACAAAACTAACGAGAGAGACAGCATTGCTTTGATTACCATTCTTCAAAGGCCAGGTTGGTGTATGGATCATTGATCTTTGAAATATACGTCTCGACCTAACCAAAAAGAAAACCATCAATCACACGTTGTTAAACTCAAAGTCAAGTAACAACTCTCATAACCAAGACATACGCCAACTTATTCACAAAAATCACTCAATTACTTTGAAGTTTCCCTGTACGTTCTTGGTAGCCGGTGCTTGGACGGTTTTTCCTCCTGCAGCAGCAGTAGTAGTAGCAGTGGAATACTGTTTCCGGTTGGTAACATGCCGTGATCCTGCGAACAGCAATGCGAATGAGGCCTGTGAGTTTGAAAAGACTGCACTCCGTGCTATCCTTGAAGACTGGCAGGCCAGTAGAGCGAGTAGTGGAGAATGACGAAGCATTTTGCAATTAAATCGAATGTCTGTTGAGTTGGATGTAAATGTGGAGAAAAAGTGGAAGCAGAAAGAAAGGTAATGTGTTGCTCTTTTTCTCGGAGTACAACAAGGCACCAAAAGGAAATAAAGTTCGTGAGAAAAACGAAATCAGTCTGAATCATTCGCTCCTCCTTCGGACAAACTCGCCGCGTTCAGGGTTCTATTCTGCCTCCACACTTGGCCACTTCTTCCTTAGTTGCACACGAGATTGAAGATCGCTTTTTAATAACTGTACAAAAAAAACTCTTAAGCAATCTCCACAAACCCATCGGTAAGCTGGTCACTCTTGAAATGACTCTTGGATTCTTGTCCAAAAAAGATCACCGTAACTATACGATTTCGAATAAAAACAAGCGTCAGTTCAACGACTCATTTCTCCTCAATAGCAACAACAACAACTCCCTCCCTCGTTAAACAAAAGAAAACATACCGGTGATGTCGTCGCGGTAGACGCGGCTCATGGGTGAGGGGATGGACAGGGTGGCAGCCAATTGGTCCTCGTCGCCACCTCCGAGAGCGTTCCTGACAAGATGTGTCGAGGCATTGGATTGGTCCTTGAAGGTGAACTGCCTGATCTGGCTAGCAGGACCCTTGGGTGGCAAATTGGCTGGCGTCAATTCTTCGCTCTCTTCGTTCTGCTCGTTCTTCTTGCCGGTGATAACGCCTTGGATCGCCTGGAGCTTGCCCTTGATCGACTTCATTTCCTCGCGGTCCAGAACCAGCTTTTCCTGACCAGTCTTACCATCCAACAGATCACCGACAAGCTGAATCACCTCGTCATTCGTCAGCTTGTCCCAAAGTCCATCGGTCGCCATAACCAAGAATCGATCCTCTGGACGCAGCTTGTGATGCTTGACAACAGGTTTGGCAGTAACATAGGGAGGGGTATGGTAATTGCGGTGTGGTTGGCGGTAGGAGGGGAATAATTGGAACACGCGCTCCTGAATCTCCTTTGTCCACTTGTATCTTGCATCTCCAAACGCTCTCGTTGGTTCTAATTACATCCACGACAACAAAAGTGTTAGAAAAAAAAGTGTAGAGATTAATACGTTCATTTGAAGTTTGATATATAAAACATGTTGACTCACCAAGACCACCGAGGACACGGCCACGCATGACCACGGTGTTTTCTTCACCAGGATGCTCCTCCTGTAGTCTCCGGACCTCCCAACGGTTTCTTCCTGTTTGGTCAAACGACAAGGGCACGGCCTTCCAGGTGTGTCCAGACTTGCTGGTCGCAGAGGGCTCGCGAACACCCATGACGGCACGAGAGTCTCCGGTACAGGCCACATAGAGATCCTTTTCCTTGACATCAATGTATGCCATCAAGGCACACGATCCTGAGATGGCTGGCAAGAGACTGGAGCAAGCCAAGGGACGGGAAGGAAACTCGAGCACCTGTTGGACCGTCTGATTTACAATCTTGTCATCCAGCTTCAAAAATCCATTCTCGATCGCCTCCATGACCGCCATGATATCGTGAGAATCCTTGACTTGCTCCAGCTCGGTAGCGACAGAGGGCGCCAATTCCAAGGCAACTCGCTGACTGCAGCACCAACCTCCATGGCCGTCAAAGACGCCAAAGAAAGCCTTGTCGATCCCGCCGTTATGGTTCCGAATCACATGCCGTGATAGATCATCCTCGATCGGGTTGTTGGAAGCGACCTGGTTGACACAGTAGCCGACAATAACCTCGTCCTTGTTCTTGTCCTTTGTATCTTTATCCTTGGTCAGCACTCTGAAAGCCTTTTCGTTCTGGGCGAGTCGTTCATCTACCTGCTCTGAAGACAGCATTCGGACGGATTGTTTCTCGTATCGATGAAGGGCGGGGGAGTGAAAAGGAGATTCTCCTGTAGAAAAGGATCGGTGCTCGCCTGGGACGGGGCTGGGTCCTGCAGTCTGGCCGGTCAAGGAGCTCCGAAAATCAATGAAATCGGCTTGGATCTGGGGCCAGCTCGAGTGCTTGTACTTTTTCGTAAAGTGGTAGATCCCCACACCGGCTGTGCCTACAAGTCCTCCGAGGATGAAGGCTTTGATGACTTTTCGTCGAGATTCGATGAGATGGAGGATCCAGGGGTTGAAGCCAGGACCGTCGTGACTCTTTTCGTACTGTCGATGCTGATGCTGATTTCGCTGATGAGACTCTTGATTCTTGAGTTGGTCGTAGTGTTGTTGTTTAAACGATTGATGATTCTTGTTCGGGGGGAGGATGCGACTGACAGTTGGCGAGTCCGTACCGTTGTTGTTGGGTGGCAACACTCGTTGGTTCTGTTGTTGGATTGGAGTTTTTTTCGGTCGAGGGGTGGTAAGTGTTGGACGAAGTCGGTTCCGAGTCAAGGAAGAGGATGAAAAGGAGAAACGAAGGGAAGAGAAAGAAGAAGGCTGCTGGTTGGAGTGGAGACGAAGCAGGGTCATGGAACGACGACCCTGTTGCAGAGCCGAGAGCCGAAGAGACATTCTTTTTTCACACTTTAGCCGAAAGAAACCTTGTTGCAGTGGTTTTGGGGTGTCTTGTGTGTGTATGTGTGGTTATTGCTGTTCTCTTTGTTCTTTTCTTGGTGAATGGTGGAATGGGATGGGTCGATCGACTTGTTCTCTGTTTCGACTAGGCCGTTGGAGAATGGTGTGTGAGAGAGGGACAGTTGGAGCGGAGTGGAGAGTAAAAAAAAGGAGAGTGAGGTGAAGACTTGGCGAAGAGAACAAAAGGAAATAAAAAAAGGAACCGAGGGGTTGTCAAGTGAATGGGTAAATTGAAGGCGTGAGCGAAGGAGTGGGAAAATAAAAGGACGACAACCACGCCACAACGGACACTCGCACGTCCTTGGTCACCATTGGCCAATCCTCACCACGCTGACACAACATGCATATGTGCATACAAATTCACATACGCACCTCGCTCATAAAGAAAAGAACGCGTTATTTTCTTCATCAGTTCATGGATAATCAGCAAGAACATGGATGGCAACCGATGGCCTGGACAAGGTCACTTGGCGCTGTCACTACCATCACCAGGGCCCTCTTTTCACATTGCATGGCCTCTAGCACCGCACAAAATTGTTTCTCTCCACAACTGAACATAACTTGCGTCTTCCTTCTTGACCATCGCCTCCACCATCCATTCACCAAAACGAATTGATGTAGGGCTATCCCTCAGCTTTCTGGTTGCCAGGAAACCACTGATAATAATAACAATGCAAGAACTCGTAAAAGGTGAACAATAAATCCACTTACATCTGGGACATCATTTCAGGTTCTAATCTTCATTGCGTGTTCTGGATGCACTAACACATTTTTTTGCTGTTGCTGTTTTTTTATTTGTTAGTTGTTGGCATGTTCTTCCACGTAGCAATCATGTATCCCCTGAACAATATCCCTGATAGATCCGAGACGTATGCTATTATGTTTTGAAAGGAGATGGTCTTACTCAATGAGATCTTGATGGTGTGTTTGCTTAGAAGTATTTTATATTTGTTGCTTGACGCGCTCAACTTTTTACGGTGTGGTTGTTTTTTAATCGTATTAGCTTATTTTTCTCGATTCGTATGCTGGATATGTGAATAGGATCCGAGCAAAGCCAAGGTCTGCGTGATGGGGTCCTTCAGCGCATTCGCAGATTATCAAATCCATACCTACCATTTACTATCTCAATGGTCGTACCCGGAGAGTACAATTTCGATCCCTCGAATTCAACCAGTTGACAAAAGAGATCCCAGGAGCTAAACTCAGAAAAAAAAAAAAAAAAGAGCAAGTGTCTTGGGCTTCGACAAACGAACAGGAGACAGGACTGAAATCGAGAAAACCTCTCCACCCTGCACTACTCTCCAATCGTACCCCAATTCCACTTCAAAAAAAAAAGGGCACCAAAAGTGTCAGCACGACAGCGATTTCACGCATCTGAATTGTTCGATACCATTGTCAATGAGGAAGTCTCGAATGTGTGTTCAGTAGCACCCCCACGAACTCCAGCTCGAAGCAAAGAAGTTATTAATCTTGTCGTCGGTAGCATAAGTAACGAAAGTACGCAAATTTTGTTTTTTTTTCCTTGCACTGTATAGCTTTCAGGGGAAACTAAAAAAATGTCAGCGTGTTCTAACGCCTCATTGGTTTTCATTCAATATTTCGAGAAAGCGGTGAGACAAGCGTATATCCTCGCTCAGGAAGAGGATGTTATCAAGGGTCTCATAAAGCGTCGTGGAAATAGCAAGATTCTCACGGGGGCTCTTGGCGACCGGCTGTGCGTTGCGTGCTTGACCGAATTGAACCGCGATAACGCATACTTTATGCGCGGAAGGACGCTGAAAGAGCCGCTCACCGTCGGCCCCCGTTGTCGTGATTTTGATGATAAAATGCATTGGATCAACTGCAATCGAGATCCTGTCCCAAAGATCAAGTGGAAACGTCGTGTTTCAAGTAAGCTGGCCAATCCGGAGGTGATTGTGACACCTCCGATCGCATTCGCAGCTGTAGCAACAACAGGAGGCCACCACAACTTTCATATCCGAAGCACCGATCCCGCCGCTGCAGCACCAACAACATCATCCACAACACATGCAGGACCATCAGGAGGCGCATCATCTTCTTCCACTCACGCAGACCCCAACAGTAACAGCAATGAAATAACGTCGACCCCAACAGGAAGCGCAGAGGCAACCTCCCCAAATCCGTCACCTCTGTCCTGAAATTATGGTCAGTTCAGAACGCGATCCACTCATATCCGACTGAGGAAGAGAAGATGCGACTCTCTGAGGCTACACAACTGTCCATGAACCAGATCAGTAACTGATCTTAACCCATGAATTCGCCGTAGACACGACCTCATGCACCGCCGCCGAGAAGTTCTTCTTGCAAGAACACTTGAGGAGCCAAAGTTGCAAGTCACGTTGTTTTTGGACAAGGAGGCTGTTGCTAACAGATTTCGCAGCCTGTCCGACGGAGAAGTTTAGCGTCGATCGCGTTTACTTCTACAAAGAGGGTACCAGCTTCCCTTACTGCGGTCCTGGCCAGACACTCGTAGCGTCATCGCAATTCGCCAACTCGTAAGTGTGAGTTAACATTTTTCTTTTTGTGTTGTTCTAATTGGCCCTAAATGTCACCTCTCGACTTTTTTCCAAACTCTTATTGTTTTTTTTTCTTTGTTTCATGCGATAGATCCTTTCTCGACATGAGAGTCTCTGAACGCGTAGCCAAGTTGGACAAGATTGAAGTGGATCAGCCTACTAGTATCCCCTGATAACGATATCGAGATTGGCAACATTGATCGACGAAAATATGATCATACCCATCGTCAGGAGATACTTGAAGGTCGTCCATTGGAAAGTCACTGGAAGAGCGGATGGGATAACCATAGTAAGCTCAAGAAATTCGACGAGATGTTGTATCGTGTTAAATGGCGGAAGAAGAGATCCATTTCTTCATAGAATCCTTGTGGTAGATATTCACTTGTTATTGGGCAGCCAATCTCGATTCAGGATGCGCATAACGACCGCATCTTTAATGGCGACAACAATGCCCTTAGCCACTGTTTTTTGTTGGAGGCGAAATCAGTCCTCTAGGGAGTTTGGTGGTTCCAAGGAATCGCTTGGCATCGCCGCCTTACTTCAAACCCTGCTGGACCTACTTGCAGAAACAAAGAGCTCAAAGACAAGTTTTTTGTACTCCCATTCCCATTATCCAAGATATAGATGAGCTATTTGCCACAAGCACATATCTTCACTCTATTCGCACTATCTTATTTTTATAGATGCAAAGAAATGCTCAATCGTCAAGGCAATTGCCGGAATGTATTTAAGCCTTTTTTTCCTTTCTCAAGTAAATTGGACGGTTTAGTGAATTATTTTTACCGCCGAGCAAAAAAAATTGTTTGTCCTTACTACATCGTTTTGAAGGATTGGTCGGATCAGGACGAACGCTCATTGCCTCACGTCAAAAAAAAATCGCATATGAATAGAGAGGATGAGAGTGAGTAGAAGAAAGAAACAATAGAGGGACTGTCTGTTGTCCCCAGAACAACCTAAAAAATAAATACAAGAAGCATCACAAAAAGGTTGTCATTTTTTTCTTTTTCGTATGAGGGTTCGCCCTCTTCGCTTCAGGAAGAGAACTCGCCATTACATTTTTTTTAGGGCCTGGAGCGCAATTTCTCGACTCTTCATTGGACAATGTCACTTTTCCAAGGGGAACTGTGAACTCCAGACTTGGCGAGTTGTACGAAGGCAAATCGCTTGTTTCTGAGGGCTATTGTCATCGTAATGAAGTTAATCCAGATCCAGAGGCGACTGATCGTCATCACGGAATTTTTTTTTGTAAACAATTTGTTATCACGGAATAATATTTTGAAGAAACAAAAAGAGTTGCTTAGAGGCAGTTGTTGATAGCACACTGCAGCATGCCGTGAAAATTGATCACTCATCACTCAGGCACAAATGCCTACTCGTTTCGGTTTTAATCACTAATCATGACCTGTGCGTGTTCAAATATCATTAATTTCTTTTTGAAAAATTAGCAAATGGGTACATGTCCTGTACATGGAGGCATACACAGAGGCCGGTACCATTTGCTCCATTTGTAAAACAATGTCGACCCAGTCACGCCTTGAAGGGCCAGGGCAATGATAATTTCATTCCCTGGCAGAAAAAAAATATCATTCCCTGGCAGCAAATGCATGCCATTTAACCACCTGTCTATCATTTCCGACATTTTTGTGATTAAGAATGCAAATCCATAGACCTGCTAATGGTTTTATTGTTATAGTTTTTTTTAGGGATTATGATACATAGTGAGAAGTGAATGCAAAGGGGTACGGAAGAAAATGATGAATAGAAAGAAAGATGCTGAATAGTAAATTACAACGAGGCAAGGTGGTTTTCAAGTTCACCAGTGGCAGCCAGGATAAGACCCATGAAGGGAGGAGAGGGCTTAAGAGGACGGGTCAAGTACTCGGGGTGGTACTGAACACCGACGAAGTAAGGGTGATCGGCCATCTCGACAATCTCCATACGCTGGCCAGTCTCGTCCTTGCCGACAAACTGCAGCCCCTTGGCGTGGAATGTATCGACCATCTCGGGGTTGATCTCGTATCTGTGACGGTGACGCTCCAAAACCTCAGATGCGCCTCCGTACAGCTTGCGAATAGTGGAGCCCTCTGTGCCCTTCTGGAAGTGTGAAAATTTGGATCCTAATCTCATTGTTCCACCGAGGTGAGTCTTGCTGATCTCAGGCATGAAGACAACAACGGGGGTGGTGGTGTTCTCGTCCAACTCGCTGGAGTGAGCCTCGGGCATATCGCAGACGTTGCGGGCGAACTCGATGACGGCAATTTGAAGACCCAAGCAGATTCCGAGGTAGGGGACCTTCTGTTCACGTGCCCATTTGGCAGCGACAATCTTGCCCTCGACACCACGGTTACCGAATCCACCGGGGACAAGGATACCCTGAGCAGAGCAGAGATCTTGCCAGGCCTCGTGGTACTTGACGGGGTTGGTAGTGCGAGCTTCGGGCTCGAGATCCGAAGCCTCGATCCACTTCATGATCAACTTCTTGCGGCAGTTCAAGGAAGCATGCTCGAGGGCCTTGACAACAGAGGCGTAAGAGTCCTGAAGGTTGGTGTACTTGCCGACCAAGACGATGGTGACCTCGTCGTGGAGACGTTCCTGGGAAGCGGTCAACTTGTTCCACCTTTCCCACATATCGATACCCTTCTGCTTCAAGGGGGCGCTGATGTTGATGGTCTTCTCAATGTTCAGGCGCTTCCAGAGGTAGTCGACCATACCCTGATCCTTCAAGAGCTCGGGGACGTGGTAGACAGAGTTGCAGTCGCGAACGGCGAGGACTTGGTTGGGCTGGACGTGGCAGAACATGGAGATCTTGGCTTGGATACCCTCATCCAATCCAGTCTTTTCGCAACGACAGGCAATGAGATCAGGGGTAAGACCCAAACCACGGAGGTCACGGATAGAGGCCTGGGTAGGCTTGGTCTTTTGCTCGCCAACGGAACCGATGGTGGGGACCAAGGAGACGTGGATGAGGGCAAAGTTCTCGTGACCGACGCGGAACTGGAACTGACGCATGGCCTCGACAAAGGGAGCAGACTCGATATCACCGACGGTACCTCCGAGCTCGATAATGCAGACATCAGGCTCCTCACCAGAGTCATCGACGGGGATGGTGGCGACACGCTCGACCCAGTCCTGGATGGCATCAGTGATGTGGGGGACAACCTGGACAGTCTTGCCGAGGTAGTCGCCCTTGCGCTCGCGCTCGATGACATCTCTGTAGATCTTGCCGGTGGTGATGTTGTTGGAGCGGGTCAAGGTAACGTCGAGGTAACGCTCGTAGTTTCCGAGATCAAGATCGACCTCACCACCATCATTCAAAACAAAAACTTCACCTATTGTGGATGAAGAGAAGAAGGAAGGGAGTATGAGTGGCAGTTGCTTTTTTTTGTTTGTTTGTTTGTTTGTGTTTACGTTGAGATGGCTCACAACGTCCATGTGGGAAAACATTTCGAGGGACGTAATTGGAGGGAAACATTTTTTTTCTTATTTTTTATGCAGTGAGATAGTCTCCCCGCACAAGCCTTGCAGGAGGTGAGGCTTTGTGTAATGTGTGTGGAATCAAATGGTCATGGAATAGAGAGAAGGATTGCAAAGCAAAAGGACATGAAGAAAAGAGTAATTACCATGATCGAGGGGAGAGAGGGTGCCGGCATCGATGTTGAGGTAGGGGTCAATCTTGATCGAGGTGACCTTGAGACCCATTGTCTTGAGGAGAAGACCGGTGGAAGAGGCGATGATACCCTTGCCAATACCCGAAATGACACCTCCGGAGACGAGAACGTACTTCTTGACCATGACTTGGATATGTTCTTGAGTGTGTTTATGGGAAAGAAGTGAAAGGAGGAAAGTGACAAACGGATAAAGGGAATGAAAGGATGGAGTGAAATGGATATTTTATTAGCCCAGAAAAAGGGAAAGAACCAAGAAGGCGAATCAGGGAGGATTTTATACTTGCAAGAATAAAAGTGCACAGTCACGATGCCATTGTTTTGTTTGCTGCGTTTTTTTTTTTCTTTGCTTTTTGCTCACAATTAAGCAGTCAGCCTCTGTGGTGCACGTGATTCACTTTCAATACCAGCATTAAGGGGAACACTCTCCCTAGAAAAAGAACTCAGACGAGAAACGCGTTACTTTTCACCCCGCCTTCGTACATTCATTTTCTCCCTGTCCTGTCGGTCGTCATTGAAGTCAAGTCAAGCTAATTCAAAGTCAAGGATCAGCTCAGCTCAAGCTCAGTTTGTCGGTGGAAAGGGGAATGCTTCTGCTGACGACACATATTTAACAAATCGACGGATACGGACAAAGACGAAGGCATCTGCATCGATTCTATTCTAACCTCCTCTTTAGTCATCGTTTTCCTTCATGGACTTCCTCTTTTTGTCTTTCCCTTTCTCGTTTGCACTCCTTTTCTTGCTCTTTTTTTTTTTTTTTTTTTTTTTTTTTTTTCAACATCCTCCCACGATATCTAACCACGATACCAAAAACATGAAGCGTCGATCCATATCGTCCCCTTCATCAGACTATTACATCCTGTTGACATTGATCGTGATGGCTCTCGACTCTTTGGTCTTTGCACGAGGAGCAGCAGCAGCAGGAGGCCCGTCTCACACAGTGCAGATACCTATATCGACAGTCGTCGCCCCACTGGACGCCGCCGCCATGGAAACACTCTGCGCTGACCAGATCGGGATGTGTACCGTCTCCTGTCAGAATAAAATCCAACAAAACTCTTGGTAATCTTTGCTCTTCACTCGACACCTAAAAAAACAGATGTGTACATGCACCATATCTTTCTTTTTCTTTTGCATCGCTCTTCTGATCGCTTATCTCACATCCTCTTTTTTCCTTTCTTCTTTGTCTTCTAAATAGCGATGCAAAGACGCTTAGCTGGACATGCGCTTGCAAGAACGGAACTCAATCGACTTTTGGAGACTGGCAACTCCCTGTGTCCTTTCAACTCTGTCGTCGACAACTCTCGTCATGTTTGCAGCAGTGCGAAAGTTCGCAACAACAGATATTGGACCGGGAACAGAAGGCTAAGCTATCGACCTCTCTCAGGAAACGGGAAACAGATAGTGACGGAAGCAGAGATGATATTGAACAGGACCAAGACACAGAGAGTATGGATATTGAAAATGAATTTCAACTTGCTCGATATTCTGCTCGGTGCCAAGCTGCCTCCTTTTCAAGGCACGGCAACTACTACCACCAACGAAAACAACGACAGCGACAACGACATACTGTGCAGTCGAAACAACAAAGGCGAGAAACGAGTATGAAAGCACGAAGGAAACGAGCTCTGGAACAGTCAACCAGCACCAAGATCCAGCACCAATCGTCATCATCAATAGCGAGAGAAACAACAGGAAAACCAACGGAAACAGTAGAAGTGACAGCAACAAAAGGAAAGGACGAAGTCATAGTACAACCACCATCCGCCTACTCCCTGAACTCACTTGTGCCTCGAGATCCGATCTGTGCATCCCAATGCGAACACCGATTCTCTTGCGGAACCCGATCCGCACCAAAATACCACAACCTGAACGATTACCTCACCAGCAACAACTCCCCTAATAATGATGGTGATGGCGATGACCGTGCCAAGTCGGTCTCTCGCAGCAGGACCAGTGGACCTGACTCTGGAGCATTGTTCGGGTTGCGGTTGTCGATGCTTGTCAGTGTTGCTATTGTGATGGTGTCTGTTGTCGTTACGCACCATGTCACGCTATAGTCACATCCATCTTTTCTCCTCGGACAATACAGCAGCATGGATGTAGGCAAAGCTGGCTAAATAAAGGCATTATTAGAATGATGACCATGCCAGATCGTCATTGTGACTTGTGCACCCTCTTCTGGAATACAAAAAGAAGCGCCTTCCTCCTCGGAGGTCGTCTTTTCTCTCTTCCACACACACTTCTCATCTGCATCCCCCTTTTTCAACTTCCACGTTTCCGAGACACTCTTTCACCTTCACCCCTCCCACACTCAACAACTCACACGACAACAATGGAACCTGGCGATAAAGTCAACGGTAAGAAACGTCGCGCATGGAAGCAGCAGGACCTTCCACAAGTCGACACACACTTTTTTTCGTCAAAGCCGTCTCCACCATCCTCATTGTCTGACGATGAACAAAACTCATTCGCCTTTTTGTATAAACTCATTCTCCACCTTTCTCGCTTCTCCTTGACTTTTTCTCATTTTCGACAAAACTCTAAATAGGAGCCAAGCTCTTCAAGACGCGATGCGCACAATGTCACACCGTCGAAAAGGTAGATACTGCAAACACATTCATACCCTTTTCTATACATTTGATCTCTACACCTCCACTTATCCTGCCATAGATGTTTAAAATTTAACCTTCTTTGTGCCACTGTTTCAAAACACACTCCATAATAGGGTGGAGCTAACAAAGTCGGGCCCAACTTGCATGGAATCATGGGCCGTCAGTCAGGCAAGGCCGCCGGATTCTCGTACACCGACGCAAACAAGAACAAGGGCGTCCACTGGGATGAGCAGTCCCTCTTTGACTACCTTGAGAACCCCAAGGTATTGAAAAGGACAAGGCAGCAACAGTAGGCAAAAAGCAATCAAACACAAGGAAAGGAGAGACACCAACTCGATTGCAATTGGGAAAACCGAAAAAAGAGAAAGGAAGCGGCAAAAAAAAGCGTTGGCTGCAACACGTCATTTTTCTTTCTTTTTTGCTTGCGCCTTGTGGTTTGTTTGTGGGTCTGGGCTTGCCACAGACTTAGCTCCACGGACTTGGACTTAACTTGGCTTGGTTTGATATGATAGAGGGTAGAAGCGCAGGATCTCACAGACGGACTCATCACCCCTCTTACTCACACGACTTGGAATTCTTCTCGTGAACACAAAATAGAAATACATCCCAGGCACCAAGATGGCCTTCAATGGTTTCAAGAAGGCCAAGGACCGCAACGATGTTATCGCCTATCTCAAGGATGCGTGCGCTTAAAGAATTAACTCAGACCCTCGCCATTATCTTCCTCGCCTTCATTTTCCTTCTTTCTCTGCTTTGATTTTGTATCATCATTTCCATCATTAAACCGCACTACACCTTATCTATAGACGATCAGCAATACTCCTGCTTGTCAACTGGATCATTGTTAAACACGCGTGCAGTGCAGGATAAAAAAGGCTTCGGGTTGTTTTTATTCAAAGCAAACAATGGAAAAAAATACAGTGGGAAAAGGATACAATGGCCGGTTTGTTTGAGAAGCATGAAATTAAGTGGCCTCCACTTAGGAAAAAAAAAGAAAAAGAGTCGATGCATCAAAGGGTCTTAGTAAGGAGAGTAGTGTTGCTTGCGACCATCATCGCTCCCGTCGTCAGAATCATAGCGTCCACTTCGTCCACCACGATTACCAGTGTCACTTCCACTTCCAGCATCGTCGTAGTAGCGGTCTCGGTCTCTTTCACGCTCACGATCTCGGTCACGGCCACGCTCACGCTCACGCTCACGGTCGCGGTCGCGATCTCCAAAGTCGCGCTCCCTGTCCCGGTCCTCCGACGATCGCTTCTTGTGCTTCTTGTGCTTACGGCTCTTCTTGTGCTTCTTGTGTTCGCGGTGCTCACGGTGCTCCCGATGCTCGCGAGAATCGCGATGGCTTCCATTGTTAGCGTCCGAAACCGACCCTTCTCTCCTACGACGCTTGTGACTGCTGCTGCTCTGCTCTCCATCATCGCCCTCATCAGCCGATCCTGCGCCATAATGTTCGCGCTCTCGCTCGCGTTTCTTCTTCCGTCCAGAATCAGAGTCGTAACGTGATGCGGATCCTCCCAGATGCAAGCGGATACCGCTGCTGCCACTGCTAGACGGGTGATACTTGTGCTCACGTCGGCTTGAGGTCGAAGACGACGCATATCCCTCTGAGTGCGATCCTTCCTTCTTTCGATGCCGGCGGCTGCTGCTGCTCAGCTCCCCATCGTCGTCATCATCCTCCGAAGTAGCGCGATGGCTGCGCTCGTGCTTCTTCTTTCTTCCCGAGTCAGAGTCGTAACGCGATCCGGATACTGGCGCCATCAGTTGAGGAGGTTGCAGACGGATAGGTTGAATGACGGACGAAGGCGACTTGGACGCGTCATCATCATCGTCGTCAGGGTCCGAGAGGTCGCTGCCGCTGGAAAGGTCGTGTCGAGAATGCTTGCTGCCTCCACTGCCGCTGCCACCCTTGTGCTGAGGTTGATGCTTGGGCGGCGCTAGAGAAGCCATAAAGGTTGCAGCAGCGCTACTGCTGGCAGGGGTTGAGTTTGCAGATGCAGAACCTCCGTGCTTGCTATGACCGCTCGACGACGAAGTGGCACCTGCGGTTGTCACCTTGCGAAGCGGGGTGGGTGCCGGAGTCGAAGAACCACGGCGATTGTTAGTGCTGTTGTGGTGGGGAGATGAGGGGGACGACGACGGAGGAATATAGGCAGGAGCCATCTTAGCTGCTGCTGCGGCTGACTTGGATTTCGAGCTCGAGCTGGTCGATCCTGGTGTTCCCGACTTCTTGGCAGCTGACGACGTTGGCGTTGGTGAGGCGTCTGTCTTGGGCTTTGAGGAAGACGACGAAGGTGCATGACTTGGCGACGCGCCAATACTTGAGACCGCTGGCTTGGGATTGTTCAGTCCTTCCTTCTTGAGCATGTTCTCCCACGTCTTCTTAAGTCTCGTTCCCATAGCCGCCACAAGATCCCCAGGGTGCGCGTTGAAAGTAGCACAGTTTGAAAAGACCAGCCTAACGTCCTGGATGACCTCCTCCCCAGAGTTGTACTCACCCGCAATCAGCTTCTTCTCAATCGTACCAAAGTCCATAGGGTGCTTGATGATGTCGAAATAGGTCGGGATTCCGAGGGCGATTGGGTCGACGGGGACAGCAAACGCACCAAAATCTCCGTTGCCCTTGAGACGCTGGATGATCTTGAGATGACCATTCAGCTCTTCCGTGATACCCGCCTTGGCTTTAGATGTCACAGATGCACCAGCCGCCGGGCTTCCAGTCGATGCAGCTGTCGCCGAAGTCGAGGATGGATATAGTCGATGAAGTTCCTTCTTGGCGTTTTCGACCTCCTTGTTGATAATTGTAACAATCATCAAACCTCCTTGTGAGATAGGGTGATCCAATCCATTGAAATTGACACAATTCTGGGTAACCAATCGAATGTCGTCTGCAAAGGCATCCATGTTCGGGTACTGGCCAGCCTTTACCTTCTTGCCAATTGTTGAGTAGTCCATTGGGTTCTTAATTAGCAAGGGGTAGTTAGGCAAGTTCATCGCCTTCCAGTCGACCTATAAAATGAAAGTAAAAACTGTCAGTTTGTTGCTCAAGCTAACAAAAGTGAAGCAACAGGTATAGATGACTTACGGGATGGTGGAAGGGTCCAGAATGCTTGTGATTCATTGCCTTCTTCAAGATCCTGTCCATGTGCTTCTGAAGGACATCTTGGGGCGGCTCAACGACCTTCTCTGCCGCCTTGGCGGGCTTTGGTTTAGGCGTGGCTGAGGGTCGTCGGGCTGCTGTTGCGATAGATTGGGTGCTTTCCTTGATATGCGTCTTGGCCTCGTCCTCTGTCTTCCCGACCTTGCTCCTGGGTTTTGAGCTGGTGGAGCTACTGGAGGTAGCAGCTGTTACTGGAGTCGCCTTGCTGGTTGGGGCTGTGTTAACATGGCTGACGTCGTTTTCGGTAGTCGTCTGGTTTCCAAAGGTGTTCTCCCAGTCTCTGTTGATTACTCCCTCGAGCAGATCTGCCTGATCAACCACAAAGCATCCTCGAGGGTTGAACTTGCGACAGTTGGATATAACAAGATCGAGGTCGTCCTTGATCTCCCGGATACTCCTGTACCGCTTCTCATCAATCTTGCGCTCGATCGTACCGAGATCCATGGGCGACGTGATGATCTTAGGATAAAGCGGGATTCCTTGCAAAATAGGATCGACGGGATCTTTAAACTCTGAAGCACAGGGAGCGTTCTTGACTCTGACGAGGAGCCGTTTCGCCTTTGCCATGTCGGCTGCTTTGTTCGTCGAACTGCTAGTGCTACTGCTACTCTGGCTCTTGGAAAAGGACGAGGATACAGCACCTGCGGGGCCAGCATTCGTCGGAACAGGTTTGTCCTTCTGGTGAGACGAAGACGTTGGGGTAACGGAAGATGACAATGAAGGACCCAGCGGCACGGAAGGAGGAGTATAAACGGGAACTGGGGGCTTGGGTGTAGATGGCTTACTCGCCTTTGGTAAAGGAGTTGCGGGAGCAGATGATGCAGATCGTGCGTTGGTATCGCTTGGTGAAGGTAACGGCTTGGAGGTTGTCGCACGAGGCTGAGGTGGAGGGCAGTTCAACGACATGGATGTTGTCATTGGCGTGGAAGAGCTGGTTGATGATGACGACCCCTTGGGGGTCTCCACGATGGTGATGTTGAGCTCGGGAACCTTGACTCCAGCATCCTCCATGACCTCCGTCCACTCGCTATCAAAAAGTTCCTCCATCTCCTGACCTTGCGTGTACACGAAGCTTCCGACCTGATTGAACAAGAAGCAGTTTGACATCATCAAACGAAAATCCGCCTCAAAAGCCTGCAACGAGTGATATTGACCACCGTCAAGTTTGGCCTTCATGGTCTTCAAATCCATAGGGTGTTTGATCACCTCAGGATAATGAGGGATGTTCTCCGCGATTGGATCCACAGGCGCACGAAAATGGAGAGAACAATGCCTGCTACCCAGCTTGCGCAGTACCTTCATGCATTGTCGGACATGATCCTTTGGCATGGTTTGGACGACAGGCTGAGTAGGCCCAGGTGTCTTGTCAACGGTAGGGATGGCCGCAACCTCCTTGGGCTGAGGCGCCGGGGGCTTTGGCTTAGACTCAGCCTTCTTAGCTGGTGGTTTAGTTGCTGCCGGTTTCGGTTCGACGGGCTGTTTGGGAATAGTCGGTGATGTGACCGGCTCCTCTTTGATGCGAGATGCCGGTGAAGGAGACACAGTGACATCTACCTTAGGCGCCGGAACAACTGGGACAGGCTTAGTAACCTGTGGCACAGGGGCTAAATTAGTAAAGTAACAGAAGAATTACTTTGATTAAAATTCAAGTCAAACACACACGACGCGCTGGTCCTCGCCATGATAGCATCGCGCATATCGAGACATACGAGGAATATACGCTGGAGCAGCTATAGGCTTTGGCTTCGGCGCCTTGGGTGTCTTGGCTGTCTCTGGCTTAGACTTGGGAGCCTTGAGCGCAGGTGCAGGTGCTGGCGTTGGCGTGGGAATGACTACCGGCACCACTGGGGTTGACACAGGAGCTTGCACTTGCTCTCGCGATTGTTGCATCATGGGAGACGAAGCCACTGCAGCGAGTAGCTCGGGGGCCATAGCTGGAATAGGGACTGACTCGGTTGTGCCATTTACCCTAGGAAGAGCGCTGGAATCCGATGGCATGACGTGGATCGGCATTGCTGAAGGCTTGGCGGGGTTACTTGCGGCGTATGTGGGCGCTGGGGCTGGTGCTTGCTCAAGGACTGGGCTAGGATCTCTCATCGCAATGTCGTCGTTAGCCGACAAACGGAACTTGAGCTTAGGGAGAATCGATTCTCCTGGTGGATACAGGACGTCGCAGAATAGAAGCAAATACTTCAAAATGCGATGCTCCAGGTATGGGTAGCTCGTCAGAATCCTCCAGATTTCCCTCCGAAGGACAGGCTGGACGCCGTACTGCCTCCTAACAATATCTAATGCTGGAAGAGCTGGTTTGTCACTCGATTGCCCTGACTTTTGTCCTGAGCTCCCGTCCTCCTCAAAAAGACTATCGTGAAGCTCCCGGTGACCCTCGAGGCCATCACGCGCCATGAATATCCCTAAAATCTCGGCGAGGCCCTGGGCAACGTGGAATCGGATAAACGGCGATGGATCCTGCTCGATGACGTTGCAGATGTACTCGGAGGCTTTGTAGTTGTCGAGAGCACCGAGTAAGAGGAGAGAATCGAAAGAAGCTAGTCGGACATCCGTAAAGTTGCCGAATCTGGTGTGCATCATGTACATCTTCAGATCTCGAGGGATGACTCCTGCAAGCATGAGTCTGGCAGTGGCCTGGAGGCAGCTGACAGTGACCGTGTTGTGATACGTCGGAATCAGGTAGTCCAGAGTACGGTATCGGTCAATCTCGCGCACTGCCTGCTCCAAAACCTCCTTGCCCTGTGGATCATCCGCATGCTCAAAGACTTCATCTTCATCGTCGTCCACTCCACTGCGACCACGCGTAAAGTCGGGAATCAACGAGTGCCCCAAAGCCGACACCAGCGTACTGACGTAATAGTTATCCGAGAAGACATTGCCAGTGTTGTCGTTGAAGCGGAGGAGATCGAGCAAGAATTGTCGCACTTTGAGAGGGCAGTATCCTCTCTCGTCCCTAATGTTCGAAAGAGCGATGGGGATAGCCTAACGAGTAAAAACAACATGGAATCCTTAGTAATAGTGATGGGCATAACGCAATAGAAAAACAACGATCGTCGATCACAATAAAAGCAAATGCTTACCTTTTGCAAGTAATACTCGGCGAGACTGCTAAAGTCATTGGGCTTGGGCATGCAGGGGATGGAGGCGTCGGACAAACGGAACGTGGTGGCGTGTGTTGGTGGATAGCAATACTTGTGCTGGAATGTTTTGGTCAGATGCAACAGACCAACCCACTCCGTCTGCGGGATCGCACACCGGGCAATCGCATAGGCCGCCTCCATGCGTACGCGGAAGAAGCATCGTGTATCCAGCAAGGTCTTCAGAAGCGACGTCGACGCCGCAGGGGATGGCAATGAGCCCAAAGCCAGAATGGCCTCGTATTGGGCGACCACATCTCGATCCTTCTGAAGCTGAGCGGCCCACATGAAATCGGGTTGCTCGAAGCGAAGCTGGCACAGCCATTCAAACTCGGCATCCAGTCGGATCCACTCAAACGTAGCACTGACAGCTCCTGTCTCGTCGCCTTGGCCCCACTCGACAACCTGCCACTCGTCCTTTTCCTTTTCGTCCTCCCAGAGTCCAGCCCCGAATCCAAGCGACTCAAGACCATCCTCAATATCGCCTCCTTCCTCGGCCTCACGGGCTGCTTGGGCTGCCGCCGCCTGCTTCATTTGGAATCGCTTGGTGTTTCGTCGAATACGCTTGTATTTTGTGTTGAACTGCACCTCAAAGCGCTTTCCTGCATCCTGAATGTCTAACACGTGCTCGTAGGGGGTACCGTCGGCCTCGTGAATCCGGGCCGTCATTGTTCCCGTGAACAGCGTTGGAGGAGGGTGATCACTGTTCATGGTCGCCCGACCCCTCTCCGCCGCCTGACCGTTTGTCGATGATTGCCGCATGTTGATCTCGACGACCATCTTTTTCCGGTTGAAGTGGTAGGAAAAGTAAAAGATGGGGCAACCGCTGTTATAGATCCATTGGTCCGCGAATCCCTTCGTCTCAAGTCCGCTGACCTTCCGGCATGTCTTCACGAACCAGTGTGTGCCAATAGCGTTGTGCGTCAATTCTCCGCTCATGACCGAGACCAAGATCTTGGGGATGACACGAGACAAGCCGCGAGAGGAACCGCCCTTGGACATTCGTTTATCGAGCATGTGAAGAACCAGTGGCGCTTTTAGTCCAATGAAATCCAGGTCATCTTGATCGATCGGGTAGGCGATGTTAGGATTGTAAAGTGGCGGCCGATCCTTATCGATAACGCAACACCGTTCAATGTCTTTCTTCATCCTGAACCGATATTCGTTGTTGCCAAACATCTTCTTAAGGAACAGCGACGAGACAAAGTTGGTCAAGCCGACGATAATCCAGATATCGGGCCAGGACTTAGGGACGATATAGATACCGAACCACTGCTGAGCCAAGGCTTGTGTGAGTAGCTTCCGTGTCTCGTACACTTGGTCGATGACATCCTCTGGATGGAGAAGCGACGTGCTACAGATGGCCATGGATGCAGATGTAAATGTCGGAGCCCAGGCATCCTCCACAAACACCATCTTGAACGAGGCAAAGGGATATGATCCGATCTCGTGCATGAAAAACTCCATTGCTTTGACCATGAATGCACAAGTGTATCGAAGTTCAATAGCCCGTCCAGGTGGACAGAAGGCAAACATGTCGGGTATTGATCCACGGATCTGCGCTGCCGTTGGCTTTTCTGGGGCGTCATCCTGATCATCGTCGTCTCTCTCACCAGTCTCGGTGTCGTCTCCTTGCTCCTGAATAGCATAGTCCTGGGGTCGCAACTTGATCACCTCGAACACTCCGGCGACAAAGGAGATCGAAGCGGCCGGAGTCGGGACCGGAATACTGTAATGAAAGATGGTCTTTGTCTGTACGGAGGGATGTCGGGTTTGTTGTAAGAGATCGCCACTACAAATGACTTGCACTTTCTCGTCATCATTGTAATCGTCCGGGGACCAGCCCTCGACATCCTCATCCAGATCTTCCTCTGGTGCGAATGATGGCACGATAAAATCGATGTCCCATGTGCATCTCTCTGACAAACGATCCAAACAAGGGAGCCACAGCCTGGTGGCGCCCGGGAGTGGCTGGTTGATGGTATATACAGAATGCGCCCGCTATTTGTGCCAAAGAAGGATATTCAGTACCTGTGATACTTACTTCAGCTACTGTTAGCTAAAAAATTCATAACGTTTGAAGGCATGACGTACGTTGGGTGCATTAATTGGATCAGGTCCGACAAAGAAGACGCCTGCCGTTGGGTTCTCGAGCTTGAAGACAATTCGAACAATCAATGTCGCAAAATTGACTCCAGAGCTCAGAACTGGTGCAGCTGCTGGTGTTTGGGGTGTTGATGGCTCTGGCGTGGCTGTTTCTAGTACGAAGATAATTGTCATAGCAAGCACAAATGTCAGGGCATGGTGCTTAGACGCCTCCCTGCTTAGGCTCATTTGATATTCCAGAATGCGACCTACCTCTAACAGTGTCGATAATGTTGGATGCTCTATTGATGGTGTCCTCGTCCATCTATCGTCAGAGTCAAATACGAAGGAAATTATTAGTTATTGATTCGTTAATCAAAATCCTGCTATAAATATCGCTGATGTTCCTGGGATGATGCTTACCAAGCTGGGAATAATCATTCCTTTTGGGATCGCAATCGCCAGCTCTCCCTCATCGTCCTCGGCAGTTGCCATAGACCAGCGACGCTTCAGATCCGGGTGGTTGTTGACTGTGCCTTCCTTGAGTAGGTCGAGTGATTCCCTGACAGAGTCCTGATAGGAGAAGTTGCACGGCACATTGTTGATCGACACCGACGTGACCGCTACAAATCATAAAAAGTAACAAGGTTTTGTTAGTCGTTTTGCACACCCTGACTACATTGATACATCCGGGAAAAAGTTAAAATAATAATCCTCGTGAGATTATGTACCACTTTGTCGACAGTTAATGTGCAACATCGTCAGGTCCTCCATCAGAGGCAGGATGTACAACTCAGTGCAACCCTAATAAAATGAAGTAAACACGACAGTCGAGGGTAAACATTTGCTTGTCTTTAAGGTAGCATTTGACAGTTGGTAAAAAAGACCATACGAAGTTCATACCATGAGAGTTTGCTTGCAAAAGTCCACATCTACTGCAACCTTTTGGTGACTTGTGTAAGGTTATGAATACAAATCAAAGAAAAAGCGGTTAGACAAGAGAACTCTCATTCCCTTTCATTCCTTCGCCCACAACATATTAAACAGTCAGAGAGAGGGCACTTATAATGTGTATGGTTTCCGGTTGATTTCGTTCTTCTGCATCTTGAAAGCCGTTTAACCCAAGAGGGTGACACTCTCTCGGCAGGCGCTGCTCTTCGTGTTGTGCGCCTAGATGGCGAGCAGTTGAGTGATGGCGAGAGCAGACTGTGTTTCGCGATCGTGCTTGCTTGATGCGTGTGGCGTTGATGTCAGAGCAAGTAAAGCAACAGTCGACGGCTTCGAGGCGTTTGTCGTATATCGCCCGTCGAGGAATGAAAACGTGAGGTATGAGTCTGTTAGAAGTTGTCGGTTGTTGACGATGAGCGATTTGTGTTGTTCGTGCTCTGAGTGGACGCGTACAGCCTGCTCAGATGGGAGTGCGTGCGTGCGTGTCTCACAGCTGAGGAGTGAAGTGTTCGAATAGGAAGGAAGAATAACAAAGTATGCGTGTGAGGTAAGGCTTTTCGAAAGAAAGGCGATCAGGGAAAGGGAGCGATTGGGCACTGGTTTCGATGCAGTTACGTGTGGGCAAAAAGGAGACAAATAATGGACAACTTGGACCCTTTTATAGCGAACTCAACGAAATGTGGCTTAGCTTATCACGTGACATAAACAACTTATGGCTCTTGTCCTGCGCACTTTTTTCTTTGTATTGACCACGCCTCCTCGTCCCCCTCTTCCCCTTTACACTCACTTCTCTCGCATTCCACCATGGCAACATCATCAGACCAGCTCTGCCAGGGACTCAACTGCTCAAAGCCTGCCGCTCTTCAGTGCCCCACCTGTCTCAAGCTCGGCATCCCCAACTCCTTCTTCTGTTCACAGTCATGCTTCAAGGACAACTGGGTACACTCGTTTTTCGAAGCAGACAGCCAACAACCTTCTTATCAACAGGGTATAAATGTCCAGCCTTGACCAGCGCTTCTAATCTCCGCCTCGATTTCCACTACTTTTTGAACTCTTGCAGGGCACTCATAAGGCTATTCACAAGATTGCCGCCATGGCCAATGGTCCCGCTGGTGGTACGCTATCTTGCTTGTCCCGACATTTACTGGCGCGGCGCTCTCTCAAATCACATCAACAATACAGACCCAGGAGAACTAAGAGAGAAAGTTAACCGACCTATGGTTTTTGCACCTGTTGTTACTAAACTTACTAGAGCAAGGCGGATCTGACCCATGGCCTGGTTACAAGTACTCTGGAACTTTGAGACCCGTGTACCCTTTGTCGCCTCGTCGAGCTGTTCCTGCTCACATCCAAAAGCCAGACTACGCTGATACCGGTATTCCTCTGTCGGAGCAAAACATCCGCAGCTCTTCTGTCATTGAAGTTCTCCCCAAGGAAGATATCGACGTCTTGCGCAAAGTCTGCAAGGTGACGTGCTGTTCCCCATCCTCTGTCAATAATTGCAGGACCATTACTCAGCTACGCTGGACAACAGGGCATGGACAATGGACGACTAGGGTGCTGGGAGTATTTATTTAGGTCAAAGTAACCTGAAATCTCACGCTGTACAACAATTCTTTTTTTTTGGAATTAGATCGCCCGTGAGGTTATCGACATTGGAATCGCGGCTGTCAAGGTCGGTGTCACCACTGACGAGATTGACCGCATTATTCACGAGGCAACCATTGAGCGTGGTGGATATCCATCTCCTTTGAACTACAACGGATTCAAGAAGTCATGCTGCACATCAGTCAACGAAGTCATTTGCCACGGTGTCCCTGATATGCGCCCCCTCAAGGATGGAGATATTGTCAACTTGGATGTCTCTGTCTACAAGGATGGCTTCCACTCCGATTTGAACGAGACTGTGCCAGTCGGCAACGTCGATGCCAACGGCTTACGTCTGATCAAGAATGCCAGAGAGTGCATGGAGAAGGCCATTGCCATGGGTACGTCTGTTGCTCTTGTTTGTTATTGTTAACGGTTCGCCGATCTCCTATCCATTGACTCAACTAGTTCCTCTGACATTGATCACTTTCAACTCCCTTTTCGTCGCTTTTAGTCAAGCCTGGTGCTTTGTACAGAGATTTGGGTAACGTTATTGAGAAGCACGCTAAGTCTGAAGGATTCCAGGTCGTCAAGACATACTGCGGCCATGGCGTCCACAGACTTTTTCACTGCGCTCCCAACATTCCCCACTATGCCCGTAACAAGGCCATTGGTGTCATGAAGGTCGGACATGTCTTCACAATTGAGCCAATGATCAACGAAGGAACCTGGAAGGACGAGATGTGGCCCGATAGCTGGACTGCCGTCACTCAAGATGGAAAACGCTCGGCTCAGTTTGAGCAGACCATGGTCGTCACCGAGACTGGTGTCGAGATTCTTACCGCCCGCTAAGAAAGAAAAAAATTACGTTCTCCCTCCCTTCCTCCCATCTCGTTTCACCCACACATTATTATTCACGTCATTTTCACACCTGACCCATAGGAAAGTGCATTCCCAAATCATTCAAAAATGAATAAAAAAAGCAACTATAGAATACACGGCTTTAAGTCAGAAAAACGGAAGTGTGGAAGTATGCCACCGTAGGAGAGGGTTTCTATTTTCCAGGCAAGGAATGAATGGATGGCCTTGAGCTTGAGGGCATCAGGCTACTAGGCTCTAGAGGACGGTCCGTAATGTTTTAGTGAAATGGTTACAGTAATCCGGAGCGCGGCAGAGAGAGCGCCGTTTTGGCCGAGGCAGCCGGATTTGGATGCACTTGGTTAGTCTTAACCTAAGAAATAATAGGAAAAGGATGTGGGCGAAATGGGTGTATTAAACAGGGAGAGAGACGTCTATGTGCGACGATGCACGCTCCTATTGCGTCCGTGACCTCTCCAAGACAGAGTTGTATGAATGTGATAAATGTCAAGGAAACTCACTCTCTATAGATCGTAGAAGAGAGTGCGTGAGTGCGTGAGAGCGTGAGTGCGTGAGTGCGTAAGAGCCGGAAAACGAGTGACACGCCTCCCGCCCTCCTTTCTTCCTTCCCTCGCTGCTCTCTTCGCCATTCCAATGCCTTTTTTTTTGACTCTCACTAAATGTTATAACAGTGGTCACCGGCTCAGTGAGGCGTAGAGAGGCATTGGCTGCTCGAGTCCAGGGTCAAAGAAGTTTCTTTTTCGTTGATACACAAACCGGTAATACGTGGTGATAGGGTGCCACTTTAGGGGGCTAGAAAACATTAAGACAGTTCTTTTTCGTCAGCGACGTTTGAATTCATAGATAAATTTCTTGGTATGCCTCACACAGCCATCTTAGTGCACTCAATCAACAAATGTCAACGAGTGAAAAAAAAATTACTTATTTAACCCAACTCTTTTTTGTACGCGCAAAAATTCATTCGCTGACCAAAAATCTTCGCCGAGTGACTGCTGAATGACGCGTTTTCCACGCTTGTACCTGGTTCCTGGATTCGCACTAAGACCATTAACGTTTGAAAAACAGCTATGAGACAAAAAATAGAGAAAAAGCGAGGAGAACCGGGTCCCTATTCTACTAAGTGAAGCTTTGGTGTGTCGTCCTTGTTGTCCTGGTAGCAATGGAGGCATTTGAAATGTTTAATCTTTGTTTTTTCAACACATGCAGGAGTAATAGAATGAAGCAAAATCTGCATTATCACTATCGCCCTCAATATGATTAACTGTGAGCCACCCTGATCTCTTCTTTTTTTCGTTCGTTGCACATGAAGAACGGCAAACTTATTTTTTTAGGGACAAAAAAGATGGCGCCGTGAATCAAAACGATTTACAGATATATATCCAAGAACAGACTCATTCCCTTTCTTTTTAATCATCATGATCTTCAGCTGAAGTATCTCTCCTGCTCTTCCCTCCTTCGTCCTCCTCTTTTCTCCTGTCTCTCCGTCACTATTCTTTAAAAAAAAAGGGGGGGGGCAACTTTTTGTGCCACAGTGGCACTCGCTTCTTTTTCTGCTACTGTGTCAAGTGCCAAAACTAATGATACCCCCGCCGGTATCTCTACTACTGCCACATCTGATTCGACAACAAAACCAAACCTGAAAGCCACACTTTCTACATCCATTCTCAAAACCGCATTTAATAACTCCGAATTTGCACTCGCCAGTATCAACACCTTCTCGAGGGACATCACCCATGTGGTTATGGAAACTCGATTCACAGGCGGATACGACGAGATCTGGGACGGTGGCGAGGAGTCGACCGTCACCTTGAACGTCTACCAGATGAGTCCCGAGTTCTAGGGCAACGTCGTATGCATTCACTGGGTCCGGATCCGCAGCATGGACAGCGGGCTAACCGTCGATGCCCGGATTGTCGGTAATTGTCCTGGGAATGAGTGCGTCCGGGGCTCGCTCGATTTCTGCCTAGCTGCTTTTGAACGGCTTGAGTATTTGAATACTGATATACTAATATTGAGCGGGACTATCTGTAACCTCATTCTTCCTTACTCTAATTGTTTTGACAGGAGAGACCCGAACTGACTTTGGGAAGACTTGTTTTCCTTGTGTATAACAATAATTCATACAATCTTCACCATTGGCCCGCACGATTATGGAATATCATTCTTACATAAAACTTCGAGTGGAATAAATCAAGAGCACCAACAATGAGTAAAGTCATAGCATGATGTATTTTTCCAACTGTTCTGTGTAAATCATACTCCATAAAGCTACTCCTGATCATAATCGGCCTCTTCAAACCCTTGTTACCCTCATGATCCAGTATGGCGAGTAACTGCTGCGCCTCCGACAGTCGCATAATACGTGAAAAGGGGCCAAGGGTCTTGCCCGTTGGAAAAAATAGGATAGATACTCCTGAAACCAGAATGGCGAGAGCGGCTTGGGTATCTCTCGATCGGATCACATAAGAGCAAATTCGCCCGGGGCAGAATAGGCTCCTGCATTCTTTGGCACCGTTAGTGGAGGCCGAATTCTCCTTGCTGTCAACATCTCTGATCGCTTTTGCGAGATAAGGCGGCTGGTAAAAGAGCATGCATATTTGAAATGTCATCCACGTTTATGCGGTATAAGTTGATTGTTTAAATATTGGTAAGAAAAGAACAAAATAAGAACTAGCTAGCATATGAACGCGCTCGACAAGTATTGGCATCAGGCAATGCAACTCATCGCAGCGACCGAATGTACCTCCATGTCGATACGTATGTACTTCCTGCTCTGTTGTTGTTGTTGTCGCTGTGGAGCCGAGTTGTACAAAGAGCTTGCGCAAGGGGGGGGGGGGGGGGGAGGGGGGTTGATAAATCAGAAGAGGAACGAAACAAAAGGTATGCCAAGGTCGAACGTAAACTTCTTCCCTTTAACACATGAGTTTTTCACTCTGACCGACTATGAATAAATCGACTACCTCCCCAAACCAAACGCCTACATTATCCAAATATGGAAATTACACATTGTTTTGGAGTCGCGTTCGTTCTTTTTGTCGGGACATTTGGCGATAACTAGACGGCCTCAATAACAGTGATCAAACAAAGCCGATATTTCGCCATAAATACGTCCTCTGTTTATATTTCCTTTCTTTTCTCTTCTCTATTTTTCTTTTCTCTTTCCTCACCTTTTCCCCGCCACACTTTGTCAGGGTAAGAACTCATCCAAAAACATCTTTTTCCCACGCTATATCCTCGGTCTTTCAGATGTGTAAACGTATGTTCTGTTCAGTCTCCTCCCGTCGTGCTTGTGTTTACTTCCGTCCTCTCTTCTGAAACAAGCACTCAATACAGCAACCTCCATGATCAACATGTGGCCTGGAACAGAATACCCGTTTGATCGAGGACGAGAACAGTGCACGAGCATGAGCCTTCTCCCGGGTGAACTATTCCTTTGTGTCGTCGTACTATCTTGTAAGTGAAACTCGTCCTTCCTTTTTATTCCTACTTTGTTATGGCGCCACCATGGGAAGAGGATGTCATACCCGCTATCTGTGCTCATTCTTTACACACTCATCTCATTCTTTCTCGTTTTCTTCTTAAGGTGTTGGCCACCTTGCGAGCTCCGCAAGCCCGAAGTTGATGAAAGCGTCGACTACTTCGGATGTTGATCGGCTACGTACGTCAACCTTGATTTACAACACATTGCGCAAGACTGCGCCGAGAGGTACAAGCAGTCTCTGTGTTAATTCTATCGAGAGCGAAATCTCAAGAAGATAGCATATGTAAGTTGGCTTAGCATACCAATGATTATTTCTTGTATTTTATGTTCCTGGTTCCATAATGAATACCTAGATAATAGCATGTTTTGCTGTTAATTTTTTTTGACAGAAACAACGCAATAAACTTTCTCATTCAAAAAATTAAAAAGAATAAACAAGTTTGTTGACCGCGAAGGAGAAGAACAAATGTCCAAGGAAGGAAGAAAACAAACAAGCGCTCCATCCATCTCTCTTCTCTCTCTAAGCTTAAAAAAAATTGGGATGTTTTGCTTAGTAGCTAACAAAAATGCAACGGTGAGAAGCAGCGGCAATTGTTGCGCAGAACAAGATTGTGGACCGGACTGTGCCTGGCGGATGGCGCTTGGAAAAGCTTGGTATGTACCCTCCTTTCACTCTCGAATGCCTCCCTTGGGCTTTTAACCATGGAAAAAAATTGCTTATATAAAAAAAATCTGGACGCGCTAGTTATGTAGATTCTTATTTTCATTTGTTTTCATACTTTGATGATCGTCTCAGAGCATAAACGACTGGCCGTTTTTTTTTTTTTTCTCATCCGAGTGCACAGGCTATACATCGGCCTATTCTTTCTTTTCTTTCTTTCTTTCTTTCTTTCTTTCTTTCTTTTTTTGATTTTCATTTCTTTTTCTTCTTCACTTTCTTTCCCGTTCTTCAATGTTTATACCTTTTTTTTTTTCTTCTGGGTGCTCTATCACACAATGGTGTCGTGGATCGAAGTCGGATGTCGGGAGCGAATTATCAGGGTTTAGTCTGATGAGCAGAATGGTATGGAAGGGTTGTGGATAGGAGTGGGAAGGGAATGATAATGAAAGGTGTATATCGAGAAGACTCTGTTACAAACTACATCTACTGTCTTTCATACTAAATGAGGATAGTGGCGTCGGTGCTAGCCACCGACGCCACTATTCTTCCTTTGACGCGCGAGTCTGCGTTGTCTGCAGCAAAAGGCTTCTTTTTTCTTTTCTTTTTGTTTCTTTTTTGTACTTGGAGCTCATACTTTCCTGTTGCGAGTATACTGGCCGCACATTAAGTTCTTTTTTTTCTCTTTTCTTTTCCCTTCTTTTTCGTTCCTTGACTAACTGCTTTTTTCTTTCATCCGAGTGTATTGCCACATAATAAGTTTATTTTTCTCCTCTTTTTTGTTCTTGGTGGATATGTCCGGTTACAAGCACCAAATTGAATTTTTCTTCTCTTTCTAAACGTGAGCCAAGAGGGAAATAATATTAAAGTGCACTGGCCACGATTCTTGGAAGTTGGAGCATATCTGTAGGCTTGACTCCACTTCCTCCGAGAAGCGAGCATGAGGCTTGCCTCATGCCCTTCTCCTGGGGGGTGGAGTCGAGCCTAACGTGACTGTAGAAAAATGCACCACAAAAAAAAACGAAAGGGAAAAAATGAGGAAAAGAATGAGAAAATGAATAGTCTCCCTTTCGGCTCACTTTACGTAGACAGGAATCGAATCCTCCTTCGCGCAGCGAAGATCCTCACAAAGTGAGGTCTATTGGATCAATTAATCAAGTGAACAACAGACACGGTCGCAAAAACCCTAAAAAGGAGCCTCGCTCTTTTTCGTCTTTCAGTGCGCCGAGCTACTTACAACAAAAAAAAAGCATCGAGCTTTTACAATGCTGTCGTAGCCTGTTCAAATCTCATAATGTTGTCGTAGCCTGCTCAAACCTGGACGATCAAAGGAGAAGTTGCATGCCCTGGCGCCATGAAAACGCTTGACCCTCTTACGCGTATCACTCACCGGTGCCTTGGGATCTTTTAGGGTTTTTTAAGGGGGGTTTTTTTTTAGGGGTTTTCAGGGATATTTAATAACTCAGAAACGGGTTCTGAGTTATTAAAAAAAAGAGGGTTAATCTATTCGACAACCCGGGTTGCTCGCCTTAATTGACAACCCGGCAGTCACATTTTGCAAAATAATTTGGCAACCCAGTTGCCAAATTACACCCTTGATGCGCCTGAACCATGCACCTGTACCACTGACTCCCGATACACCTGCCATACCTCTGCACCCAACCATCTGACCCCAACCACACCACCATCACCATGTAACTAAGCATACATTAATACCCTAGTTCGCCCGTACCATTAACAGTATCCTTTCTTGTCCCTTTCTCTCTCTTCACACGCGTGTGCCTTGTTCCCTATCTTGTTTCTTAAGCCCTTACCCCCACAATCTTGTCTCCTTCTATTCCCTTGTCCACACCCCCTTGCTCTGCTGCAATTACAATAGGTGCGGCTTCCCGTATAACTTTTGTTTGTTTTTTTTTTGGCAATTTTCTTTTGTGAGTGTTAAATGAAGTGCGAAGCTTCGATAGCTTTTATGCCTCTGTGACCAAGTTAGTGTTCTCCATGACTTGAATAATAATAACGAAAAAAGGGGAGCGATTCCTTTAGGCTATCTGTAACTAGAGCAGAGCACGGGGTTATGAACAGGAGAATAGAAGGAGACAAGGATGAGGGTAAAGACAAGAATATATTAGGAACGGGAGAAAAGCTTAAGAACGGATACTGTTTATTTACAAAAAGAGAAGGAGGTGTTACTAGTGTCTAGAAGGCGTGGTTGTTGGGAAGACTGGAGGCAAAGTAAGATAACAGTCCTCGCTGCTATCACAGTATCCACAGCAGACACACTCATTCGTCATATACCACATAGCCTCCTGTTATATGGCAACCCGGGTTGAAAAATGAGAGTGGGTAGGGGGGTTGTCAAATAAGCAATGAAACTTTCCTAATAAGGAAAGGGTTGTCAAATAAAATGACCAACCCGGGTTGTCGAATAGATTAACCCAAAAAAAGAAGAGGCGCTCCCGGATACACCTCTAGTCTAGTTGAGAGGAACCCAAAAAGAAGCTACCTTAAAATGCTCACTGCAGGGATCGAACCTGCGGCCTTTGCGTTATTAGCACAACGCTCTACCGACTAAGCTAAGCGAGCACATTAAACCAAGCTAAGCGAGCTTGATTCGTTGGATTTGATAGGCTTGTCGTGAATTCACCCTCTTTTATTCACGTGTTTTCTCCCTTTCACGCCACCAATTTCCACTATTTTTTTTTTTTTTTTTTTTTTGTACGAAAAAAAAAAAAAAAAACACTATCTTTTTTTTGGCCATTAATTACGCCTTCACCTCTTTCCACTCGCTTATGGGCGGGCGAGCCCACCAAGTTGGTAAAGCTTCCCCCTCTCAGCGCGAGGGTCGTGGGTTCAGACCTACGAAGATACGCTCAATTAGGATTTGACGGTATTGCGCTAGTCTCCCCTGTCCAGGAGGCCTGAGATGAAATAGTTCTCAGACGCACACAAGTGCATGGACAGAGTGAGTATGCCCACTATATGGCTACGTAACTCTGGTGATGAGCCAGTCGGAATGCCGTGTGGAGCCTGCCAACAACGGCGGACCGCTTAGACCAACCTTTCCAGTGCTCAAGTACATTCTGTCGGGTAACCGGCTTCCTGCACAAGCATACTAAAATGCCTCTGTGCAAAATAAGTACGCGCACCTAGTTAAGACTTAGATTAAAAAAAATATCGTGTACTGCACAGATAGGCCATGTCAGAGGCAATTCTAGAAATAAAAAAAAAAAAAAAAAAAAAAAAAAAAAAAAAAAAAAAAATTCCACTCGCTTATCCGGCCTGCAAACCAAGCAAATCTGGCCGCACAGCGGCCAAAAGACAAGAAGCTCCTACTGGAAGATGCAGACAATGAGGCTTGGGAGTCCTTTACGGAGCAGATCGATCGTTGTCTTGACGTCTACGGCCGCCTGGAAGACGTCCCTCAATTCCCTGCCGCTTTCCGCCCCGGACCGACAATGAAACCGTTTTCAGAGGATGACTTGCGGGGGTTTCCTTTGAATGCGGCTTGGGAGCTGCTCCGTGAAACCATCATATCATCTGCGTTCGCACACCTCCCTAGCGCGCGCACTGGTGGCCGTCCCCCCCCTCCTGAAGGCGAAGGGCTTCTTCTTATCAAGATCCAGGAACTTGGCGGTATAATCTCGTCCGCCCGCACAGTGTTCATTCTACAGCAGCTGCCCGAAGGGGTGACCAAGGAGAGCGTACACAGACGGTTTGTCGACTGGCATCGAGCAAACGGACCACAACTGGGGCTGAGCAGCGTTCCGGACATGGAGGCATCGACCATGGCATGGGATGGATGGATCAGGGAGGTGCAAAGGCCTTGGCGACAGGGGAGACTGGACCATCAGGAATACTATGCTGCCAACAAACAGGATATTATCAATACCCACATTGAGAATCGCGACCTTCGATTCCAGACGCATACAAGGCAGGCGATCCGCGGCATCCTTGACATCTCAGAGGGACGCGTAAATCTTGACCACCTTGTTGTTGAAGCTGATCCTGTCAATCCTGGTGCCGCACGGAACGGACCTCCTGTCACCTATGTTATTGACGACCCCGACGAGATCAAAGCACGAGTACGTCAATATTTTTGCGATACATTCCACAAGGAACGACCAACGCAACCTTTGAGTGATGAATGGAGGGCTGCTTACCAACCGAGGGAGGATGTTTGCTCAGAGTGGTACGACTCGGTGATGGTGGTGCCGGATTATGAGGAAGTTTGTGCAGCGATAGCGGCGGCACCATTGGGTAAGGCACCCGGCCATTCGAAGGTGTCTGGAGACCTCTTGAAACGACTGGGACCTCTGGCACAAGCATTGTTTGTAGTCCTGGTGCAGGCGTGCCTTGTGCAAGGGGTAATGCCGGAGGACTGGTTGAAAGGTGTGATCTATTGCATACCAAAAGGACCGGTGTGGTCGGGAAAGATTAGTGAGGTGCGCCCTATCACTCTATTGGAACATGGTAGGAAGATTTTCTTTTCCATCATAGTAAATCGACTCACCATGGTGCTGTCTCGTCACTCCATATTCCGCGGACCCAACTTCTCGGTGCTTAAAGGAACAATGACCAAAGATCCGATACACATCCTGAACTCGGTCCTCGAGGACGCCCGAGAGTATAAGAAGGAGGTCTGGGTCTTGCTGCAGGATATGAGGCGGTGTTTCGACTCTGTGTCGTGTCAACGAGGTGGGATGTTGGAATTGGGCCTGCGACATCTCAAGATCCCGAACAAGTTCATCGAATTGTGTCTCTATGTCGCCGCGACTAAGACCAACCGGATCATTACCGCATATGGCCTTACAGAAGCATACAACCCCCGCTGTGGCCTAGATCAGGGAGGAGTCGAGAGTCCCCTTCTCTGGCGCATCGTCTACGAGGTCCTGCTTGCCCAGGTGTGGCAGTCCAATCTCGGCTACCCAATGGTCAACAGGGCCGACCTACGGGCCTTTCACAAGATCCCCACCTTCGAGTTCATGCACCCTGACACGCCACTCAAGATCGCCTGCCTCGCGTTCATGGACGACACGCAATGGATTGCTCCATCCAAGGCTAATTTACAAGAGATCACAAACAGGGCGATGAGTTTCTTTGCATTGCATGGTATTGAGATCAACCCAAAAAAATCAGAACTGATCATGGTCAACTCTACCTGTGCTGATCCCTCAATTAGGCTCGGTGCGGACACGGTGACCGCTCTACCTCCTGCCACTGCTGCCAGGGTCCTGGGAGTGTGGTTCTCCGCCGATGGCAAAGGCGCTCACACACGGCAGCTAGTCAAGGAGGAAGTGTCAAAGATGTGTCAGATTCTTTCGCGCAAGGCTGTTACCGACAAGCAGTGCATCTACATCTTCAACAACGTCCTGCTGCCACGGATTCTATACCGGTTGGCGGTGACAATCCTTAGCCCCCGCGAGATAAAGACCATCGTTGGCCAGTATTCGAGCGTTGTCCGTCAGAAGGTGGGTCTGCCCCATGGTTCGCCAACCAGTATCTTGTTTCACCGTCGGCTGTACGGCCTGCGAGACCTCGGTGACGCCCTAACGGAGGAGCAAGTGTCTACCGCGCACCTTCGCCTCAATGACCACGATCTGCTGGGAATGGTGTTGGCGAATCGAGCAATGGCCCATCAGGCTGAGTGTCGTCTTACGGTCTCCCCCTTTCTTATCCCAGCCATCGGTGCCCAGTTCAGTCGATATAACCTCCTTGGGCATGTCTGTCGTCTCATGGTTGAAAGGGGCATCACCTTTCAGCCGCCTGGGATCCCTGTCAACATCACTCGATTCATCGGTTTCGTACTCCCCCCGGATGTGTATCCTAAAATCGCCCATCAACTCCTTCTGGACGGAGTCGTCACTTTGGACGATGTGTTGACTGACGATGGCCAATCCCTGGCATCCTGGCAAGACCTCCGTGCACGGCACAAGCTGAAAGGCCCTGTCCACCGCTGGTTCAAAGAGCTGGTGAAAGTCGTCTCGCTACCCCCAACAGCTGCTACTACTGCTGCGGTCGTTATCGAAATAGATGATGGTAAAGCGACGACAGCAGCCGCTTCGGTACCTTCGCCTGTCGAGGAGGACTCTTTAGTGGCGACCTCAAGTCCTCTGCTGCAATACGAAGACGATGATTCCTCCGAGGATGAAAAGCTGATTAACCGAGCCTTGGAACGTCGTCGAGGGCAACAGAGAGAAGCGGCTATCATCTCCCTGGCCCATGTTCCCGCTGACGACAGAGTCACCGCAGCGCCCACACCTGACCGTGGTGAGGCTGCTGATTCCCTGCAGGTATGCCCCTCTCCCTTTGCAACCATTGCTCCATCTGATGTTGCTGAGGGTAGTGGAGGTGTCGATGTTGGTGAAGGAAGCGGTGACAAAAGGAATGGAGGTGAGGAGGTGAGTGGACTCGAGGGTGTGTATAAAGAAAAAACAAAAGGAAAAAAGGTCCAGCGCGAAAACAGGGGGTTTTTATACCTGGACACATCCTTGGGCGAAAAAAAGCAAAGGGCAAAAAAAGACAAGGGAAAATTCTCATTTGCAGCCCAGACCAAAACAAAAACCACACGCGCAATCAACAGCTCAGATGAGCGTGGGAGTGAGATTGACAAGGCAGGTTTTGTGAGTGATAAGAGGGCGTGGGGTAAGGAGTGTTGCCTGCAAGGGACATGCTCCGGTTCTTCTTCTTCGTCTTTTCTTTCTTCATTGTCCTTTTATGATTCTTTTTACGCTTCTGCTTCGCTTTTGTTTCCTTCTTCGTCGACGTCTTCTTCTTTGTCACTTTCTTCTATTTCCTTTCCCGCTGCCGATGAGTCGGATATTGGTCCTGCCTTGTCTTGTGAGCCATTTGTTACTTCTACTTTGACTATTGAAACTGATCCCTTGTTATCTTTGTTGCAATCAGTACCCCGCTTGGGCGTACCTTTCACTTCTGATCCTTCCTTTATTTTTGATGTTTCTTCTTTTACTATAATTGATCAACCACTTGTTCTTTCTTCTTCTTCTTCTTCTTCTTCTTCTTCTTCTTCTTCTTCGTCTTTGTCTTCTTCCTTTTCTTCATCTTCTTCTTCTTCTTCTTCTATTCTTCCAGTTTCCGTCTCTTCTTTTGTTCCATCTTCTTCTCTTGTCCCTTCGTTGTCACCACCCCTTCCTCCTTCTTTTTCTCCCTCTGACGCCCCTACGACATTCCTTTCTCTTACTTCCCTTTCTTTGTTGCCACTTACTTCCTTTTCTACTTTTTCTCCTTTTGATCTTTTTTCAACACCAATCTCTTCTTTTCTTTTTGATTCTACTCTTCCCCCTCTCCTCCCTCCTCCACCACCTCCTTCTCTCAATCTTCCTCCACCAACTTTATCTTTACCCTCTTCTCCTCAGTCACCTATTCCTTCGCCTTCACCCACACTTCCATCATTGTCACTGCCTTCGGCCTTGCCACTTGTCGTCGCCCCTGATCCAGTCTCGAGCTCTGTTCAGTTTGGTCCGCCTGCATCCCTCTATCAAAGCACAGACACTCCACCCAACACACCAGCACTCCCCACACCAACATCATCTCCCACTCCACCATCTCTTCACGCTCTCTTACCTCTCCCACCCGATGCAACCGACCCTATCTTTGAACGGGCAGTCACCACTTTGGACAATGCTTGCAGAGAACGTCTCCTTCGCCCCGCAGCCGAGTTCAATGCCGAGATCCGTCGCATTGCCAGCGATACCAAGAGACAACAAACAATGGACTCCACAAAGTATACCGCGCTCAGAGCTCGATATCGGAAACAGCTTGCCAAGAGACCACAAGACCTAGCCATCATGCTGTTGACAATCGATAAAGAGGCTGCCAATGCCACAGCACGCAGCCAGTCTCTTTCCAGCCGTCGCAAGACCATTGCCGTGGAGATCCGCCGCCGAGCCACCGAGGCCATCAGTGAGTACCGCACCCGCCGCCTAAGCGATCTTCGAGCGGACCTGGAAACCAGGCTGGTCAAGGCAGCAGTAAGCTCTAATCTCCAGGAATCCCTTCAAGCCAAGAAACTGCAACAGAAACAGGATTCTGAAGTACTTCGCCGGCAACATCGCTCTGTCGTCTCTCGTCTGAAGGAAACACTGCCTCAATTTAAGGGAACAAAGCCTCGCAACAAACCAACCTTCGACACCACTGCTAGTTTTCCGTTACAGGAGTGTTATCGAGTCCAACCACCTTCTGCACCAGGATTACCCACTTTGCACATTGGACCTCTTTGCATGTCACTAACAGAAGCGGCTTCCATGCGTGCCATACAGGACACACCGGTTAACAACACCACGCCACGCATTCTGTATTCGGACGGATCCCTTTTGAACTCTGGAATGAAGAATGTCTCTCAGGCTTTTGGAGCTGTCGACCTCTCTCAGGACAATCCTCTTACGATTCAAGGACGGACGGACGGACATGCCTCCTCGGCCAAGGCCGAACTTCTGGGTCTTCTAGCTGCAATTCTGGCAGCACCTCCGGAGCAGGACATTATAGTTCGCCTTGATAACCAGTCAGTGGTAGACCAGTACCGCCGACTAGTAAAGAATCGTCGGAATGTTCTGCCCAGGAAGCGGTTCAGGAGCACATACGCTGGTATTTGGGCGGTACTCTGGCAGATTGTGGAAACTCGGCCAGGCGGGGTTGAGGTGGAGTGGATAAAGGGACATAGCAATGTACATGGGAATGAGCTTGCAGACCAGGCGGCAAAGGAGGCTGCACAGAGCGACACAGTACCCGTAGTGGTGGATCTGGCGCAACAGACGGACATTAGGAACTTTGCATATTGTTACGATGGGCTTGTGGAGATTGATCTTCGGCAACTGCTCAAACAACAAACGACAATTCGGCACCATCAGGCCTGGACAGCACAGAGGCGAGTCAAGAGGGCGATCCCAGACATCGAGGACGTGGAGTGGCGATCGACCCTGGCCCATGTTCATGATAGGCGAGCCGTCTTTACATTCTACAGCAACAGCAAGGACTCTCACCAACGTACACATCACATCAAGAAGCTGCATGGCATGTTGCCCACTTTGAACTCTATACAAGCGCGCAAACCGGACCTTTATTCGACCTGCCTGTGCCGACGATGCGAGCTTGAGGAGGAGGACAACAAACATGTCTGGAATTGTCCCCTTGCTGCAGAAACCACCACTACGATCTGGAAGGAGGCCATGGATAGGATTGATGGGTGGGGTGTACAGGCAACAAACAGCTACAACGCCGCCAGGAAGCGTGAATATGATCGTGCGATTGCCCATGGACGCCAGATGCCAAGGCCGGTCCCCATACACTGGCAGTCGCCCTCGGATGCGGAACATGTTCAAGGATTCTCTTCTATCGGTGGAGCTCGAGCCGTGCACAGCGGTAGTCCTGCTCCCGATCGTGATGAGAATCCCAAGTGGAGTGTCTCGGACCTCCTTCGCGGTATCACCCCCAAGAGTATGTTAACTGAATGGTCCGCGGTTTTCCGGACCCCACAGTCCATCGCCAAGACAGTTTTGCATAGGTTTGTTGGCTACCTGGAGGCGCAGGCTTCGGAGTTGATATGGAAGCCTCGGTGCTCCGCGACGATCGCGTGGGAGCAGACACAAGGCATCTCCGTCAAGAACAAGACCTCCAAGTACACAGGTCCCCGAGGTGACTGGAGTCAGGGATACGGCTACATCACCCAAGATGGTTTTTGCCCGTGTGGCGCTTCGCTAGCCACACATGAGAATGGGCGCTGCCCTGGAGCGTCCATGGATCCACGCGCGGCCGATGAGCGGTTGCTGGATAGTTTGTTGGGAAGGAGGAGATTGTCATTAATGGAGAGGATGGGAAGAACTCCTTTTCTTCGTGTTTAGTTTTATTTTCTTCTATTGAAGCTGTGAGGAGCAGCGGCAATTGTTGCGCAGAGCCAGGTTGTGGACCGGACTGCGACTGGTGGATGGCTCTTGGAAGAGTTTGGTATGTAGCTCCTTTCACTATCGAATGCCTTTCTTGGGCTTTTCACTGGAGAAATAAAATTGCGTACGAAAAAAAAAAAAAAAATTAATTACGCCTTACTTTTACCACCGATACTTTTTTGCTCTCTTTGTTTGTTCCCTTTTCCCCGAACATCCAACACGTCGCCTACCATCTTCACCACTATCTATAAGATACCACGACCCCATTGGTTGCACCGTTTCATGAACCCATGATGAGCTAGCAACCCGAGTCAACTTTGTTTGGCTTTTTCCTTGCTTTTATTCCCTTTTTCTTTTTCTTTTCTTCAACCGTGTTCACGTTGGTTGCTCTTCTCTTTCGACTCGCCCCCTACCCTTTCCGAGTCTCAACAACCAGAAAGGATGGTACACCAGTTAGTAGTAGTTCCCCGAGTCACTTCTTTTTTCCCATATTCGTGTTATTCTCTCAATTCAGTAGCTTAGTCCCAGATAGTATAAAAGGACACCTAGAAGGCACGATTG
Source organism: Linnemannia schmuckeri (assembly GCA_029449235.1). Taxonomy (NCBI): domain Eukaryota; kingdom Fungi; phylum Mortierellomycota; class Mortierellomycetes; order Mortierellales; family Mortierellaceae; genus Linnemannia; species Linnemannia schmuckeri. The sequence continues at coordinate 3,424,720 of JANATG010000002.1, forward strand.
AAACAGCATCTTCGCCCTGTTGTCAATCCTGCTCCTTCTAGGTAAGTCCCTCCTTCCTCCCCTTTTATCACCACTGTTCATGTCGCTCGAACAGTATGTCTAATAAATCTTCGCCCTGTTGTCAATCCTGCTCCTTTTAGCATCCCCTTGTGCGCCCGAAGATCCGCACCACTCTAGTTGTCTCTTACCTGTGTTCGGAGAAGTTCACAGCCCCCCTTCCCTCTTCCTCTACGTTGTCCCTGTCTGTGATCGGAGAGATCACTGCCCCCCCTTTCCCTCTTCCTCTGTGTCGTCTTTGCCAGTCTAGTTGAGACTGCGTGGTACCTCCTGCAGAAGTTGCTGGAGTCCTCCACAAATTGGTAGCAAAGGAAGTTTACGTTCCCCCTCCATTCTTGTTGAATTCCGCTCTTTAGCAATCCTTTAATTGCACTTTTGTCTTTTTACCCCACATCCACACTTTAATTTTAATTTAGCTTTTTTTCCCAAATTTTTGTCTCCCGTGCACAACAACACCTGTTCTTTTTTTTTTCTTTTTGCTCTCTATTCCCCCTTCAAAAAAAAACACCCGAACAAAAAAAAAATAACATAACACACAAGACCACACCATGCCTGACACCGACGCAACCACCGTCGATGCACCACGCCGAGTCACGCTTCCCTCCGACGTGGAGACGTTTGACTTCGCATACCGTGACCCATATGCCGCTAAAATCTGGATTAATCAGATTGCCCTTGCCGCTAAGCTGTGCAGGCTGCCCGAAGCGGACTGGCCAGCCGCCGCCATCCTCAAGCTCCGAAGTATTGCGCAAGTCTGGGGTCAAAATCTGATCGAGACCCAGCCTGATGTTACCTGGACCGAGTTCAAGGCCGCCTTCAATCGACAGTTTGGTTCGGAAGAGTTGGAGTCTACTCATCGTGCCAACCTCGCCACCGTAACCTGGGAAAAGTCAGATACCCCCAACTCGTACTTCCAGCGATATGAGTTTGCAGCCGCCCCCATTGCCTCAGTCCTAACCGATGGTGAGAAGATTCACCAGTTCAAGACTCAGGGTCCTCCCTTTCTCGCACGTTATTTGATCGAGAGACAAGTCAAGACGTGGGAAGATGTCAAGACCGCTTGTGAGATCAAGTCACAGATGAACCAGCAGTTGGGCATTACCTCTCAGTCTGCTCTGAACCGTCAAGCTGGACGTCAGCACGCTTCCCATCATCGAGCCAGCCCTCCCTTATATACACCCTCCTTTACCCCGGGCCGTACACCTAGGAATGTTGTATTCCAACAACCCAACGTCGCCCCCCGTACCTCCATCTCCGGCAACCCTTCGACCGGATTCGTTACCAATCGTAGGCAGAGTGCTGTGCACCCCTTTGCAAGACCCTCTGGCCCTCCCCAAAACCAGTTCCATCGCGACAGCAACGTTGGCCGTCGAGACTCCGATCCTACCCCTATGGAGATTGACTCCATTAGTTGTTTCAACTGCCGCGGCAACCACAAAGTCGCGCAGTGTGCTCAGCCAGCGACCTGTCACGGATGTGGACAGACTGGCCACTATAAGGCAGGATGCCCTAGTAGGAACAAGTCGAGTTCCTCATCGTCATCTGAGTCACGTCGTCATCCTCCCGCCACCCATATGACTGTGGTCGAGGCTCACGAGTTTGACCCTCATGCCTTCCCCCTTGTTGTTATTCCGCTTGATGTTACCGGAACCCAGTTCGAAGCCCTTGTAGATAATGGCGCGAACGTCAATGTTGTCTCAGAGGAGGCACTTGAGAAAATTCGTCTGCTGGACCCCACCGCTGTTGAGAGCGAGGAGCGGGTCAGCCAACCACTACCATTACGTCTTGCGCTCGGGAAGAGCGAAGATAGCAATGCCCTCGGACAAGTTGTCGTCCGAATTACAGTTGGAACCATGGCCCATTCCATCCGAGCAACTATTGTCCGCAAGTTGGCGCGCGACTTTTTCCTCGGCATCCCATGGATGGCCAAGTTTAAGCCCCACATGGACTGGGAGCAGTACACTTTATCCTGGACCTACGGAGGTCAGGACTTTGAAGTCAAGGCTATGTCGAAGCCTTCGCCGCAACTCCTTGCCGAGCTGGAAGAGCCCCTCCTCGGTACCGTACACGCCGATGTGCAGAAGTTTGCCAAAACCGTCGATACGAAAGATACGATCGATGCAGGAGTGATCTGGGTATTGCAAACGGCAGTACCAGACACTCAACCCGAGTCGGTTCAAGTTGAGAACCCTACCGCCCCCCTAACCGCTGAGCAACGGCAACAAGTTGATGCCCTGGTCGAAGAGTACGCCAACGACGTGTTCGCGCCTTTGACTGATCTCCCTCTTCCGCGCCCCGGATTTGATCATGAGATCCCCACTGGAGATGCAGCGCCTGTGGCCAAGAAGGCCTACAAGATGTCGCCGCTGGAGCTTCGTGCTCTACGAGAGCAGTTGGATGAGCTGCTCGAGCTGGGTTACATTCAGCCCTCTTCGTCGCCCTGGGCCGCTCCGGTACTATTTGTCAAGAAGAAGGATGGTTCTTTACGACTATGTATCGATTATCGAGGACTTAACGCGCTCACCACCAAGAACAAGTATCCGCTGCCATTACTTGACGAGTTTTTCGATCGATTCCAAGGTGCCAAGTACTTCAGCAAGTTGGACCTACAGCAAGGCTATCATCAGCTCCGAATCGCCGAAAAAGACATCCCCAAGACAGCCTTCTCCACTCGTTATGGACATTTCGAGTACCGTGTTATGTCCTTTGGCTTAACTAACGCCCCGGCCTCTTTTCAAGGCCTTATGAACCACGTCTTCCACGATCACCTGGATAAACACATCGTCGTGTTTCTTGACGACATCCTCGTCTTCTCCAAAACTTTTGAAGACCACCTCAAGCACACCCGCCTCGCCCTCGAACTCCTTCGACAGCATAAACTGCACGCCAAAAGAAGCAAATGCGAGTTCGGCACCTCCTCCATTACCTTTGTCGGTCATGTTATATCCAACCAAGGCATTCAAGTCGACCCTGCCAAAACCAAGGCTCTCCTCAACTGGCCGATACCCAAGAATGTCCAACAGCTGCGATCCTTTATGGGTTTTGTCAACTACTACCGTCGTTTCGTTTATAAGCTGGCGGAAGTCGCCGGCCCTCTCTTCAGTCTGTTAAAGGATGGACCCGGCCATAACAAGTCTAAGACTCGACCGCTTGCCTTGTGGGGCCCGGTTGAGCAAGCCGCCTTTGATGGAGTTCGTCATCTATTGATGACTCCCCCAACCTTACTCTGTGGAGACCCAAACAAGCCGTTCATTATGGAGACTGACGCATCCGATGATGCAACCGGTGGAGTGTTGTATCAAGAGTTGGATGGCAAGAAACATCCAGTCGCTTACGAGTCTTGCAAACTCAAGGCTGCCGAGCGAAACTACCCAGTACACGAAAAAGAGATGCTGGCGATCGTGCATGCGTGCCGAGCTTGGCGATCCTATGTGCTGGGAGCACCAGAGAACGTCGTCCTTACGGACCATGCCAGCCTGAGGTTCATTTTTTCTCAGCCACACCTCAGTCAGAGAGTTACTCGATGGGTCGAATTCCTGGCGCCATACAACCTCTCCATCCAGTACAAGCCTGGAAAGACCAATGCTGCCGCCGATGCCTTGTCCCGTCTCGAGATAAATAGTGTCCACCCTACTCGACACATCGATACCTGGGATTGGCCCCTCCTTGTCCCTGATTTTTTATTATCAGGAACCTTCCCTCCTGGTACCGACTCTACCATCAAAAAGCTTGTACGTCAGCAAGCCCCTCTTTTCGTCGTGAAGGAAGGAGAATTGTTCCGCTTAGTTGAAGAAGCCTCAGTTCCCTTCGTACCCTATGTCGAGCGCATGGATCGTCTTTCAGAGTTGCACGCCGACCTTGGTCACCTTGGTCAGTCTGGTACCTATGACTTGGCCAAGACGCGTATGTGGTGGCCAACCCTCCGCTCCGACATCAAGATATTGACTCGAGAATGTCAACCCTGTCAGCTTGTGAAGCCTGGGAGCCGATCGGTGGCTCCTTTACATCCCTTGGCTCCGGCGCGTCCTTTTGAACGATGGGGTATCGATTTCATAGGACGCATGCCTCTTACCAAGCAAGGCAATCGATGGATCATCACTGCCATCGACTACGCGACCAATTGGCCAATTGCTCGTGCCATTCCTGATGCCACCGCCGAAGCAGTCGCCACGTTCCTGTATGAGGAAGTCTTTCTCCAGTTTGGGTGCCCTTCTGAGATTGTGAGCGACCGAGGCTCCAACTTCATGTCGGATGTCCTGCAGCGCTATCTTCAGAAGCTGAACATCAAGCATATGGCTACCTCCGCCTATCACCCCCGGTCTAATGGCAAGTGTGAGCGCCTTAATGGTGTTATCGGACACATGCTTAACAAGTATGTTGGTGCTCATCGCGTCCGCTGGGATCAATACCTCCACCAGGCCCTATTCGCATGTCGTGTACACATCTCGCAACGTACACAAGTCTCCCCCTTCAAGTTGGTGTATGGTATCGAGCCGCGTATCCCCAAAGATCCAGTCCGTCCGTTTCTGTTTGATTTTACGGACCCTAGCGATTTTTTGGAACACCGAAGGAAAACCTTCAAGGAGATCGATGAGCTTCGAGACGCTCACCTCCAAACTCAGCAAGATGCAGCGCCAGATATGGTCAAGAGACATGCAGAGTCGCATGTTATCGAGGACGCGAAGTTTGCCGTGGGTGACTTTGTCCTCGTCAAGAACTACGGTCGCAAGAAGTTGGAACCCCACTGGTATGGTCCTTTGGAGGTCGTTCGAGTTACGCCTCTTTCCACCTATCAGCTTCGTTGGGGTGATGGTGTACCTAAGGAGGATTTGGTACACCAGGACCGTTTGAAGCTCGCCAAGGCCCCGAATGATGCCACTCAGCGCAAGGCTTGGTTCAGCAAGACTCGTTTTGCCATGGAGTCTGTTCGCGACAACAATGATGATGGTCTGCCCGATGAGTCGTTGGAGAACGATGAAGACCGTCGTGTGTCTGACGCCCACGAGCAGCAGCGCGCGAATGAGGAGTATCTCGCCCGCCGCGGTCCTAATTACCAAGCACCTATGATGGGCTCCGCGGAAGACGCAGCCCGTGTGTACCGACAAGAGCTCGCAAAAATTAATTCACGCCGCTCTCGTCAAATTCAGCAGCTGCAGATGATGCAACTCCCTTTTCCACCTCCCCAGTCGTCGCCCATTCCCGCCTATTGCCTCAAGGCCTGTTCGACCATGTGATGTCGCCGGGACGGCTCCAATCTAACATTCGCGCGCTGCTGCTCGTGGGCGTCAGACACACGACGGTCTTCATCGTTCTCCAACGACTCATCGGGCAGACCATCATCATTGTTGTCGCGAACAGACTCCATGGCAAAACGAGTCTTGCTGAACCAAGCCTTGCGCTGAGTGGCATCATTCGGGGCCTTGGCGAGCTTCAAACGGTCCTGGTGTACCAAATCCTCCTTAGGTACACCATCACCCCAACGAAGCTGATAGGTGGAAAGAGGCGTAACTCGAACGACCTCCAAAGGACCATACCAGTGGGGTTCCAACTTCTTGCGACCGTAGTTCTTGACGAGGACAAAGTCACCCACGGCAAACTTCGCGTCCTCGATAACATGCGACTCTGCATGTCTCTTGACCATATCTGGCGCTGCATCTTGCTGAGTTTGGAGGTGAGCGTCTCGAAGCTCATCGATCTCCTTGAAGGTTTTCCTTCGGTGTTCCAAAAAATCGCTAGGGTCCGTAAAATCAAACAGAAACGGACGGACTGGATCTTTGGGGATACGCGGCTCGATACCATACACCAACTTGAAGGGGGAGACTTGTGTACGTTGCGAGATGTGTACACGACATGCGAATAGGGCCTGGTGGAGGTATTGATCCCAGCGGACGCGATGAGCACCAACATACTTGTTAAGCATGTGTCCGATAACACCATTAAGGCGCTCACACTTGCCATTAGACCGGGGGTGATAGGCGGAGGTAGCCATATGCTTGATGTTCAGCTTCTGAAGATAGCGCTGCAGGACATCCGACATGAAGTTGGAGCCTCGGTCGCTCACAATCTCAGAAGGGCACCCAAACTGGAGAAAGACTTCCTCATACAGGAACGTGGCGACTGCTTCGGCGGTGGCATCAGGAATGGCACGAGCAATTGGCCAATTGGTCGCGTAGTCGATGGCAGTGATGATCCATCGATTGCCTTGCTTGGTAAGAGGCATGCGTCCTATGAAATCGATACCCCATCGTTCAAAAGGACGCGCCGGAGCCAAGGGATGTAAAGGAGCCACCGATCGGCTCCCAGGCTTCACAAGCTGACAGGGTTGACATTCTCGAGTCAATATCTTGATGTCGGAGCGGAGGGTTGGCCACCACATACGCGTCTTGGCCAAGTCATAGGTACCAGACTGACCAAGGTGACCAAGGTCGGCGTGCAACTCTGAAAGACGATCCATGCGCTCGACATAGGGTACGAAGGGAACTGAGGCTTCTTCAACTAAGCGGAACAATTCTCCTTCCTTCACGACGAAAAGAGGGGCTTGCTGACGTACAAGCTTTTTGATGGTAGAGTCGGTACCAGGAGGGAAGGTTCCTGATAATAAAAAATCAGGGACAAGGAGGGGCCAATCCCAGGTATCGATGTGTCGAGTAGGGTGGACACTATTTATCTCGAGACGGGACAAGGCATCGGCGGCAGCATTGGTCTTTCCAGGCTTGTACTGGATGGAGAGGTTGTATGGCGCCAGGAATTCGACCCATCGAGTAACTCTCTGACTGAGGTGTGGCTGAGAAAAAATGAACCTCAGGCTGGCATGGTCCGTAAGGACGACGTTCTCTGGTGCTCCCAGCACATAGGATCGCCAAGCTCGGCACGCATGCACGATCGCCAGCATCTCTTTTTCGTGTACTGGGTAGTTTCGCTCGGCAGCCTTGAGTTTGCAAGACTCGTAAGCGACTGGATGTTTCTTGCCATCCAACTCTTGATACAACACTCCACCGGTTGCATCATCGGATGCGTCAGTCTCCATAATGAACGGCTTGTTTGGGTCTCCACAGAGTAAGGTTGGGGGAGTCATCAATAGATGACGAACTCCATCAAAGGCGGCTTGCTCAACCGGGCCCCACAAGGCAAGCGGTCGAGTCTTAGACTTGTTATGGCCGGGTCCATCCTTTAACAGACTGAAGAGAGGGCCGGCGACTTCCGCCAGCTTATAAACGAAACGACGGTAGTAGTTGACAAAACCCATAAAGGATCGCAGCTGTTGGACATTCTTGGGTATCGGCCAGTTGAGGAGAGCCTTGGTTTTGGCAGGGTCGACTTGAATGCCTTGGTTGGATATAACATGACCGACAAAGGTAATGGAGGAGGTGCCGAACTCGCATTTGCTTCTTTTGGCGTGCAGTTTATGCTGTCGAAGGAGTTCGAGGGCGAGGCGGGTGTGCTTGAGGTGGTCTTCAAAAGTTTTGGAGAAGACGAGGATGTCGTCAAGAAACACGACGATGTGTTTATCCAGGTGATCGTGGAAGACGTGGTTCATAAGGCCTTGAAAAGAGGCCGGGGCGTTAGTTAAGCCAAAGGACATAACACGGTACTCGAAATGTCCATAACGAGTGGAGAAGGCTGTCTTGGGGATGTCTTTTTCGGCGATTCGGAGCTGATGATAGCCTTGCTGTAGGTCCAACTTGCTGAAGTACTTGGCACCTTGGAATCGATCGAAAAACTCGTCAAGTAATGGCAGCGGATACTTGTTCTTGGTGGTGAGCGCGTTAAGTCCTCGATAATCGATACATAGTCGTAAAGAACCATCCTTCTTCTTGACAAATAGTACCGGAGCGGCCCAGGGCGACGAAGAGGGCTGAATGTAACCCAGCTCGAGCAGCTCATCCAACTGCTCTCGTAGAGCACGAAGCTCCAGCGGCGACATCTTGTAGGCCTTCTTGGCCACAGGCGCTGCATCTCCAGTGGGGATCTCATGATCAAATCCGGGGCGCGGAAGAGGGAGATCAGTCAAAGGCGCGAACACGTCGTTGGCGTACTCTTCGACCAGGGCATCAACTTGTTGCCGTTGCTCAGCGGTTAGGGGGGCGGTAGGGTTCTCAACTTGAACCGACTCGGGTTGAGTGTCTGGTACTGCCGTTTGCAATACCCAGATCACTCCTGCATCGATCGTATCTTTCGTATCGACGGTTTTGGCAAACTTCTGCACATCGGCGTGTACGGTACCGAGGAGGGGCTCTTCCAGCTCGGCAAGGAGTTGCGGCGAAGGCTTCGACATAGCCTTGACTTCAAAGTCCTGACCTCCGTAGGTCCAGGATAAAGTGTACTGCTCCCAGTCCATGTGGGGCTTAAACTTGGCCATCCATGGGATGCCGAGGAAAAAGTCGCGCGCCAACTTGCGGACAATAGTTGCTCGGATGGAATGGGCCATGGTTCCAACTGTAATTCGGACGACAACTTGTCCGAGGGCATTGCTATCTTCGCTCTTCCCGAGCGCAAGACGTAATGGTAGTGGTTGGCTGACCCGCTCCTCGCTCTCAACAGCGGTGGGGTCCAGCAGACGAATTTTCTCAAGTGCCTCCTCTGAGACAACATTGACGTTCGCGCCATTATCTACAAGGGCTTCGAACTGGGTTCCGGTAACATCAAGCGGAATAACAACAAGGGGGAAGGCATGAGGGTCAAACTCGTGAGCCTCGACCACAGTCATATGGGTGGCGGGAGGATGACGACGTGACTCAGATGACGATGAGGAACTCGACTTGTTCCTACTAGGGCATCCTGCCTTATAGTGGCCAGTCTGTCCACATCCGTGACAGGTCGCTGGCTGAGCACACTGCGCGACTTTGTGGTTGCCGCGGCAGTTGAAACAACTAATGGAGTCAATCTCCATAGGGGTAGGATCGGAGTCTCGACGGCCAACGTTGCTGTCGCGATGGAACTGGTTTTGGGGAGGGCCAGAGGGTCTTGCAAAGGGGTGCACAGCACTCTGCCTACGATTGGTAACGAATCCGGTCGAAGGGTTGCCGGAGATGGAGGTACGGGGGGCGACGTTGGGTTGTTGGAATACAACATTCCTAGGTGTACGGCCCGGGGTAAAGGAGGGTGTATATAAGGGAGGGCTGGCTCGATGATGGGAAGCGTGCTGACGTCCAGCTTGACGGTTCAGAGCAGACTGAGAGGTAATGCCCAACTGCTGGTTCATCTGTGACTTGATCTCACAAGCGGTCTTGACATCTTCCCACGTCTTGACTTGTCTCTCGATCAAATAACGTGCGAGAAAGGGAGGACCCTGAGTCTTGAACTGGTGAATCTTCTCACCATCGGTTAGGACTGAGGCAATGGGGGCGGCTGCAAACTCATATCGCTGGAAGTACGAGTTGGGGGTATCTGACTTTTCCCAGGTTACGGTGGCGAGGTTGGCACGATGAGTAGACTCCAACTCTTCCGAACCAAACTGTCGATTGAAGGCGGCCTTGAACTCGGTCCAGGTAACATCAGGCTGGGTCTCGATCAGATTTTGACCCCAGACTTGCGCAATACTTCGGAGCTTGAGGATGGCGGCGGCTGGCCAGTCCGCTTCGGGCAGCCTGCACAGCTTAGCGGCAAGGGCAATCTGATTAATCCAGATTTTAGCGGCATATGGGTCACGGTATGCGAAGTCAAACGTCTCCACGTCGGAGGGAAGCGTGACTCGGCGTGGTGCATCGACGGTGGTTGCGTCGGTGTCAGGCATGGTGTGGTCTTGTGTGTTATGTTATTTTTTTTTTGTTCGGGTGTTTTTTTTTGAAGGGGGAATAGAGAGCAAAAAGAAAAAAAAAAGAACAGGTGTTGTTGTGCACGGGAGACAAAAATTTGGGAAAAAAAGCTAAATTAAAATTAAAGTGTGGATGTGGGGTAAAAAGACAAAAGTGCAATTAAAGGATTGCTAAAGAGCGGAATTCAACAAGAATGGAGGGGGAACGTAAACTTCCTTTGCTACCAATTTGTGGAGGACTCCAGCAACTTCTGCAGGAGGTACCACGCAGTCTCAACTAGACTGGCAAAGACGACACAGAGGAAGAGGGAAAGGGGGGGCAGTGATCTCTCCGATCACAGACAGGGACAACGTAGAGGAAGAGGGAAGGGGGGCTGTGAACTTCTCCGAACACAGGTAAGAGACAACTAGAGTGGTGCGGATCTTCGGGCGCACAAGGGGATGCTAAAAGGAGCAGGATTGACAACAGGGCGAAGATTTATTAGACATACTGTTCGAGCGACATGAACAGTGGTGATAAAAGGGGAGGAAGGAGGGACTTACCTAGAAGGAGCAGGATTGACAACAGGGCGAAGATGCTGTTTCAATCGTGCCTTCTAGGTGTCCTTTTATACTATCTGGGACTAAGCTACTGAATTGAGAGAATAACACGAATATGGGAAAAAAGAAGTGACTCGGGGAACTACTACTAACTGGTGTACCATCCTTTCTGGTTGTTGAGACTCGGAAAGGGTAGGGGGCGAGTCGAAAGAGAAGAGCAACCAACGTGAACACGGTTGAAGAAAAGAAAAAGAAAAAGGGAATAAAAGCAAGGAAAAAGCCAAACAAAGTTGACTCGGGTTGCTAGCTCATCATGGGTTCATGAAACGGTGCAACCAATGGGGTCGTGGTATCTTATAGATAGTGGTGAAGATGGTAGGCGACGTGTTGGATGTTCGGGGAAAAGGGAACAAACAAAGAGAGCAAAAAAGTATCGGTGGTAAAAGTAAGGCGTAATTAATGGCCAAAAAAAGATAGTGGAAATTGGTGGCGTGAAAGGGAGAAAACACGTGAATAAAAGAGGGTGAATTCACGACACACAGGCTTGCTCTATTTTGCAGCATATTTATCAAAGTTACTGCATCACATTTCCATAAGTGCACGGGAAGCACGCCCTCTTTAAATGCACGGCCTACCGTTGTGGCGGGCGAGCCCACCAAGTTGGTAAAGCTTCCCCCTCTCAGCGCGAGGGTCGTGGGTTCAGACCTACGAAGATACGCTCAATTAGGATTTGACGGTATTGCGCTAGTCTCCCCTGTCCAGGAGGCCTGAGATGAAATAGTTCTCAGACGCACACAAGTGCATGGACAGAGTGAGTATGCCCACTATATGGCTACGTAACTCTGGTGATGAGCCAGTCGGAATGCCGTGTGGAGCCTGCCAACAACGGCGGACCGCTTAGACCAACCTTTCCAGTGCTCAAGTACATTCTGTCGGGTAACCGGCTTCCTGCACAAGCATACTAAAAATGCCTCTGTGCAAAATAAGTACGCGCACCTAGTTAAGACTTAGATTAGAAAAAATATCGTGTACTGCACAGATAGGCCTTGTCAGAGGCAATTCTAGAAAAAAAAAAAAAAAAAAAAAAAAAACCAACCCATGACAGACGCGCCGTCTTCACCTTCTACAGCAACAGCAAGGACTCCCACCAACGAACACATCATATCAAGAAGCTGCATGGAATGTTGCCAACATTGAACTCCATGCAGGCTCGGAAGCCTGATTTGTACTCAACCTGCCTGTGTCGACAATGTGAGCAGGAGGAGGAAGACAATGAGCACGTCTGGAGATGCCCCTCTACTATTGAGACAACCACTGCGATATGGAAGGAGGCCATGGGCAAGATTGATGAATGGGGCGTTCAGGCAACAAATAGCTACAATGCCGCCAGGAAGCGTGAACACAAGCGAGCAACTGACAATGGTCGTCAAGCACCACGGCCAGTACCCATATACTGGCAGTCCCCCTCGGATGCGGATCATATTCGGGGATTCTCTTCTATCGGTGGAGCTCGAGCCGTGCACAGCGGTAGTCCTGCTCCCGATCGTGATGAAAACCCCAAGTGGCACGTTTCGGACCTTCTTCGCGGAATCACCCCCAAGAGCATGTTGACTGAGTGGTCCTCGGCCTTCAAGGCCCCACAGTCCATTGCCAAGACGGTCCTTCACAAGTTTATTGGCTACCTGGAGACGCAGGCCTCAAAGCTGATCTGGAAAACCCGATGCTCCACGACGATCGCGTGGGAGCAGACGCAAGGCATCTCTGCCAAGGACAAAACATCTAAATACACAGGCCCCCGTTGTGACTGGAGTCGAGGATACGGTTACATCACGCGTGATGGTTCCTGCCCGTGTGCGCTTCGCTAGCCATACATAAGGACCGAACCTGCCCTGGAGCGACCAAGGAACTACGCGCAGCTGATGAACGGTTGATGGAGAGGATAGGAAGAGTTCCTTTCGTTCGTATCTAGTTATATTTTCTTTCATTGAAGCTGTGAGGAGTAGCGGTAACTGTTGCGCAGAGCCAGGTTGTGGACCAGATTGCAACTAGCGAATAACTCTTGGAAGAGTTTGATATGTAATCCCCTTTCACTATCAAAGGGCCTCCCTTGGGCTTTTCACTGGAGCAAAAAAATTGCGTGCGAAAAAAAAAAAAGAAAAAAAAAAGAAAAAAAATTAGATGTACTGCTTTATTTAGTCTTCTTACTGGGGAAAAACATTGCGTACGGAAAAAAATGGCTGCTAAGAACATAAAGAAAGGCCAGGGACCAGGGAGTAGGGAGAGATGATTGGAATCCAAACAATAAGAAAATATGACAAGGAGGAATGTGGGGAAAGAAACTAGGGCTGAGTCTGAGACTTAAAATTAAAAAGAACTAGAGCGAGGAAAGAAAAATTAGGAAAGGAAAAAAAGAGAAACGAAAAAAATGCTACTCGTCCACTTCCTCTGATCCTCCTTCGGGAAGCCTATCCCATACCTCTCCAAAGGGCATGCTGTCCTTGTCCACCGTGATATGTGGCGCCACCTTCCACTCTGTCTTCATCTTGTCGAAATAGAGGTCTGGATTCTCGAAAAAGAGCTGCAGAACGACAGCCGTCGTGCATGTTGTGTACGTGCACAACATGTGTGAGATGTTTAGCAGTTGCAGTTGCAAGTCGCAGCAGCTGCATGTTTACTCACGTGAAAAGAGGGGAATATAAATTACGAGCAACTAGAAATAAAGAGGATACGTCTCTGTCCAGCTCAATCCTTTTCTTACTATATGTTCATTCACACACACATATCCTTATTTACATTTTTATTCACACACTCTCTCTTTCTATCTAAGTGGACACAACAGTGCATGACTCTCTCCGTCTTTGGTCTTTGAATACTGCTCGCGCAAGCTCGATCTTGGCACGGTGCTTGATGGTGTAGTAGGTCATCCAGTGCAATTGGTTGTTGTACAACGCCTCCTTGTCGCCACGCTTGCAGTACGTGCGCCACACCGTATTCGACGCCACAGAGTGGATGTGCACAACCACCGGATGGACCCCTGACAGTGCTGGCCAGCACAGGAGGATCTGGTTTGCATCCTCGCTCCAGTGTGTTGACGGCTGAAGGATTCTGATCCAATCGACGACCTGGCGCCAAAGAGAGTGGATAGGAGGGCACTCGAAAGGCGTGAAGTTTCGTCTCGTAGGTAGGCTCGGCGGGGGGATCATCGGGGTCTGGGGGCAGCGACGACAGCCAGGCTTAGTCTTGGCTTCGCCTCTGTACGCATAAAGAGCCTTGACCGCGTTGGTCTGGATCACGTTGTGTGCGTACAGATACAAAAAATCTTTTTCTTTGGTGTACGCTGAGGGGCTTGCAGCCAAGGAAAAAAATTCTTCCACTGCTCATCTGGAATATCTGTTCGTATTTCCTCTCCTGCTGCATCGACGGCAATGTTCTTGAGGTGCAGATGCTTGAACATGGGGAGCCGAAGGTGGGGGGTATTTGGGGCCGGTCGTGTCAATCGCTTGGCAAGTGCTTTGTCAACGTGCCGTCGGCTCTACCGACTAAGCTAAGCAAGCAGTTTGATTCTTGGATTTTTCCAGACAGTCTTGAGTGCTCAGTCCAATTCAACCTCTATAATTTAATTTCCTCTTATTATGTAGACCCTGACTAAACTAAAACTCTACCTTGTCAAAACGAATTATTTCTCTAACTGCATACTTCCCCGCCAACTACTAATGCCTGTGACACAAAAGGGTCTTTTTTTGTATGAGGTCGCGCTGAACATAGACAGAGTGGAAGACATGAACGTCAACAGAACATCCGACTTGAGAACATCGACACTACCAATCGGCAATGCCTTTATATCAAAACGTCAATGATGATATGGGAATGAGAGTGTACCAGATTTCCCGCGTCTGTGATGGCTGTCGGATGAACTCAATTCGAAGTCTGATCGTGGCAAAAAAAAAAGTATGCTAATCTCTATTTTCAGGTACCAAGGGAGGGAGCGAGTGTGCACAATCACACATACCAAACAAACCATACAGACATGTCAGGCCATCATTGTACGAGCTCTAGCATGCCACGAAAGTGATATCCTGTTGTACCGTTTCATACTCTGGTTGGTCGGTTGTTCGGTTGGGGGAAGTTTAGGTCTTGATATAGTTCGAGTACTAAAACACAAACCATGTACCTCTCTTTTTTCATTTCACGATTCTATTCTTGTTTACTTGGTCCATCCATGTCCAATGGTTTGATTTTTTTCTTCTTCTGATTGCTTGTACTCCCATCCATCTTCTTCCAAGCCTAGCCCAGCCCAACTTTAGTCGCTGATATGAACAGTTAAGTTTCCCCAGACAACCAATTCATTTCTTTCATCCTCAGCTGAAGACAAAAAAAAAGCTGAACACAAGAAAAAAGTGAGCATGAAAGACGAGAAGGGAGAGTCGGTCGTGAAATGAACAGCTTTTTTTTTTTTTTTTTTTTTTTTTTTTGTGTGCTCTCATGCATCACACAACACAAAGGCTCTCGTCCCATCCATGGTTCCACATTTTGCAACTCTCTTTTTCTCCCTCCCTCCCTTCTCTCCCTTCCCTCCTTCTTTCCCTCGTCCCCTGCTTTCGTTCTTATTTTTCGCACTTTTCGACACTGCGGCCCAACTCAAAAAAAAAAAAGCGACAGGGTCGACAGTTACAGATCATACGAGGCATTTTCTTTCATTCCTCTCTTGCTCTGTCATCCTCGCATCCTCTTCCTGCTTTCTTCTATGCGGACTTTGGACAAGAGAGAATAAAGAGGCATGCAAACATGCAATTGAAAAAAAGGACGCTCGTCAAGCCAAGTTCAAGTCATCATTTCTCTTATTGACATATTTGTTTAAATGGGCAGTGTTGGATTGAGGTATTTATTATTACTATTATTATGGATTGCGGATGATGCTATTACTATGATTTTTGTGGATGAAGACGAAAAAAAAGGGAAGGATGGTCTACATAAGATGAACAGAAAGATGGAAAAAAATACAAGATGTGGGTGTTGAACACACAGGGCAAAGAAAAAAATGAAAAGAGAGGTTGTAGTACAAAGGGAAGAGTAGGGCGGAGCAGATTTTGGTTGGGTTGTTTTTTTTCCCATTTTTTTTTATCCTTCCGTCGATTCCTTGGCGGGACAAAAAAAAATATGCTCGGCGGTAAAAAAGAAAAAAAAAAAAATAAAGGTAAGGTATCATTCGGACGAACAACGGTAAGAAGGGTGGCCCGTCATCATCTGTTTTCTTTTCTTACTCGCTAGCGCGAGCTTTCCATTGCGAAAGGATGTTCTGGAACCGGCTCTTGAAACGAGGGTCAGCGATCGGCCTCATCGAGGCAGACGTCGAAGACGAGAAACGTTGATCTGAGATCGCAATCTCCTTCGAGTTGAAGAAGCTGCTCTTCCGGCGAAGTTCTTGACGGCTGAGTGGGCGGCTCAATGACTTGCGGGGCTCCTGTCCTTCCTCACCAACAACGGTGGAGGCAGCTGCAATAAGCGCTTCGACAGCAGGAACAGGGATGGGTTGAGAGGTCGAAGAACGGGACGAAAGAACGGACGATGTCTGTGTCCGCTCGATCGTTGCGGGGGTCTTGACGGTCGATGTGCGGTCCTCGAGCGAAAAGCCTTCGGCAAAGGAGGTAACGGCAGCAACCTCGTTATCGAAATCGGTCGTCTCGTCTTCTGCGACGACCTCGGTGGTGTCTGCGGCAACCTCTGCGGCGGCAACAGCGACAACAGTTGGCGTCACGTCTGCGCCGGCGTCAGAAGCGCTATCCGCTGAGCCGTCAATTGAGCCGTTCTCGTCCATATCGTCGTCAGAAGAAGGAACGCTAGTGGTGGTTGCTAGTGGGTCGACAGAGATGGGTTCTTGGGCTGCCTCGAAAGTGCTATCGAGACGGACTTCCTCAATGGCGGAGGGGACCTTTAAGGAGGCAGGAGTGATCTGGGACTCGGATTCGACTGTGTGAGAGATGCTGGGAGCCATTGTTGGTTGTATATGTGAGGGGTATAAAGCAAGGAGGTATCTGTTGTTGTTGTTGTTTTGTGGAGGAGAATTGCGTAGGAGGCAATTGAGAGTGGGTATATGAAGGATGAGGAGAGGGAAGAGTCTGAGGCAGGGAGGAGGGTAGCGGAGGAGTGAAAGTGGAGTGAAAGTGGAGTGAAAGTGGAGTGAAAGTGGAGTGAAAGTGGAGTGAAAGGTGAGTTGAAGAGGAGAAAGAGGAAAGAAAAACGAAGAATTGAGAGCAATGCCTCGATGGTATTTATACCCTCCTCGTGGAGTACACTGCCTTCCGCCTGTGTTGAACCCCTTTTTTTACTTTTTATTGCTGTTGTTGCGTTTGTCCCTGTCCATTTCTCTTTCCTCTCTGTCCTCTTTTCACTTCTATCCCCCTCGAAATTCTCTTTTCCTCCGCCTCCTTGTCCCGTTTCGCCCAAAAATCTGTTTTTACCAGAGTAGAGCATGCATGGCGATGCAAGATTTCGTACGGATTTCCCCCTTTGTTTGTTGTGCTTTTGGCGTTTGCCTTGTGCTTTTTTGTTACCGATAAGAAGAGAACAGAGGCAAGAGGCAAGAAGCAGGAGATAGGTGTTTTTTTTCTGAACGATGGCAAAAGCAGGTCAATGGTCAATGGTCAATGGTGCCGGCCCTTTCTGCACGTGCGAATTGGGGCAACGCTGCAAGCACAATAACATGTATAACTATGGTATGGACGGAAAAAATGGAAAACAATGCAAGAGAGTGTGGGAACTCGTCGGTGTGAGGACGGAGAACAATAGCGATAGAGAAGGAAATGAAATGACGCTACGGATAAGGATTACCATTGTTCCCTGTTTTCTTTTCTCTGTTTTCACAGATGCAGTGCACCCTTTGTCCCCTCTTTTGACCTTTACGCGTTTCTTTTCTGAGTATGGGTAATGGTGGTGGCAGGCGTAGTCCACGAATGGAATGGAGGGGCTATGTCAAGGCAATTAATAAATGCCTTTGAGCAGGGAGACAAATAGCGGGGTTAGAAGGAAAGGGGGGCCGATAATTGGGGACAGGTAGGTAAACCTGCGAGAGAGGATTGAGAACAGACCCCCAATCGGAGAACTCACCCCTCTTTTGACACAGAAGAGAAAATGAATAAAAGAGAGGAAAACAGCGAGACGGATGGAGACGGAGGAGAAAGAGGGGGAAACGAGAAAGACAGAAGTGACAGAGGAGACAAGTATAACCACGAAGACGTTAGAGAAAGGACAGATAGGAAAGAAGACGGGGAAGAAGGAGAGACAAAGGAGCGAGAATAGCGATAGATTAGGAAGAAAGCGCCTATGGAGGAGATGGACATAGGTTGACGACATATGAAACGTATTTTCAGGCCCATGAACCATTCTCTCCCTCAACGCCTTACTTGGCTCCTTTTGGACGCGCTTTTTTTCAGATAGAAAGAGAGAGAAGGATGGCAAGACGCTACTTCTCTACTGTATCTCCTTTTCGCAGTTCTAGCCTTCATTATGTGAAATTCATAGAAAAGTCCAAGGGGAGATGGATGGGTCTATTCCGAGAAAACGAGGAGTACAGCAAAGAACAGCAAAGCAAGGGGTAGATGGTTTTGTCAGGATAGAAATGTTTAAAAAGTCGCCGTCACATACACAGCAACACCTTTTTGGCGGTCAACATGAAGGAAAGGGAAACAACCATTCACTTAGCAAAGCAAACACGCAATGTCGTCGTCGTCCTTGTCGCTGGTACCTGTCAGGAGCATAAAGAGTATCGGAAGTGTCAGGATCATACGGACAGCAACAACAGCAACTACCGGGACACCATGGCGCCACGTCTCATCCTTTCTTCTAGAGGGATCTAATCGATTCCGTGTTTCTCCATTTCACCCGGTGACGTCCAGGTGGACCCTTAACCGCTGTTGTAGGTGTCTGTTTACAACCAGAACCATTCTTGCCGAGACTCCATTCCCACCAGTCACTCCCAAGATTTCCAAGTATAGAGTCGACTGCAACACTTCCAAGGTCATCAAACGGAGGAAGAAGAAAGGGAACGAAGATGGCAAGAAGGCCATCCCACACGTCGTGCGTTCAAAGCCAGTTGCCAACCCCAGGAAGGTGCGCCTAGCAGCTGAAGCTGCGACCAGGGAGATCATGAGGAAGATGCAGGAAGCTGAAGCTTCAGCAGCAGCAGCAGCACCATCCTTGGCTACTACAGTTGCATCGCCGCCCAAACCATCGGCGTTATTTTATACACGGAAACCATCGATCATGAAATCAGAGAGTGCAACAACAGTAGTAACAGACACACCCCTGCCTTCGACCATTGAGCCTACCGCAAGGGATCCGGCACTCAGGATCCCAGAGCCTGTTACATCACGGTCACGTCTCCCTTCATTATCATCCTCAAATGCACGTCGCATACCAGAAGATCAACCACCACAAAACCTGGACCCAGTATTGTCAACACTAGTAGAAGCAGTTGCAACTCAACCCGCGCCAATATCGTCTGGATGGAGTACGAGATCTCCCTTGCAGTCATACCGATTGCCACTCCCCGAACTTACGGATCAGTCAGAACAGAGGTACTCAACATTGGACCCCTTGCCCAAAATGGCTACATCAATCGAAAGAAGGCCTTCGCAGGCTCCTCAGAGGATCAAGCGGAGCGTCTACAGGACCATTCTCGACTGGAGCGTCCACCCGACTATTCAACCTAATGATTTCAACACCTTGCCGGACCTTCCACAAATCACGCCACTACACACGGGACATTCTGTCAAGTCGTCCTCAACCAATGCTGCGGCTACTTCAGGACAGTCAAAGCGGAGCACCACCGCCACCGCAAGTACTTCTGACGAAGGAGTCGCTAAGAGGCGATATGTCTCGCGTAGAAGAATCGGGTTCGATGACGACGACCATGATTTTGATCAGCGACCATATCATCCTGGCCAGTCGACAACACAGGTCTTGGATACTATTGTGCACAACCGCATCAACAAGAGCAATACCGACACTCAGTCCAACCCGTGGAGCATTTCTGGGATCATGAAACAGAAGTTTGTGCCCAACAACGAGAACTTTCCCAAGAGTGTCCTATTGAAGAAGCCAGTCATCACCCGCACAGAGCATAGCGACGACGACGGCCAGAAGAAGTACAAGGATGAGACTGCCAAGAACACGGCAGCAGCCTCAACCTCAAAACCAACACAATCAACTTTGCCATGGAAGAAGCTCGAACGTGCAGATCAAACTTTGCAGAGGCCTATTGTTTTGCCGGATCAGCCTTTGCTCGGATCTTGGATTGACTCTCCACGCAGGAGGCTTGAAAAGACAGCAGAGTCGACGCAGAAATCGGCATATTGCGAGTATGTGTTCTCGCCCAAGTCTGTCCTCCCAGCACTCAAGACCCGTCTCAGAAAGCCCTACGAGCTCCTCTACACCGACTCTAATATCCATCCAAGGTAGATATGATCTGGTATGCCTTAAGCTCCAAGAGTTAATCAAGCAACCCTTCCTAATTCAATGTTCGTAAACGTTTTTTTTTCTATCTGTACAAAAATAGAGTATTGCAGATGGTCCAGGAGTGCGTGAAAACAGCTGGTGAGATGGGACTGAAGGTTGTTAAGGCAACCCCAGATCGTTTGGATACCCTACTTGGACACAAGTACCATCAGGTAAACAAATAAGCATTAGCCAGAAAGAGAGACAGTCCACTCTTTCCTATGCTTGTAGACTCTTATTCCCCAAATAACTAACGTTTATGCAAAAATCGGGAATATTGATAGGGAGTGTTGCTGAGGGCCTCGTATCTTCCCAGGGCGCTGATCAAGTCCCTAGGAACCATGTCTGAAGATAACAACAAGTACGACCTTAACTTTATCCGAGGCACTGCCAAACCGTTTGACCGACCCGCAACTAGTACCAATAATTCCAGCAACGGCCACAGGATCACTTCAGGAAAAGCAGCAACAGGGACACTTCGCACTTCATCTCCGCCTATTTGGGTGGTGTTGGACGAAGTCCAGACAGTCTACGACATGGGTCACATCCTGAGCACGGCCTATCATTTGGGTATTGACGGTGTCATTATCAGAGAAAAGGACACGGTGCTTCCGCATGCTGCTGTCTCTGCCGTAAGCGAGGGGACACTGGAGAAGCGACCTGCTTATGCTGTCAAGACTCTTGTCAAGTTCATTAAGGTATTATTACACGCAATTCTGACTTCACTTTCCCTCCCTTCAATTTTGCAGCATGGAATACTTACATTATATTTGTTTTCCCTTTAAAAACCCCGCCTAATAACAGGAGTCTCAGGCAAACGGGTGGCAAGTGATAGGCCTCAAAGCTGCCTACGGATCCAAGCGCCTGAAACCATTCTACACCTTCCCTAAACACGGAATCGATCAACCCACGGTTTTGATCGTTGGTGGGTCCGGGGTTGGGATCTCCAAAAGTGCAGAACGACAGTGCGACAGTTTTATTCATATTCCTACGTTGTCACGCATGGCAATGTCGTTCGGGGAGGTCGCCTCGTTGCCCGTTCCAGTCGTCTCGGGCATTGCTATGTCCAGGTTGGTCGGTGGAAGGCTGGCTGCTGCTGGCAGTGACAACAGTGACTGGAGGGCGGGAGGAGGAGGAGGAGTAGAAGAGTACGACAGGGAGAACAACACACCTGATCCTTGGATCGGAAGCCCACCCGAGTGGGAGGTGCCAGTACCAAAATCGAAAGGAAAGGGTAACCAAGTCGGCCACACCAGGAATGACACTAGACGTTAAAAATCAACAACGGCATCATCGCATAGAAACACACATTACAATTGTACAATATTAAACCAAGATTGCATATGGGTTGGTTTTCTATGATGTTTTTTTTTAACACAAGTTGTTCAGATTTTAACTCAAGAACATTTTGTTGTTCTCGTAGTACATCAACATGGGGTTCTCGCCACTATAAGTCCGCGTCCGCTCCAGATCTCCATACCGCTCCAAGAACTGTCTCTGCGTTTGGACCTTGACCGACTTTTCCATCCCGAGTGAGGGGCGACAGACTTGCTGGTACATATCCTTGAGCAACTCAAAGTTGGTCGGGAAAAAGATGTCGAACATGCCGGGCATGACCATGTAGGTCGAACAGGGGACCATGGTCCCACTGTAGCGGGTCTGGACGACGGGGGCGTCTGTTCCGGGGATGGCCTCGGGTAATGTATAGAAATCAGACAGGACGAGACGGTGTTTGGGGAAATGGGTCTTGAGGGTCTCGAGAAGGAGGAGGAGCTTTGTCGGAATGAATTCAGGGCCCGTCATGTTGGGTGCAAAGGGGAGGCGGTTCCGGAGTTTGCGGAGGAAGCGTCTTGCCAGTACTGGGGGGCGGTACCCGGTCTGTTTCCGGATCGAGAGGTATTTTTGAATCAGCGGATCCGAGACAGGGGTGTAGATCTCCGTATAATCGCCCTCCTCATCGATCGCCACCATGCCCTGGAGGGGTTCCTCGGTAACAGTATCGTATCGAATCAAGTCGTGCGAAAAGTTGTCGAGAACCTCCATACCGACAAAGAAGCAATTGTCGGGGACAAGGGTGTCCCACTCAAAGATGCTCTTGTTGATGACCTCGACACATCTATGACGCCGGGTTGCATCCCGAACCTCCTGGCGCTCGCTCTGACGCTGGGCCAGCTTCTTGGAAATCTCAATGATCCGGTACCGTGTGCGTTCGTAGACCGTGGGCTCAAACTGTTGGATGTAGTCGAGGATGTTCATCATCAGAGTTCCGTTTCCGGCGCCCATCTCGTAGATAATCAGGTCCTTGTGTGGGTAGTTGTTGAGCTTGTATTCCGTCACTATGTACTTGGCAATCGCATATCCATACCACGGCTATATACGATGACAAAGAAGAAAAAGCATAGTGAGTAACCAAGTTTTCACTCAAGTGCTGCGCAATAACACAAGTACCTTTTCAAAAAAGTCATTTTTTCGCTTGTACCTTGAACAACTCGGTAGGGGTATGCCAGACCTGCCGCGCGACCTCATCACGCACATCCATATCATCCTCAATCTCTTTATACTTGTCAGCAATGATATCCAAAAACTCCATGTTATCCTTGATCTTTTCAAAGTCAAAATCGGTCTCTGGTGAGAAAATCACGGCTTGCTTGGAGAAGTATCCATAGTTGGGGTGGTAGAGCGAGTCGTCAATGAAATCCCGAACAAGCATCTTGGCCTCGAGTGGCATATCCTTCTTCTTGGCCGCATCCTTGGCGGTGATCACTGGGTATTTGGCACGCGCGGCTACTTTTTCAGGGCTGTAGCGCGGGTCCTCGATCAGGTTGCGGCGGGGGGTTGAAGTATGGAAGTTGTTGTTGTGTTGGTGCTGGTGGGAATGGTGGTGAGCACAAGGACGGTCGTAAGTATGATGACCGAGAGGCGCCCTGAGAAAAAGACGTCGCTGGAATCCGATGGCCCCTGGCTGAGGCTGTTGTTGGTGAGTGTGAATCCTCCTAAATGCACCAGAAGAGGAGGACATTGTCCGCCTGGAGACGAGTCCATGCAGGTCGCGTTGCAGAGTCGCCTCGGCTAGCCTCCCGGAGAGTCGTGGCAGATGCGACATTTATGATTTCCTGATCGAGTTGTGGAGTTGGAAGTAGTAAAGTTGAACTACGACAGGAGAGAACACCCCTGGCTCCCCGACGCAACTTCCCAAGGAAGAGTGGCTTTTTACTTTTGTGCAGGGTGGGGGTGAAAAGTCGCACGTGACAATTTTTTGGGATTAATTCTGCAACGCGTAACATTCTCGCGATACATAGAACACGGTACCAATGTCATCACAGATTATACTCCACATCCAAACACAATGTCAAGCATTAGCTATGCGAGTGAGATTACATTTGTGGAAATACGTGAAAATAGATAAAAGTGTGGTATGTGGACTATCTTGAGAATAGACACCCCAAGGGCGGGTCGAAAAGGCAAGCACTGTAGCCCTTTGATTTGCATGTGGTTTTGCGCCATTGTATAGTTTTTAAAGCAACTGAGCAAGACCAGCAGCCATGGCAGCGGCAAGACCAAAGCCGGTCCAGGCAGCAGCAATATTATCAGCAGCACTGCGGCGAGGGCCGCCTGTTCCAGTGGGGTCAGATCCTCCGGAGTTCTTGGTGCCGGGAACGGCAGTATCGGTGAAAGTGCAGTTGGAGCTGGTACAGAGACACTGGGCGTTGATGGGGTCCCACCATTCCATTGCGCAGGTGGCAGGGACGGGGGTGCGATAGCCAGGCTGGCCGGGAGAAACAACGCGCTCAGGGACGGGGTCGTTGGGGGTAGGCATGGTCTTAGGACAGCCGTAGCAGGTTGACCAAGGGCCGGCGACAAAGTTGCAAGTCTCGATCACACCCTTGTCGATCGATCCAAGCTTGGCATCATCGAGACCGTTGCAAATCTCCTTGCTAACAGCGGGTACAGTGCACTTCATGTAGGGCTGATCAGCAAGTTGAGACGAGGGAACAGGGTTCTGCATCCACTGGAGCAACTGTTGGTTGGTGACAAACCAGACATCAGGGAAGGTACGGGCATAGGCAAAGAATTCGTTGTAGAGTTGAGTAGCATTACCGACATGGACCGGGTGAAGATAGATACCGAAGGGAGAGCGGTTTCCATTGTAGTGGCGGTCAAAGTTCTTTCGGAGCCAGGTGGCGACGACCTCGGCCGAAGCATCCAGCTGCACATCCATGGCGTGGGGAATAGCAGTGGGCAGGTCGCTGTCCATGATTGCTGCCATGGGGATCTCCCACATGCCGGGGATTGAGATGGGTTTGTTGCAAATACCGTTCCAGCAGTCATTGGCCACACCGTGGTCGAGGGTGTAGGGCCAGTAGGCGTCCGTGGGGACGGCATTGGTCGACGAGTCGTACAGGAACTTTTCCTGGCCAAGAATGGCAAAAGTGCCATCGGAGTAGTTCAGGAAGGGAGCACGGAATCCATTCAGCTTGGCAAAGGGAATGCCGGAGAAGGCGTTGATGGACCTTCGGTTGCCGGTGATTTCAGCTGTAATAATAGACAGGAACGGTGTTTTGAAGACGAAGAAGAAGGATCCCTTGTTCAGTACGCCGATAGTTACCGTAGCAATCAATTATACGGAAGTACAAAGATAGAAAACAAAAAAGGCTTTACCTGCGGGAGGAGTGCCGACGTGGGTCATAGTGTGGTCAGCAATCTCATTGCCAGCGGCATACCATTGCTGGATGAGGGCAAAGTCAGAGTAGATTGTTTGGGCGAACCAGGTGGCCTTGATAGGACAGCCGTTGGGATTAGTGTGAGGAGTCATCAACGCGCCGGCCACAGGGACAGTGGGCGCCTGAACGGCATCGTCAAAGGTGAGCGTGAAGAACTGAGGAACAGTCTTGGGATCCATTCCCTTTGGAGGTGTCAAGGAAGGGCACACACAGGCAGGGTGGATACATGTTGAAGGGTCGCACGACCCAACGGCAGCCTCAACATTAGCCAGAGTAGCAATCAGGACGGCTGAGACGGCAGCGACCAGGGAGAGTCTCGAAGAGCGCATTGTGGGATTGAATGTAGATGCTGGAGGATGTGATGGCCTGGAGTGGAGTGGAAGATTGACAGAAGGCAAGGCGCGTCAGGTGTCGAGAGAGCGATGGTGGTAGTGGTGGTGGTGGTGTAGTGAGGCCTTGTGAAGGAGGGAAGGAATGGAAGAAGGCGGGAAGTCAGGGAAGCCTAAGGTAGGTGGGACGGAGGGGGTTGAAGCAAAACAGCAGGAGACAAAAGAAGTAGAAGAATTAGAAAAAGAAGAAAACGAATGGGAACCGGCGCCAAGGCGTATTTATGTTATTGAACACTGACTATGTCAGTGCGGGGAGGAGGAGGATGTGGTGGTGGAGGAGAAGGGACCAGCATTCCACAGGATCCAATGATTAAAGGTGTAAAAAAAGTAAGGGAGAAAGGTAAGTCGGAGGAACATTGAGAGCAGGCATTTGTAGGGCAGGCGTTAAGGAGAGGGAGGGTGAAGAAAGGGGAGAGAGTGGGAGGGATGAGGAGGAGGAGAAAGAGGAGAAGGAGAGGAGCGCGCCAGACAGTCAGACAGACGGCCAGCGGACAAGGCGCCCGGGGTCAGCGGAACCACAAAGTAGAGGCGAAGCTAGAGGACCATCGACTGTCCGACTGTTGGTCTGTCCGATAGAGTTGAATGCAAGCTGTAGGCTGGTGGGAGATAGCAGAGATGGGTTTAGATAGAAAAATGCGACTGTAAGAAGAAGCAAGGAATGCGATATGGAGACCCCCCGGTTTGTGCTGTCGTTTGTTTATTTTTCTTTGTCTCCATTGCAAGTGAGAAAGAGAGAGGGAGTGAGGGAGTCAAAGTGAGAATAGTTTGGGTTTTTACTTTTCGTTGTGTCAAGGGGAAGGAGACGCGTGAAAGGAGCCGATCTCCTTTCATTTATTTTGCCTTAGACACACAAAAGAAAAAAATGGAGAAAGTAAGGGCGGGGACGAGGGGGTAGGCCAGGAAGGCGACAAAAGGCGAGGGGTGGCCAAGAAAGAAACGCGGTCAAATGCAGGGAGACAGAGATAGAGAGAGTTTGTGTGTGAGCGAGAGAGAGAGAGCTGGAGCTGACCTTAAGAAAGAAAGAAAGAAACTAATGGAAAAATAGAAGGGAGGAAAAAAGATCCGGGAGTCAGCTAACACTTGCCAGGCTCGCTTCCACATCACTCTCTATCTCTATCTCTTTCTCTTTCTCTTTCTCTTTCTCTCTACTGTTTTCTCAATTGCCAAGGGGCACCGTACATAAAAAAACAGTTTGGTCGCATTCCCCCCCCCTCCTCCTCTCTTTCTCTCTCCCGATCTCATTCTCTTACTCCCCTCCCTAGGCTCTCACGTTGTCAGACGCGTCGAAAATCCTCGTTTGTCAATCTGGAGCATGCAGCTGGGCGAATAAAAAGAAAAAAAAAGTGGATTCATTCGTCTCAACAATCGTCGGAACATGGACACTCGTCGTCGTAGGAGTAGAACTTCGGATAATAGAAATAAAAACCTCCTGTTTACAATATATTGCTGTTTACCTCGGATTGGCCCCACGGCTTTTCAGTTGAGAGCTGCTGCACGTTGAGGATCATGATGTTGTGTAATATCCCGAATACAGGTCATATCGCCACTTAAAGGTATACCGTATGCATGTCATTTTCCATTTTTCATTTATTTTGCTTGTCAAGGAAAATAACAACAAAAAAAGTCGAGTAGCCTTGTTCTGGACCACTAGAAGACGGTCATAAGGGCAAAGCATCCATAGAAGAGTCCCACTGGGTAGGCAACCAGGAAACGCTGGTCGTTCATGCCGAGAACTGCAGTGAAGAATCCAGAAGATGAGTAGGTGCACCATGCGATAGCCAAAGCGGACAGGATGTATCCAAGTCCACCACTACGAAGAGTTTGAATTGCCATTGGTTAGTTACATCAGTTAAGAACCCACAAGGCACCATGAGAGTGTGATGAAATCGCAAGAACTGTGCGGCGTAACTTACTTCAGAGTAAACAACGTGCTCACACTACTCAACATAACCAGTGGTAACATGCAGTATCCGAGGACACTGGCCGTCTTGGGGATATCAACGCCCTGGGGTGACATCAAGTTCAGGATCAGGAACAGGACAGAGCAGCCTACTACTGCTACTCCATAGATATATCCAAAGTGCTGCTTTCCAGACTAGCATCGTTATTAAAGAAAGTGAAGAGTTAATAGCAAGTTTAGCACTTAAATATCTCTCAGCGCATAGATATATAACCTACCAGGAGAAGGAAGGTTCCAAAGGCAAGGCAGAACAACAATGGGCCAGCCAGATCTGTGTCGTCCATGATGTTGCGGTCCACAGGCCGAAGAGGGTTGAGAACGGTAAACGACTTTGTCTTGATGTGGCTAAAGTTGATACCGAGCTCTATGACGCCACATATTAAAATTTCTCTATTTCGATTAGTATATATTGTCCTTGACTCTGAAATAAGTATTTGTTTGTTGGCAGCTGTTTGATCCTGTGCTGTCTTTACACCGTAGCAGGTATGAGATAACATACCCTCCAACAGTGGCGGTTCGCCCTCGAGACCACCGGCACCAAAGGCAGAGAGCCAGCTGATAGGCTGTGAGCTCATCTGGGCTCCAGGAACAGAGTTGTATCCGCCATAGCCAAGTTCTGGCGCGGGCGACATGGTATTGCCAGGGAAAGAGGAGGATCGCTGTTGTTGGTGTCCATAGCCGCCACTAGAGGGATCTCCGTACTGACTTGGGAAGAACTGCAAGTTGTCCGAGGTTTGTCCTGCACTATTGTAGTCGCCGTAGCTGTTCTGGTCGAAGATGGCCGACATGTCTAGTTTTTTCTGTGATGATAGATGTGTTGCTTGGTTTGAGGAGGAGAGCGCGAGATGATAAGAGAAGTTGTTCCTTGTGTGCTGTCGCGCGGCGAAGTTGAGTGTATTATAGGCTGGGAGTTGTTGTTCGTTGAGAATGAGAACTTCTGTCGACCGATGTATCGTCTATTTGTTGTTGATTGTCGTGGTGGGCGAAGAGAGAGAGATGGATGATGTAAAGACAGGTTCAGCAATGGTCTATTCTTGTTCTTGATCGTCGTGGCGAGAGCACCTTGCTTCTTGGGCGACCCTTAACCCATCTGAGCCTGAATCACGTGCAATCGACTTTCTCATGCTAATTGAATGATGCGGGTCTGCGCTTTTTGGTTGTCAGTTATTCTTCCCAATTCGGTCAACTTTTTTCTATTGTCTTCTCAAGAGGCTCTTCTTCTTCTCGTTGTTGCTCTCTTTCACTCTCTCTTCACCCTCTCCCCTCGACACTCTCCACTCTTCCCACCCTTCTCCGGCCACGCAACAGGCACCATACACCCTTCACCCTGACCATGACAAGAATGATGCCCTCGCAAGGATCACTTACCGAGGACCAAGAAACCGTCGGACTCATCAGTATGGACTCCTTCATACAATATAAAAAAGAAGCTGTTGTTACCATGGAGGCAAAAGACTTATTGTTGATGGAGCACCTTTCTACTTTTCAACACTAACAACCACCTTATCCACCTCCTTTGCTACTGAAATAGTTGTCTCTGACTCCCCTTCTCATAAGAACTTTACACTTCCTCAACCAGTCCACTTCAACATCACTCGTTCAAAGGTCGTCTCTTCTTCCATCGACATCACTCGCACAGCCGCTACCTTCTCTCGGGATCACTCTCTTGTCTTTGTCGTCTTGCTCGCCAACAGCGAGTCGACACAGGGCACAATCTTGATCGAGCGTCAGGAGTCCGTCTTGGGGGCCATTGCAGATACGTTTGGTCAAGATTTGTTTGATGCTCGCCAAAAAGACGCCCTTCACTGTCCATTGGAGAACAATAAGCCAGAGCAGGAACAACCAACAGCCAACGGGACCACTCACGACAGCCAGGAGAGTGCGCAGATTAACGGAGCCAAGGACGAGGCACCGGAGGACAGAAAGATCTACGATGGACGGACACCCTGCAAGGGCGAAGTTCATTACATCAGAGTCCCCGGACAGAAGCAGCTCCAGCCGGTGATTTCGGTTCACAACGTTCATACTTTGATCGAACCAATCGTCAACTATACCCAACCTTCCGAATCGCCGGTAACAACAGTAGCAACAACGATGGACGCGGTCACTTTGGCCCTAGATGCCCTCTACTCGAGCCGGCCTTCGTTTGTACTCCCCATTGACGGTTTCCAGGTTATGCGGGATGTGTATCACCTCATCGAACTCGCTAATGCGCATGATGCCCTGCTCTCGGGTAAGGGGCAATTGTGCGAAATCGCAACAACTGCGATAGCGCCAACGTCCACGGCGGAATCTAAATTAATGAATGAGCGAGATCAGCATTGCTGGAAGAGTGTGCGGCACGCCGTTGAGGTGATTGAAGAAGCCGTCCGGCGTTACGGGTATGTCCCTCCCTTCATCTCTTCTTAAACTTCTCGTACAGTTTATCACTTTCTAGATGTCACACAACTTTTTTACTAAACCGCATTTTTGTTCGTTGTCGCTGACGACTTTGTTTTTGCGTTTTTGTTCTCCATAGGCCAGCTGGTATCTCACTTTCGTTCAATGGAGGCAAGGACTGCACAGTACTTCTGCATCTCTTTGTGGCCGTCCTCTACAAAATTCATGGCGCTGAGCAGCAACAGCACACACCCCCAGATACCCCTCAGCATGAGCAACAGAGGCCGCCTCATCCTCAACGCTACCCCATCGCCTCCATCTATGTCACCGACAAGAACCCGTTCGGTCAGGTTGAGCGCTTTGTTGATGACGAGATTGAGAGATACAACTTGAACTTGATTAGGATACCAGGACCCATGAAGAAGGCACTTGAGGAATACAACCTTCTCAATGGCGATGTTAATGCCATCATGGTCGGAACTCGTCGTGATGACCCTCATGGAGGTAATGAGAAACCCTAGCGTACTGACTTCTCTTTCCGAAATACCCATGGCGTGATATATGTGGGACGATCCCTCTAACCCAGACATTCGTTCACTGTCGTACTGTCGTACTACTCTTAGGTCCATTGAAACCATTTACGCCTTGTGATCCCTCTTGGCCACCTTTCATGCGGATCCACCCGATCTTGGATTGGACGTATCACGATATCTGGTCATTTTTGAGGACGATCAATGTACCATACTGTGGGTTGTATGATCTCGGCTACACTTCGCTCGGAGGACGGGACAACACTTTCCCGAACCCTGAACTGAGACGCTTGAGCATTGGGCCCTTTTTCGACACTGCGGCTATCTCACATTTGAAGGAGCTTGGACCCGGAGCTGGAGCTGCAAATCTGGAGGATACTGTTCGCGAGCAGGTGATGAAGACCAATTGCATTGGGAATGGAGGCGCTAATGGCACGGTCGAGAGGGACGCGCAGCTGTTGCAGCAATTCCACGAGGTGGATCAGACCCTTGATCGGATGGAGGAGAACTTTTTGTTTGGACCAGCATGGAAGTTGTCTGGAGGAGAAAGCGAACGTTGCGGGCGGTCATAGCAGCAGACATTACACTCGATAGAATGCCAAACGAAACGCCAGCGTCTTACTAGCTAATAGAACCTCTACGTGAAAACATATTTGACTCTCTTAATATGTGTCAGATAGACTTTGACTAAGGACGAGGACTGTGACGCGCTCGCTCGGATCGATTTCGGTTGACAGAGGTACAAATAGACAGGCGTTACGCCTCTTTTTCTTTCCCTCTCCCTTTTTCTTTTCTCTCATCAATTCCACCCTCAAGCCACCAACACACACTCAATTTACAATGGCCACCGTCCACAAGATTGTCCACTCCGAGAACGCCCCTGCTGCCCTTGGCCCCTACTGTAAGCAAGAACACAAGAAGCATCAGGAACAGAAGGGATGACGACGAAGCCCATGACACTCCGTCCCTTCTTTCTCTCATTCACTATAATGAACGCACACAAAGGACTCTTTGATTTTGGTTCCCACGCTATTATTCTCGCGATACTCATTCTTCTCACGTCATGTTCTTTTATCACTTTTTTCATCCTCTATTACAGCCCAGGCCATTGTTGCCAACGGTTTTGTTTTCTGCTCTGGCTCGATCGGTATCAACCCCCAGACCGGTGCCGTCCCCGAGGGTGTTGAGGCCCAGACTGTAAGTTATATGCGAACAAATAAAAATAACGTGAAGTTTTGCTTGCCCAGTTTCTCCCTTCTCTTTCACTACCCCCTCGTCTCTACAACGGACCAAGCATGAGTGAGTCACTGTGGTCATGATGCCATATCTCGAGAGATTTTCCATTACTGATCGCCCTGGGAAAATTTTGTGACATTTTATTATACAGGAACAAGTCTTTGCCAACATGGGCGCTGTCCTCAAGGGAGCCCACTCCTCGTTCGCTCAGATCGTCAAGACCACCGTCTTCTTGAAGGACCTCAAGGACTTTGATGCCGTCAACAAGATCTACGCCAAGGTATGTTGTACATTTATTCTTTTTATGCAACATCGCAAGGACACTGTTTTTTAGGGAGGGTGAACTTGAGAAGAAACAAGACAACATAGAAAGCAAGCGATGGGATTCTCTTTTGTTTCTCAATGTGGACCGACTGCACCCACTAGCAAACAAACAAGCAGACCATTAGTGATGCTAATATCGAGATAATCTCAACTGCCACCATAGAACATGGGTGGTGCTCTCCCTGCCCGCTCCTGCGTCGAGGTCGCTCGTCTCCCCAAGGACGTCTTGGTTGAGATTGAGTGCATTGCCACCGTTTAAACTCGTTTACATACGCATAACTTGCGACTAAAAACTGGATAT
The DNA here is from genome assembly GCA_029449235.1 of Linnemannia schmuckeri. Classification (NCBI taxonomy): domain Eukaryota; kingdom Fungi; phylum Mortierellomycota; class Mortierellomycetes; order Mortierellales; family Mortierellaceae; genus Linnemannia; species Linnemannia schmuckeri. The sequence continues at coordinate 3,456,403 of JANATG010000002.1, forward strand.
ATTTAAAATAAAAGAAACCCCTTGTATAAGAAACGAATGAGCCATCCCTATAGCTGTATCATATGGTCGTTTGTGACATGAAAGAGTCCTCATGCCCGCAGCTACGAACCCACCAAATTGAGTCAAGGGCAAGTTTATCGAATGGAATTTGGTGGCACATCAGGGCGACAGTCACGATGTTGACTTTTCAACTTAATTTTTTTAAAAGAGACATGCTCCTTTTTACATTCATGCCTCCTTACAACTTAATCTCTCACTTTCGCCATGCCGACTCACGAAGCACCCTCGACAACTAAGCAGCCAGCAGCCAAAAAACAGCGGTTCATTATTCGTCACGAAAAGTCGAAAATAACGACCAAACATGTCATGTCCCTCCAACACCCCCTCGGTATCAAACCCCTGGGCAACTACTACATGGACGCCACTCGTTCCGATTTCACCGGATCCTGTCGTGGTCCTTCCCTCGGACACCTGTCCCAATTGACGGATGAGATCATCATGGAGATTCTCAACTTACTCTCCCCAAGCGATCTTCTGACCCTGAGTGCGACATCCAAGGTCCTGTACGCGTTAACACATCTGGATGACATGTGGAAGAGCTTGACGATTGAGCGGTTCAAGGGTGATTGGGTCTGGCAGGACGACACTTGGAGGGCAACGTTCCTGAAACGGTCTGATCCCGAATACGATACTTCGATGATTCTCAAGAACAGGGACCAGATGAAGCTGAAGGGGTTTTATTCAGATGTCCTCTTCCAGTCCTTTTACTGCGCTGCGATCGGAATGGAGCCTTACACGGTCGTCGAGAACATTGACCGTCGCTCAGGATTGAGTCTGAACGATTTCATTCAGGAATACGAGCGACCCGGGAAACCAGTCATTATCGCCGATGGAGCCAAGCACTGGCCGGCCATGACCAAATGGTCCACAGAGTACTTTCTCAAGACATGGCCTGATGCTGTGTTGAGAGCAGAGTCAGTCGATGTGAAGGTAGAGAACTATTTCAAATATGCCCAGGGGACCAAGGATGAGAGTCCGTTGTATCTGTTTGACAAGAAATTTGGAGAACGCTGTCAGGGAATTCTGGAGGATATGGAGGTGCCTGTTTACTTTCGGGAGGATTTTTTTGGAATGATGAAGGAGAGGAGACCTGATTACCGGTGGATTATTATCGGCCCTGCTCGTTCTGGATCTACCTTCCACAAGGTACATAAGTCACACTACTTGTTGCTCATGTCTGAGAAAGTTATGAAGGAAACTAAGCTGCTATATTGTTATTCGTTATGTATCATCTTAGGATCCTAATGCGACGTCTGCATGGAATGCTGTTATTACAGGATCGAAGAAATGGATCATGTTTCCACCGCACATTCTCCCTCCCGGAGTCTTCACAAACGAAGGTAACGAACAGGCTCACTGTCAAGCATGTACTCACTACTGATGAACTCCAAGAACAAACATAAACTAACGCGTGTCTGGTGTAAAAAAAAAATAGACGAGTCAGAGGTGACTTCTCCAGTATCCCTAATGGAGTGGTTCAGCAACTTTTACGCTTCAACCCAGTTCCCCGACGATCCCGCCGATCGCCCACTGGAAGGAATCTGTCGCGAGGGCGAAATCATGTTTGTGCCTCGAGGATGGTGGCATGCGGTCGTGAACCTGGAAGACTGTATTGCTATTACACAGAACTATGTCGGATCCCAGAACCTCAAGGAGACGATGGAGTTCTTGTACATGAAACGGGATCAGGTCTCGGGTGTTGCGGATGATCGCCGTGAGGGACTGTATGAGGAGTTCAAGGAGGCGTTCTCTCGCAGCAATTGGACCCCACCAGAGGAAGCAGACGTCGACACCCTTCAGGAAGATGGAAGCTCCATGGGTGCGGAGGAAATTGGCAGGAAGCGAGCGTTGATGGAGATGTGGGAGAAGAACGAGCAGGAGATTGAGCAGATGTCCAAGGCTCTGAAGCAGCGGTGCAAGGGAGGTGCTGGTGCGCCTGAGCAGCTTTCTTTTTGGGAGATGGCTAAACGAGGAGGAGCAACGGCGGTGTGTGACAAGGAGGGCGAGAATGGTGCTGAGGTGAACGGTGGATCTGGAGGTGGATTTAGCTTCTCTTTTGGATTTACTTCAGATGAGGAGGAGGACGAGGAAGACCCAGTCGAGAAAGAACCCCTAGAGCAGGAGGACGTATCGTCGATAGCGTAGCGATCGATAGAAAACAACACACAATACCCTGTCAAGAATAGCATCTGCTTGAAAAATCGGCAGCACAACTCTTCTCAACGGTCTATTTGCATCCATGTGAGAACGTCAAAAAAAGATCGTGCGAATCCCCAGTCACACCAGTCCCTTCGCTCACTCCCGTGCGTCGAAGCTTCTTCCCCAACTTTTTATTCTCCCTTTTTGTTCCTTCACCTTCTCTCCTGATCCCTCAACCCTTTCTTCCTTCTTTACCTTCCCTCTTACATCAAGTTCTTTTGTTACAGCCATGGGCGCATCCAGTTTTGAAGTCACCCTCGCCAGGATCACCGGCCCTGAGTTCATCGAGTTTCTGTGGGAGAAGATCAATACTGCTCCATGCCAAGTCGCCATCTGTAAGAAAATAATTATGTCACAGTACTGAAACCGCTTCACGTACCTTGGGGAAAAAAAGACGCTCCGCCAGCGTTCTCACTCGGACCAGGAATACTATGTGTCGTTGGTAGATAGTTCTCAGGAAACCAATTGAGCTTCAGCTGCAAGACGTGGATGCGTTCCTTTCTTTCATAGTGTTGAGGTATCAGGAGCGACTTGCACTTTTGTTAACTGCAGTGGACCGCCAGGATGGACCTTGAGTTGAGAAAGAAGGAAAGCAAGACTGCGAAAAAAAAAGAATGGGGCAAAAATCTTATCACGAATATGGGAATAAGGGAAACAAGACACATTTGCCTTAGAAACCCAGCGCGCGCTCTTTTTATACTCATACTCGTCTCTCTGCTTGCTCCGGAAATAATGAAACAGTGGCCATGATCTTGCATGTTGCCAACTACAACATCACTGCCCGTTTCGAGTACAACACCCGTGGATTCACCAAGGTAAAGCAAAACAAATGCATTAAAGGAAAAGAAAGGAGTACCTTGCTGCGACTTTTAGGCGTGATAATAGGTCGCGTGAAAGAAATGTATGACAAAAGAAAAAAAAAAAGGTAAAAACAGGTTCGCTCTGTCGTTGATGTTTCTACACGTGATACTAACATCAATTCCTTACCTTTTTTTTGCTTCCTTTTCCTTCTCACTCAACCCCACAAAAAAAACCAATAGGTGATTGGAAAGAATGCAATTTACTTCTACGCTGTGTATTTGATTTTAAGTGCCCTCGTCCGCGACCACTTTATCCACCTCGCCGTCGCTCCTGATGCTGGTTCTGTAAGTATCATGTTTTTTTCTCACACTATTCTTTAACGCGTGACCTGCGAAATGAATCAAATTTGGAGGCAAACAGAAACGTATCTCATTATTGCACCTTTTTTATATTTCATCAATCAGCTTGTCTTGTTCCCTGCCGCCGTCGCCACTGTTCTTGGAGCCGTTTGCTTCGTCTCGGGTGCTCTCTTGAACCTCTGGACTTTAAACGTAAGGAGTATTTCTGTTTGACAGTATTTGTTCAAGCATGTCACTTTGAAGTATATTAACTGGATTCGATATTTACTAAACCTGAAATGCTACAGTCGCTCGGAATCAAGGGAATGTACAACGGTGACAGCTTTGGTTTCTTGTTCGATGCTCCCGTAAGTCTCTCTCTCAGGAATCGTTTTTATATTTTGGATGTAAGCAGGTTCTGAAGTTTGCGTTATCGCCAGATCTTTTCCTCATCACATTCGCCATTCATTTCTCGTTGTTAGGTTGAGGATGGTCCTTACCAGTACTTCAGCGACCCCCAGTATGTCGGCACCACTTTGTCGCTTGTCGGCACTGGGATCTACTACCAGTCTGTCATTGGATACGTCTTGGCCATTGACATGTACATCATCTTCTGGATCTCTGTCATGTTCTTCGAGGTATATTTTTCTCTTCACTCTTTTGCTCTAACCTGCTGCCTCGATTTTCAATTGAAGTTGTATGGCAACATTCAAGTGCTTAACAGATATTGCATCTCACACCTTTTTTTTTTTTTTTTTCTTTTCGTCGAATCCAGGGCCCTCACATGAGACGCATTTACTCCAAGAAGACCAAGTCCGAGTAAAAACAACAATCTAGATTTCTCCTGTCATTTTCCTTTATTTTTCAAATACATTTTCTTTGTACACAACATCCACAATTATTCGAAAATTCTCAGGCACCAATCTGAATCGACTTTGACGCAGAGGCCACGATCGAGGTTGACTGAGCGTCGAAAATCTGCTTTAAAATAAGGGAAAAAATGAACATTGTCCGTGTCATTATCTGTTCAAACCAAGAAGCGCACTGAATACTAATAGCAGAGGCAGATCAAAAGAAGCAACGAGGTATTTCGAACGGGGACGAAAATGGACACAAAATAAAATTGTTGGAAGTTTTTTATGTGGGGCAGAAGAAGAACAATCAGGACAGACTATCAACACATAAAAACAGGGCACAAAACCCATTTAAGCCTTGTGGAGGGAAGAAGCGCGACGCTTCTTGATCTCGGAGCGCTTCTCGGCGGCCTCCTTGACACGCTTGGCGAGGAGAGCCTTGTACTCGACCTCGGCCTCCTTGGCGTTCTCGGCACGGCGCTTCTTCAAGTTCAAGATGTGGCGCTTGCGCTGGAGGACGACGGGGGTGACAAGACGCTGGATCTTGGGAGCCTTGGTGTAGGGCTTCTTCTCGGCGTTCT